>OY759155.1:19300346-20500346 GCA_963662125.1 Diplazon laetatorius | reverse complement strand
AACACTGAAACGACAATGAAAATTAAAAAAAAAAAAAATAGATATAATCATAAATATTAATATAATATTATTTACAAATGGGTGAATGAAAATTGCTCACTCTTGAGGGCCCACAGAGTAAATTTTTCCAACTCTCTGTGATAAACTTGGGCCTGTCTCTTGCATCCCTCGCTTATCGCACCCGCCGAAGGATCGTAAGACGGAACGATTTCCAAAAATCTTTTTCTCTCGATGTCTATGACCTCGGCGAATTCGTCTGCGAAACGATAGAAAATAAAAAAAAACATTTTGAAAAATCGTTAACTAACAAAAAATAATTGATGGAACCATTTTCTCGAAATTTAGGAAGAAGAAAAAAATAAGGAAAAAAAATAACAATATAAAAATAACAGAATAAAAAAAATAACAATGAAAGGAGAAGACGAGATGCGTAGATAATCGATGCAATTAGCACGAAAGAAAATAAAGAAAAAGAAATAAAAATTCTCTTGAATGAAGAAATAAATTATCGTGATCGACCGGAAGCGAATTATCGTCCGGGGGAAATTAATTGACGACTGGAAGATCGTAAAACTGATTGAACAACGTTGACTCGAGTGTGTGTCACACAGTTAATCTCATAGAATCACACTCGATTGTAAAATCAAAATAAAAAGAAAAAAAAATATAAAGAGTTCGTAAAAAAAATAACGATAATTGCAAACAATGCAAACGCATGAATGATAAATCTTGTGATTAGCGCGGGTGACAGCTCTCTTCCCGTCTGCGAACCCACTCGTCGAACTATAAATTATAGCGACGAGGAAGATGAAACAGAAATATTTTTTTGCAAAAAGAGCGAGGAAGAAAAAAAATTTATCAACCGTCTCGCGTGACTAATAAAAATTTAGTTTTCCTCAAAGTTTGTCAAAGCCGTCCCGGATATATTCGTGGGCCTCGTTCCAACTGAGGCGACTGCATAATTTTTCGTCCCAGACGATGGTAACAATTTTTTTTTTCGAATAAATAATTAAAAAAAATTAATCGACACGACAACAAATCGAATCATCCGAATAATTTCGAACGGGAAGAGGCGTCGTGACCTTGCGGGTCTGATCCAACCACCGAAGTGTGCTGAAAAGCAATCGAATAATAACAATAAAATAAAATAAAATGAATTAAAATAAAATAAAAAATAGGGAAGAGGAAGATAAAAATGACAATAAAAAGAAATAAAAATCTATTTTAAAAAGGCGTTCGTTCGACTTAACATCACGTCACATACACACACACACACACACTCACGCACGTCTGATGAACCCAAATGGAATTTAAAATAAAAACAAAATCTATGCGTAACCGATGACCGTTTCGATTAAATCGGTGTTGCACATCGTCTTCGAGGGAAATTGCACACGTACAACGTGAAATTTTAAAGAGATGCAAATGCAAACCGACGACCGCGGTCGTTAAGCCATTGCGATTGATCAATAAAAAGTGTCCATTTGGCATCCGGAAGAAAAAGAAAAGAAAAAGAAAAGAAAAAGAAAAAAAAAAGACTCGTGAGAATCGTAGCAATGTTGCAATGTTCCAATTTATGGAGAAAAAAGAAAACGAAACCGATCATTGACAATCAGAGTTTGTCATTGTCATTTTTGTAATTCATGCGAATCGAGTGATCTATATTCCACGATCAAATTGACGATTCAATGGGTCAGAGGGTGGGGAAGAAAAATTTTCTGGGTTCGACACACGGGTATCATTACATGCGTTTAATCGTGTTTCGAAGGGTGTGCAATAACGAGTTCGAGAGCGACGATAGAACTCGAAGCTAATCTCCCCCCCGCACCGCAGAGTTGCATTATTCAGCGGTCACGTGCACACGTAGGCCAAATTGCAACTCTCGGCTCGGTTACACTTTCATTTTGTCCTATTTTCAAATAACTCGACGTTCAATGTTGCACCGAGAGAGAAAGAGAGAGAGAGAAAGACATTAGATTTTTTCATTACTGCCCTTAGATCTCTAAAAGGTTCTCTGGCACACGTTTCAAATAATTTTTTTATCAACAAAAAATACTAATACAACAATAAAAAAACCTCGTTAAAATAATCTAAATGAAAATTATTATTATTTATAATTGTGAAACAAAATAAACTTGAGGTAAAATAAATTGTATAAATATATTTCACTTAAGAGAGAAAGAGAGAGAGAGAGAGAGAAAGACATTAGATTTTTAATTACTGCCCTTAGATCTATGAAAGAGGTTCTCTGGCACAGGTTTCAAATAATTTTTTTATCGACAAAAAATATGAATATAATATTTAAAAAAACCTCGTAAAAATCATCGAAATAAAAATTATTATTATTAATAATTGTAAAACGAAATAAACTTGAGGTAAAATAAATTGTATAAATCTATTTCACTTAAGAGAGAAAGAAAGAGAGAGAGAGAGAGAGAGAGAGAGAGAGAGAGAGAGAGAGAGAGAGAGAGAGAGAGAGAGAGAGAGAGAGAGAGAGAGAGGGAAAGAGAGAGAGAGAGAGAGAAAGGTAAATAAAAAGAAAAAAAATACGAGAGGTTCAATGTTGCAGCGATAGGTGCAACATTGAAACGTCCAGAGTTATTTGAAAATAGCACAAAATGAAAGTGTACCGCATTTCTACATAAACACACACATCTATATATCTATATGTATAAAGTGTGGAGTGTTGAGCGTGGACGAATGATTTAACGATGTATGAGGCAATGGTCAGTGGCTTCGGAATACGAGCCACTGGCTTTGATCTTTTTTTTTTTATATTCATTTTTTTTTTTTTTTTTCAATTTCCCGACAGACCAGTAAACGGTTGATCGATCGAATGGTTTAACTGCGCCACATGAAGTAGCGAAAAAAAAAAAGATTCGATAATGATTGATTACACCATTGATAATTGAACTCGGTATTTTATCGTGATACGTGTCATTTTTTTTTGCGAATATTTGGCAGGAAAAAAATGCTTTTTTCATTTTATTTGGTTCTTTGTTTCTTTTCTCTTTCTTGTTCATTGTGCGTGTCCGATAGAGATGACTACTGATAAGATAGATATGTAAGTAAGGGAACGTGTGAATTGTGTAAATTTGTCGACTTCTCGTGTCACGTTTCGATCGGATTAAAATTATTTTGTTTTGCATTTTTGTGATATGATTTGGATTAATTATTTTTTCAGTCAAATTTTAACTGGCTGATTGTTTCGAATTATTTTTTCAGTCTAATTTTATCGGGCTAATTGTTTCGAATTATTTTTCCACAAATCCATTTTTTGTATCGAACAGAAAAAAATATATATATCTATTCGATTATATCGAATCGATCGAGCGAAAATAAATTCAATCGCGATTTATCGAGGGCGTACGATGAAGAAATATGGAAAGTAGTTTTTTGCTATCGTAAACGTGTGCGATCTATAGTCGCGCGAAAAAAAAAAAAAAACAACGAGCGTTAGATTAAATTATCTAATGGTCGGGTGGGTGTCGAAACGTTCGAACTACTCACCAATTTACCGATTGGATTATCGAGATAATTTTAGTGTGATTATTACTGCGATTTTTATTATTATTCCGAACTTTTTTTAAATCAGGTCGGTAAGGTAGTAATCTTCGATTTAAAAAAAACAAAATAATGTAATGAAACAAGCTAAAAGTTGAATCTTGCAATTCGTTTTTTTTTCTTTCATATTTGGCAAATTTGCAGGACATTTTAAAAATATTGACATAGAAATCCTGATGAAAAAAAAAAAATTGTTGAACAGTGACATAACTTAGTCTATAAATAAAATCGTTAGATAAAACTTTGGTCAAATCGGTTGGTCCATCTATTACGTCAGCTCACGAAATTTCGCGAATATTCAAATTCGACGTGAAAGTCATAGTGATTTATCGTGTCTCGTAAGAAAAAAAAAACACCAACTTTTTTTTCCTTTCCGTTATTTTTCATTTCTTTCTAATGTTAATTAAATGGGTCATCATCCGTCCCCGAACCAACGAGTCGCGATGTACGGGACTGTGGGGCAATGTGGACCACGTTAAAAGTCATTTGGAAACCGAAAAAAAAATTTAACAAAAAAAAAAGTAATTTATTAAATTTATTAAATTGATTTAATTTATTTAATTCATGTAATTTATTTGAATATTATTTTTCAAATGTTACTTCTCACCGTAATACGGATTTGTTCGTCGACGATTGTTCGTCAATCCTCGCGATTTCCAAATCTCATCGTCCCAAGTCGTGCGATTTCCCAAAATTCCAACGACTTCGGCAAACGTGAAATTTTTCGTTCTCACGGTTTTGTTGTGGGACAACAATTGCACAACATCGTCGTCCGCGATGTCGCTCATACCGTTTGCCATGAGATCCAAAGTTTTACGACCGTCGACGATCGTTAGAACGACGAAAATCGTGGAAAATGGCAAAAACCATTTTTCAGCTATCCACCACATTTTTTTTTATTTTTTATTTTCACTTATTCGTCAAAACTATAAATCCAATTTTCACACAAATATTTTATCTTACGTCAAACAACGATTTCACAAATTAATTTGTCACCGAAGCAAAGTAAAAAAAAATATAGTTTTAAAAAAAAAAACTTTAAAACATTTTTTATTAATTTTTTTTTCGTTCTAAAACTTTTTTTACAATAAAAAAATGATTAAACAGCTTCTCGTCGTTCATTCATTGATGAATAAATCGCACAATAAAAGAAAATCAACTGCTGATTGTAAAAAAAAATAATAAATAAATAAATAAATGAATAAATAATTAATTAAATGTAAAAAATTAAAGAATTGAAAATGCAAGAAAATTAAAAACACATGCACACTTGTTGCTACCGATCGATCGATCGATCGATTGAAAAATCTTTCGTGTCGGAGCCTCCTATATATATGTTATATATATATATTTTTTTTTATTTTTTATTATTATTATTAAAATAAAAGGAAAGAGAGAGAGACAAGACGCACGATGACAGTCGTTGGCGTGTCGGTTTGAAGCTCGCTCGGTTAATGAGAAAATGATCGGTTAGTGCAGACGTTACTTGCCAGGGCTCCGTGGGGTACAGAGAGCCAGTAGTATAGGTGCGTGTATGTGTGTGTGTGTGTGTTTGTGTGTGTTTGTGTTAACCCATTGCCGAAAGGTTTCCGACACACGTGCCCGAGAAATATCGTAGAGGGGTGTCCCCGAGTGTCAAACAACGTGCCCACTCGTTCGGACCAATCTCCCCCCCCCCCCTTCCAAAACCTACCTGTCACACACACATGCGTCCTCATGTATAGATGTGTCCTCACATGTGCCACACACCGATACAATTACAATCGCCACTCGATGGTGTAAGAAATAAAAGAAGGAGAAGAAGAAGAAGATGAAAGAAAAAATAAATGACACAATTACACTCTTGTTAGTACTTTGGCACGTAATTTCCGCTGTAATTATTTTATTTAATCGTTATTATTTCAATGAGCCCTTGATAGGACTCTGACATTGGCGTTTTTTTTCATTTTCATTTATGAATGAAAAAATATGAGAGAGAGCGATTGAGAGCCTCGAAGAGGAATTTTACGAGAGCCCGAGAACAAACAAAATATTTGTGATGATGTATTGTCGATAAATTGTCATTTGAAGCTTCTACGAATGAATATGATTGAAACTAAAAGGAAGTTTTTACCCAGTCTTACTTTTCTTAATTTAACTTTTTCCAGTCTATAGCGAGACGTAAAATAGATCGAAAGTTAGACTGGGATAAAGTTAGACTAGAAAAAGTTAGACTAGGAAAAGTTAGACTAGGAGAAGTTAGACTGGGATAAAGTTAGACTGGGAAAAGTTAGATAATAGAAAATAAAAAACTGTGATAAAGTTAGACTGGAAAAAGTTAGACTGAGAAAAAGTTAGACTAATTTGTGAGAATCTGTTTGCCAGTTCGTATCGATCCTAAGAAAGTCACGACGTTCTAACGCCCGGCTCGCGAATTCTCGAATAAATGTGGCACAAGGTCCGAATCTCTTCGTTCGAGTCCGGAGTCTGGGGAAAATAAAAAGATATGGAAAAAAAAAAAAAAAAAATTAATGAGCACCCAGGCGTCGTTTGAAAGTGATTCGATATGCGTAACGATGGTCGACAAGCCCGGGTTTCGGTCCAAGCGATTCGAGATCGAACCGTCTGGGACGATAGATTTTTTTTTTTTTTCATTCCGAATACAAAAAAAAATACAAACGAAAGTTTGTGTCATCCTAAACGGCAAGTGGCACGTGGGGGGGGGGGGGGCATAACGGAACGGATGTGCGGTAACAATTCGTGTGAATGACATTTTTTTTCTCCCTTTTCAAACACAAATTGTATTATATATAGATTTATTTTTATTATATTTATTTTTATTTATTATATTTATTTTTTATTATTTTTAATTTATTCGGGTTTGTTTATCCATGACGAAGATAATACGTTATCGTGTTTTATTTTTATTGAAATTGACACTCTGATCCAACGATCATTAGAATTATTAAATATATGGAATATAATTTTTACGAGTTTTTCATTGGATTTGGAAATGCTAGATTTTATTCATTGTTATTACATTGGATTATGTTACATTGAAGATCGTTTATTTTCATTGCATTGCTAATTCTTAATTCTTAATGAATGGCTGACCAATAAAAATTAAAAACAACAGGAAAAAAAATACATACAGAAAAAAATTAAAAAATATATGTAAAAAATATATTTTAAAAAAGATTTAATTGAGTATTTAATCCAAGATAAGCCACCCTTCCCGGTCGATATTCAAGCATGCTCGATAGTGATAATGTCGATAAATATTCCACACGAATTTCAACACGTGTCCCAATATTGCCCCAATCAAAAAATAATCATGATTCAACCAAAAACAATAACCACAAAAACGTTCCTCACATATTTTCGCGTGTCTCGCGATAACAGAAAAAAAAATCTACCGAACGATAGTGCACGTATACTCGACGCGTATTATCTCAAGTATGTGCTTTAACCAAATTAACAACATAATAAAAAAAATATATCTATATTTTTAATTTATTTATTTATTTATTTATAAAAAAATAAATAAATTTGAATGTTCGTGAAGAAGAAATGAGAGAACAAATCGATGACGTTTGGTTCGTGGAAGCGAAATGAAAAAATCGGCACAAGGTGGGAACCTTTGTCGGGTGCACGCAATCATTACCATCCAACCCGGAAGTGACCGTAAATTTTGCGTCCGATGATGAAGATAGTCGTGCGAGATGCAATTCTCGTTTGTACGAACGAAAATGTTAACGCACAGACACACACACGTTGGCGTAAATAATTATGAATATTCATCAAGGTGCGAGACGACCGCAAGGTGCACATTAATATTATATTGTTCGAGAGGAATATCAATGCTCTCGAACGTTGCTGGCACGCGACGCGAATAACCTTCTTATCATCTTTACACGATTATCCATTGGCCATGTAAAATTAATTTGCAAGAAGAAAAAAAAAATTAAGGGACGAAAAGAAAAGAAAATAAAAAATAAAAAAGATGGATGAATGAAATAAAGATTTAGATGAATAAATTAATTTAACAAAATTTGGATGAATGAATAAATTTAAGAAAAATTTGGATGAATGAATAAATTTAACAAAATTTGGATGAATGAAAAAGAATTTGGATGAATAAATTAATTTAACAAAATTTGGATGAATGAATACATTTTCTTTTAAATTTGGATGAATAAAATAGAATTGAGTAAGGCTCTTTGAAAAAAAAAAAAAAAAAAAAACAAACAAACGAATGAAACATTTTGCAACGCTTTTAGATTGTCGAAAAATGAAAAATTTCGTGAGGCGTTACGAGAAACAAACGCACCGGAAGTGCGTTGTTCATTATTCACGGTACGAACAAGTGTTTCGAAGGTGTATGACGTAGTCGGAAACTCTTCATACACACACACACACATACGTCAGACGCATTGGCATGACGTGTGTGTTAACAAATAAATAAATAAATAAATAAATAAATAAATGAAAAAATAAATAAATAAAAAATTATGTTTCGTCATCCCAAAAATTGTGTGTGTGTGTGTGATATATATATATTTTTATATTTATCCACTCTTTGATGCTTCAACAACCCGTTCGCAATTATGACGTAATTTTCTTAAAATTAGATTCACGACAATTAAATTAATTCCATGATGACAATGTTACCAATCCACACGTACACATGTGCTGTAAGATTTTGCGTAATTATACGAATGCTAGAAGGCTTCATTGCCTTTATGATCTACCATTTTTACAATTTAATTACCATATAACGTGCATAACAAATGGCAATGACATTTATCGTCATTGCCATTTATTTTATTATTATTATTTTTTTTTCATACATCATGTGAAACATTTGTTTAACATAACCATCATTTAAAAACTCCATTGACATATATTTGTTTTTTAGTTTTCACATTTCCATAAACCATTTATTTGTCATTATTCCTATTTTTTCAAATTTTTATTCTAGTTTTTTTTTTCTTTAATTTTCAAATATCGTGCATAACATAGAATTTATTGTCATTGCCATTTATTTTTATGATATATCGTGTGAAACATTTATTCACATCACGAATAAGTGCGAACAGCGATGAAAAAAAAAAAAAAAAAAAAACGATAGAAAAAATAAAATGAATAAAAACTTAGAAAAAAAATTATTAAAAAATAAAATAATTGTTTGAATCTCGTTGTCCTCGTTCCCTCTCTCTCTCTCTCTCTCTCTCTCTCTTTGTCACGTAATTTCCACGCAGTGAGATTCGTCCGCGTCGTTATCCCGAACCCAGTCGTACTTGAAACGACGCGAAAAAAGCACATTTTCATGTTCGCCGTGAGTGCGAGAGAGACGGAGCTCGCGGGCCACGCTGCGGAGCGAGAGAGACGGAACGAGCGAGAAAGGTAGCAACACGTTTTTTTTAATTTTTTAATGTTTTAATCATCAGGGAAGTGCGAGGATACGCACGTTTCGTTGATTGCAATTTTGGCCTCCGCGCTTCGTTTATCATCGTTCCTTTATATCGTAACTTCGTTGTTGTGCGATAAAACACACACACACGCACGCATACTTGACTCGGATAATCATTTCTCCGAAAAGAAAATGACCGTGAAAACGTGTGAACGTTATTTTATCGTTTCTTTCTTTATTTTTGTCGAGATAAATATTTTCTAAAACTAATTTTAACGACCTACATTAATATTAACATTAATATTAATATTAAAATTAATAATAACAATTTTTTTAATTAAGGAGACTGCGCTTAAAATTATTTTTTATTAAATTATTTTTTTATATCTTTTAATATAATTAATATTCTAATAAAATTAAATCTTTATACATTTTCTAATAATATTTTTGGGAGAAACGATAAGACTTTAAAAAAAAATTGTAATGACTCGAAAATTCTCAAAATAGTTAAACTATTTTGTAAAAATTGGAAAAAAAAGGATAGGATTCGGGTTCATACGACAGCGACTAGTTTATTCGTCGAATCATGAATTACATTATAGCATATATGTAGGTGAGTAACCGGTGCGGGTAAAAGTACGTATGAAAAAAAAAAAAAAAAAATACTTCGTGTTGCAACTAAATCGAACGTTGCAAAATAATGCGAGACCGGGTTCCCCGGGACAAACCATTGGTTGGTACAGAGTGCAACTATTCGCACGATGGGCCTCGATGGTCTCTAATGGATTTCAAAAGCAAACTCACCGAACGTATAAGCTATAGCTCGCAAAGACTTTAACCCCGATGCAACGAACAAATGCATCGACGATCGATGCACCTGAATTCCACACACGGACATAGATATAGATATTTTATATATATATATATATGAAATTATATACATTGAGACGTTGCAATTATTGATCGTCGTCGTAAGCCGAGCGCACCTCGATGACGAAATAAACTCGAAGACGTCAACGTTCTCACACGTTCTTCGTTTTTTCAATCTTGAACTAATTTCATCAACTAAACCCCAATTTTTACTAATTAAAAAATTTGATCAAAAGAAATTAGTTTTAGTTGGAAAATTAAAACTAATTTCAAAACTAAACTCGAAAAAAGAAATTAGTTTCAATTTTCTAATCGAAAGTAATTTTAAAACTGAACTCGAAAAAAGAAATTAGTTTTCAATTTTCTAATTAAAATTAATTTTAAAACTAAACTCGAAATAATAAATTTATTTTAATTTTCTGATTGAAACTAATTTTCGAACTAAACTCGGAAAAGGAAATGAGTTTTAATTTTATAATTAAAACTTTAAATTTCGTTTCAGCGCAAATCATTGAAAACTCACTAGACAACGAAAAAATAGAAAGAAATGTCGGGAAAAAATTTAGGAGAGGCTGTTGTTGGTCGGACAAACTTTCAATTTCATTGTCACTCGTGAGGTTCGCCCGTTGTGAAGAAAGAAAAAGAAGAAGATGGAAAAACGAAAAAATATATATAACACATTAATGAATGGGAGGGCCCCCGTGGGTTATTGTCGAAAAAAAAAAACTTTCGAAGGTGTTAATCGATGGTAACGACACGATTGTTTGGCCACGAATTAACATTCGAGGAAACGTCGAAATGTTCAAATATTTTTTTTCGTATTCGGATGACCTCGTTTTTTTTCTTCGTTGATATTTTTTTTTTGGGGAGCAGGGACGAGCAGGATGATCGTCTAAAACGATAAAACAAAGATCAGGACACCTGATCGGAAGAAGAATTTATTATTGTATTTAAAAGAATATTTTTTTTGTTAATTTTCAAATTCCCCGCCAAAAATAAGGGATCTAAATAGTTCTTCACATATTATCTCGTCGTTTATTATTTATATATTTTTATTTCATTCTTGTGATTTTATTTAAATATATTCCACGATCGTGAAACGTCGCGAACGAAGAAGAGCCAGGAAGACAGACGGCCTTCCATCGTTCGTACGTCACGAATTTTACAAGTCGACGACGACGAAAAAAAAAAAAAAAAAAAAAAAAAAGTCATGTGGATTTTATCAATCAGCCAAAACTAACGATGCACGTTGAATTTCGGATTAGTTCGTCGTTCGTCGTGTGTCCCGTGAGTGTGTGTGTTGTTGAACTCTTCAGGGATTTCTTCGGGTATTGTACGCGTTCGATCGAGACGAAGTCAGGGTTGCAAAATTATTTTTTTTTTGCCAAATGAGAAAGAGAAAGAAAATAGAATAAGAAACATTTTGATTTTCTAGAGAGAGACCTCAACACGATTTTTTTATTGTAACACCCGCGTTTGACGACAGTCGGTAAGGTAGAAATCTCGATTTTGGACGGTTTGTCGAGAGATTGA
Source organism: Diplazon laetatorius (assembly GCA_963662125.1). Classification (NCBI taxonomy): domain Eukaryota; kingdom Metazoa; phylum Arthropoda; class Insecta; order Hymenoptera; family Ichneumonidae; genus Diplazon; species Diplazon laetatorius. Next base: position 20,488,987 of record OY759155.1, on the reverse strand, counting down.
GCACCACTGTGCACCGCAGCGCGCCACCGAGCGCGGCCATCGGCCGAAGCACATTCGTCCTCATTCCTTATGGACATTTCGATCCTCACATCTCGAATCTGCCGAGTCTATGGGGGAGGGGGGGAAGATTCTGGTCTAGAAATAGTCCAGTTGTGAAGTCTGTCTCTCTCACACTGCGTACAGTCACTCAAAAACATTAGTTCCACCTCAACAACTGCGACCCGTCACGAGGCTAAAAATATTCTCACCGGACTGTACAGAAAAGGACAGAGCTACCCAACCGAGCTATCTCTCTCGGCTCGCGCATGCGTCGCCCCCACCCACGGCGTCCAAACGTTCCAGGTCCACCATTTCGCTCGAAAGTGAAATCGCAATGGAAAGAGAGAAGACTAGGATGGTTGTAATTCTCTCTCTGTCCAACTCAAACCTGATTGGTCGCCCCCTCATCGACACATAACTAATTTACGACCAATCAGCTTCAACTTCTCTTCCATATAGGTCATGAAAATTCGGTGGTGGGGGTAGACTCGGTTGAAAATACACATCTCTCGTTTCCCAAAGCTGCCGCGAGGAGGGCGCCACCGGTAAAAAGTGACAAACGGTACACGCGCGTGGCACGACCGGATCTCTCGAAGCGTACTGTCAATCCGCGAGGACCGACAGATAAAAATCCTCTGCCCCAACAAACAAACACGACAATACGTTGTATCTCGCGATAACGCTGAACAAACAACAAGAAAGAGAAACGAATTATCGATAACAAACAAAGAAACAAACACAAACAATAAAAAAATTGTAACACACGCCAACGTTGATCCGCCGCGTGCGCCTCTGCGTAAGTGTGTGTGTGTGTGTGAGAGAGAGAGAGAGACAGATAGACACACATGTCCGTGACTTCGGGCAGCGTGCGCCCGGTGGCGCGCCTGTGTGCGTGTGCATTAACTAAACAGCGTCACAGTTGCCAACCCTAGTTACATCTTTGTTGCGCGCGCATGTGTGTGTGTGTGTGTGTCGCGTCTGGTCGACCGCCTTCCCCTCCCCTCCCCTCTCCTGCTTCCCACTCCTCCCACCAGTCTAGCGCGACTTACGTTAACGTGGTTCTGTGTGTGGCCAACAGTGTGTGCGTGTTAAATCTCTGGGAATTATATGTCTCACTGATGGCTCTCTCGTAACTCACCGACAGTTCGTAACAATCGTCGGATGAGATAAATAAAAAAAAAAAGGAAAGAAAGAGGAGAAATAAGGAACTGAATAAAGCTAAGAAGATAAAGAGATATATATGTGTGTGTGTGTATGTTTATATACATGTGTGTGAATAAGTAAAGAGTGAGAGTGAGAGAGAGTGAGAGGGAGAATAGAAAGCGTGACGGTGATAAGAGAGAGAGAGAGAGGGAGACGGTGAGCCGGGTTATCAATTCGATGGTGAGTCCGGTTTAACCCTTTGACGTGTTACACGAGTTTTCGCTTTTTTCGGATGTTTTTTTTTTTTCTATTTCTTTATTTATTTAGTTATTTGTTTATTTATTTATTTACTAATGTGTATCAAGATGAATTGTTTTTCAGGGGTACATGTGTTTTGGTTATGTTTCTTATTCTTTTGTTTTTTTCTTTTTCTTTTTTTTTGATTGGTCGCTGTTGTTGCTGTTGTTTGCAATGCTTTTGGATTTGTTGGTTATAGCGACGAGACTGACCAATCCCAGAGGTGCTTTGATTATTCCTGTTGGTTGTAAAACTGTTGTGTTATATTTTTTGTTGTTGTTGATTTGGAAACTTGTTGTTATTGTTGTTGTTGATTTGATTGCTACTATTATTTATTGATTTATTAATTTACCGATTCATTGATTTATTGATTCATTGATTTATTGATTTATCGATTTATTTATTTATTTAGTTCTAATATACGACGTCATGGCCATTTAGGTAATTTGTTCTTATCAACTATTGTTGCAACAATGTTGTCATTACTATTTTTTCATTTTTGCAATATTTGTTTGATTGTTTTTTTGTTGCTTTTGTCGTTTTTATTTTGAAAAAAAAATAATAAATGATGAAAAAAAAAATTTGAAAGGGTGTTCGATTGTTTTTGTTTGTTCTATGGTGTTGAAAAAAAAAAATATGGTGATTCGCTACAACGTTGATATATTTATGTAACATTTGCTTGTTTTCAAATTTTTAGAAAAATGTATATATATATTTATTCTTGTTAAGGTTCATTAATCGCTAATTCATGGAACAATGATAATAATTGGTGACGATTGAATTAAAATCGGTCAAAGACGATTGAGACAATTGCACGAGAGAGAGAGCGAGAGAGACAGAGAGATGATGATGATGAATGAGTTCCACTGGCGACGTTACTAACACTCACACACGCGCGCACACACACACACAGACGCAACAACAAATACAGTTTGGGGTTTAGCATCGTCTTTCACATCGTCTCATTATCGATCTTTATCGCGCCGGCACGTGGAAAACCCTTTCTTTCCATCTTTCTTCTCTCTTCTTCTTTTCTCTTCTGTTTTACTTTCGTTCTTCTTCTTATTATTATTATGATTATTATTAATTTCTCTCCAACGATGAAGAAATCGAATGCAGATGGGAAACTCGTTGGGTCAGTTTGCCAAACGGACAAAAATGAAAGAAAAAAATAAGAGAAGAGAGAGAGAGAGAGAGAGAGAGAGAGAGAGAGAGAGAGAGAGAGAGAGAGAGAGAGAGATAGAGATAAAAAGAATAAAGAGCCGAATGCCCTTCCGAAAGTGAAACTCGTAAACGAAACCGCGTGATATGACGTTACATGAGTCTCCCTCTGCTCGTGGACTTTTGTATTGCGAAATTCACATCGACGTTTCGCTATCTCTCTCTCTCTCTCTCTCTTTTTCCATCTCTGTCTCTTCTCTACTCTGTCTCTGTCTTTTCTCTACTCTGTCTCGGACGCTCGGGCTTCCCGCTCGGTCGGTAATGCAGATTCCACGAATTTATCAAAGTTGCGATTTTATGTTTTATTATAATTATTATGATTTTTTTCCGAGTGCATTCGAGATGAGGGATGAATGAAAAATTGGCAAAACCGTGATTGTCGTTGAGTACTTCGCTTCGGCAACTGGGCTACTGACTGACGATGAAAAAATAATAACAATAATAATAATAATAATACGAGCCACCCACATTTTTAAGAGCCCACCTGACCCGCTAAAAATAGTCCAAAGTACCTTCCATAACCGACGCCCCCGCATCTTTGTTCTTCATAATCCACCCCCTCCCCACGTATCCTCTTCTCAGCAAAGCTTTGAGTCCTTGCTTTTCGAGGAGCCACTGACACATCGGTCCGGAGAAACGATTTTTTTTTGTTCTTTCTTCTTTTCATAACCATTTTTTAATTATTTTATAACGAAACAACCTCGGCGAGGTCCATTTGGTTTCACGAGTCTATCATCTGATATTTTTTGGGATTGATAAAATCCGCCATGATCTTAGATTCTGGAAAGAATGTTAACTCTTATGGAATGAGTCTATCTTAACTCTTATGGAAGGAGTTTATCTTAACTCTTTTGGAAGGAATTAATTTTAACTCTTTTGGAATGAATTAATTTTAACTCTTTTGGAAGGATTTAATCTTAACTTTTTTGGAAGGAATTAATCTTAACTCTTCTGGAAGAAGTTTATCTTAACTCGTTTGGAAGGAGTTTATCTTAAGTCCTTTCGAAGAAGTTTATCTTAACTCCTTTGGAAGGAATTGATCTTAACTCCTTTGAACGAAATTAGTCTTAACTGCTTTGGAAGAAGTTAAGACGATGGTCGTCTAATTTTTCGGATAGGGATCTCATTTCGATCCCTAACTTTATAATTCCTTTGAGATCCAATGACACTAGGGTAAAAAATAGTTAATACCAATAAAACGACGAGCAACAATAGGCTTAAGTTGAGGGTTGAAAAATTAAAATTAACAAAAAAAAACAGAAAGCAACAAAATGAATTTAAAAAAAAACAAAAAAAAAAGAAATAAATAAACTGGATCAGGTGAAGCAGCGGAAAGTCTTGGCCGATGGCGGCGGATCCTCGAAAGTTCCGGCGGTGGTCATTCCCATTATCGGAAGAAGAACGAGGACGTGGGGTATGAGCGAGCGCCGTTGTCGCCTTAAAGGTATAACTTATTATTTTTTTTTCTTTTTTTTGTCTTTTTTTCATGCTCGAGAGTGATCGACCCACGTGAGGGGGTTGTGTTTCAATGAATAATCCAATTTCAAGCTTCTTCACCGTTTTTATTATTCTAATTAATAAAATTATTTAACATCGAGAATTATTTTGATAATTAACTGAAATTCAATTAAACTTGGAATGGACTAACAAAACTCGATGATTTATTTTTATTATTGATATTATTGATTCTGCATGGAATTGGGAACCGCTGATAACTCATTTCGCATATTACTTCGATAATTCTGTACAGATTAGACCAATAGGGAACTATCTAGATTTACTATTTTAATTCCATCGATTTTTTTTTCTATCTTTTATTTATTTTTTAATCAATGGCGCTTTAAAAACAATTTATTGTCGACTTTCGAGGATTTGCCGTGTGCCTGTGTGTGCTTTTGCTTCACCATTAAATCCGTAACACCGTATTTTTATGATATTAAACGTCGTTGCTTATGCAATTTATTCACAAGTAATTGTAAAAATGTAAAAGAAAATTACAAAATTACACAAAAAAATGAAATAAATAAAATGAACAAAAAAGGCAAATGAATTTTCTTGCGAATCAATTCTTCGACGATGAAATAATAATATAAAAAAATAATATGGACGACCTCGTCTGTAGCCAAGTACGTTGGATGATCTTGAGATGAGCTTGAGAAACGATGAAGAACGAAGAATAAATGTGTGCAGAGGCACGTAGACATTTTTTTTTCACTTCTCTTCTTCTCTGCATCGCACCGAGAAAAAATTGATTGTTACTCGGGGAGAAAGAAAAAAAAATAAGAAGAAGACGAAGAAGAAGAAGAAGAAGATGAAGATGATGAAGGAGGAAAAATAAATTATAAAGGAGACCTCTGCGTTGAATGCGTCGAAGTCAATCGACTGTTCATTCGTGAAAAATTTAACTTAGTTCATGATGTGCTCACGGATCACAAAATTATTCGATGAATAATAAATTTATTATTATTATTATTATTATTATTATTATCATTATTTTTTTTTAAATATTCTTTTTTACAAACGACCATGAAATCGACATTGCGAGGGTGTAATGTCTTTCTAAGATCAAATTGCAATTCGAGAATCCTGAAAATAAATAATTTTCGACAATTTTAATATCGAAAAAATTTTTTTTTTAAGTAATAAAATTTTGAAAAAAAATTCTAATTTTTTTTAGTGATAAATATAAAATTGTTTGTTCAAATTCGGTCGAGGTTCGTTCGGTGTACGCGATACAAAACGTTAAGACCGTTATCTTAGCGAGGTGCACAAGATATAAGATTAAATTTAGCATAATCCGATGATGAGAAGTAAATAAAAAATAAAAAAAATAAAAGCTACGTCGTCGTGGTTGGCCTCCATTGCAATAGTCGATCGCGTCGACCCACGTTCCATAATTGCCAGACCGTTTGTCAATCATCCATCCGTTAATCAAAGCGACAAACTGTGATATGCAACCCGGTTCAGCCTGATCGACGTATCAACCCTCTCTGCCCCCTTCCCACCCTCCACTCGTCGTCTCTCCCTAGGACACACAAAGCCAACTTACCGACCGAGTCACTTTGATGCTTCATTTTTAATGCAATTTTTTTCAATTGACAATTTGAAAAATTTTTACAAATTCAGATTTTTATTGTATTTTAATTTTATATATTCATATTTAAAAAATTGAAATACAATAAAAATATGCATTTGTAAATTTTCAATTATTTTGAAATGTCAATTATGTGTAAATATGTATTGTTTATTTGTTATATATTATATATAATTTATTATATATAACATATAATAAATATTACATGTTAATATATTTGTTTTTTTTTTTTTCGAATAACATGAAAAATTGAAGATTAAAATATGACGTTGAGAAAATTAATTTTTAAAAATTGGATTAGGAGCTGATGTGTGTGTGTGTACACACACACATCAGCACCACCTTTATCACATAGGTGTGATAAAATCTGGAGAAGATAAGCCGACTACGAGCATCGAATTCCACATTTCAATTATATATCTATATATATATATATATATATAGAACATATAAATTTATATCTGTATATATTTATTTTTTTTAATCGTAAATTTGGGACCGCTAGTATTTTATCGACCTTTCGATTAAACTGACGTGCGTGTGATCTCGTCGAACGAAAAATTTTCCATCGTTGCAACGTTTCAATTACCAAAAAAAAAAAAAAAAAGAAGTGAAAATTCGTTATCGCGATTTTTGATTGCAGTATTGAGAATGCTGTCGCAGAATTATCGGGAAGTGAAGACGGAAGGCGAACCCGGTGCCGGAAGTGCGAAAGGCGGTGGTGGAAACAATGGTGCGGTCACACCCGGAAGTTACTCGAACGGTGAGGGTACCGAGGATTTTCTGTCGACCGGTAGAACCGGTCGGAGAAACGCCATGCCCGACATTCTCGGTCATCACGCTGAAACCGGAACCGCGGATTTGACGACGCGGCTTCAAGCTCTCACCACCGAAACCAAACACGGTTTGTCCATTTTTTTTCAATTTTTTAAAAAAAAATTTCTATCAGCCTGATCGAATTTTTTCAATTTTTTTCAATTTTTTATACCATTCGAAATGACATAAAAAATTTAACTTTTTATCAAATTCAAAATTAAATGAAAAATAACATTTTCAATAAAATTCAAAATCAAATGAAAAATCGAATTTTTAATAAAATACGAAATTAAATGAAAAATTGAATTTTTAATGAAATTCAAAATTGAATGAAAAATTAAATTTTCTATGAAATTCAAAGTTGAATTGAAAATTTAATTTTTAATAAAATTTGAAATTGAATAAAAAATTGAATTTTTTATGAAATTAAAAATTGAATAAAAAATTAAATTTTTAATAAAATTTAAAATTGAATAAAAAATTGAATTTTTTATGAAATTTAAAATTGAATAAGAAATTAAATTTTTAATAAAATTCAAAATTATATGAAAAATAAATTTTTTTTATGAAATTCAAAGTTGAATTGAAAATTCAATTTTTATGAATTTCAAACTGAAATAAAAAATCAATTCTTTCAATGAAATTCGAAATTAAATTAGAAATAAAATTTTTAATAAAATTCAAAGTTGAATGAAAAATTGAATTTTAAATTAAATTTCAATTTATATTTGAATTTTGGGAAACTTTTGAACTTCAGACCAACCGGGAACGAGTGGTATGGGTCAGGCCGAGGGTTCGAGTTCCCAACAGCAGCACATGGGTTGACCGAATTCGTTCACGGTACGGTTTTTTACGCCACACATCCCTCGAAAAAGTCGTCTGCAGCAACGTCGTCAAAGACGAATGAACAAAAAAAAAAGAATACGAGAAAATCGTTGAAAAAATTGAAAAAAAAAAAAATGATAGAGAAAAAAATAATAATTCAAGACGACGAAGCGGACGAAGCGAACGAATTTGTGATTATAACGAAGCCGTTTGTCCTGTGACACGCCCACGCGTCTCTCCGCTTATCATTCGACCTCGAACTCACAATAACGTTGTACATAGTTATACACACACGAGTGAAAAGTCGGACGGACAAGTTCGAGTCGACGCAATCGCGATTTTTTTCGTCGCGATAACAACGACGAATTATTATTATTTTTTTTTTTTTAGCTACAAGATTTTTTGGATGAGAAATTGATTGTAGAAAAAAAAATATTAATCGATGAAAAATATATTTGAAAAAAAAAAGAAATAAAAAAATAATAAAAATTGTGTCAGGAACACAATTTTGCAAAAATTCGTATAAATCAATCGAATGATTGAAAAAAAAATATGATGAAATCTCATCGAACGAACCAACTCGTAGAACGTTGTTAATTTTTTTTGCAGTCGAATAGAATTTTTTTGTGTTTTGAAAATTTTTTATCTTCGGATCAACGACAACGAGCATCGTTTGTGAATAATTGATATTACAATGTCGTGCGACGGATCTGCGATTGTGGGGGAGGAAGAAAAAAAAAAAAAAAGAACGAACTGTCGAATCAACACAACGATGAGGGAGATCGGTGATTATCGTGATTCTGCTTATTTGTTAGTCGCGTGATCGGGGAAAATTGTTTGGATTGGAAAATAATTTATCACGATCGTGTGCGACGGACACGAGTCGTGTGCTGTGATGGTAATTTGTTGGGGAAACATTGGGACGATGATTTTTCTCGATTATTGATTTTTTGAGAATTTGAGAAATGAAAAGATTTTAATTTTTATTATTATTATTATTATTATTTTTCGTAATTTTTTTTTCTTTCTCTGTCCATCTATTTGGCTCTCTCTCTCTCTCTCTCTCTCTCTCTCTCTCTCTCTCTCTCTCTCTATCTTTTTATCTCTGATTTTTTTTCAATTAAAAATGAATTTTTCTTTTAATTTTCAATTTTTTTTAGTTTCCTATTTAAAAAAATTATAAAAAATTATGTTTCAATTTCTCTCTCTCAGGCTTGTCTCTCTCTTTTTCTCTCTCTCTCTCGTCCGGATCAAACTCGACGATCCAGGCGTCACATCCAAGACAAAAAAAAAATGTTAACAAAAAAAAAAAAAAATTCGATAATAAGAAAAAAATTCACGTTGTCGATTCGATCGAAAAAATAACGATTGAATCATCGCATCACCGTACGATAATTATGTTTAAAAAAAATATATATATAATTGTGGAGCAACGTTATATGCGCATCACAATAATCGCGGGCCAAAATTTTTCCGGCCGGTTCTAGTCAATCGAAAATAATGGGGAAAAGAAAATTTGTGAATGAATAAAATAAAATTAAAAAAAAAACAAAAAACAAAGAAACAAACAAAGAAACAAACAGAAAAATAAGCAACGCCAATACAGTGTATCGGGGGTGAAAAAAAAAACGAAAACATGAGCGAATGCACACGCGCACACTCACTGATTGCGTTCAAACAAATTTTTCTATTGTCCCAGGAGCTGTGTACATTTTTTTCTCCAGGATTAAATTTTATCTAGTAATTAAGCGTGTGTGTGTGTGTAAGTGAGTGTGAGTGAACGTGCGTGTATGTTTGTGATGATGCTCTTGCGAATGTTTTTTTTTTTTATTTTTTTTCGATTAATTTAAGATTATTTAAATTGATCCAATTTTTTTTCTTTTTCTTCGATTAATTCAAGATTTTTTTCGCGTCTATCATCTGTCCACTGTCGCTCGCACGTCTTTTTTGTTGTTGTTGTTGTTCTTGTTGTTTTATTTTCATTTTATTTTTCAATAGCGCAACACAAAAAAAATGAGAGAAAAAAAACATGTAAATAATGAAACGTCTACGAATGTGAAAAAAAAAAAAAACAAACGAACTGTAAACGAAATTTTTGAAAATAACACGATTCGCGCGTCTGTATCGCGAATTTTTTTTACATTCGTCCTGGACAATGATGATAAAAAAAAAGAAGAAGAAAAAAGAAGAAGAAAAGGCAAAAAAAATAACGAGAAACGGACAAAACTTGTGAAACAAATTGTTCTGAAAAAAAAAACGATGATGAACGTCACACGATGAAAATAAAAGAATAAAGAGAATTTAACAAAAAAACGTTTTTTTTTTTATTATGTAAATTGCGACGATGATTATGTTGTGTTTTTTTTTTTATTATTATTATTTTTTCAGAAATAACATTTTTTAATTTTTTTTCTTTCATTTATTTTGTAGACAAAATAAATTTATGAATTATTTTGTCTACAAAATAAATGAAAAAAAAAAATAATAATAATATTTCTTTTATGAGGAAGCAAAAATTCTCTGCACGAGGTAAAAAGACGATTGGAAGAGTGTAGGATTAATTCAAGTCGTTAATCATTTCACTCATCGTTTTAAAAAAAAATCATTGTTATCGAATGTTTATCGATAAAAATATTCACACACTCATCGAAATGTTTTTTTTTTTTATTTAATTCTTTTATTTATTTTTCGTCGACTTTGTGTGAGTTGTGAAACGTGTTTTTGATGGACGTGGGACGACAATCGGTTGTCGTCCCAGGCCAATGAAAAGCCACACATCGGATATCGTTTTTGTTTGCCTTTGTCCAATGAAATATATATGTATATACATATATATATATATTTTTTTTTCGTTCTACTCTTCATGGAAAAGCTCGATGGTTGGTATAACGATGCAAGTGTCGCAGTCGTTGCACCAGTTGCATATTTTCACACGTCGGCTTTTCATCGCCAACACGATTTGTTCGTCGTACAGTTAACTCGACTTTTTTTTCTTTTTTTTTTTCTTTTTTTTTAAATCCAGGACACGGGTGAACCAAACAATGTCGTGTTTGCACGATGAAATGCCATCTTCCATGGGCATTGAAATAACATTTTGTTCGATATGGGATTTAATGGGCTTTTCCATTGGAATTGGATTTTGTCGAAGGTGCATTCAATTGCGTTATTTATCGAGCTTGGACGTTGGAAAATGAAGCAATGGACGAGATTTGGTTGGAGAAACTTTGACAGAATTCGAGAGAATGAATATTGTTGAAAAAAAATGAATATATATTTTTTTTTTTTTTTTCACGATTTTACAATTTTTGCATTTTTGTGAATTTCACGAGAGAGTCTTGAGGGGAGAGGGTTGAGTGTTATTTGGACCTTTCCATAATTTTTGCTGAAGACATATACTCTCAAAATTATAAATTTCACAAAAATGCAAAAAAAAAAAGAAAATTGAAAAAAAATCGAAATTTTTTAATTTTTCACAAAAATGTTAAAAATTAGAAAAAAATCGCATTGAAAATTGTAATCTCGAATCAAAAACAGGCGATTCTTCCCTTAAGACTAATTTTAAAAAAATATATATCAACGATTATTCAATTCGCATTAATTATTTATCAAAAATAATTCTTTTCTAATTTAAAAAAAAAAAAAAAAAAAAAAAAAACAACTAGTTGATCATCGTCAACGACAAATATTTACCGGAAGTCGTTCGTGTTATTTTTCCATCACGATAAAAAATCCTGACGCGTTTGGCGCCCTTGAATGTGTGTGTGTGTGAATTTTTTTTTTTTCATCTTTTATTATTTCCGATTGTTTTATTTTTCTTTTAAAAAATTTTATTTTGTTTTTTTTCCAACGAAGAAGATATTGTTGGTCGTTGAAACGTTGCAACGTATGATTTAACAACTGCTATAGTGCATCGGAATGGAAAATTGTAAACTTAATCGTTCACATTGGCCTATCTCGTGACGAAAAACATTATCAATTCGCTATCACACACTTACACACACTTACACACACACGTAGTTTGCTCACAAGGAGGAGGACGTCGGCACACGTGCAATTTTATACGTGACGTGCACGAACGGACCGAGAGATTAATCGTATCAACCCCCCTGGCGTTGAGGAAACAACCCCCGTCGTACGTGACACGACAACAATTCACTGCTTCAGTCTGTTTTCGACTTCGTGACCTGGTGCAACTTGATAATAATTGTCACACGATCATTCGATATCCCACACCAAGTTATTTTTGGTCTCCCTCCGTTTTTTCTTCTTTTTTTTCATTTTTTAAAAATTATTTAAGGGCAAATCAGTTGACAAATAAATTTCAAAGGCAAACTGAAATTTTGTTTTGAGATTATGTGAATGTAATCATGAACGAGGGTGGTCAGTGCGAAAAATTTTCAGGTGAATTATTGCTTATTATTATTATTATTATTATTATTTAGGGCTGATTGTTTTTTATTATTTTTTTGAAATTTATTATTCAATTTAATGATTAAATGATTCAATGATCCAACGACCAAAGGGTTGAATTGTTGAAATATTGAATGACTGGATGATCAAATGATTGAATTATTGAATGATCGAATAATCGATTGATTTGTTGATTTATTTATTATTGATAATTTTTTTTTTCTTCGCAGGATTTTTTTTTTTTTTCGTTGGTTTTTCCACGAAAAGATTGCTTTTGGACGATTAATTGTGAAAATAATAATGTAGATTGAATGTGATTTGGATTGAAAACGAAAAAAAAAAACAAGAAAACCAAAAAAAAATTGAGTAGCAATGAAATCGTACAACATCGATAGAGCAACGAATGAAAGAAGGGAGGGTGGTGCGACCCCCGCGTGGACCCTATTCAAGGATTTCTCATCGCCTGCCATTCAATTCAAGCGAGTACATTATCGATCTATCGTTCAATTTTTTTTTATTTTTTTTATCATCATTTCTTTTTTTTTCTATTCATTTGTGAACCATTTTAGTTTTATTTAATTTTGTTTAGCCCAGTTTGGTTCGTCCCAAGTGGAACACTTATGCCCCCCCCCCCCCCCCATTATCTTCTCACTTTTAATTATCAAGATGGAAATGTTTTTTATTTTCATTAAACCGACGTTATCCGATCTCGCGTGTCGCTTCTCGTAACGGTAAATATAATATTAAAAAAAAAAAAAAAAAAACAGAAAAAAAGAAAGACACGCTTTTATTATACCCACGACTATCGGTAGCCCAGTAATTCAATTTTTTTTTTTTTTCAATATTTTACTGATCAATTTAATCAATTTTATCTTTCTCGTTGTTTTTTAAAAAATTTTTTTTACAATTTTGAGAGGAAATAAAAATAAAAATAAATATAATTGAAAATTGGAATTTGCATCATAAGAATCATAGGTAATGCACAAAGTTCTTCAAGAATGAAGCATTCAACATTTTTCATCTCAAATCTTTGACTTGGAAAAAAAAATTTTTTTTTTAAATAAAATAAAAAAAATCGACAATTATTTGCATTTGGGAGAATTGAATAATTTTTATAATTTTCTTGTGTGTCAATTTGTCGGGACAAACTTGTCGGGAGTGTGGTTAAACTGTATTTCGTGGAGTTTGTGAGCGAGTTAAGTGTCGGAGCGAAGTTTGAAGTGACAAACACGTGTTGGACAGGTGAGAACTCGGTTGATCAAAGTTTGTGGATTATGGTCACAAGCTTCTCACTCACGATGATTATTCAACATTTCTCGTGGCTGTCAAAGGGGTTGTCCTCGAATTGTGCTATACAAGCAATCCCTCCCTCCCCCTTTCCCTGCCTCTGTAACTACCCCTTCGAGTTTATTCTCTTTGTGTTCACACTCGTTCACTGTGTGACCATCAATCGGACATTTCGACGATGGACACTTGGAAAAATAACGAGTTGTCTTAGAAATTAATGATATGGAAAACTCACCACAACGATTGTCGTTCGATAATCGTTCAGTTTAACGTTGGAATTTCACACGAACGGTTATCCATCCCTCATCAACTGAAAAAAAAAAACGAAAAAGAAAAGAAAAGATTTGAAAAAATAAAAATAAAACAATAAAATAGTGGAGGCTTTTTTTATTCTTCATAGAAGATTGTTTTGATTTTTTATTTGTTCATTTAGTTTGTCACAATTTTGGAGTTTTTATTCAATTTTTCCTGCGTTTGTTAATTATTTTTTTTTAATTTTCAATTTTGAGAATTTTTTTTTTTTTGGTTTTTTTTTTTCAATTATTTTTATTTGGATAAAAAATTATCTATGCCATACTGTCACGTTTACGCGGCCGCGTCGCACAGGTTTGATACTTCGTTATCATTTTTATCTCGTCTATTAATTAATATTGCAATTTTTTTTATAAAAAAAAATATTAAAAATATTTTTTAGATATTTTTGAGAGAAAAAATTGAATTTTCAGATTATCGAAAGCCGATACGCATTTTGGAAGATACGACAATATAAAAACGGATTTTATGGTGAATGACAGTGAGTCGTGATATGTTTTTTAAAATGAATTTTTATATATTTTTTTAAATTTAATTTTTCGGGGGAACAAAAATTATGAAAAATAAATAAAAAATAAATTATAATAAATTAGAAACGAGGGTATTTGTTGTTTCGACGGGTTTTTTCAGTGACTACGCCCGCGGTTTCGACGACCGGAAATTTCGTGCAGACGACTGACAGTCTGCACGTCGCACTAAGACCGATAATCACTCTGGCACAATGTTTCGCTGTGTTTCCGGTTATCGGGGTCAACAAACCCGACGCCTCCTATCTCAAGTACGTCTTTTTCAATTTTTTGAATTTCTTATCATTGAATTTTTCGAATTTTTCAAACAGTCAAATTTTATTTTTCATCTTTTAATTCAATTTAATTTAATTTAATTTCTTTTTTTTTTTACAAAATTTTAGATTTACTTGGCGAAGTTTCAAGATTCTCTACTGTACAATTTTTTTTCTGAGTTCCACGAGTCTCGCTATATGCACATTCATGCGTCTCGTCACGACGGGAATAACTTCGGCGAAAATGAGTGAGTCAGACGGACGTTCGAATTATATTCGTAAATTAAATTTTGTGGAATTGAATAATTTTTTATGATATTAAAAAAAAATTTTTTACGCAAAGCTACCTTCGTCTTCGTGAGCACATCGTGCGTGTCGAATCTTTTGTTTCTTCGTTTGTCGATTAATTGGCCGAGTTTCGGTTCGTCGTGGGAAAAAGTCGAACGTGAATTGGCACCCAGACATCGACGAGTTTCCAAACTCACGCTCGGAACGAGATTCAAAATCATTACCGCCGTCATAATGACACTTGCATTGAGTAAGTGCAGACTAAATGACCAATATCCAATCGTTCAATCGTATAATCATCCAAAAAAATTCTAAAATAACAACAAAAAAAAAAAACATTTTTTTTAAATAACAAAAAAAATATTTTCACAATTTTAAAATAACAAAAAAATAAAAAGACATCACAAAAATTGTGACATTGTTGAAAACCTTTTCTAAGAAAAATTGCTAGCCAATAGTTATCAAATAAAAAATGAAAAATTAATAAAAATAAATATTTTCAGTGTATGAATAATTTTTTTTTTTTTTTTATTTTTTGCAGTGGAACACGCTCTGTCGATAGTTTCGGGCTACGTGAGCGCATTGACGTGCGCTTCACTGCGAGGCGACACGGATATTGTCGCAACATATTTTCAATCACAATTTCCACAGGTAAAATTATTTCATTACAATAATGTCCTCAAGCTTTTTTTTCACGTAGTTCGTTTATAAATGAAAAATCGTCAAATATAAGTTTTGATTTTTTTTTTCTTGTTCTTTTTTTTTCGATTATAATCATCAGGTATTCAACAAAACGTCTTACAGTCTTTGGAAGGGTATAGCCGTGCAATCGAGCAACGTTCTAAGCACCTTCACGTGGAACTTCATGGATCTCTTTCTCATTCTCATAAGCATAGCTCTGACCGATGAATTTCGTCAGCTCAACAATCGTCTTTATTCCATCAGGGAAAAGGTAATAACAACCTGTTGATTCAAATTTTCATTAATTTTTTTTTTATTTATTCAAAATTTATAATTATTCGAATTAATTTTTTATTTATTTATTAAAGATTTTTATTTATTATGAAAATGATGATTAATTGATAATTATCAAAATAGTTGGTGAATAAATGTTGTTTCGTTTTTTTTTTTTTTTTGAGGCAATGCCGGAATGGTGGTGGGCCGAAGCGAGAACCGATTACAATCGTCTTGCGACTTTGACGAGACGCGTGGACACTTACATATCCGGTATCGTTCTACTGTCTTTCGGCACCAATCTCTGGTTCATCTGCATACAGCTGCTCAACTCGTTCAAGTATTTATCGAAGAAAGTTCGAAAAAATTTATCATTTATCGGTGAAAAAAAGAAAACAAAAAAAAAACGTAATGCGTGACAATCACACACAAACACACACACACACAAAGAGAAGAACATAATGTATAGATTTTCTTACAGTAGATGATGCACCGTTTTTTTTTTTAATAATTTTGAAATTTTTTTTTTTTTCGACTGATTTTTTATTATTATGATTATTATTATTATTGAAATTAATATTTGAAACTCAATTGCGTGACAAACCACAAAACAAACACAAACACAAAAATGCACAGAGAGATTTTTCACGATAAAAAAATGCACCGTTTTGATTCGATAATTTAAAAAAAAAAAATTATTTTTCGACTAATTATTTTTTTTTCTTTTTTTTTTTATTAGTACAAAAATATTTTTTCTCGTTTGTATTTTCACCGAATTTTTTCGAATAGGCGTTGGTTTTCTAGTGATTCAAGATTTTTCACGTAAATTAGGATCTCACATTTAGTTTTGGTTGCTGTGTTTTTTTTTTCTAATTTTTTTTTGAGGATAGAGTTGTAGAAAAATTGTAACAGATTGTTTTGTAGAATTTCGTTAAAATCGCAATTGTTGAAACCTTTTTGTGTTTTTTTTTCCTTCTTCTTTGTTTTTTTTTTTTTATTATTAAAAATCAGTCCGTTCCCGAACATCATGAAGTCGATTTATTTCTGCTTCTCGTTTGGATTTTTGTTGACGAGAGCATCGGCCGTGTCTCTGTGCGCAGCCGCGGTTCACGACGAGTCACTTTTGCCAGCACCGATTTTGTACAGCGTTTCCGCATCGAGCTATTCGAACGAGGTACGTTCGAAGGTCGCACGAATGTCAAAACGAAAAAAAAAAAAAAGAAAAAGAAAAATGGGTATCAAAAATTTGAATTTTATAAAAACACGACAAAAAAATTAGAAAAAATAATAAATAATAATAAATAAAAATAAGAAATCATAGAAAGAAAAAAAATTCTATGAGATTGGGGAATAAAATTGATTCTTCAATTGCTTCCCCAGGTCGTTCGATTTTTGATGCAAGTTACGACCGACAACATCGGACTAACGGGAATGAAATTTTTTTCAATCACCCGAAGTCTCGTTCTCACCGCAAGTATTTTTTTTTTTTTTATTACAATCGTTTCGAATTTATTTTGACAATTGTTAATTTAGGGGGGAAAAAATTCGTTTTTTTTTTTTTTCAAATAAACAAATCATCCGAAATATGTATTGTAGTAAATTGTTTTTTTTTTTTTTTTTTTCAATTAATTATAATTATTTTTAGGTAGCTGGAACGATCGTTACGTACGAAATGGTGCTCGTTCAGTTCAACGGTCTTCAACCGACCAACCCCTCGAACATAACGCACGCTTGTGAGGTGAAGTAAACACTCGTGTGTGTGTGGCTGTGTGATAAATTCACCCTCAGAGTGTGCCTATATTTTTTCACCCAATTTTTTTTTACTTCAAATTATAATTAAACTTTGAATTATATTTAAATTTCAACTTTGAATTATAAATATATCATGAAATTTCTTTTAACTTTAAATTATAACTCTCAACACGAAAGATTTTCACCTACTTATCGAGAAGTACTGTCTTTCTTCCATAGAATTTTTTTTTTTTTTGCGACAATTTTTTTTTCCACGATTTTTTTTTTGACGATTTTTTTTTTTCGACGATTTTGTCTTTTAATTAATTTGTTGCAGCGAGTTGTGAGATCGACAACCTAACTGTGTGTTCTTTTTTTTGTTTGTTTGTCTGTGTCTGTCTGTCTATCGATGAGAGCAGGGATCGTAAAAAAAAATCAAAAAATGAAAAAAAATAATCTTAATACGTAAGTTTTATTCTATACGTTGTGTAAGATAATGCGGAAAAAAAATATGTTCGTCGTCTTAGTCGTTGATTATTGTACAACAAATGAAAAATGTTTTTCTGTGTGAAACAAAAGTTCACGAATGCGATTGAACGTTGCTGAAAAAACAATTTGTAAAACAATAAAAACAATTCGTAAAAAAAAAAAAAACAGATTGTCGAGAACAATTCGTCAAAAATGTTTATAACGATTGTATTGATCCGATAAATATATGTCATCGATGATAAGGAAATTGGTTACGATAATAAATGAAATATTACACAATATTTCGCACGTGTATTTTTTGTTTGTTTTTTTTTATTTAAAAATTTTCATATTTACGTTTATTCGAATTATTTTTTTTTATTTGCTCATGGCAACGTTGAATTGTAGCAGAACAACTTCGTAGGTGACGATGGCACCGGCTACCTGAATGAAAAACAAGTTAAACGTACAAAACATCGATTTTTTATCAATAATGATTTTTTTTTTTGATACATAAAAAATTATAATCAATCCATCTGAAATAAAAATGAAAAAAATCAAAAATAAATACAAAAACTCACGGCCAGCATGAAATTTCGAGTGATGGAGAAGAATCGCATGCCAGTCAAGGAAACTTCGTCCGTGGTAATTTGTTGTAGCAGCCTCTGAGTCTACAATAATTATTATACATTGAAAAAAGCACAAGAAAATTTAATAAATAAATAAATGTGGTAAGAAAATTTAAAAAAATGGTTAATAAAGTGTGAATTTGATTAATTATAAATTACCTCGATGTTGTAATCGTGACCGGGACAATTGTAAAGAGCCGGCAGTGCCAATCTGCTCTGATCGTTTATACGTGCGGCGAGTAACGTTACCGCGACCGTACGACCAACGAGAAAACCGAACGATCCGAAGAAGTAAATCGAACTGAGGATGCTGCTCTCTCCTGGTCTTTTTTTCGTGCGAATAAATTTAATTTTCAGTTTGTGTTTTTTTTTTCATTATACTTCACAGAGAGATACACGGTTTATGTTTGTTGCGGCATTTTTCTAGCTTTCTCCAGTTGCCAAAGGGTTGAACTGCCGAAGAATTGAACTGTCAAACAATTGAACTGCCAAAAAATTGAACTGCTAAAGAATTGAACTGCCAAAGAATGGAACTGCCAAAGAATTGAACTGCCGAAGAATTGAACTGCCCAAGGGTTGAACTGTCAAACAATTGAACTGTCAAAAAATTGAACTGCCAAAGAATTGAACTGCCAAAGAATTGAACTGCCAAAAAATTGAACTGCCAAAAAATTGAACTGCCAAAGAACTGAACTGCCAAAGAATTGAACTGCCAAAAAATTGAACTGCCACGGTGAAAAATGGGCCTAGAGGAAGCTAGGATCATGCTCTTGTTATATTAAAAAAAAATGTATTCAAAAAACATTTTCATAAATAAATGAATAAATAAATAAATAAATAAATAAATATATGATGTGTGTGTGTGTGTTTAATTTGGTTTAAATGATAAAAAAAAAACTCACGCAAGACCATTGAGCAACTGTAGACAAATGAAATACAGATTGTTAGCGAATGATAACAAAACAATGGGCGATATATCGTGATCCACACGTTTAACGAGTGAACTCAAAGCCGCGTATGCCTCGCGTAATTCGCACCAATCGATGTTTCTACGATGCAGAGGTATCGGTCCGGTCAAACGTTGATTCAAACTCTTGTATCTTTCGGCCAGACCCGTTGAAACCTAAAAAAAAAAAAAATTGTTGCAAATATTCGAGAAGCAGAAATAATGAATAAGATTATTAATAATGATGATGATAATTATAAGGCGATAGTTACCAGCATGACGAATAAATCGGTAAAGTTCCACGTGAATGTTGCGACTTTGCTACTGCCGAATATAAATATTCCTAATGCGAGATTGTAATTACCTGTAAAAGGAATAAATTACTGATTATTAGGATGAATATTTGATTTTATTTTTTGCCTCCTAAATAAAAATTATGAAATTATTTAAATAGTGAATGATAGTTACAGATTGAGAAGATAAATCCGTGAGATTTTTCGCAGTAAGATTTTAAAAAATCTTGAAAGGTCAAATTGGAATTTGACGACCAAAATTGTGGCGGACTGTTGTTGCCTATGCTGAGAAGATGTTCGACCAGAGCGAAGATCAAAACGACGGCGGTGACCAATGAGAATTTCCATCGTAACTTTGGCGAACGATGTTTGTTCCTGCGTTTGTTTGTTTGTGTGTATGTCAAATTTTCACATCAATGAGCGATCAAGGATATATAATTATTATATTATAAAAAACTATTGAAAAATTTGTTAGTTCCTGAACAACAATTTTTTAATGTAATGCAATGAAAATATTTTAAAAATAAAACAAACTTATATAATAAAAAAATATATATAAATTCGTTGAGGAAAATAAAAAAATGTTTAGTTGCAATAAATAAAAAATAAAGATACGATATTTTTCACATGTGTTTGATGATCAAAAGTGTCGGTCAGATAAAACGATTCTCACGGAATTGAAATTGCGTCGCATGTTTTTAATACACACGACGCGTGATAATCTGGAATAATAACGTGATGGGATCTTTTACACCTGTTCACACATTTGTCAAACGTAAATACGTATATAAATATATGTTTTTTTTTTATTTTCTTTTATTTATTTTTTTGGTCTACAAACAGATTCCAAATTTCGTTGGATTTTTTTTTTTTGTTGAAAAAATAAATTTGCAACTAAAGAAAGAATTCGTTTATCTTTGAAAATAATTTTTTTTTTTTCAATGCAATCGCACAATCGTGAATAAAAATAAATTTTGAATAATTCATCATTTTTTATTCTTTCGTTATTTTATTATAAAAAAATGAAAAAAAAAAATTTACCAACCTGTCCAACAATCTTTCCATGGCTCTCCAATCTCGTTGCAACGAGGTCCATTTGGGTGCGAGCCAAAGAAACAACACTGCACCGAGCATGCTGTTACCGTAAAAAATTGCACCTGCCGTGGCAGCAGCGATACCACCTTGAAAAAATTAAAATAATAAAATAAAATAAAATTAGGTGAAAATAATATAATAATTATTATTGTAATTTGTTCTTACCGCTGAGGCCGAAAGTATCGGGTTTGAGGGTCTGTATCATGTGGGCTATGGACACCATGGCCACCATCATTATCATTATTATTATTATTATCGCGTAAAGCGTTCGAAATGACATTTTTTTGAAAACGAGATTTCTGGGTGATGAATCTCGTATTCCGGACACTGGCAATACACCGAAACACTGGGCCACGATCAATATCGATCCTATAGCACAGTGAAAACTCTCCGGATCCTGAAATTTTATTCATTTTTTATTATATTGATTTTTTTTTAAATTAAATTTTTTTTTATTTAATTTTTTTTTCATTAAATTGAAACCCATTAATGGATGGCTATACTGACACACATCTTCTCACTAACAAACTATTCATCGTGGATATAAATATTGCACAATAATTTTATTATTTTTATAATTTTTTTTCTATTTTTTAAAAATTATTTTTTAAATTTCATTATTTCAACATTAATTTAATTAAATCGTGGTAGATTTTTCTTTATCGATTACTGTCATAACTAGAGCTTTGTATTTATTTATTCATTATTCTTTGAATGTTTAAACAATCGTGCAAACATTTTTTCTTATCGAATTTAATTATTAAATTATTTAAATTATCGAATCTTCAATATAGAATTTTTTTAAATAGTAATAATAATAATAATCTTAAGTCATTCGAGTTCAAAAGCTCGAGAATGTATATCTTCACGAAAAATCCTCCATCACGTTCGGCCAACAGATTTTATCGAACGTCAAACAAACGAAAAAAATAAATAAATCGAATCTATATAAAGCTATCGAGCTATTTTTTTTTATCCACAAATAAGGAAAATAGGAACAAGAGATTTATGAAATCTCACGTCATTGTCGATCGTGTGTCGTCTGTCGATGAGACCGTTTGGTCGTAACAAATTTGTCGATCTTATCGGTTGATCGGAATGACCCATCGTTTGCTGAAGAAAAGCTTCTCTGGTCCACTCATCCGGATCCTGAACTCCAGGCAATGGCCAAACTTTACGTACCAACGGTTTTTTCGTTTTGTTCATCATCGTGTTATTGTTTGCTCGTCTTTTTTTTTTTTTTTTTTTTTTTTTTTTTTTTTTTTTTTTTTTTTCGTTCGAAGAATATATTATCGACTGATCTTCGATTTGACAAATCACTACGTCGATCTCCAACGATGACTTTAACAAATGATTAATAATGTACAAAAATTTGTGTTAATTTTTGAAAATTGAAAAAAAATTGTGTCTGTACACTTGGAATTGTTTTTGGAAAAAAAAATCGGAAAATTATAAATTCATTTTCATTATTTTATTTTATTTTAATTTATTTTTTGTTTTATGGTTATTGTTATTGAAAAAAAAAAACGGTTTCGATGATAACGATAATTTGGTAATTATTTACGTATGATTTGTGATTGAATTTTTAATGAATTACGAATTTTTTTTTGGACATTAGGAAAATTTAAAGAATTATAAAACTAATTACATTATTTAATTTGCTAATTTTTTGAATGTCGTAATTAGTTTAAAATTTAGTCACATATATATTTATGCATCAACTTGCATTCGTTGCCACCATAAAGCTAATTGATTATATAAAATTCTCTCGTGAATTATGGAATGCAACTTTTTTTTTTTTTTATACTAATTAATTATAAAATTAAACTATGACGAATTCACAATGAAACGAATCATTCTCCGGTGGTTGACGAACGCGTTGATGCAATTGCATTTAAGTGCAGTGGGAACCTCCTTAGTTGGAATTAAAAAAATGATAATTAATTTATAAATTAATTAAACTCGTATTATAACAATTTTTCTGTTGTTTTGTGTTTTTTTATTTTATTTTTTTGTCTCTTTCTATTTCCGAGGCTGAGGTCACCCTAGTAACGAGAAGGGGAAGGGGATGAACCGAAGCATTACGAAATCTTATTGGATAAGTTTTGGGACGATAATTGTTTTTTTTTTCTCACCGTGACGTTCGATGGGGTTGATCGAGGGTAGACATCCCATTCCGAAAGGGTTGTCAGACGCGTCATCAATACGTTAACGCGAGCGAGAGATCCATCAATGAATTATCATCAAGCAACAAAGTTTATTCGGTCGAACAATATTTCGTTATTATTATTATTGTCAATCGATCAAAACGAATTTTATTCGCACAACTTTTTAAAAGTATTTTTTTTTTTTAATAAAACAATAAAAATAACAATGAAACAATTGACTTGGGCTTGAAAATTATTATTATTATTGCTGGTAGAAGTAATAGTTGTAAAAAACTTTTTCGAGAATTATTTTTTAAACGATGCATGACAAAAAAAAATAAATAAAAATTATTTTACGTAGCTACATATTTACATAAATTAACTTACCTGCCAAATTTTTTCTTCATCATTTGTAAACGATTGATTTGTTGTTATTGTTGTTGTTGTTGTTGTTGTTGTTGTTGTTGTTTGGAAACTTGTCGAATCTCGAAAAATCGTGTGAAGAGCTTATCAATGAGCTTTATCGTTCGACGAAAGAAAAAAAATTGTGTCGAATGAAGTCTTTGCCGCTGAACGGTCACTCGAACTATGGAATTGGCGCGGTTTATCGCGAGCCCTTCGAACATTCGACACCTGCGCTCTTCGATGTCTTTTTTTTTTTTTTTTTTTTTTTTTTCACACCCTGGACGACCCGATATCACACGATTTGTCGTCGATAATCACGGTTTGATAACATTGCTAATATTTTTGCACGAAATAATGAAAATACGATTATAAAAAAAATTGTATAAATAATAATAATAATAATAATAATAATATTAATAATAATAATAATAATAAAATAATTTAAAAAATAATAATATCAATATTAATAAAAAATTGAATTAAAAGATCAAAATTTTGAACAACTGGACCTTCTATTTAACTTTTCGAAATCACCTAAAAAAATTATCTAAAATTGACTGCTTGAAATAAATTTAAAAAAAAAAACCAAAGACATTTCCCGTTGTTATAATTATAATCATAATTATAATAAGAAAATAATGTCGTCGATTTATTCCTCAAAAATTTCGATTTTTTGAGATTTAGAAAAATCTCAATAATTAGAATAGAATCGATGACTTTATTTAATAAAATCAAAATAATTTCATCGACAAAAATTGTGATTCACTCGAAGTCCTACGATTTCCTCCCCCGTCCTCCCCTTCTCCTCCTCCTCGTCAAACTTTCATTCACGTTTTCCTCATCACCTTGACGAAAATAATTGTCATTGAATGAAAACGAAGACAAAACGATGTGACGCGTTTTATATCGATCGGTCAAACCGATAAACAGACCCCGTTACGTGTTTACCCAAACGATGTTAATCTTGAAACTGAAATAACGCATTTCACGCAACTGTATCTTGCAAATTGTAACGTAAACTTTTTTTATTTGTATTATTTTTTTTTTAAATAATCAAATTAATTTCGATGAAACGTTATTTTGAATTTTCAACGAAAAAAAAAAAAAGAAATGCAAAATCGTGAACGTTATTGCAAGACCGACCACAAAATTCAACTGACGAGGGTCAGTTATGTAGTTAGCCAAGCCAAGAACGTGTTGGCCATCGTTTGAACAAACATTTGCGTTTTGTTTATCGTTATCTCCTTTTGCACGTGCATGTGCGAGATCTTGATACGACTTTCTATCAATTACATTCGCTCTTCACGAGTTCGAATAAAAATGAAGAAAAAAAAAAACAACAACAACAACAAATTTTTCCAAAACATTTTTTTTGCGAAATTAATTAAAAAAAAAAAAAATAAGCGGGGATAGGGTTTACCAAAGTCGTAAGACAAAGTTCTCGAGACTCTGGAGCTTCGAGGATTTTTCGCAATCCTTTGATCCTTGAATTTGTGATATCGTGTTATTTTATTTTATTTTTTTTTATTATTGTTATTTTTTTTTTTTTTTTTTGCTAATGACCTTCGGTCGACTGGTATCAAAGGATTGCGTGATTGTCGCTGCGGTATCGTGCACCTGTGGGCTGTCATTAGAATGCAATGAAAGTTCATTAAATATTTAGAAAATCATAATAAACTGGTATTGAAAAAAAAAAAAAAAAAAAAAAAAAAAAAAAAAAAAAAAAAAAACAAGTTTGTCTGTGTGATGGAAAAGAGTGTCGATAACAGCTCGATATAGTTCAATTCACATATTCACGATATAGTTCAGTTCAGGTCGCATATTAGGTGCTCGCTTGGAAAGAATTTCAAAATTGATCGACCGGACGTGGGTTGATTTTTTTTTTTATGCGGGAGGAAGGGGACGGGCAAAGCGGAATGGGACGAGCGAAGACGCTAGGGACCCACTAGTCTCACAATAAAATTTCAACACCGATCATTAAGTTCGTCATTTTTTTTTTTTTTTTTTATTGCTTTCGCAAAATTAATATTTCTCCGACTCAATTTCGTAGCCTGACGAATATGAAAAAAATACTTTGTTCCGCACTACCACATGGCTCGTTGAACACCGCCGAGTTTGTTGTAATCGACGAGATGACGAAAAACAATGCGAGACAATCTCCAACGATAAACGACGCCTCTGGGTCGAGAAGTGAGGACGCAGCGACTGGTGAGTTCGCGAGTGGTCGACTTGCGAGGAATATCGTTCTCCATGGCTTCGCAGGCCAGTTCCTGCAATTCGGGCAGAGTTACTACGTCTTTCGTGGAGCGCGCAGCGTCGATTTGATTATCGGCGCAGAGTCGTAGTTATTTTTTGGAAGTGCGAGAGGAGGTTAGGTTTGCGGATCGCTCGAATGGAAGACGCGATCGAGAGGGCCGGGTTGTTTTCTGGCGAAGAGTCACCGGCGGAGGAGAAAAAGAACAAGTTGTGGCGCGAGAGCTGCCTCGGAAGAAATTAGCCAACGGCAATGCCTCGATCGATATAAAATACTTTACGGAATCTAATTTTTTTTTGGGGTTAAGATACTTTTTTCATTCTTTGATGCTTAATAATTCATCCTCATTTATAATGACAATAGAATCATTGAAGATTGACCATCCGCAGAAGAATAAACAAAAAAAACAAAAAAAAAAACATTACCCTTATTTCAGGCGGAAGTATGTCGTTCCTTTTCATGGACACGACCCGAGTCCTCATCTTAGCGTATTCCTTGACCAATTTTCGTCGTTTCACATCACGAGCCATAAGTGCATTCTCCCATTTGTTCCAATCCATCTTCGGACCCGTAGATTCACATCTTATCTGCGTTGGAACAACAATTTTTCAAAACAAATTTTGAGGTTAGTTTACCTACGAGACGAAATAGTGGACATAAAAAATGTATCATCGAATGCCACGACAAGGCAATAGTGCCAAATCACTAATAATAACGTTAAGAACGAATTTTGAGGGTAAATAAACTTACATTCGTTAGTGCAACATCTTTTCCACGTAAAAACAATCTCGAGAGCCCGGACACGACAGACCCGAGGCCGGCCATTTTGGTTTCGCAGCAGACGCTTCTTCGTGCGACCGTAGATCGCTCAAATCGAAAATTCAATTCACGAATTTTCGATAAATCACATTTTCAAACTCTCTTATCGGTAACAATGCCTCAAAACATAACCTAAAAAAATAACCATGATACGAATATAATTTTTTTCGAGTAATAAAAAATACGAAATATAAGATCGAAGAAAGAATTTAATGAACCATCGACTTTGTGGGTTTTGCTGAATTACTTTATTTATCGATTTTCATTGATCAGTTTGTTGTACATAGCATAAATAAATTAATGAAGTTTTTGTTTGTTTTGTTTTTTTTTTATCTCAATTCGATTTATCGTTTGAACAATATCAGCGTGCGTTTACCGAATGTCCGATTACGAAATTGGATTTTAAAATGTTTAAAATTGAAGGTATCATGACGCTCTGGCCGATTCGACATCCCCTCCTCGAAGTTGATCGGTAAACGACACGCATTTTATTTCTTCACAATAATAAACATCGATACACATATTTGTTGGTTTTTCTTATCTTTTCTTTTTTTTTTTATCATTATTTTGTTTTTGTTCTTCTTTTTTCATTTACGTTTCATTCGTATCGAACAATCGGTTTACCATTCAAACAAAATTACACAGTTGCGCCAGTGCGCTTGCGCATAATCGAACCGATCTATCGTTCGAACGTCGAAGCTGGATTCGGTACCGAAGAAAAAAAATCGAAATTTGAAAATCGGCGGGCTTGCAAATTTTTAAATCGGTTGGCTGGCTTGTTTTTTTTTTTTTTTACTAACCTCAAAGTTAAAAATCGGCAAGCTTGCAGATCGTTTATTCTTTTTTGGGGACCACGAGGTTAAAAATCGGCAAGCTTGCAGATGATTTTTTTATCTTTTTGGGACCACGAAGTTAAAAATCGGTAAGCTTGCAGATAATTTTCGGTTTTTTTTTCGGGACCCAAAACCGATCGACATTCGTCTTTACGACGAGACCACGCATAATTGTATCATGTACAGTAAACTGTTTGTTGCGAAATCGATAATTCGTAATTAATAGTGTCTTTTAAAATGGTGATTGTTTTAA
The DNA here is from genome assembly GCA_963662125.1 of Diplazon laetatorius. Lineage (NCBI taxonomy): Eukaryota > Metazoa > Arthropoda > Insecta > Hymenoptera > Ichneumonidae > Diplazon > Diplazon laetatorius. The sequence goes on along the minus strand of OY759155.1, from coordinate 20,461,647 downwards.
AAAAGAAAACAAGAAGGAAATAGAAGGAAAATAAATTCAAAACGATAAAATCAAATGATTATTTCGACTGTGACACTTGAAGAAAAGAGAAAAAAAAATAAAAATTGGACGAGTCGTTTCAACGCGACGAAAAATAAAATAATAATAAAAAAACTATGAGGAAACACGAATGGCACAACTAATGACGACGAGAAATCGTATTTAAAAAGTTTTATCGTAGAAAAATTGGAAAAATTCGTTATCAAACATTCCAAAAGTCTGAATGTTTCCCCCTCCCTTCCTCCTCTCTCATCAGATGCATTGCAATGAGTCGTGAACCAGTCGAAATGATTTTTAAAAAAATTTGTAAAGAGAAGAAAAAAATTGCAAAACAAAAATAAACAGCACCAATTGTTAAGTCATTGAAAAAAAAAGATAATTAATATTCGTGAATAGCAATAATATAATAACGACCAAGTTTTCGCTTAAAATTTATTACTGTATTATTATTATTATTATTATTTCATACTTTATCATTTTTTTTCCATTTTGCATTTTTTTCATTATTATTTAGTTTGTTCAGCGTGAGGCGCTGTTATCATTAAGTCTTTAATCATTTATTTTTTTCTTCTTATTATTTCTTTTTTGTCTTAATCATCAAACAGTCTTCGCTCGATTATTATTTTTTTTTTTTTCAAGCTGTCCCCTCCCCTTCCTTCCCCCTCTCCGCCCCCCCCCGTCGCCGTGAATGAAACACGTCCGGATGCTCGAACGATTCACACACATTACAGCAACGAATTATCAAAAATAATAATAATAAAAAAAAAAAAAAATTAGTAAAATAATAAAATAAAGAAAATAAAGAAAATAAAAACACGGACAAAATGATAATAATAATTGATTTGTTTTCTCGAGTATCGCAGATATAGGATTTATTATTTCCGTATAATAATTAGAAAATATAATTAAGCCGAGCTAAATTATGATGTTGTTGTTGTTTGTCGTTTTTTTTATTTATTTTTTTGTTTGTTGTTGTTGTTTGTTTGTTGTTGTTGTTGATGTACTTGTGAAACAGGTGTATATAATAGCTCGCGTAATTTGAGTCCTTTCTTCGTGCCACTCTTTCATTCTCTCTCTCTCTCTTTCTCTCACTCTCTCTCTCTCTCTTTATCTCGCTTCGCAAAGCGAACGAGAAAGACGAAAAAAAAATCTATCATTATTATTACAATCGTACAATAAAAAAAAAAAAAAATACAAAGAGTCACAGGGATAAAAGTAAAAAAAAAAAAAACTATCTGGACGATGAATATATCTCGTTGTTCGTCAAACTCTTCACCATCCCAATTTTCTCATCCTCAAGTGATTTTTCATATTTTTATCATTTTTTTCTTTTTTATTCTTGAAATATTTTATTTTCCATTCGATATTTATTTATTTAGTTTAAAAAAAAAAAAGATTAAAAATAATTCGTGAGTTTAAAAAAAAAAAAATCGTTTCTCTCTTTCTCGTTCTCTTTTCCTGCGAAATTCTTTGCGATGGAAATAATGGCGCAACAATCTTTTCGAATGATGCAACATACGAGTCGCGATGTGAAAATAATGCAAAACTTCGTTGAATTCCCTACGCATACGGATAACGATGTTATCATTGTTTTTCGAATTTTTTTCATCATCCAACTCGTATGTTGTTCCATTGCTATCGAACGATCGTTGCGTTTGTCGTCGTTGCTGTCGGAGCTGTTGTTTTTGTTGCTGCAAACGCGCGAAAATGGGCGAATCGAATTTTGGCAAATGCGAAAATTCGTTTTCCCAAGTTGCGCATGCGCAATTGTTGCAACCGATGGCGCTGCTGCTTTTGCTTTTGCTGATGGTTCCCGTTGTTGTTTTTTCGTGTTGTTGCTGTTGTTTTTTGTTGTTGTCCGAATGGCGCGATGATAGAATACAAATGACATTGGCTACTATACGCCGAAATCCACCCGGCCGCGACGGCTCGTCGTATGCGCGAAAACGGATTTTATTTTGTTTTTTTCTGGGCCTTCTCGGCGGCCTTGGTCGTCTTGCCCGACGCGTCCTTGAAGCTGACCGCCTTGATGACACCCACGGCCACGGTTTGACGCATGTCGCGCACCGCGAAACGTCCCAGAGGCGGGAATTCTTGGAAAGCCTCCACGCACATGGGTTTGCTCGGCACGAGATTCACGATGGCCGCATCACCGGATTTTATCGCACGGGGATTTTCCTCGGTCGTTTTGCCGGTACGACGGTCGCATTTTTCTTTGATCTGGGCGAATTTGCAGGCGATGTGGGCCGTGTGGCAATCGAGCACGGGCGTGTAACCGTTGCTTATCTGACCCGGATGGTTCAGCACGATGACCTGGGAAAAGAAAAAAAATAAAAATTTAATATTGGACTTTTTTTTAACAATTTTTTTTTTTTTTGTGAATTGGAAATTTGGCAATGTCATTTTTTTTTTTAAATGAAGGAGGATCGATTTGATTTTATTCCAGAAGAGAAGAAAAATTTTATTCAACTATTTTTATTTTTGAATTGAATTTTACTTTTGAAATAATTTTTTTTTATCTTTTAGAAATTTTTTTTAAAATTTTTTTTTTTAATTGCGACACTCAGACACCTTCTGCCGTCAATGAATCCGAAGATTCTCCGGTGGAAACCGCGAATGAAGTTGTTCAGGTTCTCATCATTGTATCTTAAAATTGATTTTTTATTTTTGGGGAAAAAAAAAATTCCAAACTTGATATGAAATTTTGTTTTTCTCACCTGAGCGGTAAAGTCGGCAGCGCCCTTGGGCGGATTGTTCTTGGAATCACCGGCAACGTAACCACGACGCAATTCCTTGACGGAAACGTTCTTAACGTTGAAACCAACGTTGTCTCCGGGAACGGCCTCGAGGAGAGCCTCGTGGTGCATCTCGACGGACTTGACTTCGGTGGTGAGTCCGACCGGGGCGAACGTCACCACGGTACCGGGTTTGATCACACCGGTTTCCACACGACCTACTGGTACCGTTCCGATACCACCAATCTTGTACACATCCTGAAAACGATCGTCAGAAAAAGAAACAATCAATTAGTAAAATTGTTCCATTGAAAATATTTTTTTTTTTTCTATTCAATGAAGAGTCAGACACCTTCTGCCGTCACAAAATCCGAAGATTTTCCGGTGGAAACCGCGAATGAAGTTAAAGTGGTATCATCATTTGTTATTTTTTAATAAAACAATATATATAATAATAAATAATGGAAAATAAAATAAAATAAAATAATATCGTGGAAAAAAAATTAAATGAACAATAAATTATTGAATCGTGAATATTAATGAGAAAACTATTTTTCAAATGCAAAAAAACTATTTTTTTTTTCAAATGCAAAAAGACTATTTTTTTTTCAAATGCAAAAAGACTATTTTTTTTTTCAAATGCAAAAAGACTATTTTTTTTTTCAAATGCAAAAAGACTATTTTTTTTTTCAAATGCAAAAAGACTATTTTTTTTTTCAAATGCAAAAAGACTATTTTTTTTTTCAAATGCAAAAAGACTATTTTTCAAATGCAAAAAAACTATATTTTTTCAAATGCAAAAACTATATTTTTTCCAAATGCAAAAACTATTTTTTTTTTCAAATGCAAAAACTATTTTTTCAAATGCAAAAACTATATTTTTCAAATGCAGAAACTGTATTTTTTCAAATGCAAAAACTATACTTTTTCAAATGCAAAAACTATTTTTTTTCAAATGCAAGAACTATATTTTTTCAAATGCAAAAACTATATTTTTTCAAATGAAAAAACTATATTTTTTCAAATGAAAAAACTATACTTTTTCAAATGAAAAAACTATATTTTTTTCAAGTTAAAAAAAAAATAACGATTCGAATTACCTGAAGGGGAAGACGGAGAGCCTTATCGGTGGGTCTGGACGGTGGCAGAATGGCATCGAGTGCCTCGATGAGGCACTTGCCATCGGCCTTGCCCTCCTTGCGTTCAACGGCCCATCCCTTGAACCACGGCATCTTGGCCGAGGGTTCCAACATGTTGTCGCCGTGCCATCCGGAGATCGGTACAAAAGCTACGGCAGCCGGATTGTAACCGATTTTTTTGATGTAGGACGATACTTCCTTCTTGATTTCTTCGAAACGGGATTCCGAGTACGGTGGCTCGGTGGAATCCATCTTGTTGACACCGACGATGAGTTGTTTGACACCGAGGGTGAAAGCGAGAAGCGCGTGTTCGCGAGTCTGACCGTTCTTCGAGATACCGGCTTCGAACTCGCCGGTACCCGCGGCAACTATGAGCACAGCGCAATCGGCTTGCGACGTACCGGTTATCATGTTCTTGATGAAATCTCTGTGTCCCGGAGCGTCGATTATCGTAACGTAGTATTTAGCGGTTTCGAATTTCCACAGAGCAATGTCGATGGTGATACCACGTTCACGCTCGGCCTTGAGCTTGTCCAGTACCCACGCGTACTTGAACGAACCTTTGCCCATCTGAAAACATTTTTTTTTTTTTTATCAGATTGTTCGGTTTTTGAGTATTCAGATTTTTTTCAACATATTTTTGAGGTTATTTGGAAGCTTTGTTTTTACTGTTTGGTTTTTTTATGTATTTTTTGAGGTTATTGCGAGGCTGTGGCTTTTACTATTTGTTCTTTTTGTGTATTTTTTGAGGTTATTGCAAAGCTTCGTTTTTGTTATTTTGTTTTTTTTATGTATTTTTTGAGGTTATCGCAAACTTTTTTTTTTTTTCAACTAATATTTTTCATGCGATTGAGCTTTGATAATATTTGAACTGGCGAAATAGATTTGAAATGTTTGAACTGTGTTTTTCTTGTGAAATTGTCAAGACGGATGGTCATTTTTAGGTTAGAAAGAAAAGAAAAGAAAAAAAAAAGAAAAAGAATTCGGTAGCGAAACACTCAGACGCATTCAACTGTCAATAGGCGTAAACCTTCCAGTGGAAACCGCGAATGTATTCCAATTTTATCATCACAGTGTTGGCTCTCGTATAAATGTAAAAAAATTGTTGGCGAAGACGTTTTCATATTTGTTTCGTGTTAATTTTGGTCAAGATTATTGTTAGAATGTTCAAAGTCGAAATGCTAACCTCCTGGGCTTCCTTCTCGAACTTCTCGATGGTACGTTTGTCGATACCTCCGCATTTGTAGATCAAATGTCCGGTGGTGGTGGACTTGCCGGAATCGACGTGTCCAATGACGACGATGTTAATATGTACCTTCTCCTTGCCCATGGTGGTTTTTTTTTTGTTAAGTCAGTCGGATGAAAAACTGAGGAAAAAAAAAAGTCAAATTAGTAAATTTTGTTTCTTCCGAATCACTCATTAACCTCAAACATAACCTAAATAATCGAAAGTAGCGGCTTTTTGGCTGTCAGGTACGAAAATGTTGGTCGAAACTAAACCGGAAATGACCGAAAAATGCCGGTCGATAGTTTCCACGCTGGTTCGACAATTTTTTTTTTGAGGTTAGAAACTTCGATCTCGAAATTTAATGGAATTTTAAATTAGTTCGTAACAAGTCGCGTCGGTCGCGATTATTATTCAATTGTTCGTTGCAATGGAAATGCAATTGCGTCGAGAAAATCGCGAGAAAAAAGATGAAAGATGAAAAAAAAAAAAACCCGTTCGGCTTTGTTCGTCGTCCACGTGGCGGCGGTGATGAACTTTCGAGAAGGCTAGACGAGCGCGAGCGAGAGAGCCGGGAGAACGGCGGCCATTTTGTACGTGAAGGAGTTTCACGGGCGAGTCGCGAGGTTTGCGAACAAAAAGAAAAAAAGAAAAAAGAAATATATATGTATATAATCCGCGACGACACGATGTCGCAAAGATTTTTTTTTTTTTTTTCGCCGATAACGACGAAGAACCCGTGTGACGCGAATGTATCCGGCTCGATAATGCCGGGAGGATTACGCAACGAATAATCGCGTACATGTTGTGTGACGTCCATTGCGATTTCGTCGGGCATAGAATTTATGTATGTACGTACGGAGTTACGGAAATTGTAACGGGTTTGAGGTTGAGCGGCTTCGTGGGAATTCGATGTAGGGATCGAGATTGGAGAGGGGAGGAGGGAGGGAGGAGGGGGGAAGAGGGAGGAGAGCGACAGAGAGAGGAATGCGGCATCACGGTCGATTGAATTTCCCGGCGATATCGAGAAGATAAAGAGAGATGGAAATAGATAGAGAGAAAGGGGGCGGAGAGAGAAAGAAAAAGAAATATAGAGAGAAAAGATGATGAGAAAGAGAGAGAGATAGATATGAAAGAAGAAAAAGAGAGAAAGAAACAAGATGCAAAGCAAAAATCAACTACGAAACGAAATATAAATATTTCATGACGAATGAATAATAAAAAAAAGTCCATTTTCAATATTCAACTCAAATCTAACTAAAATTTCATTATAAAAATTTCTTCAAACACCCCCACCCTTATTTCCGGATCGGCCATTGTTGCAACAAATGACGCAAGTGTCGATATGGCATTAGATGACAGATCATCGAATGATAATAATAGTGATTTTTAAAAATAAAATAAAAAAGAAAGCACGGAAGTGATTCAGAGAGATATCCAGAATAATAATAAAAATTATGCTAGAGCACAAAGAGCGGCGTGGCGAGATATTCTTCATCGGATCGGAGAAGAAAGAAAGAAAGAAGAAAAAAGAAGGTTAAACCAAATTTCCAAAAGCCGCTAGGACCAGTCACGAATAATTCACAAAAGTTATGAAGAGCATTAATAAAATAATAAAAATAGTTGAAATAAAGAAAAATAGAAGAAAATGATTTGGCTCGATATACTAAATTAATTCAAGAGAGGGAACATGCAAAAAGAGAAAGAGAGAGATAGCATCGAGGCTTTGTGGGAGGCGGAGTGGCTGCAGCAGCAGCAGCAGCCCGAAGGGACCGGTGTCCATTATCGAGCGGTCCCCCTCGCGTTCACCCTCGTCTCCGGCATTCCAGGAAAATCCACGATTGACCTGACCCCCCCCCCCTCCTCTCCCTCCCCCGCCCTCTACTCCCCGGGACCATTAAAAAAATAAAAAAATAATTCAATAATCGGAGCACAGTCGATCCGCCATCTTTGTTACTTCATCCTTTTTTTCTCCTGCTTTTGTCTCCCCCTCTCTCTTTCTCTTTTCCTTCTCTTATTTTTTTATAATTATTTTCGAAATCACAATTATTATTCTTTTCACGTATGCCCGTTCGAGTTATCGACGTTCACGCGAACTTCCGTTACGACCGAAACCTCAACCATACGACGGCCATGCACATGAATGTATATATGTATACAAGCATATTGAATCATTTTTTAATTATTTTTTTTCAAATACGCACTTGATGACCGAAAGGGGCAGATGATAAAAAAAAAGATAATTAAAAAAAAAAAACACTACCGCGGGTCAAACCTCTGACAACCGTGCTTGCAGAGTATCCGCCATACTGCATCCGGTTAGTCGACAAAAAAGAAAAAAAATCCGTATTCCCTCCCACATTCATTCATCATTCATCGGTTACATCGTACAAACATATCGCTTACATTTTTTTTTACAATCGCGGTCTCGAAAAAAACTTTATTTCCGCATTTTCATCGTACACGTAAAAAAATAAACCGAAGATTAAGAAAACCGGAAACGAGCATGTCGAACAATCGCGAAAACCTCGTGCCAACGAGCGAATCACACAAGAGAGACAAAATATATATTCCCCGGCCGGCTCGATATATCTCTCTCTCTCTCTCTCTCGCTCTCTCGTCGATGCCTTCACCCGACCATGCGTTGAACTTTTTTTTCTTTTCCTCTCTCGTCGCCTCGTCGTAGTTTTGCCGAACGAATTTCTTTTTCTTTTTTTTTTTTTTCACCAACGATCTATCGAAATTATCGAAAAACTTTTTTCACAACACAATCCCGTGATAATCAACGTACGATTATTTTCGATACCTGACAGCCGATGGTACGTTTATTGTACGTTAATATTTGGATTATCTTTCTGCGCGAGTATCACGCACGACCACTCACCTCCAGATGCCACGACAGAAAGAGATCGCCCAAATCGAGTGACATGCGCATACGGCTTCGCGCTGCGCCCTCCCTCCTACGTCGGGGGCGCCTCGAACCCAGACGGACGTTGCCGTCATCGATCGTTCGGCAAACGGCCGACAGGAGGCGCTTCGATACCCCCGGCAACGAACAATCCTTTTTTTTTCTTTCTTTTTCTTTTTCACCGACAATTGTTTTTCGGAATATTTTTTCTTTCATTTTCCTTTATGAAAAAATACAATTTGACATGGCAATCGATGTGGTACGCCATTTTTTTTCCTATGGTTTTTTTTACATCGGGATGCATTTGGTTGGTTCATTATTGAGAATGAATCGGGGCGAATCTTTTTTTTTTTTTTTCATGGGTCTCTCGTGTGGGGGGCGACATCTGGGTTCGAGGCTACAGTTACGCAGCAACACAGGCGTGCCCCCCTCCCCCCGACGCGAGCTCGTATTCTATATATATGTATGTAAACTCGGGTAGGTTTTCATGGGGCGCTGATGTGCACTCTTGCCACTACGCCACGCACGCGCATGCGCGTTGCAATTTTTTTTCGCTGCTCATGGGCCGAGAGGCGACTCATCGTTTTCGATGTATCGAATGATAACGAGTTGTTCTCGCGATCCGAGCGACGTTTGGGTTCAATGGTATGACCCTGAATCTATCGAATTGATGTGGGCATAAAATAAAAATAAAAAAACAACAAAAAAATGATACGCACTTGCGTGGGGTAAAATTAGGTACATCGTGATGAAACGAGGAACAGGATAATCTCAAAGCTGGTTGGTCGGTTGTGAAATTGACCATAGAATATGCATGTTGTATGGAAAATGGGGGTGGGGGCATAGGGCCCCACTGGACCATGAAAATACGCCCCTGAGATAATGCTTCCACGATTATATTTTATTACCTGACAGGGGACCCTTGATGTAGAAGATAACCTATATATCTACGTTGAGTTACGAAGGGATTCTATTTTTAAACCCAATTATGGAAAATTATAAGCATCCTCATGAAAATCGACACGTGGGGGTCAGCCGGACCTCACGTGCTCAATATGCACCAGGAACAGTTAGATGCCCGGACTGGATGTCAACATATATGTAACAAAAAAAATGTTTATAGTTTCTGGCTTAGGACGATGAACCGATGAACGAGTTGATTGGAAGGGATAACCTGCTTCTCATATCTGTATCGTTCGATCGGAATAGTTTGTGGGGTTATGTACGGTCGAATTAACACAGCTATGTTCATATATATATATATAGATATAATCGTCTGGCTACCTGTGTGGACCATTTGAACTATAAATCATGGCCTACAACCTTTTTTTAAACAATTTTTCCCATCAGGAGGATTATTTTACTCGTTTTGGGTGAACCGACAATGGCGGGAAAATTCAAATTCGTAATTTACGAAATCATCGATGTTCATGCGTTTGACTCGTGTGGCGATCATTCTGCGATGAATAATGAAGAGGAGGATGTATTTTTGATTGCGTGGAAGCTGTGGGAACCATTTTGTTGTTCGTCGAGTGACGAGTCGAAACTCGATGATCGATTGATTCGGGGCTTTGGGGGGAGTACGTGGAGTCTATTCGTTACTCGGTCGACCTTTCTACATTCTTCAGTCGCAATGGGGTTTCAGGTGCAACGAAGAATTTGGAGAATGAGTCATCGAAAAGGAAACTTTGAGAGAGGGGGCGAAGTATTGGTAGAAGCATGGGGGCGGGGGGGGGGGGCTAACGGTATTTTGTACGGCCCTGGGCTTCTAGCCACGTGGCCGAGGATGCTGTTCGATGCTACGAGAACGTGTCTGGAAAACCCTGAACCATTGTTCAAACACAGATGGGCATTTCCATGCAATAAAAATGCACTTAAAATACTTGTCCAGAAAAATGGTGACAAATATTCATCAAATGGCTATCAAAATTTCAATTATTGATAATTATAAATGATAATGATTCTCTGGACTTAAAAATTTGCAACATTCAACTTTAATAATAAATAATTTTTCGTCTCATTCTTTCGTGGCTTATTATATATTTTTCGAATGAAAAATTGATGAGCACTAGTTGTTACTCATGACTCATTTCCAGTGACAAAGCCTGTTGAAGAATATGTTACGCAAGTGCGATTTGCGATACACGATTGGTTTCGTCATTTTATAAGATGCTTAATGATTCAACAGCTCGAAGCTTTTTGCCTCGTGGCGTCACGCATTTTTGCGGTTCTAAGCTTTCGTTCTCATTGGTCGAACGTCAATCGATCACGGTTTTGCCGGTGATGGGGCAATGACAAATTTCGTTGGTGGGGGTGGACACTCTTGTGGTGTGAGTTTTGTAGGGCCTCGGGTGGCCGCAAGGTGGCGCGCGTGGTGCAAGGGCGCTTCCCCCTCCACTCTTCATGACTGTGAAGTTAGCCGAACGACTGATCGACTTTCGACTTTGCGACCTTCGACTTTCGACTTTGATAATTTTCTTATAAATTATATCGATTGATAGTCGTGTAATGGTTGGTTTTATAGCCCAATCTAATCATTTTTGAGCCCAATTGTTTTTTTTCCTGTTTCAAATAATATCATAGGATCTAGATAATAAAAATTTAATGTCGATCACGATGAGAAGCATGGAATCTGAATAACAGGCATACGTTCTGAAACCCTACTCGAGTCAATTATAGTATAAACTATTGTAATATAAATATAACGGCGCGAGTTGATTATAATTAACTCTAGTAGGGTTTCAGAACGCAGCCCAGATAGTCAAACTTGTCCAACTTGTCCAAAGCTTGTCAATGTCCATGAACCAAACTCGGTCGGTAACCCGTCAGATTCCCCCACCTTGCAGTTGTCCGAATCGCGTCGCAAGATGGCGGCAGCGTCTCTGCCCCCCCGATCGATTGCCAAAGTCGCGCGAGCGAAGGCGCCAGGTGGCGCCAATCCCAACTCACATTGACAGGTGTTCGCAGATCGTGAAAAAACAAAAGGCAAAAAAAAAAAAAACATGGCGCTGAGTGTTTACGACAACTGATCGTAACCCGATCGAATTCTCGCGATTGTTCGTCGTTCGAAAAACAAAAATAAAAAAACCAAAACCAAAACAGAACCAACGAATCGCGATGAACAAACGACAAGAGTGAATAGATTTTTGTGAAACAAAAAACGAGGGAGAGTCGAATTGTGGGAGGTTTGTTGACAATTAGGTTATGTCGGCCGGGATATCGTAGATCGGGGCTCACATCGTGTGTTATCGAGTTGCATTTCCGGTCGTGGCGAGTTTTGTCGCGGCAATCACGGGACACGATCGTTCGTGGTCATCTTCATAGGCTGATCAACGTGTTTGTGTGAGTGTGTTGATCAGGACTGATAAGTTCTGATCGGCTCGGAAACACTCGCGACTCCATTGCCAATCCTTCTTCAAATATTTCCTTCCTCCTTTTTTTTACATTATTTATCTTTCCTTCTTCTTCTCTCTCTCACTCTCACTCTCTCTCTCTCTCTCTTTCTTTTTTTTTGTCGTCATTGTTTTCCGGCCTGATCATCAATTGATCAACCAATCTCGCACATATTCTCATTGGCCAATCGTGATCGTCGATAAAGAGAGCGAAAAATTCGACTCCAAAAGTGAAATTTAGTTTTTTTAGTTTGTTTTTTTTTTTTAAATTTTCATTCTCATCGTCGTTTATTTTTTTTTTGCTGTTTTTTAAAAATTTAATTGTTTATTCTTTTCTCTGTCTATTTCGTTCTCCTTGTTTTTTTCAAAATTATTTATTCTTTTTTCTCTATATTTCGTTTAGCTTGGTTTTTTTTTTCTTAAATCGTTTTCCTCATTTATTTATATTTATTTTATCGTTTAGTTATCGATAGGTGCAGTGTGTGTTTATGTGTGCGCGACATTTAAATTTTTTTCTAATTGACGATCATTCACTACGAACGAATAATTTTTTCGAAAAGTAGTTTGAAGAAAAGTAAAAAAAAAGAAAAAAGTGTGAAACGATAACAGTTTTTTTTTTTTTTTTTTCGGTTTCGCGATAGCGACACGAAGACATTTTCGGTTTTGAGAGGGTGATTCATCAAACGTCGTTGGCGGAAGATTTGACAGACGAAAATCGAAGTTCCAATAATGTGAGTATAAAATAATGTATTGTTATAATTTTTTTTTCTTTGTTTTATTTTTTTTGCGACGCATTCTCGGTTGGTAAGAAAATTGTTGACCGCGTTCGAAGACAGGTGTCTTCTGGTCGCGAAAGCTTCGACAAACCGTGGCACGGGGTCAAGTGTCCTCGTCCTCTCGGGCCATTATCGATCCCGTCACGTTCACCGGCCGCGTGATAACATTTTTTTTTTTTTCAATTTATTTTTTTAATCGATTTTTTCTTATCCCAATTGGACGTTGACTGATTGCGAGTGGCGGCTGAAACCTTACTAAACGACCTTGAAAACGTGACAATTTCGTTTAAATTCAAATTCAATTGAAAGCATTGATCCATTACCAACGAATTATTAAATATCTCACGAAAAAAAATCGAAGAAAAGAAATTAAGAAAAAATTAAACAGAAAACCAAAATCCCTGTTCAACACTTCTATTTTTTTTTTCTTTCTTTCAAACGTCTTAACCCGCCAGTCTCAACATGTTGACACGCAAAATTAAAAAAAAAAGTAAAATAGAAATAAGAAAAAATAGAGAGAAAGAATGAGAGATCCCAAAGAATGAATATAGATATATAGATATATAAAAAGATAAAAAAAACGAACGAAAGAAAAAAAAAACCTATATATTTTTTTTTCATTCACTGAGATCATTCATTAATATGTATATATATATGTATGTATAGGTATACGGAATGATCACAGTCAATATTTAAAAATAACTCCGTTCCACCGTGAAAAACAAATTTATCACGGTCGATGAATTCTTCGAGTTGCGCAATAACGTTTTAAACCTCCGTTCGAATTCGTTCAATCTTCATTGATAATATAATATACCCTCGCAAAAGCGCTGAAAACACACACACACACACATACATATATAAACATATATATAAATATATACATATATATATATAAACTATCGATATATACATTGCATAACCCGTTTCACCGTTGTGTCTATGTATAAAGAATCGGTAAACACACCCGGAAGTCGTTTCTCGCTTCGTTCAGACACCTCGGGGTTCAATTAAAAAAAAAAAAAAAAAAAAAAAAAAAAAAAATTCGAAAAAAAAGTTTTAAAAAAAAGAATAATGAAAGAATATAAAAAAAAGAAGTCAACGTTCGGGATCCAACCCACGCACAACGGGCCACACGGGTTCACATTGATACAAGGTACCTGTCTATATCTCTCTCTCTCTCTCTCTCTCTCTCTCTCTCTCTCTCTCTCTCTCTCTCCTTGCACATTACACAAATACACACTTCCATCACAACCAGTGACTCTCAAACGCTTCCGGTTGATCTGACACTGCTGCATTTTCCAACTGTTAATTTTTTGCTCAACTGGGGTACATTGTTCCACCCCCCCTCCCCCCTTCCCCTCTTACTCTCCTCTCTTCAACCAACGCTACACTCCTACGCTTTCATTGTAAAACGTTTTGTCGCACGGGGTCTCTCCCTTATCTTATCCGTCTTCTCTTTCTTCGTCGACGTGTGTCTGTGTCGGTGCATCGTTGCACCGTTGCACCGATGCACTTTACCACTCGAAAAAAAAAAAAAGTAGTTTCGAACCGTTGCCACTTGAGCTTCCGACGAGGAAACTCGCTACCCCGAGCATTATTGTCATGCACACTTTGTTCGACTTTGTGTGCGTGTTTGTGTGAGTTGTCCATGGGGAGGGGGGATGCAGCGGAGGAGGGGGGGGGGGCTTGTGTCTGCGGCTGCTTCGCGAGAGAGATCATATCAGCCGTTTTACCACGGCAATTAGCGACGTTGAGACTATGAACCATGATTCTGAGCTGTGTTACAAGTGCGCATTTGCACTTCCGGTGCATCGTTCGTGAGATTTTTTTAAATTTATCACATTTTTATTTTTTATTTTATTTTTTAATTTTTTACTTTTATTTTTCATTTTTATTTTTTATTTTATTTTTTAATTTTTTACTTTTATTTTTTATTTTATTTTTTAATTTTTACTTTTATTTTTCATTTTTATTTTTATTTTTCATTTTTATTTTTATTTTCAATCGAATCTGCTCGAACCTGAGATTGAATATGAAAAAGTCTACAAAAAGATTGTCTTCATTCAATATTATTATCAATCGATCGATCAAATCGAATTTTAATTCCACAACTTTTGCGAAAAAAAAAAAATTTTTTTTGGAAAAAAAATATTTCAAAATGAAAAAAAAGTTGCATTCGATCTTTGTATTGATCATTGTGGGTGGTAATTATATGGTCACACAACCTCGAAGAGTTTTTGTGACGAAAGATGAATAAAAGAAGCAGAAAGAGAGACTCTGAGGATTTTGACTTTTTCGATTCATCACGTGGACGTTTATTTTTTTTTTTAGCGAGAACGAGACTGAAAATTGGATGTCGAATTAGGGTGTGTGAACACGTGCGATTGTGTCGAGAATTGTCTGGCCGTTGCTCGTTCTTTGTTGTCGGTGAGGGGGACGGTGATCAGGAAGGGGGAGGGGAAGGGAGGGAGGAAGATTCACCTACGTTGAGTAGTCATGACTCAACGACGACCGAATAATCCATACGCAATAGTCCGAGCTACGCCCACGACGTGTCCACAAACACATTTGGACACTACAAAAAAATTACGAACTCATATCATTTTTTTTCTTCTATATATAGATCTATATATATATGTGTGTCTATATATTTATGTAATGTGATAGAATAATTTTCATCGAATTAACGACCATGTGGTTGTAACGTGTGTGCCACTTTTGAATTACGTTTCGAAGGGTGTGTCGAGGAGTGTCATCGGTGAACACACTCACGCACCCATCGTCCATCGTTCAGGGGTTGTTCGTGCCATTCGAACGTGATACTACCACCCTCACCCCCTTTTGTGCACATCGTAATATTTAATTTTTTATTACAACGTGTGTGACCTCGTTCAACGTATGATTGGAAGTAAAAATTGTGATACACTAAATTTGAAAAATTAGAAAAAAATTCCCGGTTGGAAAAAAAATATAATATGAAAAGTATATTGTAAAAATCGAAATTTCGAATTTTCGAGCAAATGGACCCCTTTGTAAGGGGTGTTTTGGATAGGATTTGTCCCCCCGAACACGCCGGAACAAAGATCATTTCGATCGGACCAATGGAAAAAAAGTTATGGCCAAAAAACCATTTTGTTCGATTTGAAGAGAGACAAGGGTTCGAGAGTCGAAAAATTGGGGGTCTAAAAACCTTTAAAAGTCCGAAAAACTTTCTTTCGGCTTGGCTACGAACGAAACGACGTTCACTACAAACCTTTTCACACCCAACTCTATAAGATAAACCCATAAAAATCGATTTTCCCGACCCATCATTTTGAAAATCGAAATTTCGAATTTTCGAGCAATAATCTTTCATAAGGGGTGTTTTGGATAGAATTTGTCCCCCCGAACACGCCGGAACAAAGATCATTTCAATCGGACCAATGGAAAAAAAGTTATGGCCAAAAAACCATTTTGTTCGATTTGAAAAAAAAAAAATGTCGAGCAAGTTACGTGATTAAATTTTCTAATGGATCTAATTCAATTAATAATAATTCACGATGAAGTGCATGCAACGAATTAACCATAATCACGTATATATGCTCGTGTATATAATAATTATATATATAGGCGATTAACGTTTGCACCAAACAGACCAGACCCCAAGGTGCATTAACCCAGGTGGGTTCTAACGACGAATAAATTATTATCAAGCGTACGAGACACATACTCACGCGGAATTACAATGAAAATTCCAATGCGTATCAACATGCAACGTTCGATGCATCGACCAAGACGAGACGGATAGACGTATCGGTCGACAGACGTTGCAGCCGAGGGCGGAGGGGGGGAGAAGGGATCCGGTAGATCCTGAAGTGCATATAATGCAGCTCGCACACACACACACGAATGAGCGAATAAGGGAATCCGACGTGTGTCCGGGAACTTTTCGCAGTCTACTCGTCGCTCGTGAATGATAACACATGCGAGTTATGCACGTATGTGATGTACACGTATTAAACGTATAGTTTCCTTTTCTTTTCTTCTTTTTTTCTTCTTTTTTTCAAATTGTTTATTCAGGTTGTTATTATTATTATTATGATTATCATTGTTGTTGTTATTATTATTATTATTTTGTTATTTGGTTTCAAATATTAATATGTTGTTGTTTTTTTAATTTTTTTAAATGGAATTTTAACGAAAAAAATCGTTCAATAATGCAAGATTTTTTTTTTCGTTTTGTTTATTTCGAATAAAATAATCATTTCTTATCTCCATTTTTCCTTGCATATATATATATATATATATATATATATATATATATATATATATATGCAAGTAATAATAATTATTTTCTTATTTGGAATTTGAAAAAAAAAAATTTTTAATAATTATAAATATTATTATTTTATTTGAAATGAAAGAAAAAAAAACTTGCTTGAAAAAAATATATATAAATATATATATATGTCTCAAGGGTTCGTTCTTGATGTAATTATTTTCATGTGATAAAATTTGGGAAGAGGGGTGGGGGTGGGTTGGGTTGAAATTGAAATAAAAATAAAAATAAAAAATAAAAATATATAATAATAATAATAAACGTACTTGGATGAAAATATGGGAAACCCTCGACTAGGAGTGACGTATATAGCTGACTGTCGTGATAAGGGCGACGCATTGTCCATGAGGGTGTGTGTGGATGTGTGTTCAATCGGTGCAGCGACATAACACGAGATGCAACGAACGAGAGCGACGCGTTGTCTGGCGCGGAGGGTGAGAAAGTGCGACACCGCCGGGGTACGGTGAGCCAGTAGATACGGCGCCGCTTGAGCCAGACGGAGAACGGAGAGAACGTCGCGCGGCGAGCGAGTGAGAGGGAATGAGAGAGAGAGAGAGAGAGAGAGAGAGGTACGGATGCGTGCGCACGCCTCCGCCCGAGCGAGACGGCCGGTCCGGCGGCTCGGTCACGCCGCGCAATCGAGTGAGACGACAGTAGTCGGCTCGCCGCGAGCCCGATCGCATCGTAGGGGGACCCTGTGCGCGTTTTTTTTTTTTTCAAACTTTTTTAATCAATTAATCGTCAACCCTTTCTCGTGGGAATTAAATCAAACGGAGTGTTTTTTTGAAAGATTAACGATAACAGCATCGATTGAGACGGGAAGAATTGTTTGATTGGTGTTTTTTTTTTTTTTGGGCGGTTGAATGATCGAACTATCGATTGGAGTGAAATTTTCGTTCGTGGTTCAAATTTGTGGACCTTTGAGCGTGTGAAAAAAAGTGATTATAAGGTGAATGATTAGTGAGAAGGTTATTAATAAGGTGAAAAATGATTAATAATTTTTATTAATAACGTGAAAGATTAATAATAAGTTAATTAAATTGAATGATAATAAATTAATTGATCCACGTGGGTGTTTTGTTACGATATTTATAAGGTACACGTTTGTAGGGTTTATTAAAATTATACTTGAACGCTTTTTTTTTTTTTAAATTTTTTTGTAGTTTAATATAATATTCTTTTTTTAATTAGAATTTATAACATTTTTATCCATGAAAAATATAATTATTTTAATATATAATTCACAATGTTAAAGGTGAAAACAACAACAAAGAAAACGCAATACTAGCAATTGTTACCAAAAACAAAAAAAAAATTCAAAACTTTTCCATTTTTTATTATTTCAATCTACAAAATTGAATATCAATTGATTTTTTTTTCTTCGATTGATTGGCAAGGGTACGAAATGATTTCGTCGTACATATATTATGTATGTGTGTACGCACAGTTGGGTGAACCTCCACTCTCGCATCATTGCCATCCTGATCAATTGATCTTTCGACCCCCCCCCCCCCCCCCTTCTCTCTCTCACTCTGTCCTCCCAACCACCCCTAGGGTTGACTGTTTCACTCGCAGCTTTCGTTTTCTCAACCTTTTTTCTTCTTTCATTTCTTTCATTGCTTTCATTGCTCACTTTCTTTCTTTTATTTATTTCTTTATTTTTTTTTTTTTTTCGCTCACACTCAGTCTGGCCGACGACCGAGCGGGTCAGGTAGTGACGCATGCGTGAAACTTTTGTGTCTGCGGTTATTATGGGAATTTGTGGTAAGGATATTAACATTTTTTTCTTATTGTTTTCATTTTTTTTTCTTTTTTTTTTTTCGAAGAAGAAAATTGATAAATTACAACATTCGATTTGTAAATTTATATCAACCCTTATGTATATTTATATTAACCCTTAGCTGTCGATAAACAATTTTTCCAACTGATAGCGTTTTTATACAAATTTTTTTTTTTTTTAATTTTCTAAAAATCCAAATCAAAATTTTTATTTTTCGTTTTTCATTGTCATCGAATAATCTTATTAAGACACTCTCCATCGTGATTTTTCGAAATTCTCGTTCAATGTGTGAAATACGATAATGTGATAATTGATGGAATAATTATTTTTAACACGTTGCGCATGCGGGTTGCCGTCTTGTTCGATTTAAAAAAATTTTGGAGCGTGATTGTAGGGACGAGAGGGCAAGAGGGGAGGACAGGGTGGATGTATTGTAAAAGCTGTAGAAAAAAATAATGGATGAAAAAGTAGTGGCGTAGTTGGGCCTCCCGGATTGTCGACGATGGCTGCTGCTTCGTACCGCCATCATCGCACACTTACGGTAACCATACACACACCCACACACATATATATATACACGCACATGTACAAGTCGACCGTCCCATCCCAAAATACTTAATTTATTTTTATCGCTACTTTATGCCGAAATAGCGTGACTGTTACAACGAAACGAACTTCAACGAACGAACGTGAAGACGCGAGAATTTGTATGTATGTTCGAATAATGGTTTGTGACTGCGCGCATGCGCGCAAGCTCGAACGATTTTGGGCGCGTTGATTTGAGTAATTTGTTTTTTTTTTTTCGTTTGTTAGTTTTTCTTTTGTTGTGGGAATATTTTTGATGGATCGATCGACGACTTGATGTGAGAGAGAGAGAGAGAGAGAGAGAGAGAGAGAGAGAGAGAGGGAGAGAGAGAGAGAGAGATATTTATCGGTGATAGATCGACGAGTGATAAAGCTCGTGCAAATGATTCAGAGTAATTCTTTTTCCTCGATGGTTATCGATCGACTCATTATTTACAGAACCCACATTGATCGAATGACTCTTAAAAATTTTAATGATAATGACCTATTATTATTATTATTATTATTATTATTATTATTATTCATTGTTATTTTCTAAAATTAGAAAACAAAGCATAACAATAATTATTATTCTTATACATTTTTTTTTAATTCATCAAATGATAATTATTTTTATCATGATTTTTAAAATGTTTAATAATAATAATAATAATAATAATAATAATAATAATAATAATAATAATAATAAATTATAAGAGTTATTGAAATTATGATTTATAGATAAAAAAAAATTATAATAACGATGATAATTATTATTATTATTATTATTCATTATTTCCATTATTATGTTTTTTCGAAACCAGGTGGCTCAAAAATGTTTTTTTTTTTTTTTTTTTCGAGTTCTTCGAACAACCTGAGATAAGGGCAAAAGCATCCGTCGTGCTTGTCACAAAAGAGAGAGCAAGAGAGAGAGAGAGAGAGAAAAAGAGACAGAGACAGAAACAGAGTCGTAGTTAACGTCATCAGGCTGTCGTCTGTCATGGTGCATCCGGGAAAAAGCCCCCTCCACCCCTCCCAAAAAAAAAAAAATACAAAACAAAAAATATCAACCCTTTCTCACGACTCTTATATACATAGATATACATATATATTCGTGCACATGGATTTTCGGTTATATCGATGCGTTGCATCGCGAGGGCGTAACTCTCTCTCTCTCTCTCTCTCTCTCTCTCTCTCTCTCTCTCTCTCTCTCTCTCTCTCTCTCTCTCTCTCTCTCGTAATCTCTGCAACAGCAGCATCATCATCACCAGCAGCAGCAGTCACGACATCACACAAAATTCGAATAAAATAATAAAAATAAAAATAAAAAAATAAAATGAAATGAAAAAAATAAAAAAATGTTTTTAAAAACAGTTGTCGAAACATTTTCACACACGAGGATACCAATTTGTCATTTCCTCTCGTCTTATCTCTCACGAGATATTGTTCTTGTGTTATTTTCATTTTTTTTTAAATATTTTTTTTTCTTTATTTTTATCAAAACGTCTGACCATTCGTGGCTGGACCATTTTCACACGCTGCTGCTGCTGCTGCTACTGCTGCCTCCGCTGTTGTCTATATATATAACAACGGTGGAAACAAGATGTTGCGACGAGAGAGACAATCGGGGTGGACGAAAGTTTATGACCATCTCGTGGATTCAACGATACCGGCCACGGTCGTACGTTGCATCCGCTTCGACGTGAATTTTGTGTGGATGTGTGTGTGTGTGTGTGTTGAATGTGTGTCGCACATGGAACAAACTAACGAGACAATAATGATATCGTTTTATTGTCGAATACTCGGACACACACGTTCGTATATATGTGTCCTATCAACGTTGTGATAAGAGACTCGGGGGTTAGTCGCTATTTTCGTCCAATCACAATTATTCATCATTTTTTTTCAACGATATGAACGTATGTATATATAAATATAAATATATGTATAAATTTTATAGAGAATTTATTCTATCAAAGATAAATGAATAAATGAATAAATAATATAAATGAATGAATAAATCCTGAAATAATATTTCAACAATTATCTAACCCCTCGCCTTGAAAAAAAAAGACAAAGTTGTTTTTTTTTGCCTTTTTTGTTCTCCATTCCCGAACGAAAAGATAATAAGTCAGTGGAAGAAGAAAGGAATTTTTTTTTCTTTTTTTGTTTTTTTGTTCTTTTTTCTATTTTTTTTTTTTTTTTTCAAACGTTCGTACGCATTGGGAAATTCAAATAAGCGATAAATTTGGATAACCAATCGTGCGGCTAACGCACAAATATATCTTCTTTTTCCGATGGTAGATTTTTTTTATTTTTCTTTCTTTTTTTTTTTTTTTTTTTTTTTTGGTACGTGACTTTGAAATAGTTGTTCACATGTAAATCGCGTGGATCGAATGCCCACACACATAGAGAGAGAGAGAGGGAAGGGGAGAGATATAGAAAAAGAGACATAGACGGATTTAGACGAGACGAGTTTGGTGAAAAGAACGAACAGAATGGGAAAGAAAGAAAGATGCATGACAATGAGAATGGAACGTAAAAACGTCGTAAAGCGAAGTGAAGAAACACAAATGTGTGTGTGTGTGCTCGCGCGACCTGTGCATCCATATACATATATATAAACACATGTATCAAGGTATAATGACACCAGGCAATTATCAAAACCGTCAATAATTTTATTCGAACAAAAAAAGAAATATATTCAGAAAGCAAAAGCTTTTTCAAGCTTCAAACAATTTTGAAACAAGGTTTTAATAACTCCAGACCAAAAAAAAAAGTTTTAATGACATTTTTTTTTTTTTTTTTTTTAATTCTATAAATATAAATTAATGGGGGATTTTTTGTGTATTTATTTCTACTTTTTTAATTAAATATAAAAATGAAACAAACTTATGAATTAAATTAAAATAAAAATTTATTATGATATTATATAAATATATGTTTTAAGATAAAAATGTGAGATTTGGAGATTTGTTTTGGTTGTCATGGTGTCTCGTGACGGTGTAAGTCAGGCTTAAAGGTGCGTGTGAGAGCGTGAAACGTTTTGATATAGGCGCACGGGGGGCGCAAAATCGTGCGTATATAAATAGCTGGGTTGGGGTCGATATGTAGACACGTGAGTGTGTGTGTGTGTTGCGACTAACGTGGATGATCGCGCGGATGAGAGTTTGAATCGTCAGAGAGAGAGAGAGAGAGAGATAGAAAGTGCGAGGACGACGATGAGGAGGAGGCTCTTCGTCGTCGGTTTCGAGCCAGCTGGTGTGTGTATGTGTGTACTCTCTAACTAACGTCCAGACGATTTTTATGTTGTACACGCGACTCCGCGAATAAATGATTAATCAACGATGCTCGTGGCGACGAACGGGGGTCATCAAGAGTGGGAGGGGGGAAGGGGGAGGGTCAAAGGGGGAGCAGGGAGAGGGTGGCTACGATGGCGAGGGGTGCTTGCACTTATGGGCAAGAGAGAGAGAGAGAGAGAGAGAGAGAGAGAGAGAGAGAGAGAGAGAGAGAGAGAGAGAGAGAGAGAGAGAGAGAGAGAGAGAGAGAGAGAGAGAGAGAGAGAAGGTACACAAAAATCAAAGATCAATCTTAATAAATATTTCGTGTAAATCATTTTGAAACAACGTAAACATGGTTTTATTTTATTTATTTATTTGTTTGTTTGTTTATTCATTTATTTATTCATTTATTTATTTATTTATTTGTTTATTTATTTATATATTTATTTATTTGTTTATTCATTTATTTATTTATTTATTTAAACTACAATTATTCATATCAGTCATCAAATCTAATAATAATCGACTCATCACAATAATTCGACATTATCCAAATCGATCCACCATTGCGTTCTTCATCCCCTATAAAAGTTTTCAAAATTCGCAATAAATTCGTTGAAAAAAAATAACTGCAAATTGCTTTTCGCTACTGAAAGATTTATATATGAATATATCTATATGTATGCTTCGCAAGTTCGTCGCAAAACCGCGAATGCTTGTTGCGATTATAGCTTCGCGTTGTAATTGGTCGTTTTCTTTTTTTTCTTTTTTCTTTTTTTTCTTTTTTTTTGGATTAGTCATCCACGAGGGACCACGAGCTTTCGCGAGTGTCTCGCGAAACCGCGTTAATATATATTCTTGGCATCTTGGCCCGCGGCGAGTGAGACACGATTACTCTGGGGTGGGAAAGGCACGTGAAAATCCCTGAGGCGTAACTGAGATTCGCTCTAAAATAAAAAAAATAAATAAAAAAAGACCTTAACCCTCTATTTGCGACTCTGTTCTTTGTTCTCACGTGTTTTCGAAACTATAATTGGCAAATTTTAATGCAAAAAAATATCGTTGACACATCAAAGAGCATGAAATATATCAATCCCGACTCGAAACAAATGGAACTATCGTTGGAAACCCATCAGAAACTATAGAACTATAATCCCATTATCAAAATATCTCGATCCTCACTCAAAACAAATGAAACTATCATCACAAACCTATCACGAACCACATCACTATATCCCATTATCAAAATATCTCGATCCCGACTCAAAACAAACGGAACTATTTCAACAAACCCATCGAAAACCACATAACTATGCGAATTCCAAATAGTTCCGACATTTTTCAGTGCAATGCTAAAACATCGTTAAACTCACTTCACATACGTGAATGTCGATTGTGAAATTGTCACCCCATTATCGAAATATATCGATCCACACTCAAAACAAATGGAACTATCCCAACGAACCCATCAAAATCCACATAACTATGCGAATTCCGAATAGTTCCGAAATTTTTCAGTGCGATGCTAAACATTGGTGTGCTAACTTCACAGAAGTGAGAGAGAAACACATAGATGGGCTATAAAGCGTCGCCACCACTGCCATCCCCCTTCTCGCCCAACAACCCCCAACCCCCTCCCTCGTCCTGTTACCAATATTAAGGGGTGAGGGAGGCGAGTTACCGAGGGTTAGACGACGAGGGGGAGAACTACGCAATACGTGAGAGGTGCGAGGGGACAACGGAGGGTTGGAGGGGGTTGGTTTCAACACACACATATATACATATACATATATATATATATTTCCACATATAAACGCATATATACACATATATAATACAAATCCACACTCATTCACATATATATATATATATATATACGTAGGCGTTGCGTCGCAGATAGAGCGCAGCTATCGCGTCCAGTTTGCCGCACCCTGTGAAGCGCTTGCTCCGTAGAAATCGCCACCGGGCGGCAGCACCGTCGCTTTTGCCGGCCGGCCGGCAAAAATTTTGCTTCCCCGGCTAGCTCGAGCCAGTTTCGTTGCCACGGTTAACAGTGGTAACCGTGCCGGCAAACCCCGTCCGAGTTCGACCCTCCCCGCCCCCCCACCCACCCCCCGCCTCGTCCCCTTCAACCCCCCGTTACGTATAAACATCCCTCTCGAGGTTCTCAAGGCTCTCTCGACTTCGAAACGACCTTTCTTAATTTTCCATACGTTCTTCTTCATCATCATCTTCTAGTTCTTCTAGTTCTTCTAGTTCTTCGTCTTCTCCTTCAGCATCTTCACCCTCTTCGACGAATCACACTTTTTTAAGTATTTCACACTCACACAGAGACACTTACAGACACACTCATACTTTGCTATTGCTTACCCACCCACAGAACTTCATCTCTGTTGCTAGGTGCTGAATTTTGTTATCAACTGTCTCTCTCTGTCTCTGTCTCTGTCTCTCTCTCTCTTTGCGGTCCACCATTATTTCGTTTGATCATTCCCGTTTCGTGACTACTTCCTCACTATTCCGTCCGGTGTATAATGTGCGGCCATTGAACACACGAATTTTTAATGGCCGTGTCGGATATTTTTTTGAAATTTGTTTTTGTTTCGTGGGAGTGAGATGAGTGACGACTTTTTTGTTTTTGATTGTGGTGCGTCGGTGTGACGGTCGGTTGGTGACGTTTGGTGACATTAGTGACGAGTTTTGGATTGATTCTCGGATCAGCCAGGGTGAGGAACGTTTTGTGGAAGGAATAAAAGAAACAGAAAGAGAGAAAGCGAGAGAGAAGATAAAAGGAGGAAAAGATAGACATTGGTGACATTAGTGACGTTAGTGACGAGTCTTGGGGCCTTGATCATTGATTGACTCAGGACGACGAAAGTTTTGAGAGAGAAAAAGAATAAAGAGAGCAAGAGAGAGAGGAGATAAAAAAGAAGTGAAATAAAAAAGAGAAAGAAGGAAGATAAAAAAAAGGACCAGAGTAGAGAAAGAACAAGGATTTGGAAACCGCCCAATACATTTTGTTCCTGCCATCGGAAAACCGAGAATTTCGATTATTTTCGAGCTTTTGATATACATATATATATACACATATATATCTATATGTATGTATGTTAGTTGTACCTACATTTATAATGTATGTGTGCGTGTGTGTTAGTCGTCTGGCAGCCCGGTTTTGGCCTTTGTAAGCGGCGAGAGTAACTCACCCTCCCTCTCACCCTCCCCCACCCCATCGAGGGCTTCGCTCATTGTCAAGTTCAAAGCGGGGACACGAATGTTGGAGGGTTCTTCTCGAGGATTGCCTCGAATTAAAAAAAAAACTCTCACACACACACACAATTCAACGATCATCGTTGAACGATGAATCGTGAAGCGTGAAGAACATATATTCTTTTTCCAAAAATCAAATGCATGCTCGCTATTGTGTCAAGGTTTTTTTTTTCATTCGTCTTTTCATATTTGAAAAAAAAAAAAAAAATTCACGGTGCCACACGTTTAGCTCGTTCTCTGTCGCACACTTGTAACTAGCGACTGTAGCGCTGTCTCTCTCGCACCGCAGCGAGTTGCCATAGCGCTGTCTCTCTCGCACTCGTTGCGGCGCGTTGGCTTGAAAAAAAAATACTGTAGATCGTTTTAAAAAATAGAAAAAAGAAAATTTCGCAGCGAAATCGGATGGTGGGATTGTTGCGGCAGTGTTTGATCAGTCGATTGGAGAGTTTTTCCGTGGGAAGAGCGAGGGGCAGGGAGTTTGAGGAAAAGTGTAAGAGGGAGAGAGAGGGAGAGAGAGAGAGAGGAAGTTCGAGACGCTTTTCCGTGTGTGGCATGGTGGCATGGTGACGACGCTGCGCGTGGCTCGTGTAATTTTAGGAAGCGAGCTTTCACGTTTGGGTGAACGGGGAGGGGGGGGGGAGGGGGGAAGGGTTACGTCTCGTACGTGTATTTAGCATTTTCTGGTTGAATTTTCGCGGCTCGTGCGTGTTGTTACTGTCCCGGAGGAGGGCACTGACCGCTTTTTCCATCTCTCTCTCTCTCTCTCTCTCTCTCTCTCTCTCTCTCTCTCTCTCTCTCTTTAGGTCTTGATCTATCTTTCTCTCTCTTTTCTAGCTTTTGCTCTGTCTGTCTCTCTTTCTAGTTCTTGCTGTGTCTCTCTTTCTTTCTCTCTCTCTCTCTCTCTCTCTCTCTCTCTCTCTCTCTCTCTCTCTTTTCTAGATTTTGCTCTGTCTCTCTCTCTCTCTTTCTTCCTATCTCTAGCTCTGTTCGTCACTACGTCCGTCTCTCTCGCTCTGACCACCGAGCTTTTCGAAGCTCCGTCGGAAAACCGTTCGAGATTCGTGCGAGAAACTGTGACCGTAGTTTCGAACCTCGCCAGATCGTCGAACTGCATCAAACATTGAACCTCCCATCACCATAAAATTCATTGTTATTTATTTTTCATTCCTTTTTCTTTGTTCCTTGGCAACTTTCCATTTAACCTGTTCATTGTATTTGAAGATGATAATTCTATAGCATAATTATCGCTGGGGAAAGAATTCGAAATTAATTATCATTATTATTTTTTTTCAAGGACACATTTTTTATATACTGTGTGCTTTCACTCACGTCGCTACGCTTCGTGTGATTGAATAATAAAATAAATATATATACGAAAAGCTGATACTACAAATTGTGAGACAGACTGTGTGATTCGTGTGTGTGCGTCGTTGGCACACGTTTGGTGGGTTGTATCGTGTGATACGAGGTCCGGTATTGGACCACGAGAGAGCCGGGGACAACGATCGATCCGCAACGCCGAACCGAGAGGGGCCACCCCAACGTAGTCCTGTGTTTCGCCGGCTAAAGAAATAATAATAATCGTAATAATAATAAAAAGAAAGAAGAAAAATTAATAAATCAGAAGAAAAAACATTTTGTAAAGAGCGAAAGATTGTTTTTTTTTTTTTTTTTTGGTGCGCGCGTGTTGCAACTGTTGCGAATGAAGTGGTGATTAGGATGATGGTGGATCGTGTGGAGGGCCACCTCTTCATGTATCGACGTCCCGTGTATCGGGTGTTCCAGTACCTCGAAACGAGCGAGTAAGTAATCAACAGTCCGGCGAAAAATATCAATTTTTTTCAAAATTATTATCATTTTATTTTATCTGTTTTCCATCTAATTTTTAATTGAATGTGAATGAAATCGATCTTAAGGTGTGATAGATGAAAAAATTTGCGATTATCATGTTGAAAAATTATTTGAAATACATTTTCATTGAACGGATTGAAATAAAAAATAAAAAAACAAGAATAAAGTTAAAATTGGTTTGTTTTAATTTTTTTTTTAATTTCGTGATTCGACTTGTCGACCGGAAGTTCAAAGTCGAAGGGCAAAATGTGGGTTGACACGTTTGTGCGCACACGTTAAACTTCACAAACAAGTGAGTGCTCTAGTTTATGAGGAGAGAGGGAGAAGGGAAGGGGGGGGGTGGATGAAGGAGTGGACCTTGAAAACCCATATCACTGTGTTTAGGGTAAAGCCCGGTGAGAGTGAGTTAAGTTTCGACTGGAACTCGAGAGCTGGGCGTCGTCGACTTGTCCCGATGATTCGCACGTACCACACGGCCATACTTCCGGTATAACAATAATGACATTACACGTTGACGCGATAATGAATTCTTTCACGATGCTCTCGTGGTTTACCAATGAACCGACGTTATAATAAATTCAACGTTTAACCGACTATATATGGCTACCGGACTCCTGATCACGATACACGACAGATCTTTCGAACGATCATGATCGATTATTTTATTATTATTATTATTATTATTGTCATTATTATTTTGCCTATTATTATTTTTCTATTTTTTTTTAGTTATCAGGCCGCCATTTTGTGAGATAATTAATTTGACTGTGTAATTTGCAAAATTATAATATTGATAATTGTAATTTTTCAAATAAATAAAAATGTACAATAAAAATAATAATTTTTTTTTTTTCATAAAAATGAAAATAAAAATAATATTTTTAAATAAATGAAAATAAGAATGAACATAATTTGTCATTTTGCTTTCGTTTACATGAAATTATATTCAGAATAGTCACAGCGCGCCCTCTGGCGGTTCACTGTCACTTCAGTTTCAGCATCGTGACGTCACATTTACCAAATTGAGGTTATGTTCTCGCCCCAGTCCACATCTATCGTATTATATCGATATCCCCGCGTCCCTGACAATCCGTGGTGCCATCTGGTTTCACGTAACACGTGTCGAAGCTGCGCACAGACCCATCGCGCATCATCGACGATCCCCTCGCAGGTTGATTACGCGTATTCGCGAAGATCCAACGGTGCTGAGGCGCGGATTGTCGTTGTGATTGAGGTGACAAAACACCAGGTGAATTCTCGAAGTACCGTGAATCTTTCGAATATCTCGGATGCGTAGACGTGACCGTTGACATTCTCACGTGGTTCGATGGAATTCCGATCTCTCGAACGGGTTGCTGCATCGTTCCGTCGCGTCTCTTCCACAAAATTTTTTCATCCACCATTTTCGTCGACGATTTGCTCGCGTCTACTCTTGGCACGTTGTCGTCGTCATCGTCGTTGAATCCACGTCTGAACGATTTCACCGGCATTTCCGATCCTGCGCATAGTCCCACGGTTCCGTAATCCGTCGTCATTTGTTTACGAATCCAATTCAAATTTTTCGCTATGTTCACGTATTTCCATTGGACCCAAGTTTGAACGTCGTCGCAGGTGTAAGCCAGAAGACCGACCTGCAAGTTGAGCCATTTTGTTTTTCTTTTATTTCGTAAATTTTTTTTAGGTGCTTTGTGATTGGGTTTTTTGAAAGATATATTTTTTTTCGGGGATATTTGAGTTAGGTGCTTATTAGGTGCTAGGTGCTTATTAGGTGCTTATCAGGTGCTAGGTGCTCATCAGGTGCTTATTAGGTGCTTATCAGGTGCTCGGAAAAGTGTAAAGGCATTTTTGTCTGGATATCTTGACGAAGGTGCTTATTAGGTGCTTGTTTAGTGCTCGGGAAGCCGGGAAAATGGTTTTTTCTCGGAATATCTGAATTAGGTGCTTTTTAGGTGCTTTCAGGTGCTTGGAAAGCCGGAAAAATTGATTTCTTTTGGTCCACCGAGTTAGGTGCCAATTTGATACTCGATCAGGAATCTAAAAAGTGAAATTTTTTTTAGAAATCCTTTTTTTTTCTCCAAAACTGACCAAAGTGCCACCGGCGAAAACCGGTGTGCCAAGGGGTGGACAGTGTTGATTTGTCGGCGGTGGATCATTAAGGTCTTTCTCCTCGACAGACGTGTCCGAAGTCGTGGCGAACGAACCGCCATTGTTCGGTGGAACGAGGCTCGACACAACCTTCGTGAATACGTGAACGAAATTTTGGATGGTTTTGTTACGACTGCGATTTGGCATGAGACTCTCGAAAACGCTGGTTCCGTTGACTTTGCTTCCAACCGGACCCCCGTCTTCGCCATCGTCCAAAACATTTTCCAAACGTCTCATAGTCTCGTCCACGATGTTACGAGCGAACGCGTTCATTTGTTCGCGATTGTTCGAAGAATATTTTTTTCCCACGGCCTCCTCGACCTTGTCCCAATCTATGGTCGCCAATTGTTCCTCCACGTTCAATCCTTGCTTCCGCAGGGCTCTCATTATAGGTATTTCTGCAGTTTACAATTTTTTTAAATTTTATTCGTCATTTTATTATAATACGAATGATTATTTTTGGTTTTGATGGCTTTGACGACCGATGAATATGGACCGTGAATGATTGATATTTTGAAAAAGCACGATACATGATTTTTTTTGAATTATTTTCATTCTAAACTTTTATTTTTATTATTATTTCGTGGTTTGTGCTTTGGAAAAAAACTAGTTTTGACTTTGACGGATGGTAGCTCCGTCAAAAGTGGAGCTACCGATTATTCGAAGAAACCGTTGGAAAGCTTGTTCAATTCTGCGTCGAATGAGCCCTAGTTGAGTAATTTTGTGTTTTGTGTTCCGTGTTATCAGGTGAGATGTACAAAAAAAAATAATTTCGGTTTCGACTAAAAAATTATTTTTTTTTTTAATTTCGTTCGTGCATCCAATTGATTGTTGCATTATTTTTCAACATTATATTATTCAATTCTGATACTTGGTTTAATCAGAATTGCATTTTTTAATCTACCAATTTCATTTTATTAGTTCCTTAAAAAAACAAAATAAATAAATTATGAACATTTTTTTTATTAAACTCACGAGCTCGTCCAGGTCTTCCCCGACCGATCAAATCACCAATATTCAGACTTTTCCTCGTTTTTTCATCCCTCTGTTGATTCTTCGACCTCGCGACCGGCGTGCCATTGGATTTTCTCCGTTTCTTCGTGTTTCTCGTGTCTCCGGACTTCGGGGTGTCCTGAACGGTGAAAGAACGTCGCCCATCGTCGCCGAAGAAAGTCGGTGCAGCGGCCAATTTCATCGGGCTTCGATGTCGTCGTGTGAGCGGCGAAGTTTCGTTGAAAAAAATTCGTTTGGGAATGCTCTTCAACGTTTGAAGACCGGAGTTTGACGAATCACGATATCTCGGCGAATAATCCTCATCGTCTTCTTCGTCGTCTTCTTCATTGTTGTGATCGTGTGTCGGAGCTGGTAAATTTTTCGCTTGAACTATGTGAGCGGTGTGTCGATTCTTATGAAAAAATATTATTATTATTATTATTATTACAAATATAATTTTTATTGATAATAATAATAACAATGCGAATTATTACTATTATTTATAATAATAATACGAGTTTGAAAAAAAATCGGGCAACTTGAAAGACAATCTTGAAAGATAAAAATTAATAATAATAAACAATTTTATAAATAAACTAGTTTAAGACACAACTAAGTTTAATTTCTCGAATATTTTTATTTCTGTTGCCATGAATATTATTATCATTATTAGTATTATTATTATTAAAAAAAAAAAGTTCTCGATCAATTTGCTTACGTTGGAATTTTCCATAACCGTGATAAGATCGCAACCCTCTCTGCAGCACATGTGAGCAACGTCGTCGTTGGGTCCTTTTGGCAAACTCGGAACGACAATGTCTTGTGCAACGATGCTTGAAAACAATTCAAATCCAAACGTGAATATATTTTTTGCGAATTTTTATTTTTCATTAATTAATGATATATTTATATTTATTTTACAATTGTTTTTTTTTTTTTTTAACAACGATTTTTCACCTGCAAGCGAGATATAGAATGGCCAAATTATGGGTCGCATGATTCTTCGACAGAACGTCGTACTCGTAATTCGGATGCATCTCGTAACGATTGACCTTTATCACGTAAGCTCTGGGTTCCGTTGCACCCACGAAAATTGCCAATTCGGCTTCGACCTTGCGTCTGTTCGTTGGAAAAAAGAAAAGTTAATTTTATAGTAAAATTTCTAAAATGGAAATCATATTTTTTTCGCTACATAGTTGAATAGAAAATTTTTATTTTTTTTGTAAGTTGAAAGGTCAAACTTACTCATAGATATCGGCATAGTGAATGCACGAAGCCGAAGTTATCGCGTGTTTCAGAGTAAGCACTGCACCGCTGCACATGAAGTAACGACGATTTCTGTGTGACAAAAAAAATAACTCAAAAAAAATAAATAAATAAAATAAAATAAATAAATAAATAAAAATAGAAAAATTCAAAAAATAATTATTCGAACTTTTCACCGGTTCACCGAATGACACGGATCATTTTTACATCATTTCATCCCTATTCAATCGAATTATCAATCTTCTTCAATCAAACTGCACATTCATTTCAATTTTTGTTATTATTTATTTTTTAAATGTGTGAATTATTTTTTTATTTTTTTTTGTGTAACATACGTGACTGGTTTTGCGACCGAGCAACAAGGTGGAATTTCCTCGTCCTTGACGATAAAAGCGTGCATCTTCAAATTGCCCGTGCTATCGTCAAAATCCTTCTTCATCCACATTCCATCGTCGTTAACCAAATTCGTCGCGTTAACATCGCGTTTCGCTCGATAAATTCTCGCCGTCTCGGTTTCCACATTATCCCGATTAATTTCCATTCCCATCTTCCGATCTTTCGTGTTCCGAACTTTCGAAAATTTCGTACTCACGATTCGTCGAACAGTCGGCATCAGTGCTTCGGAAACTCGTGATACATCTTCCGACAACTTTTCACCCAATCCATTACCACCATTTCCTCGATTATAATTATCGTAATTTCGTCGTTCATCGTCTTCGCGTTTCAAATAATTAAATTTCGAATATTTGTCGTAATTCATTTTATTCTTCGTTTCCAACATTCTCACAATTTTTTTATTTTTCAATCGCCCCGTTGTTTTATCGATTTTTACGTTTGGTCGATTTTGTTGAATTATATTCGTCACCATTTTCGTTAATATATTTTGCAGATGTTGACGCAATTTTTCGATACGCAATGGAGAATCTTCTGTGTCGTCGTTTTTTCGAACATCGATTTTCGCGTAATTAAGACGTTCGTTTAACGATGAATTTTGATAATTCATTTGTGATGAATTTTCCATGGGATTGTTGATTTTATATTTTTTTGGAATTTTCGTTTGATGAGTTGAGTTTATGATTAGAATGAGTATGAGTAGAATGATCATTAAGGGTGACATGTTTGTCGAGTTAACTGTGAGTCGAGTTTACTACGAGTCGAGTTAACTATTAGTCAAGTTAACTATGAGTCGAGTTAACTATGAGTCGAGTTAACTGTGAGTCGAGTTAACTATGAGTCGAGTTAACTATGCGTCGAGTTAACTATGAGTCGAGTTAACTATGAGTCGAGTCAAATACGAGTCGAATGAACTACGAGTTAAGTTGAATGCGAGTAGAGTTAATGAGTTAAGTTAGCGAGTCGAATTGACGCGGTCGAAAGTAGTTCTTGATAGTTCAAGAAACGTGGAACAATAAAGCATTGCACAATGATTAGCGAACTGACGACTGTAAGCTTTTGAAGAACAATATTCCTCATCTCGCTTTGTCCCCCTCTCTCTCTTTCTCTCTCTCTTCCTTCTCTGGCCGTCTCTCTCACTCTCTCTCTCTTCTGGGCCAGCAACGAGCAATTAATCGATTCGATCGAACAAAACGTCAATTGGCGTTCACCAGAAACCAATCACGAACATAAAAATTTCATCGAGGCTATAAACGAATTTTTCAAATCTCCAATCAAGCGTTTTTTTAACTGCCCGGCCGTTGATGAAATTTCCGCATTTCCAAACGCCGAAATTCGGTGACTAATCAACAGTTGAAAATTAGTTCGATCAATCGTCATAATTTATTTATTTACAATCTACAATAATTCGAAGTACAGTTAAGTTGTTTTTTTGTTTTTTCAATTGATAAATCACTTAAGTGAAAAATAACGATGAAAGAAGTTTTATATAGATATTTATATGTAGGATTAATTATTTTTTTATCAAGTATCATTTTTTATTGTATTTAACATTCAAACCTCCCGATTTAACCAAATCACGTTTGACTTCCGTATTGAGTCCCAAACCTTTTTCAACCTCCGACAAAAATTCCGCATTATCATCGATATTTTGCAAACCAATGTCATTGTTCATTCTTTCGCGATTTTTATTATCATCGATGTGATTTTTGTAGGTTTTTGCAATATCGGAAATTCGTGATTTTAATTTGGCATATTTGTCATTATCGTTCATGTAATTTTCGATCGGTTTGACGATAGTTCGATCGGTAATCGGTTGATTCTGCGACTGTGGAGAATCTTTGATCTTGTCGAGTGGAGTTTGTTTGTCTTTTTCCAATCCGGGAGAATGTTGGTGATCCGTTGGCTCTGCCGATTTTTTATCGTCGTCCGAACGATCGTCCTTGCCGGTCGTCTGACAATCCTGTGAGCCACTCGGACAATCCTGATTTCTTCGACGTGCTGCGATGGTGTTTGGACCGACTTTTGCGAGTCCCTGACCGGGCAACGTGTGAACGTGCGATGCCGTATAATTTTTGCCACATCCGTTTTTGTCCTTGCAACCGATTTCAATGAAGAAATTGAATATGCAAGTGCTGCAACCGCTCACGTTGGCCGGGGAAACGATTTCCGGGGGTTTCGTGCCACCGAGGAACTCCGGCCAGTGTGGCAATCCTTCGAGGTCCTGAAGGACGTCGTGAATGAAATCGAGATTGTCGAAGAGATCGCTGTAGTGCCATCTGGATGAGGCCTGACGATCGTCGCATGGAACAGCCACCAGTGCAGCCTGAAACGGAATTTAGTTCCTTCGTGGGATTTTTTTCTTTTTTTTTTTGCAGATTTGATAGGAACTAGTTAACTATCCGGCGTGTTAACTCGATAATACGGTAAAGGGTTGTCTCTTTAGTGTTCTAGCGCCAATATATCCTTGAGAGATCATTAATAGTTATTTAGGAAGGGCTGGGAATGGGAACTATTCACCGTACTACGCAGGAAGACTGGAACTATATCGATTCCATCATCAAAGAAGCCTGGAACTAGCTGTAAATCACCAGCATCTCAAATGCGGACGTATTTGGATGCATCCCATTTCTAAAATCGCGAATTTGATTTTAAATCGACGGGAACTATCTAAAATCGCTTTCAGCGTGTGGAACTATTCGGTTTTCATCATTCTAATGCTGGAAAAGTCGAGTTCCCATGGGATTCTGGGATTCCGAGTGTAGAGTTGTCATCACATTGTCAAAATCTCTCGATTCTGACTTAAAATGAATGGAACTATTAAGACGAACCTATCAGGAACTATATAACTCCATAACTATGCGGGATGCGAATAGTTCCGACTTTTTTCAGTGGGATGTTGAACATTGGTATCCTAACTTCACGGATATAGTTCACTGACCCGCGACTCGAGTTAACTAGTCGAGTTAACTCACTCGACAGTTCTCAAGACGCCAATTTCTAGCCTTTTTCAATGTCCCATGACTTAACCGAAAGTCCGACGGTCAACGAGTGGAACAATTTCCCAAGCTAAGCTTAACTCGACAACTTAACTCGCAAAAAATTCGTTTGCATAGTTTTCGTGTGAAAAAAATCGTTTAAAAAATGCAGGAATGTGAAAAACCGGTTTGAATCGTTATTTTTAGTTTCACCTGTGTCTTGTTCACAACAATAGGGGCACCGGTTAGTGCGCATGCGCGATGAATCCTGCTCGATCTCACGACGAGAGATTTGACGGTCGCGTTGCCAATGCCGGATCTTCTCAAAGCCTCGGACACGTCATCGTCCAGGCTCGTCTCGTTCACGGAAATCGCACTATCGTATTTCGATGGCAATGTAGTTAACTCCAACGACGAATCTTCGCTCGTTGTCGACGACGTAACGTTTATCTCTTCAATCGCTTTTAACAATTTTTTTTCATATTTATGGTTACCGACAAAGTTCGGTGGTTCGGCCAATTTTCTCTTTGATCTTCGCGACGAAATAATTTCGTCGTTGATTATTTTTGCGTTATCGTGGTTGGAGAATTTTGCGAGTTCCGAGTCTTTTGGCGATGTTTCTTTGCGTCGACGATTCGGATATGGCATGTCCGGGGCGAGCATTTGAAACATAACGTTACTCGTCTGTAATGAAAATTTTTAAGTTTTATTTAATTCGGATTTTTGCATTTTTTTGGGAATTTATTAATTTTAGAAATTTTTAAAATCTATTTATATTTGAAATTTCTTTTAAATTTATGCATATTCGAAATTTCTTTCAAATTTATTTATATTTGAATTTTTTTTTAATTTATTTCTGAAAGAAATTTTTTTTCTTTGAAAATTATTTGTTTAAAATGTGGATTAAATAATTGGAACTTAACCCTTCCGGTTTTGCGATAAACCGCTACGACGCAATTATCATCGGTGCAAGTCTGTGTCATTGGCGAACGTGGAAGATCGATTTTGTGAAAATTTTCCATGTTTATTCTGAAACAATGAAAATTATGCATTTAAAAATGTTTTTTTTTTAAAGTCGAAAATAGACAAAAGTCACTTGAAAAGAAAAAAAGAACATTCATGTATCGAACGTAGATGGGGAGGTTGGTACCTGCAAGCTAATTTAAGAATTGCAACGTTGTGTCTCAAGTGCTGTTTCGAATATGGATTCGTGTGATGCTGCGGATGAATTTGATAGTCCCTCACAGCGATGACTTGTATGCTCGGTTTCAAGGGGGCAATAACCACTGCCAGAGGTGCACGAACATTGTGTCTGTCACATTTAAATATTTTTATATAGTTTAAATATATAATTTATATTTTTGTTTTTATTTTTTCAAATTTTTTGTTTTTGTCATTTGTCAATGAATAAAATATAATAATGTAAATACCTGATGTGCGTTGCATCGTGCAGACACGTGGCCGAAGTTAACACATGATTTCTATTCAATATGGAACCTGCGCACATGATGTATCTTTTCGTTCTAAAAAATAAAAAAATACAAAAATCACATTTAAAAAAAAATTAATTCAATGAGTTAAAAAGGAATCAAAATAATTGTGAAATAATATTTGAAATGATCCTGACGACTTTTCCAAGCTGAAATGATTGTAAAATATTGTTTAAACAATAAAATCCAATAAAAAGAACGAAATAATTGTTTTTAAAAAATATTTGAACATTAAAAAAATCCAATTTACACAAATTAAAATGATAATTAAATTATTATCACACTGAAAAATGAAAAATTAAATATTTCCCTCAATTAAAAAAATGTCCGATGTCAATTTTTTTTTAAAATGAACATTTTTTATTTGTTTGCAAATGTTTTTTTCAGTTTCTCACGATTTTCTGTCAGCCGTGTCGCACGTTGCTTTGACATCCTCGTCCTTAACGACAACAGCCTGCAAATTCATCAAATCGTTATCCAAAAATCCCATTTTTGCCATCCAATAGCTCATCGTTTTCGATTTGGAATTTTTCGTCGTCGATGTGACATTTTTTTTTTTCACGACCGCGACGGGGGCGCCCCCCTTCGATGCTGTGGTCGTTTTTTTCGGCGTTTCGATCTTCGCATCCACGACGATGTAATTTAACAATAATGGTGCAATTGCAATTATCACGAGGCTAATGACATTCATTTCTTTTTTTAGTTATCGTATTTTTTTTTCTCTCTCTATTTTTCTGTTTTCTCTCTCTCTCTCTCTCTCTCTCTCTTTCGATCTCGTTTATCAATTTTTCAACCCTCGATCAATGACTCGAAGATTGAACAACAAAAATAAATAAAACACGTGTCGATTGGCTCGAAATAATGAAACATCGCACGTGGCCAGTTTCGACCAGTCGAGAGCAACGAGGCAAACCGATAAACTAAAAGTTCGAGAACGTTAAATCGACCCTCGGCCATCGATAAACACAATTAAAAAAAAAAAAAAAAAGAGTTATTGGTAAACCTCACGTGGAAATTACCTTCGACTGTTTGTGCCAAACGATTTTTCAACCGTCGAACCAATCAACGTGTTCGATCTTTCGTTAATTGTTAATTTCTTTTCTCTCATTTTTTAAATTGCAGACGAAAAAAAAAATGCAGTTAAATTATTATTATTAATTTTTTTATAAGGAAATTAGAGTAATGTTCAACTGGAGACATTGTCGTTAATATTTTATAATATTGTTGCACTTTAGCATCCTTCTTTTCTTTATTTTCTTATTTGAGAAAAAAAAACAATTTTTGAGCGAGCAAAAAAAATATTTCAAAAAAATATTGTTAATCAAATAAAACTGGAAAAAAATTTCTAATCGATTTAAAATTCTAAGGGATCGAATTTCACATCGATGGGAAATAAATCTTCGACATCACGTTGAGCCCGAAAACTATCACGTTGATCAAAGAAAATTATTTAAACCTCGCTTGACCCTCCAATTCGGACCTGTAGGGTGAAATAGGTTGAAAATTTTGACTCGGGGAAATGACGAACGCACAAAAGGATATCTCGAAGCTCATCGCTTCGTTGATACGGAACGTGCGTGTGCGTGTGTGTGTGAATAAAGCGTGGGAATTCCACGAGGGGCAAGTCAACGTGTGTATGTATGTATCGCCGTGCCCACGTAGAAAGGAAACCGCGAAGGAGAGGAGTGTCGAGAGAGCCGGAGGAGAGAGGGTGGCGAACCGATGTGTCGGTTATATTCGCGCACCACGCACCAGACATCGGATCCAGTTTGCGTTTTGACGGTGGTTGCATCGTCCGCTCTTCGCTATCTCGAAAATTATTCACCGACAACATCGCAAATTAATTATCACGTTGATTAAGAATAAATTTGATTAAAGAAAAATTCATTGAATGAAATTAAATTAATTAGTTTGAAAAAAAAAAATCATTCAATTAATTTCTTTGAAAAATTATCAACGAATTTTTTTTTTCGAATGAAATTAAACTGCATCTTGCTCTTGTGCGTGTGTGTTTTAAGTGTTTGCGTGTGAAACGTTTGTGAAAATGTTTAGTGATCCAAAACTAATTTTCGACGAATTGAGAAATTTTTATTTTCGTTCGAATGTTTTTTTTTTTTTTTTTTTAATTATCGATTGTTAATTTTATTGGACATTAGTCGTTTCGTCGTATCTTCATTTTTCTTTTTCTCTTTCAATTAATGTCCAATTCAATTCAAATTAATTCTTTTTACTATCATTCCCATTTCTAAAATCAAAGTCTCGGTTGATTTTTTTTTTAAAGCAAAAATTGTGAAAGTCCAGTGTGGCAATTAATTTGTGGTTGTCTGTCGTCTGTCGTTGGAGTTTGTTTGGTGTCTCGGTCCTCCTTCGAGCGTCTGACACCCACGTTTGGCGCGTCTCGGTGATAATTCTCGGCGGTCACGATGAATACCCCCCTCCCCCTTCCCCTCCCGTACATATTCACCGATAAATCGGTTAGAAAGCGCACGAACGTTCTCCAACATGAATCAAAAAAATTTATAAAGTCTTTGTAAATTTTGCAATCATATACAAATATTTTAAAAAGATAATTGAAAAAAAATAAAAAATAAATGAATAAAATAAAAAGACAATCATGTTGAGCATGGTCGAACGTAAGGACATCAGAATCTCGTGGCCCGTGACTTCCCGACCGTCCGAAAATTTCGAAATTTTCGGTGATAAAAATTGTCATCGCGATTCATCGGCTGTGAAAAGAAATTCCAATGTGGGTGAAAATCGTGTCGTGCGCGAACGCGTTTGGCAGAGAAACAGCAAGGGTCTGTTCTGCGCCCTCGGTCAACTCGGTTGCAACGATAATTATTACACTCCCGATACCATTGGCACGTGGAAATTTTACAGAGTTCACAGACCGAGGTAACGAATCATATATCGTGATACTAAAAAAAAAAAAATAACAACAACAATAATAATAATAATCAATATTATCCCTTCAAAAAGATTTCTGAAAACTTTTAGGAATTTGTTTTGGGGATTTTGAAAACTTGAAAAAAAAAAAAAACTTAAAAATTTAGGGACAGACGGACAGACATTTAGACAGACATTTAGACGGATATTTAGACAGACATTTAGACAGATATTTAAATAGACATTTAGACAGACATTTAAATAGACATTTAAATAGACATTTAACTAGACATTCAAGTAGACATTTAGACAGTCATTTTGACAGACATTTAGACAGACAGACGGACCTAAATCCTACGAGTTCTCCAACTGTTACAGAACCCTGAAAAAAAAAACAAAAAAAAAAACAAAAACAGTGTTACACAACGAATTCGTACAAACATAACGTTGATAAGCAATATATATATATATATTTATATATAGATAGATATATATTTGTAAAGTTGTATGTGTGTAATCACGTTATCGTTAATCGTTCGGATAACGCGATGGACAAACGGGTTGGATGAAAAAAAAAATGCACTAGAGAAAGCCGAGAGAAGGAAAGGTGGCGTGCGATGAGCGTGGGCGAGGATTATTTGCAGGGTGTGTTACAGCTGCAGGTGCGTAGCGGAACCGATGATGCAGGTCAGGGTCGAAACTCAAACGGCTGCTCTCTTATATATATATATATTCATATATATATATGTATATATTTAGCCGTGTGGTATTTCTTTGCATATTCATTGGACACGCTTCTCTCCCTGTTTTTTTCTTTTCCTTATGTTTTTTTTTTTTTTTTTTTTTTTTAACACAAGTTGGTCGATGTCGTAACGCGATCGCCGATGCGAGTTTGAGACTTTAGTTCGTTAGTTCGAGCCTGATCGTTAAAATTCCATCGTTGGATCAAGATATGTATCGATAATCGAGATAATGGATATAATTGACAAAATATATTCATCGCACAACGAAGATCATGAAAAAAACAAAAAAAAAAAACAAAAAAACAAATCGATCAGATTTTTATCGCGAAGCATATCAAGTGATTTATTAATTCGTTTGAACTGCGACGATATATTATTATATTATACATTCCAAAGTGGGGTTTCCAACGTCTTCAATGATAAATCGTTTTTCAAGTATCCGTCGAGAACAATATATATATATAACAATATGTATATAAATATATGCATATACAAACATGTAACAAACCCTTTGAGACCCTTACTCGACGAGCTTTTCGTAAACTCGTCGTCGTCGTCTTTCTCTCTCTCTCTTTCTCTCTCTCTCTCGTGTCACCATTTAACCGTGAAAATTTATTCGCGACAACTCGACAACTCGACAAACCGACAATTTAAACCCCATACACACAAACACAAACACTCACATAGCTACTAACAATCGTCTACGAGTCACTCGGTGAATGATATCCCGCAATCTCTTCCCCCTAAACCCCTTCTCAACCCCTTCCCCCTCCCCCACCCCCTCCTCCCCCCTTCACAATCGTGCACAAGAGTTAACTGCGGAAACGACGTTCCCATATTTATGTATTGCCATGCACGCGATCGTTAATAGTGCGTCTGAAATTCCTACCGCCCTCACACACAAACATATATATATATTAGGGTGGGTCAAAAAAATCGACTATTTTTTTTTTAACTTCTTTACCCGATAAGTAGGTTTGTAGACACCTTTAGATAATTCACAGCAAATTTGAGCTTTTTATTTAAATGTTATGATCCTCCGCCACGCAGTTTTTCATTTTTTTTGCAGTATCAGAAGAAAAAATTCATATCGCTCTATCAACTGATGTTTTGAAATAGCCCTCCTTCTATACTGGTAGAAAATTGTCCGCTCTACAAAAAAGATCTCTTACAATTTTTTCGTAAACCTCACTGTTTTGAAGATATTTACGGTTCAAGTTTGATCATTTTTAGACAAATTCCTGTTTTTCTTATGAATTTTGTAACTCGTTAACAAAAAATCATTATGGAAGGCGCAATGCTTATTTTTGTAGAATGTGCGCTGCTCTACAAAAATGGTCTCTCATGAATATTCGATTGAATTAAGCGTTTCAAAGATATTCGTCGTCGAACTTCAATGCACGCCAATTTTAACAGTTTTTGATTAATAATTCGGAAAATTTTAATTCAATTTATGAGTTTTAGGGAAATTCATACAAATTTGAGTTTCGATCGTAAGATTAACTATTATAGAAGTTCTTTGTTCGAAAATTTATTTGAAACTTTTGTTCTGATAATATTTTTATAAATTATATCTCTAATAATTTAAAATGACGATCGTGATGTTATTTTATTTTAAAGCGTGTGTTCAGAACGTATTTCAAAACTTTTTTCTACATAGTATACATAGAATTTTTCGTTCTAGGGGATTTTTGCTTTGAATTCCATTAGATCCTAATCAGATTCTAATGGAATTCAAAGCAAAAATCCCCTAGAACGAAAAATTCTATGTATACTATGTAGAAAAAAGGTTTGAAATACGTTCTGAACACACGCTTTAAAATAAAATAACATCACGATCGTCATTTTAAATTATTAGAGATATAATTTATAAAAATATTATCAGAACAAAAGTTTCAAATGAATTTTCGAACAAGGAACTTCTATAATAGTTAATCTTACGATCGATACTCAAATTTGTATGAATTTCCCTAAAACTCATAAATGAAATTAAAATTTTCCGAATTATTAATCAAAAACTGTTAAAATTGGCGTGCATTGAAGTTCGACGATGAATATCTTTGAAACGCTTAATTCAATCGAATATTCATAAGAGACCATTCTTGTAGAGCAGCGCACATTCTACAAAACTAAGCATTGCGCCTTCCAAAATGATTTTTTGTTAACGAGTTACAAAATTCATAAGAAAAACAGGAATTTGTCTAAAAATGATCAAACTTGAACCGTAAATATCTTCAAAACAGTGAGGTCTACGAAAAAATTGTAAGAGATCTTTTTTGTAGAGCGGACAATTTCCTACGAGTATAGAAGGAGGGCTATTTCAAGATACCAGTTGATAGAGCGATATGAATTTCTTCTTCTGATACTGCAAAAAAAATGAAAAACTGCGTGGCGGAGGATCTTAACATTTAAATAAAAAGCTCAAATTTGCTGTGAATTATCTAAAGGTGTCTAGAAACCTACTTATCGGGTAAAGAAGTTAAAAAAAAAATAGTCGATTTTTTTGACCCACCCTAATATATATATATATATCTATATATATTTATACACATACACGTGTATATATATGAGCGATTCCACGTGACTTCAGCCACTCAAAAAAAAATTTTCCACAAATAATTTTAAAAAATTGAGCTATTTTTTTGCAATATATTCACCAAGTGCCGATTTTTTTTTCAAATTTTTTTAACGGTTTTATCGTTAATTAAAGTTTTTTCGTATTTTTCCATTCAAATGGCTGTATCTTTGGCAGGGTTTGACGTATTTACATTTGTAAAAAACGAAAATGTGCGTCTTTTTAAGGCCTTCCAGTAAAAAATTACTTTAGATTCTATTGAGCAAGTTGCACGTCCGTTTCAGGGCAAAATATGCAAAAATATTTTTTTTCTCAAAAAATGCATTTTTAATTTTTTTTTTCAAAATTTCCCCAAATTCTGAATACGAAAAAAGAATTTTTGGTATTTTTTATATCGTGGGACCGGCAATCGGTAATGCGTAATTTTACCGATTTCATTAATAGATTTTTTTCAGTTTGATTTTTTTTTTTTTTTCATGTGCTCCAGTCACTTTACGCGAGTTCAGAAGCCTCCTTGAAAGAGAAATTAATGATAATCAATGCTCGTTGAATCACGTAAAGCGAAAAAAATTAAACTGAAAAAAATATATTAATGAAATCGGTAAAATTACGCATTACCGATTGCCGGTCCCACGATATAAAAAATACCAAAAATTCTTTTTTCGTATTCAGAATTTGGGGAAATTTTGAAAAAAAAAATTAAAAATGCATTTTTTGAGAAAAAAAATATTTTTGCATATTTTGCCCTGAAACGGACGTGCAACTTGCTCAATAGAATCTAAAGTAATTTTTTACTGGAAGGCCTTAAAAAGACGCACATTTTCGTTTTTTACAAATGTAAATACGTCAAACCCTGCCAAAGATACAGCCATTTGAATGGAAAAATACGAAAAAACTTTAATTAACGATAAAACCGTTAAAAAAATTTAAAAAAAATCGGCACTTGGTGAATATATTGCAAAAAAATAGCTCGATTTTTTAAAATTATTTGTGAAAAATTTTTTTTTTGAGTGGCTGAAGTCACGTGGAATCGCTCATATATGCATAGAGAGAGAGAGAGAGAGAGAGAGAGAGAGAGAGAGAGAGGGAGAGACGATGCTCCGGAAAATCGTTGTTTCGTACACTAACGTCGATTACCCCCTCTCCTCCACCTCCCCCTTCTCTTCTCCCCTCTCCATCGTGTGCCCCCTCGGGCCTTTTTCAAGAGCCCGGCAAATCTCTCGTGCGACTGTAATTTTTTCAACCAGCCAGCCGAGACTCCCCCCGTGCTACCGCGATGTCGCCGGAAGGGGTTGAAAAAAAAACAGAAAAAAAAAAAGGAAATGAAAAAAACACTGATGAAGGAGAAAAAAGAGTTTAAAAATGAAGGGGGGCGCCCTGGAGGCACGTATATCTTGAGGGCTCTTTGCGACCATTTGTCTTGAATTACGTTTTGGAATTGGCAATTATTTATTATTCAATTTTACGATTTTTATTTTTTTTATTTTTTGTTTTTCTGGAATTGTGGAATTGTTTTCTGTCAATGGGTTTCGGTGAACTTTTTTTATGTAAAAAAAACACAAATTACATTCTTATTATTATTTGCACGGTTATTATTATTATTATTATTATTATTATTATTTTTACAAAATTGGTTTGATTTTTTTTTTAATGTGCAAAAATGTTGTAATAATTTTTTATCAGGGTTTTAATATCGGACTTGAAAAACTTTTGAAAATTATTGATAAAATTGGTATGTATTTCGGTTGATTCTGGATTACGTATTATGTTTCCATGATAAACGTGATAATGTTATTTGCGATTATTTTCACATGTTATTTAAAGGTCAAGAGATTGGCGGAGTGCGAGATAAAAAATTCCGTCTTGCTTTCTATCTCTCTCTCGCTCTTTCTCGAGTTATTGTGAAGCCGTGTAAAATAATGTACGTAGGTTATAGGTATGACGGTTTATTCACATTTTATTCACACGTCATATCGCACGGAATTCCCATTGTGGTTACGCTTCGAAACTCTCCATTCCCATGGTTCTCATTGTTACAATTTATATGCTCGACCCGCGAGATTTTTTTCAGACTGGGTGCTGCAATGAAAAAAGAAAAAAAAAGTGGACTCGACTTGCTCGCGCGATATTTTTATTTATTAACGTTGCCGTGTTTTAAT
Source organism: Diplazon laetatorius (assembly GCA_963662125.1). Lineage (NCBI taxonomy): Eukaryota > Metazoa > Arthropoda > Insecta > Hymenoptera > Ichneumonidae > Diplazon > Diplazon laetatorius. The sequence goes on along the minus strand of OY759155.1, from coordinate 20,416,744 downwards.
AAATCATCACGAATGTCGGAATTCTTATTTTATCCCATTTATTCATTATTATTTTTATAACAATAATAATTATTATTTTTATAACAATAATAATAATCATTATTATTCATTTTTCGTGTCATATAATCTTCAAAACTTGAAAAAATCGCGTTAAAAAATCTTAAGCCATCATTTTAAATGTCTTCCAAACTTCAAAAAGAAAAATTAAAAAAGAAAAAAAAAGTAAAAAAAAAATAATTTTAAATAATTTTTTTTCTGTAAATCGGACTTTATCACGTGATCCCATGAATTTCATGTTCAATTTCAGCCTCACGACGTTTCCAAAAAATGTCGTCGAGCCTCCAAAGAAAAAAATTAAAAAAAAAAAAAAAAAAAATCGATTTTTCAAAAATAAATTTTTATAAATTGTTTTTTTTTTTTTGTATTTTTTTTCCAGCCATGAGGGGATGAGCGCTGGAGGAGATGGCGGTGGGGGTGGTGTGCAGAGTGTCGGTGGGGGTGGAAGAAACACACCGCCCCACGGATCACCGACCCCCATGGACAAAGCCACCCTGAAGGTACATCTGCCAAACGGTGGTTTCAACGTCGTCAAATTCGGCGATGCAATTGACGTCAAAGGCATAATATCGTTGGTAACCAGTCGTTTGGCCGTTGGCACGAGAAATTATCGCAATCTTTACGCAATGAGGCTGCATCATCCGGGTTCGGGCGCGAGTTATTGGTTGCATCAGGACACGACCATGTATCAGGTTCAAGAAAAATACGAGAGAAAACATCCGCACAGCGAGTGGAGGTACGAACTTCGCGTACGTTATTTGCCACAGAATCTCAACGATTTGTACGAGAAGGACAAAGTGACGTTTTATTATTATTACGATCAGGTGAGAATTATTTTTATCATGTTGATGGATTTTTTTTTTTGAATTTATTTCATTTATTTTATTCATCGATTTATTAAATTTATTGAGTTATTGATTTAATTGATCAATCAGTTAATTGAATAATGAGTGTATCAGGAGGGTCAAAATGATAAACTCATGATCGAATAATCATGATCACGAGAGTTTTATTATCTGTCCCCAAAAAAATAAAATAAATAATTAAAATTAATTAATTAATTTTATATATTTATTTATTTCTATTATTGTGAACAGATAATCAAACTCTCGTGATCATGATTATTCGATTCGATCGTGAGTTCATTAATTTCAACCCTCCTGATGCACTTGTGACCCTTTTTGGAAACACTGAATAAAATTTGAAAAATATATTTCAAAAAATCTGAAATACTTTTTTTTATTAATTCATCTTTTTTTTTTAGGTGCGAAACGATTATCTGAATGCGAGTCACATTGCTCTGGATCAGGACGTGGCTGTGCAACTTTGTTGTCTGGAGATACGTTATTTCTTCAAGGACATGCCCCAAGTGGCTCTCGACAAGAAAAGCAACTTGGAATATTTGGAACGTGAGGTGAGAAATTCTTTTTTGATTTTTTCTTTTTTAAATTTTCGAATAATTTTTCTTATTCTTTTAAATTAACTAATTTCATAATTGTTGTTGTTGTTTTTTTTTCCTTTAGGTGGGACTGCACAAATTTTTGCCACGTTCGGTTTTGAACGGTGTGAAACCGAAAACATTGCGCAAACTCATACAGCAACATTTCAAAAAAGTCGCGGCCCTAACCGAGCTCGAGTGCATGTTCAAATTTTTCGAACTGCTGCAGTCGCACTATCGATTCGATCAGGAAAGATTCATATGCGCTTTGGGGGTGAGTCGTGAAAAATCAAATTTTTCTGCATCATTATTTTCATTTTTTTTTCAAATTCGAAAAAAAAAAACTTTAATAATTTTTCGTTTTTTTCGTTTTGCAGTCGAGCTGGTCGATACCCGTGGAATTGGTCATCGGACCGGATCTGGGAATTTCGTGTATGGGTCATCGAGGCGGTACTGTGGTAAGTTTGATTTAAAAAAAAAAAAAAATCTAAAAAAATCTAAAAAAATCTAAAAAAATCTAAAAAAAATGTAGAAACGTAACAACGAGTATTGGAACAATAAATGTGCACTAACTGAGTCCGAAATAGATCGCTCGATCGAAAAAATTCACTTTAAAAATTAGTCAAAAGAAAAAAGAAAAAAAAATACAAAAAAATAAAATAATCAACTTAACTATAATTCGGAGCAATTGATATGCTGTAGAATGAAAGTAGAATCGTCCTACTTACCGAAATACATTCGCATTTCACAAAATTCATCGAGCTGGCGTCAATAAAAAATAATATGAATAATTAAAATATAATTTTATTTTTAATTTTTGAAAAATTTTGTTTTAAAAATGTATTTTTTTTTTTCAAGCCAACGAGAATGGCCGAATTCTCGCAGATTCAATCGATTCAAACACTGGTGTCCGACTGCAAGGAACACGCGAAGGCTTGTATAAAATTGCGAGTCGCCGGAGCCGCCGAAACTTTGAGCATAACTTGTTCGAGTTTGGATCAGGCGGAGAGTCTCGCGGATTTGATAGACGGCTACTGTCGACTGATAACCGGCAGCACGACTTCTCTGTGGAATCGCAAAGGTGAGTGTCCCATCCAAACAACGACCTTCGTAAATTTTGACTCTTGAATTATGAAAAAAAAAAGAAAAAATTAAATTATTAATTTTTTAAAAAATCGTCTTTGGCTTCCATTTTCGCTTCGGTCATTTTTTTTCTCGTTTTTCTTTAAATCTCGCCTTCTTTCTATACGCTAATCGCTCTCGCACACTTAACCAATAATCACTAAACCCAGCGTCTCGATGTTACAAGCTGCTTCGTGGAAAAACTATCCCTGTCCCTGCAAAGGTTTGTGGTTGTTTCTTTTCTTTTTATTTTAAAACTTTGTTTCAATTTTTTATTTTTCAAATTATCATTTCGTACTCTTTATTCGCTCGTTTATTTGATTTTTTATTTATTTTGACGGTTTATTTGTTGATTGGACTTTTTAAAGAATCATTTTACATGTTCTATATTTTATTTGGACGTTTATTCGTCGATTTCACTATTTTTGAAAATTATTTTCACATATTTCATATTTTATTTTTACGTTTATTCGTCGACTGGATTTTTTTCGAAAATTATTTCACGCATTCTATATTTTTTTGGACGTTTATTTGTCGATTTGAATTTTTATAAAAATTCATTTTCACATGTTTCATATTTTATTTTTACGGTTTATTCGTTGGTTCGATTGTTTAAAAAATTATTTTCACATATTTTATATATTTTTTAAACGATTTAATCGTCAGTTGATTTATTTTTTTTTTTTTGGAAACGATGTCGTTATTTTTTTCGAAGTAAAACGAATTTTCGTGCGTGCGTGTGTTGATGTTCAGATGCTCATCCACCAAAGTATCGACAAGACGGCACCGGCAGTCCCGAGAAAAATGCCGGAAAAACCGGCACGATATTATCCGAAGATTATGCGGAAATTGTCGACGAGGAGGGCGATTACTCCACCCCAGCGAGTAAGTTTTTTTTTTTACTTATATTTTATAAAAATTATTTACAGATCACAATTTTTCTAAATTCTGTGATTTTTGGAGTCTTGCAAAGCTTGCATTTTTCAAATAATGATTGTCATGTTATTTGTGCAGCCCGTGATTACGAAATCGTGAGGAATCAAGTCGAGCTCGGTGAAATAATCGGCGAGGGACAATTTGGAAACGTTCACAAAGGTTCATACAAAGGTCGTGACGGTCAGTCGATCGCAGTGGCTGTGAAAACTTGCAAAGTCGATGCGGATTCGGCCACGGCTGACAAATTTCTCGAGGAAGCATGTAAGCATTTTCCCAACGAACCAGCAAAAATAAAAAATAAAAAGGAAAAAAGTAAAATAATTATAAGAAAAAAAAAATTGTTAAAAAACAAATTTCGACAAAATTTCAAATAAAAAATAATATTTTCACGTCAACAATAATAATTGTTTCATCTTTCTTTTGATTTTTCTGTTTACAAAAATAACGCAACAATTTTAATAAGAAAACAAAAATAATTATAAGAAAATAAAAATAAATTGAAGAAAAAAATGTCGATAAAATTTTTAAATATAAAAAAAATATTTTCACGTTAACAATAATTATAATTTTATCTTTTTTTTTTCAATGTTTTCGTTCAGAGATATAATGCAACAATTTTAATAGAACAAATAAAAATAATTATAAGAAAATAATAAATAAATTAAAAAAAGTTTTGATAATATTTTTTATAATTAAAAAAATATATTTCCACGTTAATGATCTAATTTTTTTTTTCACGTTCACAGACATAATGCAACAGTTCGAACATCCTTACATAATAAGACTGATCGGTGTTTGTTCGGAGGCGCCAATTTGGCTGGTAATGGAACTCGCGAAACTCGGTGAAATGCGAGCTTATCTTCAATCCAACAAACATCGTTTGGATCTCGCTACTCTTTTGCTATACACGTTTCAATTGAGCACCGCGTTGTCGTATCTCGAGAGCAAAAAATTCGTACATCGCGATATAGCGGCGAGAAACGTTCTCGTGTCGTCTCACAATTGTGTCAAACTCGCGGATTTCGGTTTGAGCCGATGGGTCGAGGATCAGAGTTATTACATCGCGAGCAAATGCAAATTGCCCATCAAATGGATGGCACCCGAGAGCATTAATTTTCGTCGTTTCACAACATCGTCCGACGTTTGGATGTTCGGTGAGTTTTAATTTATTGGTTTACACAATTTTTTTTTTATTCTTTACGATTATTTTTTTTACTCTTTAGAATTTTTTTTTCTCTTTAGGATTTTTTGTACTCTTTACGATTGTTTCGATTTACGATTTTTACAGTTTACATTTTTTAATTTTGACGAATTTTACGATTTACGATTTTTTATATATTTTTACGATTTTTTTTACTCTGCGATTTTTTTTACTCTTTGAGATTTTTTCTCTTTAGGATTTTTTAAAAGTCTTTACGATTTTTAGTCTTTACTGATTGTACAATTATATACTTGTTTTTGTTATCTTTTCAGGTGTGTGCATGTGGGAAATTTTGATGTTGGGTGTAAAACCATTCCAGGGAGTTAAAAATAACGAAGTCATACGTAAACTCGAAAACGGCGAACGTCTCGCACTTCCCAATCATTGTCCGCCCCGGCTCTATTCCCTGATGTCGCAGTGTTGGAGCTACGAGCCCAGCAAACGACCGACTTTCAAAGATATACGAGAAAATTTGCAGTGAGTAATACTCACTGCCAAAAAAAAAAAAAAAAACATCACTGCTCACTGAGTATCGATTTTTTTTTCTTCGGAATTGAGCTTGTTGAATTTTTTATAATTTATTTCGTCGACGATGTTTCAGCGAAATTTTGCTGGAGGAGAAACATCAGCAGCAGGAAACCATGAGACGGGAGAATCGAAGAGTCCAGGCAATGTCTTGGGGTCAGTATCAACATTATTTTCATTATCAGCAAAATCTAAAATCATTCAGTTCAAAATCTGTTTTTTTTTTTTGACAATTAAATAATTGTACTTAATCATTCAAGTATCGATTTTTTCACGTCGTCTCGAACCAGAAATCCTCCCTCAAAAAAAAAACCCACAAGTTTAAATAATTCAAAAAATTCATAAATTCAATGAATTCATAAATTGAGAAAACTTAAATAATTTTAAAAAAAATCAAATAATTCGAAGAAATTAAATAATTCGAAAAATTGAATACTTGAAAAAATTCAAAGAATTCATAAATTCAAAAAGTTTTGTAAAGTCAAAGAAATCGTAAATTCAAAACATTCAAAAAAATTCAAAAAAATTCAAAAAAATTCAGAATATTCATTGATTTGAAAAAAAAACCCACAAATTCAATAAATTTCATGGTTTCAAATGAAAATTCACAAATTCAATCGCAAAAAAAATCCCAACGGAATTTCGAAAAAAATCTTATTAATCCCCAGGAGCGGACGAGACCCCACCGCCGAAGCCATCGCGTCAGCCCCAATCATCGACGGATCAGCCACAATCGTTGAACGCCCCGGCCCCGGTTTCCACCTACATAGTCGCCCAAAGCCCGGAGGTGCTGGCCCAACTGCTCAAGGAGAACCAAACACGGGGGGTATGTCCCTCGGTTTATACGACCCCAGCTTCGCCCTTCAACACTCTAGCCGTTCAATTCCAAGAGGAGGACAAGCTCCTGACCACAGCAATCGTCACCGATTTACCATTTTTCGATTCCCCGTCAACCACAATCGACCAGACGGACCCAAAAACCCCGACAACCCCCACGCAAACCCAAACCCCAACAACCCCAACATCAACATCAACATCAACATCAACAATCCCAAACAACGATCCCCAAACGTCCGCCACCTGTCCGGACTCTCTGACCTCCGACGTGACCTTGGATTCCCTCGAATCCACCGAAACTCTGTCCCCAATGATGTCGATCCTAAATCTCACCGATCAATCATCAACAATCCATCAACAACATCAACAACAATCGTCGCCCTCATCTTCTCGTAAATCACGAAAGATCAAAGAGATGCAAAATTTGTATTCCGTCACGTCAAAATTAATTTCCAATCCAACCGTCGACATTTACGCACCCGTACAAAAATTTCCGTCAACAACGACGAATCAATGCGCCGAAATTTACGGCCCGGTAACTAATTTCACACAAAGTTCCGCAATTATGTCCAATTTTGCTCAACCCCCGACTAACGTCGGCAATTACGCGGAAAATCCGGGAACAAATTTTCCATCGTCAACCATGTTGAACAATCCAATTGTCCCGCAATCAACAACGTCGTCAAATCCTTCCAATTACGGTGGGCATGTTCAAAACGCTGTAGCAGCCATTTCCGCAGGTTTTTCGAATAATCGTAGTGTTGTCGATGGTCCGTCGAATAATATCGTAGTCACGTCATCGTCGTCCGTTGACGCTACGTCAACATCTACAACGACGTCCACGTGTCATGTTAATTATTGTAGCGGTGGTGGAGGTGTGGGGTCCGATGGGATTGTCACTAACGTGCCAATCTCAGCCGGTGTTGAATGCTTGTACGGTCCTGTTCTCAAATTTCGTCCGCAAACAGCTTCGAGCCAAAATTGCGTTGACGCCAAATCGTCAACATCGATCGCAAATTCGCACGTGCAAAATTTTCGCGCCGGAATTATGCACAGTCCGACACCGGGACAAAATTTTCAACAGTCACATCAACAGCATCAACAATCGCATCAACAGCATCAACAATCGCATCAACAGTCCCATCAACAGCTTCAACAGTCGCAGCAGTCGCATCAACAGTCGCATCAACAGTCCCATCAACAGCATCAACAGTCGCATCAACCGATTTACGTTCACAATTATCAACATCAACAGATATATTCCAACGTCGGACATGCCGGACAACCTATGTACGTAACGCGTTCGCAACTTTTGCCATCGTCGCCGAAACAAAGTGCCAATCAATGTGTATCAACATCGAATCAACAATATTCCGGACATCATGGACAAATCAACGATTCCAATGCCATTTATACGGTTCACGCTGTACCCGCGACTATCGTTCAATCGAAGATGATGATGCAACATCAATCGGGTTACGATCAACAATCGCGCAATTGTGGACAAGTCAACAGTGCGACAAATAATTATCCGATGGGGGTGGGATCGCCTCAACACGGTGTTGATCAGACGAAAGGAGCGTCGGGAATGTTGATGGGTCATGTGGTTTATTCGCCGTACGGTCAAACGGGTTCGCAACAGTTGATGGGTCAACAGTTGACGGGTCAACAGTTGATCAATCATCAACAGCAGGGATTCGTTGGGGAGAATTATTTAGCACAGAATGAGATGGAACATCAACATCAACAGCAGCATCAACAGCAGCATCAACATCAGCATCAACAGCAGCATCAACATCAACATCAACAGCAACAGCATTATGGACAAATGGGACAGACTGGAAATTTCAATCAAGCCGGACACATCAACGTTTCGATGCCTCAACAATCGATGATTCCAGCTTCTTACGGGCATCAACAAAATTTGAATGCGACTAACGTTTCGATGGCGAAACATTTTGGCCCGCAAATGGCAACCGTCGTTGGTCGTACAACGACGAATTTGACGCAAATGAAAATGGACGATCAACAACAATTGTTGACGTCGTGCGGAGATGGCGGCGGGGCGAATGTGGCTGGCACGGGAATTTCGACGATGATGAACGATGGAAATGTGGGAACTGGCGGATCGGCGATTGAGGACGTTCAACAAGATCAGGTTTGACGAAACAATGAACATCAATAGGAATTTTTGCAAAAGCATTAACGTTGCGACGAAAATATGAAACAAAACAAAAAAATAAAACAAAACGTAACGATTATTATTATTATTTCATTTTATTTTATTTTATTTTATCTTATTTTACTTTATTTATTTATTCGTTTGTTTGTTTAAAAATATTTCGTGTTTTTTTTTTTTTCAATTGGGATTATCGCATTGGCTCAGTCTTGGATTTGTGCATAATTGATCACAGAACCAATGCAATAATGATCATTTGAAAACAGAAATAATTTCTCGAACAAATTATTTTTATAATTTATTTATTTTTTTTATTTTTGAAGTTTTAATATTTTTTTAAATTTCAAATTTGTTTCTCGGTTTTTTCGTTACGTTTACGTTGATTGCTGGATGGAAACGCACGCTTTTGAGGACGCGAATTATTATTCGCACAATTTGTACATTGCAATTGCGAAGATAGATTTGATTTTTTTTTTATTTTTTTTTTTTATTTTTCTTGCGTTCGTTTTGAGGATAACAGACAAGTAGGCTAGTGGTTTGAGCATGTTGAATGAGTGTCCGGGATGCATAGCTGACACTATCTTTTTTTTTTTTGTAATTGGTTTTGTTTGTTCGTATGTTTGTTTGGTTTTTGCAAAATTTAATTTTTTTGATGATGATGATTATCATTATTATATAATTTTTTTGCATGAACGTAATGTGTGGTTAGCGTGTGCTACCGTTTATTATTTTGTAAAAATTATGCATCTCTTTAATCTTATCGTAATTCTTTCACGTTTATTCATCACATATTCCCCCAAATTCCTCCCCAAACTAAATCGTTTCGTTATTTTTTTTTTTTTCATCCGTGTAAATAGGCACATTTACAACAAAAAACAATTTGGATTATTAATCACGATTTTTTTTTTTTTCATTTGAATTTATTTTTATCAGGTTTCAATGGATTATCGTTTTAATTTGTAAAAAAATATTTGTACATAATTGTGTTTTCATATTTATTTGTTTATTTATTTGAAAAAAAAAAAAAAAAAAAAAAAAAAAAAAAAAAAAACAATCAAATGGTTTTCCATGATTTATCGACAATAACGATGTGCGGTGGGTTAACGAAATAGTTTCAGAGAAACGCCCAGTCTCAAATATTCGAGAGCATGTCGGACAATCCTTTGTGCAACATGGACGACGAACAAAAACTTTTGGAACAGAGACTGTTCGAACAGCAACGACAGTCCGAGGAGGACAGTCGATGGCTGGCTCGTGAAGAGGTGAACCAATTAATTTCGTCCACTATTCATTGAATCAACAATATTTCTTTTTTATTTTCATTTTTTTATAATCATTGTTTTTTTTAATCCAATTCTCTTTGATTAAATTTTGTCAGAAACGTTTGTCGATCGCCACGAGCGGTGATGAAAGTGCGAGTCCACCGATTCCACGTTCGATGACCCAATCGCCGAGTCACGAACCTCACAGTGCCAATACAAGCTCGTTTGGATCTGACAAAGGCTCCGACAAAGTTATTGTCGTCAAGGTAAAAGCTCGTGATAATTGTGAAATTAAAAAATATATATATATATTTTACACTTTTTCGTTTTAAACGAAACTTACCCAGTTTCCACCGTGGCAGTTTTTTCATGTGGCCGTTTTTCATGTGGCAGTTTTTCATGTGGCAGTTTTTTTTTCATGTGGCAGTTTTTTTCATGTGCTAGTTTTTTCATGTGGCCGTTTTTCATGTGCCAGTTTTTTCATGTGGCAGTTTTTTTCATGTGCTAGTTCTTTCATGTGGCCGTTTTTCATGTGCCAGTTTTTTCATGTGGCAGTTTTTTTCATGTGACAGTTTTTTTCACGTGGCAATTTTTTCATGTGGCAGTTTTTTCATGTAGCAGTTTTTTCATGTGGCAGTTTTTTTTTCTGTCGCCGTTTTTTCTTTTGGTGACAATTTTCTCCTGTGAAATTTTTTTCCCTTGGCAGTTCTCTCCTGTATCAGTTTCACCAGAAGTTCTCACAAATATATATTTTATTTGTTTTAATTTTCTAGAAAATGGAACCGACTCCGACAGCGGATTTGGATCGAACAAACGACAAAGTTTACGACTGCACGACAAGCGTCGTAAGAGCCGTCATGTCTCTGTCTCAAAGTACGTAAAATTTATTTTATTTTTTTACTAAAAAGAAGAACTTTTTTACTAAAAAAAAGAACTTTTTTTTACTAAAAAAAAGAACTTTTTTTTACTAAAAAGAAGAACTTTTTTACTAAAAAAAAAAGAACTTTTTTACTAAAAAAAAAGAACTTTTTTACTAAAAAAAAAGAACTTTTTTACTTTTTTACTAAAATGAATTTTGAACGAATTTTGAATTGCAGGAGTTCAACAGAGCAAAGCCGATCAGTACTTGGATCTTGTTCGACGGGTTGGAATCGAATTGCGAGCATTGTTGTCGTCTGTCGACGCTCTGGTGGACATTTTACCGGCAACGGCTCATCGCGAGGTCGAAATGGCTCACAAAGTTTTGAGCAAGGACATGGCAGAACTCGTTTCAGCGATGAAACTCGCTCAGAGTTACAGTTCGACGACTCTCGATGCCGAATACAGAAAGTTAGTCGTCAAATTAATAATCTAAATATATTTTTTAAAAAAGTTCCTCCTTACGTTTTATTTTTTTTTAAGGATTTTTTTTTATTTTAAAATTGAAAATGTTTGGAATTAATTTTCAGAGGTATGTTGTCCGCCGCTCACATACTCGCGATGGACGCGAAAAATTTGTTGGACGTGATTGATTCGATTCGCATGAGACATCCGCACGTGAACATGCAAATTTGCGAGAAACAACACAACGAGAATGTTTGCGACACGAGACGATCGACGCCGGAAAATCGTTTTCATTCGAGTCAATCGGGGGAACAATTGTTGCTGAGACGCAGCCAATCGAGCGAGAGATCGGAAACGAATTTTCGTCAGAGTCAGAGCGGCGATGTGCTTCATCGACTTGGACAGTCGGTCGATCGAGCGTTACAGGTAAATTATTTTTATTTTAATTTTTTTTTGAAGATAAATCATTCGTTTATTTTTATTTATTCATTGAAAAAAATCACTTTTTCAATTTTTATTTCGAGTTTTTCTGGTCAAATTCTTCAATTTTCATCTTGTAGGATTTATTTTCCAATAAGCGATGAATTTTTACTGATCGATTTATTTATTTATTTATTTATTTATTTATTTATTATAATTTTTTTTCTTCAAATTTTAAAATGTTTAATTTTGCACTTTTTATGATTAATTAAAAAAAAAAAAAAAAAAACTATTTCCGTCAATATTTCTTTTGCTAATGATAGATGAATTTTTACTGATCAATTTATTCATTCATTTATTTATCATGATTTTATTTTTGCAAATGCCAAAAAAAAAAAAACATTTATTTTTCCACTTTTTTATTATTAATGAAAAAAAAAATAATTAAAAAAATATTTCTTTCAATATTTCTTTGGTCAATAAATAATCAATTGCTCTTCTTTATCTATTCATTCATCCATTTATTCATCCGTTATTATTTTTTCATAATAATTCTGTTTATTTAAAATAAAAATAAATTGAAAAAAAAAAAAATTTCGTTGAAAGAAAATTAATTTGCGAATAATTTTCGACGTTTGTGAATTTTTGCATTTTTTTGCAGGGTAGTCAAACGGACATGAGCGCGATGTCGAGCCTCGAGAGACGTCATCACATGGTGACGAACAGTCTCGAGAGAAATTCAACGGCGCGTAAACAAATGGCAACGAGCAGTTTGGAACGCAGACGACCGTCGATGACGACGACGACGCCCACGACGATGTCACGCGGCAATCCGATGAATCTGCCACCGATGGTACCGGTAACTTGTACTCTGGTGCAAACACAGTCACCGATAATACATCCGAATCAATCGTCGAACGTTGAGGCCAGTCAATCGACGATTTATTCGAACAACAGCAGCAACAACAGCGGGACGTGCAACGAGACGACGACACCGAACGACAGCTAACAAACGCGTTTCATCGATTATCATCGACTCGGTTGAAAAAAAAAAACAACAAAAAATAATAAAAATACGTTGCCACCGAAAATTCAACGTCATACGATTTTATATTATTTTTTTATTATTTTTTAATATTGATTTTCTTTAATTTATTTTATTTTATTTTATTTTATTTTTTGTTCGTTTGGAAATTATTTTTTTATTTTATTTTTTTTTTCAACCAATGCCGCCATTTTATTGAATCACGTGATAATCAGTATCGGATAGTTTATTTAAAAGAAAAGGGGAGAAAAAACGTGTTTATGAAAACGATAAAAAAAAAATTAATTCCAGATAATGACGAATATTTTAATTGATAATGATAATGATAATAATTTCAGGGCATCTTTTAGATTTTGTTTTTTTTTTTATTTTTTTTAATGTAAATAAACTCGACGACGACGAGGACGAAGACGATGACGACCGAGACGAAGGACGACGAGGACGATAATTGAGTTAACCCTTGCAAAAGATTTTTCGTACAGCAATTTGTTTTTTTTTTTATTTTATTTTTTTATTTTTTTTTACATATATAATTTTTTTTTACATATTCTCCAACGGAATTGTAATTTTCATTTTTTCTATCGTGCTTCGTGTATTTTTTCTTTCAGTTTTTTTTGAATTTGTAATATTTTATATATATTGTTTTTTTTTCATTCAATTGAAAATGAAACGAAAAAAAAACCAAGAAAAGAAAAAAATTCGAATCACCGACACAACCATGTCCGACTGCGTACTTATAAGTAGTTACAGTATTTACTAGTTCGTAACGCTCGAATCTATCATTTGCGGAGGATAAGTTTTAAAAAGAAAAGAAAATAATAATAATGATAATAATAAAATAAAATAAAAAAGCCCAATTTTTTTTCTAAGTTTTTATTATTTTTTTTTTTTTGAATAGCGATATCGAAACGACAAAGTCCAAAGCTTTAGGATAATCGTGAATTATTTGTCGTGTGTGTGTGTAAAAGATCGCGTTTTGACCGGAAATGAGAAAGAGATAGAGACAGAGAGAGAGAGAGAGATAGAGACGTCCTGTTTCACAAATAATCGAAAATTGAAAAAAAATAAAAAAATAAAAAAATAAAATAAAAAAATGAAAAAACATTTCAGTGAATTTTTAAATAAAGGTGCAACGATAGTCCTCACCGGAAACGTCAAACGCATTCCCATTTGGACGTTAAAAATCGTTTTATCTTTAAATCGAAATTCGAACTGATTTTTTTTTTTTTTTTTTTTTTTTTTTTCAAAATCACGTAAAAATAAAAAATCTCTGGACGTCTCAAAATCACGATGAAAAATGTTTAAAGAAACATAACTGAAGAAAAGAGGGAAGAGAAAGAAGCGTAGAAGGAAGAGAGAGAGAGAGAGGAAAAACGATGATAAACGAAGAGGAACAAGACAAAAAAAATTAATGACACAATTCTGAGGAACGAATGTTGTAAATCGATTGAATTTTCGAATTGTCGAATGAAACTTTTTGTATTTGGAATTTCGTTTTTAACGTTGTAACGAGTGATAAATGTTTTTTCATTATTAAATGTGCATCCCCTTACCCCTCATCAACCCCCCACCCTTCACCCCACACACACAAACCTTCACTCCCTCGTGGCTCAATCGTGATTATCGATAATTGGCATTGGGGAAAAGGGTCGCCCGATCGAATCTCTGCACGATTAATTTATGTTGTTCGAACGAAAAATAAACGAAAGTACGCTATAAAGAGTGCAAATGAGGTTTTGGATCATCGGATCGGATTTGCACAGTCGTCTGGCATAATCAACAATGTTGTCAACTGTTGGTCGAATAATTTCGTAATAAAAAAACATTTTTCATCAACAAATCCGTAGCTTAGTTTGAAAAAAAAAATATAACTAAATAAATAAATACGTAAAAAATACATTTCAGGCTTTTGACTTCTGAATGAAAAAAAAAAAAATTATAAAATCAGGGCACAATCTCGGACAAAAGTTTGTCTCTCTTTTTATTTTTTCTTATGAGTTTCGTTGAGAAAATTCGTAAATATCGCTGATTATGAAATATCGACGATTGTAAAAAGATTTGAAAAAGAAAAGAAAAAGAAAAAGAGAGAATGGAATGGAAAAAAAAATGAAATTATATGTAATAATGTGTATTCGGCGATGTTCTGTGCTTACGAATTTTTTTTTTTTATTTTGTTCCAGCATTGAGAAAAATTGTTGTGATCGAGATGTTTAACACGTTGCTCGTTAACTTTTCAGTTTTTGGGGCTAAATTTTCATGTGCATTGAAAATTGCAAATTATTCTCATTTATTTGATTCAAATTGTGCAATAATATAAATTGTACGACAAGGACGTTAAAAAAGAACAGAATTGCCACTTGCGAATCGAGCTTTGCAATTGTCGTCACGACAAAACCTTCGATCATTTTTTTTCAATTTTTTTTTGACAATATTAAAATTTGATGAAAAAGAAAAAAACGAAAAATAAAATTAAATGGAACGATTGTGTTCAATTGTGAAAAAAAAAGGATTTGCACCGAGTGTCTCGACAAAATAACACTCGACAATTAATCATGTCACCACGAAAAGATATTAAAAAACAAAAAAAGAAAAAACTAATCGCACCTTCAAATAATCTCATTCGTAGAAATTAAATTTGTAGTCTCACAATTTCTGTTTGACAAAAAATTCCGCACAATTGTCATTGTAACCAAATGGCTCGAAAAAAACACAAAAAAAATAATAATAATCATAATCGTCCGAGTCTCTCACTTATAGTCGACGAAAATATTTTAAAAACAAAACTTTTCGCACGTTTTATACAAGAAAACAATCAATTAAAAAATTAATCGTCCGCCACATAATTCACACACACACAAACACACATACACAAATAGTTCCTACGAAGAAATAAAATGAAATGAAATAAAATAAAAAAAACGTTTGAGACTATTTCGACGTCACGTCGAAAAAAAAAAAAAAAACTAAAAATATTCTACGAATGTTTTGCAATAATTCGCGGCTTGAGTCAGTGAGCTTTGGATGATGCATTTGCTTATTAATTCATTAATCGTACGTACGAATATACACGAATCGAGAAAATTTCTCATTTGCGTTCGAATGAAAAAAAATAATAAATAAATAAAAAATAAAAAAATAGAAATGAAGGAAAGAAGATAAATTACACCAAAAAAAACAAAGAAATAATCTAAAACTGCCAGAAACTGCGTTGTGAATTATTCAGTAAGTTATTTTTATGGTTTCAAAATAATCCAAATCATTATTTTATTTTATTTTATTTTTTCTGAAATTACGTTTTTTTTTTTTTGCAGGATTTATTTTATTCATTTTTTATTATTCTTTTTTTTTCAAAATATTTTTTTTTCATTGTTGCAGAATTTTTTGATTTTATTTACGTCCTCAAATAGTTTTTTTTTTTTTTATCTTGTAACAACGTCGTTTTCATCAAAAGTTTTATTGATCCTCACATTTTCACAACGATTAACAATCGCAACATTTTTTTTTTTCGAAGGGATGAGAGTTTACATAATTATTTATTTTATTTGTTCATATTTAAAAAAAAATTATTTAAATTTTTTAGAATAATGATAACGACGAAATTCATTGATTCGATCTTAATTCTCATCACAGATTGATATTCATCATGTTATGTAGGAGAAAGCTATATCCGAATAAAACTTCCCTTATCGAAAAATACATCATTTTCCTTGTAGGAATAAGTTTTGATATTTTTTTCAGCGTATAAAAAATTCGACCCTAAAAATTATTTTCCATGCTTCGAGCTGTAATATTTAACGCCATTGACCACCGAAGGCCTCGCGTATTTCGTTAGCAATGCGTTCACGTCCATCGTTCGTGTGGCACATTTTCTTTTCAATCGACAAATGAAAATTTAAAAAAAAATACAAATTGCAATAAAAATAAATAAATAAATAAATGAATAAATGAAAAACGAAAATTAAATAATACTCACGAAATGTACGGTTTTATTTCATCGACTGTCCACTTGTCTTTGGCCTTGAACAATTCGTCGAATCTCGGTACAATGTTTTCCGGCAAATTCGATTCCGGATAAGACACAATTTCGTTTTTTCCCTTTTGACTGTTCCACTTTATCAGAGCTATTCCGCTCAAATATTTTTCACACGGTTTCAATTCTGTGAAAATAACGTTTCGTTGTAGCATTTCAGTCGTCACAAATGGAATTAAAAAAAAAATTAGATTGCCATGCTTTTTAATTATATTTTAATAAAAAATTCAATTTTAATTACTTAAAGAAAATTTTTAACAAATGATATTTCCATGCTTCTCAATTATTATGTAACAAGTTCGGAAAAAATGTATCTGATTAATATTTTCAGTCACTGACCATAAAAAAAAAATATTCGTAAAAAAAAAATTTTTTTTTCCGAATTATTGAGTGAGAATATTTTTTTTTTATAATATATTTTCTTTTTGTTTGAAAAAATTGACTTACTATCGGGTCCTCCGACTTTCCAGGCTTCCATGAAAACTTTATAATCAGTCACGGGCGAAGCTGCGAGCAATATTTGTGCCAGAACCTTGCAAGTCTTTTCCTCCAAGAATCTTTAAAAAAAAAAAAAAAAAAAAATAAGTAAAAAAATGCATCAACGATAATATTCCGATATCTACAGATTATCGAATGTTTTTCGATTTTTTTTCAATATTTAACATTTTCGTGAAGCTCAGAATCTTTCAAAAAAAAAATTATAACTAATTTTTGAAGTTTACAATCTTTCGAAAAAAAATTATTAATCAATTTTTGAAGTTTACAATCTTTTGAAAAAAAAAAAATATTAACTTAAAAAATTGTCAATTGAAACATTGCCACGAATTACCTGTAAAGAGGCGTGCCATCGTCCTTCGTCTTGTCACTGATTTCCGTGTATTTGTCGAAGATGAAATCAAAAATTTCTCTGGGCACGAGTTCGGCCAACGACTCGCCGGTCAAATCTTTGTCTACCTCGTCCATGTCCCAAGAATTTTCATCGACGAAATCCAACATCAACGTCAGAGCTCGGGCTTCGAATTCGAAGGAAACCAAACGATAATATCCTAAAACGAACCGATGGATAAAAATTATAAATTATAAATTAATTATTCTTGATCGTTGAATTTTTTTTCATGCGTTTGCGATTCGACCTTTGACATTGACGATCAAATGTGCGGAAAGAGCCTCTCTCAATTCACCCTCGCTGGCTTGTATCCAACTCTGAAGCCTGTTCCAGGTGAACAGAGTCTTCGAATCCAATTCCTTCTCCCATTCCATGCCTTTGAACGACGAAGGCTCCAACAGGCCAATCAACTCCCCCAATTTTGGTTTGCATTCTTTTAACTTTGAAAAATTGAAAGCAAAAAAAAAAATTGTTTTTAAAAATAAAAATTTCAACTTCTCCCGACATTCATAGAAGATTTTGTTCGCTTTACCTCGTAATAAGTATTGAATTCTCCGATAATATTGGTCGATTCGATAATTCTGTCTTCGGGATCGTCGCAAGGACCTTCGATGTCCCTGCTCAGCTTCAAATTTGGCACCAAAAGCAACGTGTTCGAAGTCTCGGCCTCCTTGATCTCGTAAGTGCGATCCTTGGTGCAAAGCACCGCCGAACTGTTTTTTTTGCCTCTGAAAGAAAGGCTGCGTCAAAAATTAAAAAAAAAATCAAAAAAATATTTATCGGATAAAAAAAATTATATAAAATTATTCTACTGATAATAATATTTGTTTACCAGGTTCCTTCGTCGAATGCCTTCAGTAGATTGTCGTCGATCTCTATCAATCTGTAGGAATGACTGTCGTTCGACAAAGCCGGAAGTATAACTTGGCTAATTTTTTTCAACTCAGTTTCCTCGATGTTTGCCAATTGTATGGCTTCGTTAACTTCCTCCTGACACCTTACGTACCTGTTGTCACGAATTCAAACGAAAAAATCACAAATTTTTCCATCAAAACAATCAGAGAAAAAAAAAATTCGTAAGGACAATGTAGGTTAGAATTTTGTTTTGATATTTCATTCTTACTCGTTATTGTCGTCTTCCATTTTGCCATTGGAATGATTTGCAGTGTTTTTGACAATTGCAGTTTTGTTATTTACACATTTTTATAACCCCCAACGTTTGTAAACAGTGAAAATGTAACGAAATGTTAGGTTATGTTCGTAACTACCGGGTGACCACGTGATCGTTTTACCGGTTTTTTTCGACTCCACGATCATAATCGTACAATGATTTTTTGCATCATTTAATCTTTTTTTTTTTTCAATCATGACTGAATAAAGTAAACCCTCGACTCATTTATTATTATTATTATTTATAAGTCTTAATATTCTTTTGCATATATATGCATTGCTTTTGTGATGACGTCATATTTTATTAAACATTTTTGATCGAGGTACTTCCGAATAGAGTTCGAATCCTTCAAAATTTTTAATAAGCTCCAGGGCTTTGTGCTTTAAAAGAAAATAATAAAACAATAATGTTGGGCAGAAAGCTTCTGAAAATCACCCAACAAATTTCATTCATATAAAACGTCATTGAGTTTCGAATTAATCTTTATTTTTTCGTTCCATAAAATCATTAAATGTATAATCATACAAGCAAATTGAAAAAAAAAAAAACAAAAAAATATCTTCATCACGAAGTTCATGATAATAAACGTGATATACATGTATACATATACATATATAACCAACACTAATACTAAAATACTGTATAATAACGCGTATACAATCTAAAAAGTCATCAAACCCGATATACATCTCGATATTATTATTTATCATTGTATTTTTTAAATATTTTTGGTCCCTGTTGTATTTTTTTGTATTTTTGGTTCGTTCCACGATTGGGATCGGTAATCCGATCTCTCGATCCATGCATACCTCATATATATATATACATATATAAATATATACACATATACAGTTAATCATACAGTTCACAGCATCTCAACGACAAAATCTCTGCCGATAAAAGCCTCCTCGAATCTTTCAGGCACCTCGGATCCCCGATCGTGTCTCAACCGATAACGATCGAAAGCTTCGGGCATCGAGGTTCTCAAAACAATTTGTTTCCCATCCGTTTCGCAAAAATACCAGTACCAAGTGTCGATGCCATAAATGGCGGCCAAAAGCTCTTTGTTACAACGATTTTCCATCTGTTCCAAAGCCGTCCAACGTTTCGAAGCGTAAGCGATCGGCCCGGCCGATTTATCATCCGCCCCGCGTTGCATCAGACCCACATCGACCCCGAAATCCGAGGTTCTCATCTCGAGAATGAATTCGCGATTCCAATCGGGATACCTCAAGCACCAATCGTCGTGCAGAATGTCCATAAAATCGTCGAAACTCCGCACGGCCTCTTCGGTCCACTCAAAATCCACGTTCTTCAAAAGTTTAGCGATGGGACGCGATCTGGTGGCGAAATTCGGAACGAAACGTTTGAACGAGCTCAACAATCCGAAAAAGCTGCTCAATTCGTGATGACTCATTGGCAATTCTTGCATCTTCAATCTTTCAATCTTCACGGGATCGGGTTTCAATCCTTCATCGGTTATTCGATAACCCAAATAATTAACCGATTTGCGAAACAATTGACACTTGTCCGGTTGAACTTTGAGATTGGCGTTGCGCATGCGCGACAATACTTCGCGCACTCGTATCTCGAGTTCGGCCATTGTTGGCGCGTGAATCAAAATGTCGTCGTAACAAACGAAAACCTTGCACGGGCATATCATACCGTCCAAAACTGTGTGCAACAAGCGTTGCAATTTTTGCGATGCATTTTTAATGCCCCCGGGCATGCGCGTGAACTCGTAACGACCTGTGCGGGTGGTAAAAGCGGTTTTTTCGCGATCACGAGGATGCAAAGAAATTTGATAGGACGCCGATGCTAGATCCAAAACGGTGAAAAATTTCGAACCGTTCAATTGATCGCAAAGATCGATTATATCGGGAATCAAAAAACCATCGGGCAACGAACGATTGTTCAATTCGCGATAATCAACGGCCAAACGATGATAAACTTCGCCCCGGGAATTGGGTTTTTTTTCGATGATGCTGACCGTCGAGTTCCAGGGCGAAGAAGAAGGTTCGATTATTCCCTGATCGAGAAGATAATCCACCTGACGTTCGATCTTGTTCCACATTTCGTTGGTTAGTTTGTATTGCGGCTTGCAAACGATTTCATTGTCGCGCATTTTGATGGAATAACGGGTCAAGGTCGTGACCCCCAATTTTTCCCCCGGCAAATGGAAGCAATCGGCGTATTCGTCGAGAGTCTCGATGATTGGCAGACGATCATCGTCGTGAACGCTGATTGGCAGACAGTCGCGCAACTCGCGGAGATCTTTGGAAACTATCGACCAATTGCCACGTTCGCGGGCTACCGAACTCTCGATTACCTTGCGACGTATTAGAGTCGTGTAATTGTTTATCAAATCTTTTGCAGGAACGACTGTAATTGCGTCGCGATGATTGCGAAGAAACAAACGTCCGGGATTGCCCAGAGCCAATGAGATTGAATGTTCGGACAAAAAATCGGAACCCAAGATTCCATCCGCGACTATTGGCGCGCATTGGTTCGAACGAGTCACGTGAATTTCCATGGGGGCGTTGAATATGTGAACTATAGTTGTTCCCAGAGTTTCAACCGGACCGTAAAATTCGGAAAACATTCCGGTTATCGTTGTCGCACGATCGGTGCGAATTTTCACGTCCGGACGGAGTGCGTTTATTTTCACGCGGCTTAGGGACGCTGTGCCGATTTGCCAGTAACTCGTGAATTTTTTTAATTCGGGGACTTGGGCCGCGAATGTCGGTATCGAGGTTTCCGGGAGAATGACCTTCACGCCTTTTTCGTTCTCGTAATTGTTGTTGTTGTTGGATGATGATGATGATCGGGTTCTTTCGGAATTGTTTCTCGTTGCGTAGGACGCCATTTTGTCTGTGCTGAGATGCGGTAACAAAAAGGAACAGAATTGTGGGTTTAGTTAAATTTGAATTGTTGTTTTTATGAGTTTTTATAACAATATACTAATAATATACATTTATATATATATATAGATGAATGTTTAAACAATGTTATAATAATAATGATAATAATAAACAATACAATCATGACTATTATTATTATTATTATTATTATTAAATTACAAGATTGCAACTCGAGGCAATGTATCAAGCATCAACAAAGTATGAAACAAACTATCGAAAACGTAATAAATTCGTCACGAACGAATTTGCAAACTCTCACAAGGGAAACAAAAATGACCTTCTGTTATTATTGTGTCTCGCTTTGACAACAGTCAGTGAAACAAGATAACCGCGTCGAGACACATTGTAACTTAATCCGACAAAAACCCGCACGTCGGTCATTTAAAATTGCTGATCCAAGTGAAAAAAAAACGACTTTGTTTCGTTGGCACGTATCAAAATTATGGACAAAATGTCCTACAGTTATTTTATTACAATTTTTTCATCTTATTTATCCATATTATATTTAACTATAATATTTACTCACACGATAATATTGTTCTGGCTTATCACAGGACTGAAGAAATGTTAGATTTGTTTTTCTTTATTTCTTTCGAAGGAAACAAAATAAGAGTGAAAAAAAATATATAGACACTTATTGAAACACACGAGCAAAATGTGTCGCAGTTCGCATAAGTCCCAGGCTATGACTCATACAGGTCCGCTGGGTTTCGAACTGTAGGTCCTTTGTAGGGAGCCAAATAGAACAACGAAATAACACAAAGACCGGCTTTAGCTGGATGCTGGAACAGCTATATAGCTGCTGTGTTGTGAGAAACCGGCTAACCGGCAAAATGCGACGGTATCAACAACGCCAAATGACATTGGATGAGTATCTAGGAAGAGGGGGAATAAGAGACCCCCGTTAGAGCCAATGAGAGAGGACTCGACGGTCCCACTACGTTATCTGGCTTGAAGTTATCAGTTAGAGACGATGTGGTCATTCGGTCTCGCTCGTTCTCTGTCGCTCCGCCGCGAGCGCCCATAGAATGATATTCGAATATCTGGGTCTTTACCGCCACTTCAGCTCGCATTTCGATTGGCTGAGCAGCCTGAAAAATTGTCCAATGGACGTGCGAGAAGCAAAAGCTTGTTGCACCTGCGCCAATCGGATTATCGTGCTTTTTGCAATCGCACCAATCACAGCCTCCGAATTGGACATTGGCTATCAAATTTTTTGCAGCATCGTCGCGTCGCCCTCTGTCTCTCAACGACGCAACCTAACCCAAAACATCTTCGTTCATCCGTCTCCCTCACTCTTGACCTTCCACGCGCGTCCTATAGGAGAGCTTGCGCCCGTGACATAATACAGTCGGAATGAAAAGTTTTTTCGGCCAACAATCGAAACGACAGTCTCTCGCGATATTCCCCCGATGATGCTTCTCAGTGACTGGTAGAAAATACAAGAAATTCCGAGGGGGAAAATACGGTTCTATATAGTTTACAATTTCAATTATTCAAACATCTCGTCACCGATTGGTTTATCATCGAGCTTCACGATAAATATATATATATCTCCAAACAACGAAAGCACGGTGAGCTTTCGACCTTAAAAAAAAAAAACAGAGACACCATCGGAACGTTGTTTCGAAATTTTTGTTTCCGTTTCCAATTTTTCAGATTTTTCCGTGAGTTTGAAATTATGTTTATTTGGTTATTTGTGTCGCAAATTTCGTCACGATTCGTTCGAATTTGAGGTTGGATGCGAGTTAAACGATTATTTGACGTTTGAGGTTATCCGGATTCATTTTTTTGGATTTTTTTTTCATCAATGTCAATTCGAGCTGTGACTCGGCTTCTCGACATAACCTCACTTTGTGATTATTGAAATTTCACAATAATGAGCATATACGTTTTATGTTTGTGGACAAAATTGTTGTTGTCTCATAATTGATTCAATTTTTTTAATGCAGAGTCCGTCGAGTCGTGCGCTAATTGGTTTTTTGAAAATTTGTGACAGATCGTAATGAACCTCGTCGAACTTGTCTCATGCCATTTTTCATCGTCGCTCATCAATCGTATTTGTGTTTCATACAGCAGAGCAATATATAACAAAATCCAACAATGTCCGGCGACGTGAACATGCACGCGGAGAAGGTACGTTGCCCGTGCGACGCAATCGGAGCTAGCGTTGAGGCGCGATAAAAAAAAAATTAAAAAAAACATTGTATATTTGCATGACGCAAGCTGTCGATGTTTAAAATGCAAAACATGTACATAAGTAATTCGCCTATCATGGTTGCCACGCATAAGTTAAACATACAGGTTATGTTTTTATTTTTTGTTTAGTTAAATTTTGGAAAAATAATTTTCGTGGATTTTGGGTTCAATTTTTTATGAAGTTTACGTGCTTCGGCGAGCCTCGGTCGTTATTCTTGCGTTGGGATTCATTTTTGAAACAAATTTTGTTGCTCATACATTTTTTTGTGTTTTATTGAATATCGTCAAAAAATTTATAAACTTAATTTTTTTTTCTCATGCATTTTTGTTAACATTGTATTTAATGATTTATTTCTCGATATTTCAGTTCGAATAATGTGTGCGCAACCATGTGATTGTAATGTGAAAAATATATATATATATTTATTTGTATAAAAAAACAAATCGGCAGCTTTAGTTGCTTGAATGTTGTTGAAAAAAGAAAAAAAAAAAACAGACAAACAAATAATTAACGGTTCCACCTTTCTCTCGTACCAAAGCCCAATGATTACAAGGAAGAAAGCGACGATAGGGAAGAAGAGGATGGGCAGTCTACTGTTGATCTGCATGCGGTACCTATCTCCGTAATTCCGCTATCTCGCTTTAGTCTACATCTTTCATATTTTTTTTTTATTTTTTGGTTCTACCAGTCGATGATCCATTTACCACTGAATCTTCCATTGCAAATATCTTTCTATCTGGCTAACAAGCGTCACAATTTGCGTTATTCCCGACTGATACGTGCGATTTGCGTAAAAAAAACATTTTAGCAGGAATCGGGACCGGTTTACGGCGGATGCGAAGGTCCCGACGCAATGTACGTCAAATTGGTGAGCAGCGACGGTCACGAATTCATCGTCAAGAGGGAACACGCTCTGACCAGCGGCACGATCAAGGCCATGCTCAGCGGTCCCGGACAATTCGCCGAGAACGAAGCCAACGAAGTCAACTTCAGGGAAATACCGTAAGTTTTCATCGTGGAAACACAAAAATCTCAGTTTTATAAAATGCAGAAAATATTTGCATTAATTATTATTATTATTATTATTATTTTTTAAATATTATTGCAGATCGCACGTGCTACAAAAAGTTTGCATGTATTTCACGTACAAAGTGCGTTACACGAACAGCAGTACCGAGATTCCAGAATTTCCAATAACACCTGAAATAGCGCTGGAACTGTTGATGGCCGGAAATTTCTTAGACTGTTAGGAAAAAAACAAAAATAAAATTGAAGAAAAAACAAACGACAACAAAAACTGAAAATGAAACAAATAATTGAAGAAAACTGATTTAAAATGAATCGTCACATTGGAAATTAGCCGGAAATTGTCCAGAGGACTGCGTTTGGACGCGGGACCGAAGAACAATCCGTTTTTAAATGATAATTATTCCGATATCATTGTGATACATATATTATTATTTTTCTTTTCTTTTCTTATTTTTTTTTTTTTTTTTTTTCGAAGATCGACGAACGTAGTCCCAATTTCGCAGCAGCATTCTTCGTTCTTCGGGATTTGTTCACCTAATATTAAACCCCCCCACGCCATTTGCTATAATTACTTTAACACATAAGCACGAAGAAAATAATGATTATAAAAATGTAATTCAAAAAAAAAAAAAAATTGTAATCCAGCGCAAATGCAATTGAATTATACGTAAAATATTTTCTCGATCGTCGTTGAAAAACGAGGTGAAAAAAAAAAACAAACAAACAAACAAAATAATAATGTAATTATTTGCTACAGTGGCCTCACATTTGACACAATAAAATTTAGGAATTGTTATTTTCCGTTTCTTGTGATTTAAAAAAAAAAAGAAAGAAAAAAAAACCAATCAACTATTGTTCGAAATGAAACTGTCGTATACGAAGATTCAATGACGATCTGCGTGTATGGAATAAATTTGAAAAAAAAAAAAAGACAATTTGTTTTGTTATTTCTTTCTTTATTGATCTGTCATTCCCATATTTTTTTTTTCTTATCAGTTTATTTACAATGGATTTTCGACATCGACGTTCATATCTACTTCGAATGTAGAAGACGCCATAAGAATCGTAAGTTTTAACTTTTTTTTGACACATCCTAATATATATTTATAATTTTTTTTTTTTTTTTTTCACAGCGTCACATAACAATAAAGCCTATCGATGAACATGTTGCTCGTAAAAATCAAAGTTCTTTCGATGAAACGAGGTTAGAAGAAATCAATTAATAACACAATTCAATTAATTCAATTGATTCAACAAATTAGTTTGAAACACAAAATTGTGGGTGGCTTCGACCGTACTCTTAAATTTTGAGGTTAAATGCACAAGTGCGGCACCCAATTTCACGACAAATTCCAAACAATCATGACTCGAACTTCTATTTATTCCTGTTCTCTTTGTCCATCTCCTTGAACTTGGCCTCCAATCGTTTGGAATAAGCCGCCAATTTGTAAGCCGCCTGTTCCAACTTGTTGACGCTGTCGTCTATCTGATTGATGTTGTCCAAAACTGGTTGCAACTTTTTGTACTTGACGTTGAGAGCGTCCAACGACTGCGAAACGTTGGTCGATATGGTCTTCAATTCGGCGTATTTGGTTATGGCTTCCTTGTTCAAACGTTCCAACAGACGATAATCGGCGTGAGTGGCGGTGAGTTCTTCCTGGAGATATTCGCCGGTTTTTTGAAACATGGTGTTGGCCAGACGACTGAGATTGGGATCGTGAGGATCCAGAGCTTCGAAGCTGCTGGTGCTGGTCGAAAGAGTGGTTCCTCGTTTGGGCGACTCGCATCGCTGATTGACGTCGGCCTCCGCGCCGTCCATGGTCGTCGGATGAGTCTGTGACTCTTCGATCGGATTGACGGTCGTCATTTTTTTCAAAATTCTAATTCTTCAGGTGGAATCTGTGACGATGAAGATTGTGATAATCGATTTTGCAACAGCGATGAGATGATCATTGATTTTTCATTCTACTTACATGGATTTCATGCTAGGTTAGACTTTTGGGCGTCTATGACGTCAACTGTAACCGTGTTTTCGTGAGGATGACGTTTTTATCATTGCAAACAAGGGAATGAACGTGTAAACTTGGGTTCCAATGTTGATAAGTGGAAATGACCAGGACAGCTCAGACAGAAAGACAGCTGTGGACGAAGAATATAGATTTGCATGGGACTGTACTTCCCATATGTGGAGTTGGTCGTGATTTCGTGGGGCACAACTGCCCCAGCGAATGACCAGGCAGCTGCGCGCGCACTCCCACACCGAAATTGTCCAGATTTCGATGAAAAATGACCTGCATAAAGTTAGCCGATCGACTAAACCGATTTGATTTCTAAAAATTGCAAATAATTGTCGGTAATCAGTCGGAAATTGTCGGACCGAAATCGGAAATTGTCGGACAGTCGTTGTTTCAAAAATAAATAAACAAATTTGACCGCGAAGTTGACCGAAATTTGAATCGTAAAATGTGGTCACCAGATTTTCTCCGGCCATTTTAGTTCCCAAGTCGCCCGATGGAGCGCTGTAACGAGTGCGTGTGAGCTTTTGAAGCCAAATCTGGACAAATTGGGTCACCTCTCTGTCGTCCAGGCTCCCTGGCCGCGGGGGAGTATCTCGACCATAACCTAAAAATACTCAAACATGACTTCTTTGACATTCGTAAACCCCCATAACGTCAAATAAACAAAAACAAACGAAAAATCGTCAACCTCATTGTAAATCATCGAGTCGAGTCGCACAAAAAAATGGCGGCCATACGTCACACGCTCCAACGTGAAGTATTTACACCGAGCGACGAAAAATTATTGTCCGTTTGTTTCGTAAGCAAAGCTTACAAGAAAAAAAAAACCAGTTTTTTGTGTCTGGCAACGTCAACGGACAGTCCCGGTGCCTCGTTGATTCTCCATCAGGTCAAAAAAAATGACAAAAATGTTTACAAAAAAAAACAATCTTGGCCGCTCACCGACATTCAAGCGGTGGACGGTGTCAATTACGATTCGACGGACATGGAACTTCACATCGACAAGGTTTACAAATGGTCAGCGACGGCCGCTCAAGAGAGACGAACTTTCATAAGCAATTTGTACACTTATTCGTGCGCCTTGCCGCAGCGACCCGAATTCAAAAATATTCCCAAAGACTGGCTCGTCGATCCTGCTTCGCTCAAGGAGAGCGACAGCATCACTCTCACTCCGGGTAATAACCCGTCGTATCGATCGACGCAACGACGAATCGCCACTGACGACGCCTTTTTGGTTTTCAGATCTTCTGACGCCGGTCATAACCTCCGATTATCAACCGATAACGGCAAAAGAAGCCGCAGATCTGGCGAGTTTGATGGCCGGTTGCGAATACGCCGTATCCAACGCCGAACTCTTCATGGAGACGCTGGCCAAAGATTTGTCCATACTGGACGGGGTAACGCTCTACGATAAAACCTCGATTTCTTGATTTCGATGACTCGGACGTTCGATAATTTTCGGCGTTGGTCTTGTTCGTCAGGAAAACGTGCAATCCGTACTGGCGTCCGAGCCTCGAGTGCTGCAACTCATGAACGGCATAGAGGCAGCGATCGAAGAAGCGTCGGTGGTGGAGTCGCGACTGATCAACATAGACGAGACGCTCGGCAGAATAAGAGAAGGCATGGCGCAGATACGTCAAAAGAATCACGAAATTAAAACTGCCAACGACAATGTGAAACTTTTGCTGGATCTTCTGGACGATTTGATCGTGAGTCAACTATCGTTCGATAATTCATTCAACAAATCACACATTTTTTCAGCGTTACATTTTTTTTTATACAAATTTTTTTTTGTAAGATAAAAGGATATTGCGAAAAAAAAATTCTATCCAGCGATCGAAGAATACTTAAATGAGATAAACTCGATTTTCATGTCGAATCGAACAGAATGCAAACATTTGAAAATGTTGAATAGACATTTTTGGGTTTCCTGTTAAAAATTTTCTCATAAAACAGACGCAACTCGATATTTCCAACAACGAGCAAAGAATTTTGAACGACGCCGAATTGCCAGGAGGTCGTGCTGATCTCACCATAGCGGGTGGAGCTTTGCTCAAAGCAATTTTCACAGCGATTCCCGCGGGTCTCGACAAAATGGGAGCTGTTAACGAACAAAAACGACGTCTTGACAAGCTCAGAGCTAAATTTTCACTCATCGTCGCTCGACATCTCAACAATCTGTTTATACATTTGGTACGTGAAAAAAAAAAAGGGAAAGAGAGAGAGGGAGAAAAAAACAATTGTAACAAATTGGCAACAAATTTATTCGAGCGAACGATATTAAATAATAATAAATATAAAAAAAAATGACCAGGGCAACGATGTCGGTGAAACTACAGCTGCAACCGGTGATTTATTATTGCCCGCTCATCAAGCGGTTCATCGGGAACTCGAACCTTACACGGAATTGATGCAATTGCTTCGAGCCCTCGATAACAAAGCTTTTCAACAATTGACCAAAGTATACACGGGCACAATGAGCAAATTGTATCAGAGGGATCTTAAATTGTTCTTCGAGGAAGCCAAGAGTCGACTCGTCGGCACGAGACCGCACGGTGAGAAATGAAAAAAATCAAATTTGCTAT
This sequence comes from Diplazon laetatorius, assembly GCA_963662125.1. Taxonomy (NCBI): domain Eukaryota; kingdom Metazoa; phylum Arthropoda; class Insecta; order Hymenoptera; family Ichneumonidae; genus Diplazon; species Diplazon laetatorius. Next base: position 20,387,559 of record OY759155.1, on the reverse strand, counting down.
ATTTTTATGCGACGAAAAATAAAAAATCCAGAATCCAGGAATAAAAAATAAAAAAATTTAAAAAAATATATATTTGAAAATATTCTCAAACATTGTAGCAAAAAAAAATAATATTATACAATTTTTTATTATTATTAGATATTAATATTTAATATAATAATAATAATAATTGTATAATAATATTTAATATGATTATTTTTTCTATTATATAATAATTCAAAAAATCATTGTAAGCTAATGACGACCACAAAATTAACGAATTGAATCAAAATGAAAATACCTGAACAACAGAACGACTTTTCTCTCTAATAAATATTTTTGTCGATCAAAATCGGTGACAAAAAAAAAAGTATTGAGAAACTTTTTTCGAATAATTGTTCGTCACAGCAAATTCATCAAAATCGAGTGGCCAGAAGGGCGACGAGTTGATAACTCCCGCTCCGATGTGTTTGCTGAGCTGCGAAGTTTGGGCGCCTCAGGGCGAAGGAGTTCTTCTGGATTCGCTTTTGGATCGTGCTCTCTCCCAACTACAACCGGTCTGCCTCGCCGAGCAAGCATTTTGCGTGTCTTTCTTGCAGCTGGACGTTGTACTCACGCCCTCCAAGGTTTGCACCATCCAAATTTCGATTAAAAAAAAATTTTTTACACTGAAAATAATTTTTTTTTGGTGCTTAATTTTCATTTTTTGGGGTTTGATTATTATTATTGGGATTGATTTTCAAGCCGACCACGGAAACCGAAGAGACGGACAGCGTGAGCAACGGAGCCACGAGTCCCGGATCAGCCACATCGACGGCCAGCAAAAAATTGGAGAGACAAATAAACGAGGAAGTCAGAGCCACGATGGCAGCGATATTTCCATCGTTGGAACCCGAATTAAATAATTTCATATCTTTCCTCGACAAAATCGACAGTTTGTTAGTATTTCAAGCTCTATTTGTCCCTAAATTTGTCATCGTTTAAACTAGTTTGAAGAAATCGTCGGTGGGCATCGCTTTTTTTATTTATTTCCAATTTTTTTCAAATTAAAATAATTTTGACAAATTAAATGAAACGTAAAAAATTATAAAAAATAAAAAAATAATTAGATAGAAGCATAAGAGTCATTAGGTCGCAAATGGTGACCAATCTAGGGTCAATTTTTCATGGAAAAAATGTCCCAATATTCACTTGGAACGTTTGAGAAAAAATAAGAAAAATAAGGAAAAGAAAAGAAAAAAATGTTTTTTTTATTTTTATAAATGTTTTTTTGATATTTTAGTTGGTGCATGTACGTTCTGGTTCGTCTATCACAGCACGTAATGTCCGCTCAGGACACGGGTTCCTTTTTATCGATGACCTTCGCCTCGGCTCTCGTTCAGGTCAAACGAGCGTTCGACAAATTCATGCAGACGCAATTGCAATCGATCTTGCGGGACACCAAAGTCAACAGACGTCACAAATGTGGAATATTGCCTTACGTGGAAAATTTCGACGCTTTTGCGCGTACCGCGGAAAAAATATTTAAAAATTCCGATCGCAAGGTCGATCTTGAAAAGTGGTACACGAAATTGGTTGACGCTATGTTCGAGGCTATTAATATTCACAGTGGGGAACATCACAAGACACCACAGGAAGTTATCAAAATGGGTTTGTTTTTTTTTTTTTTAATTCGAAAATTTATTTGTTCATTTATTTATTTATTTTTGAAGTGATTACGATGATTTTGCGTTGTTTGCCAATTATTATCATTTACCATCTCTTTAGAATGATCCAAGAAAAGGTCGATCAATGAGATTTTTATTTTTTATATATTGACTTGGATTTTTTTTCAAATTTAATTTTTAATCTTTTTATTTGCAGAAAATTTTCATCATCTTTACGATCTTTTGTCGCAACTGAAGATCTCGGTGTTGGATCACGAACGTAAAGAGGCGAAACAGAAGTATCACGACGCTCTGAAGGCATACGTGATTCAGTATTTCGGTCGGCCGTTGGAAAAATTAAATGTAAGACAAACGTGAACATTTTTTTGTGCAGGAATTTTTAGATTCAGCTTTCCCACGCGGAAACTATCAATGTGGGATACATGAGCCCAAGGACTTTTTTGTAGGAAATTGAATTCTCTACAACATTGTTTATGTGAACTTTTGGTCTATATAGCGTTGTTTAGCCGGCATTTGGACATGAACATAAAAAATACTTTTATTATTTTCTTAAAATTGTTTTTTTGAATATCTTGTTGCAACAATTTGTTTTTAACGATGTGGGGTTTACTTTTCCTTTTTCAACAGCTTTTCTTCGAAGGCGTTCAAGCGAAAGTCGGTGCAGGAGTCAAAGAGTCCGAGATAAGCTATCAAATGGCTTTCAGCAAGCAAGAGCTTCGACGCGTTGTCAAGGAGTATCCCGCTCGAGAGGTCAAAAAGGGTTTGGAGCATTTGTATCGAAAAGTTGAGAAACATTTGTCCGAAGAAGAAAATTTGCTTCAGGTAAATAAAAAATAAATAAATAAATAAATAATTAGAAAAATAAATACTTTTTTTTTTTACTTTTTTTTCACTGTTTTAAGGTCGTCTGGAGAGAGATGCAGGGTGAATTCATAGCTCAATACGTAAACATACAAGAATTGATACAACGTTGCTATCCGGACAGCAACGTGACTCTGGAATTTACGATTCAAGATATATTGGAATTTTTTTCGGAAATAGCACGATCCCACTGAAAATCGTGAAAAAAAAATTGAAAAAAAAATTGTAAGTACTGGAACTTTGAGAGCGCGATGAAAAAAAAATTTGTAAAATATAGATTATATAAATTGTACATTATTTATTGTATAACGTTGAAAGCGTGATATATCTTGTTTATTATATTAAAAAAAAAAAAGATTGATATTCTCGACGAATAAAATTTTGACCAAACTATTGTGCGATAATTCTTTCAACTCGTTTCAGAATTTGATTGAAAAAAAAAAAAGGCTCATTTCAGGATTAATTCAAAGCGTCCAAAATAAATGGCAAAGTCGTCGTAAGAATTCCAATTATCAACATAATTTACATTATTTATTTATTAATCAGTTTCGTATGACACTAAATGATCTATCGCGAATCATCATCACATTATTTTATTTACTTCTGGTCCTTTGGTACGGGAGGAGCCCAGTTCAAGTAGATCGAACCTGTGCTGATAACCTGCGGACGATAAAAAAAAAATGTATATATATGACATATCGATGAATTATTGTTGTCGAGGACGTATTGTAAGACGATAAAATTTGCGAATGAAATTTTCATTTCAGCATAGTCGAATGATTAGAGTAATATTCAGCAACCACTTACGAAACTCATAGTCCCTATCGCGTACGCGAGTCCGAGAGCAAGAATGAGGTTGTATTTCTTTTGTCGCTCGTCGTAATGCGCCTGCCACGAGCCCTGAGGCAGCGGCAGCTCGTCCATCGTCGGGTATTTGTAGGGCTTCACGTCATGAGCCGCACGAGTGCCTACTATAGAAAGAAAAAAAATTTTCTTTATTTATGCCGTTGCGTCTTTCAATTGCAACATAACCTCATCGTTGTGTTACATTTATTGTATGGTTAATATCGATTTCACACGCAGTCGTTCGATATCGGATTCGTTCGACAATGATTTCTTTGCCGCAGATGAATTCGAACATAACCTAACCAGTTCTATATATTGATTATATTTTCCAATCTTTTGTGATAAAATGACATATATGTATCGATAATATGTATAGGTTACGTTGGGAATCTCATATTTGGACGGTTATATCGATTATTTGAGGTTATGTGCACAATGGAGAAATTGATTTGATGAAAAATTTCAACGATTATGACAGCAGACGTCTCTTAAAATGCGATTCAAGCTGATAGCGAAAGAAAAAATCATAAAAAAACAATCCATTTTTATTTAATATTACATAATCCCGTGAATATCTACAAAATTGTTACAATGAAAAAAAAAAAAAAAGACTGTGAGTATGAAAAGTCGAAGAGTTTTCGATCGAACAGGGGCGGTTGGTTTTCGACAATACGATTACATAACGCGAAAAACATGTTCCAAACAATGTTGAGGATAACAATTGATCGTTGACAATGTAATTACCTCGTTGCCCAACGTTGCGAACGACCGGCCTCAACAATTGACGAAGCATCGCGATTGAAAACTCGAAATTTGTTTCTTCGAACCAACTTTATGCTCGTATAAAGAGCGAAGCAAAAGTTTCAGAAACGACGAATGTACGAGCAGAAGGTTTATTCGATCGTGGCCCAACGGAATAACGTTGAGATAACGAAAATGAAGAATTTTTTCGTCTACGGAAACTGTTTTATCTCGAGAGCGGATCGACGGATTGGTAGAGAACGCTCGAAGACGGCCCCAGATGTCGCTGTCGGTGCATTCTCGGACAATTCCCTTCTATATCTCTCTCGCGCATCATCTCTCTCTCTTCCTCTGACTCACGCCTTCTGTTTCTCGCTCTCTCTCTCTCTCTTTCTCTCTCACTCTTGCTCGCGGCTTCTATTTCTCTCTCTCTCTCGCTCACGCCTTCGCTTTCGCTCTCTCTCACTCACGCCGTCTCCGTCTCTCTCTCGCTCACGCCTTCTCCCTCTCTCTTTCTCTCTCGTGCTACCTCCTCGGACAACGCGCAGCGCCACCAAGGCCACAACCTATCACAACGCGCAAGCATAATCTCGAATTCCGCGGGTTGTGATTTCAACGCTTAGCCGCGCTCAGTGCACATCGACGCGCATTGCTGACACGACGATTAATCAACGTAACGACGAAGTAAAATAAAAATTGCGATGTCCGCGTCACCGATCGCACGCCAGGCCACCCAGAGCCAGTCAATACCCTCAAAAAGAATCGTTATCGATGATCCGAACCAAATGCCGGCCGATTACTCCTCCACACCAGGTGGCACTATATATTCAACCACTCCGGGAGGTCAGTGGCTTTCGAATTTATATCCAAAAATGCTCCATTGCACTTTATAGAACTTCCCTAAATGCAATTATTCATCAGAAAAATAGAACATTTCAATTGTACCACTGGCAAATTCTTCCGGAAACGTAGAATGCGACTTCCGGTTTCGAATTGAAAAAAAAAAAAAAAAAAACAAAAGAAAATAAAACAAAACGATATTGTACGCTAATTTTATTAATTTTATTAATCTAAAACACGACGATTTTGGATTTTGACTCGCGAGTCTCGTGACGCACATTGAAATAGCGACAAACAAATCTATTTTTAAGACGTAACGTGTTCGAAGCACACGTTTCTCACCATTCGTGTAAACAAAACAAAAACACAACGTTTTGAATTTCAAATTAGTTTATTTTTCCGGTTTTGAAGAATAATGCGAGTCCGCACAAGGAGGGTCATATTTATTATCGTAGTGATATGACTTTTCGTGCATTGACTGCTGCTGGTTGTAAAGATATATTACCGAAGTTGAGGCACGTGTCGTTTGTTATCTCATTTTTTATTTATTGTTTTGTTTGTCGTTGCTTTTTTTTTGCTTCGGCTTTGCTGATGCGAAGTTGCAGATACCGCATGGGAAGGGGGAGGGGGGGGGGGTAAACATGCATAGAGCGACAATATCAATTGCTTGGATTGCGGAATGAAACGACGGTATTAATAGTCATAGGCCTCAAGGTTTGTTCGCCCGAGAACGCACGGCCAACGCATCGTGATTTTCCGCGCTTCGTGTGCAACTTAATTTCGTTTTCTGCGTTCCTAAACGCTAAACCAATAGTTTTTCATACGCATTTTTCACTCCAAATAGAAAGAGAATAAAAAGTAAGGTCGGACAAGTACAATTAGGACTCGCGCATTTCTAAAACAGCATGTCTTAGAAAAATGCACATATAAAATCATTTAACGGCCAAAGCTTCTCAAACTATAAGAAAGTATATCTATATATTTATATAAATTGTGTAGAATCTGGAAAAAATTCAAACATATTGAGTTTCTATAAGTATTAGGATAGAGTGGCCTGTGTCTGTCGCAGCCAATCAGCGAGCTCGTCGAGTCCGACCATCTCCGAGCGAGCCCGAACATTTTCGAGCGAGCCCACTGATTGGCTGCGTCACATTCAGACTGCGGAAGACTCGGATTCTCTTGTATTAAGGTGGTAATTTGTATATAAAATATATAGAGTCTGTATAAAATTTATGTATAAATTAATAATGATTATTCAGACAGAATTTTCGTTTTTTTTTGTTTTTTTTTTCATCGCAGGTACCCGGATAGTTTACGAACGTGCGTTTCTCATGAATTTGCGAAACTCGCCGATATCCCGAACGCCTCCGAGGGTCAGTGCCATTCCCGTGGAACTGCTGAAAAGCGTTCCAGCGATAACGGTATCGGACAGCCAGACTTCCGGCGGTGAAACCGTCAAAGGTATCGATAATCCCAAATACTTGTATTTTACTTGTCCATTTTTCTAAGCTTCTTTTTTTTAAGCTGTATCTTGCTCCATTAATTATTTTTAATGAATAGTCCAAGAGACTTCGAGAGGAATGACTCTTATTGATAGGGTTCTATCTTTTCAGGTATCCCAATTATCGACGAAGCCTCGGAACAGTTTGACATGGACATGTGAGGTTGTGATACACGACTCTACAAAATACTTTGCTGGGTCATCTCATGAGCTTCGATAAACATAATGAGAACCAGTGTGCGTGTACTTCGTTGAGACTTTTTCCGATCTCTTAAAAAAAATAAATTAAAACGAGGTTTCGGATAAAAATAATTGGACCCTAGTCGGATTCCGGCTAGAAATATTATTTTACATCGAAGAGCGCAAATAATAGCGCGAAGAAATCTAGTCTTTCACTTCACATCGAGGGACTGTAATCGAAGTTCCGTTTGTTCCAACTGATCTGCGACGAAAAACAAAATAATCAAACTGTCGCGAATAACTTTGTGACATAAGGAAAATCGTTAGCATGTATTCATTCAGGTTTCTTGTACCGTTCATTGTTCGATGCGTTGATTAAAACAATAAAACTTTCTGAAATTGTTTTTTCTCGAGGCTGTAGCCTCCTATGGAGCTAACTTCATGTCCGTAATCGATTGGTCTAGTCTGGCATGAAGCTAACTTCATGTCGGTCACCTTCGAAGTTCAGTGGTGCTCATTTCAGACTTTTGGAAACGTTTTCCAGCCTTGCATTCGTACTCCTTACCTCTGGTATCCACAGTTTGAATGTTTTACAATGGCAAAAACGTGTTTTGTACCGAATTACATATGATTTACATAAATAATAAGGTTAGGAATGCTAAAAGCGATAACAAATTCATTCAGGGTCCACTCTCGATCTTACTCGACCTGTGGCGCCTCTAGCGGACGAAATACGAACGTATCCATATCTCTTAAGCAACCTAACCTCACCACACAATTTTTAAGACTGTACTCGGCCATGGCTAACCTATAAAACGAGTCTTTGTTTCATCAAGCCGGTTGGAACGTCGCCCATTGGCTGTTTACAAAGTTTTATCATACCATTACTTTTGTTTATCACTTTAAGATTATAAAAATTGCAAAATCTTTTGCAGACTTATTTATCGTTGGTAGAAACGTGATTGCCAGTACCATGGCAAGCACCGGGGTACGCATTACATCCATTCTTTTTAGTTCTAGATAATAAAATTACACACCGCGATGCTTGACTTCAACCTGTTGAACATTTTTTATTTTCTACTTTGTGGTTTTTCAGTTGATAATGGAGGAGAGAAGCAGCCAGGATGCGAACTACGAAACCAAGACGCCAAAGAGTTATATCTTCGCTTCGAACGTTTTAATCGCGTTGACGCTGATCGCCGGTGAGATTATCGAACGTAATTGATTACAATGCGAGACAGTTTACACTAAATCGGGTTTACGTTTCAGTATCGATGAAAATTTTGCACAAAGAAAGCTGGGCGAAGGCCTTTTACGATTCAGGTGATCACGATAAATTTTTTACCATACGACAAATTAATTTTTAGTACAAGATCGTACCTTCCCTGCCAATGTTGCTGAAATCTTTACAATTTTTGTGCAATCTACAATTTTATTACATTCTTTTGTTGTTTCTCTTCTCATCGTTGATCGTTTTAGTATCGGCGGTAGCATTTTTCATTCTGGTTTTCGGCGCGTTGGAAATATGTCTGAGGATATTTTATATGTTGGTGGAATCGTTGCGATTCGGTTCGAAGTACGGAGGAGATTTTGTTAAACTTTTCGAGGCTCTCAATCTCACCGCCGCGTCTTGGGTCATGATAGCGATCAGCTTGTCGACATTTCTGGTAGGAAAACAGAAACATCGACCATCGGAATTTTTTTTTTTATTCAATTCTTTGTCGATATGAAAAAAGAAAAAAAATTTGTAGATTCTTCATATAAGCGTCGGCAACACAGTCGATCATTTGTGGGGTCACGGACCGAAAGGATGGATCGCGGCGTTCAGCTGTTCGGTCGTTGTATGCGCGCTCGTGGGACTGGTACGTTCGGTTGCGAATATTCGTATCGATTCGTTATCGAAAGAGATAAAATAGTGAAATGAACGAGCATAATTAATTTTTGAAAAAAATACTATTTTGGGAATTTGGACAGAGAAATTCGAAATTGAACACTTCGGAGCTTATAAGCTCGATGGGCGGTGTCGACTATGGCACGGGAATGGCTTACAGCTACTTCTACGGGTATTTGAAGATTATTCTGCCGGCCGATGGAGTTAACAAAGGTAGAAAAAAAATATTATACGATGAAAAAAATATTACAAAAAATATGTTCAATGGTTGGAAAAATAAATTCGAAATTTTAATGCTGAAAAATAAATTTGAAAGTTCAATGCAAAAAAAAAAAAAAAAAATCAAAATTGAATACTGAAAGATAAATAAAAAAATTCAATGCTGAAAAATGAATTAAAAAAATTCAATACTGTAAAATAAATTCAAAAATTGAATACTGAAAAATAAATTTTAAAAAAGGAATACTGAAAAATGAATTCAAAAATCGAATACTGAAAAATGAATTCAAAAATCGAATACTGCAACAAAAAAAAAGTAGAATAAAAAAAAATTAATGGAATGGTTATTACTATTTTACATTAAAATTCCAATCGACGTTAATTTCCACAGGTCTTCGAGCCAAAATGGAAGAATACGAGGCCGTTCAAAACGTGCGAATACCGGTGAAAAAGTTGTTCATACTGCTTCCAAAATCCGCTCACATACCGCCAATGCTCGACGAGGCATCGGAAAAGTGGATGGAAAGTACAACGGTGAATACAAAAATAATCCGACAATTTATAAAAAAACACACAAATTACTAATCCGAGTTCATTTTTTTGTTTCTGGGACAAAAAAAAAAAAAAAAAAAAATGTCAGAGTCTGGAGAACGAAGTGCGCAATCGAGCGGGCGTGGCACGTCGTCAATATCGCAATACAGTTTACAAAATTCATCCGGGTGGTATGAAAAAAAATAATCCACCGGTTTACGTGACCGCGGAAGGTGCGACACCGTTGCTCACGCTTTGGGAAATTCTTCGACACGATCATCCACAAACCGGTCGGTTAATCGACAATTAAAAATTAGAAAAAAATAATAAAAATTAAAATTAATTGAAAATTAAAATTTTACAAATCTGATAATTTAAATATTTCTCAGCTGCTTATCGCGAACATCGTGATCAGATCATCGAGGCCTTCGGAAAAACTCTTCAAACATTACTCAACAACGATCCTCTTTGCAAAAATGTTTGCGAGCTCGTTATTTACGACGGTGAGCGTTAATTAAATTTTATTCATTCTTTTTTTTTCACCTAAAAATAAATTTTTCACTCGATTGTCCAACGAATAATTTTTTTTTTAACTCGATAACATTTTTTTTTGGCAGATTACAACGCTGATGGAAAATTGAGAAACATCGGTGAGATATTGTTGAAGAGAATCGAGGAACAGGCCGAAAATTATGATTAACGACCGAACGAGGTGGATTTCATTTATATTAATGTTGTGAGAACATTAATACCATGACAATCTGCGATCTGCGATCTCCAGATTATTTCTACGATTTTATTTTATTTTATTTTATTTTTTTTTTATTGTAATAAAATAAATAATATTTTTTAAATAAATGTTTTTTAACCCATCTGTGGTCCGAATAGTGTCCCCTCTTGCCGTCGTTGATGTGAGATTCGAGTGTAACCCTCGAAAATAATAATAATAATAAAAAAAACCAATGGATCGATTATTGAAAAATGGACAAACACGAACTCATAAATATATATATAGATATATATATATTTTTAGTTTTTTTTTTCATTATTTTCTATATTATTCTTCTTTCTTTTCTTATTTTTTTTTTTTCATCGTCGTAACAGTCTTTGTTTTTTTGTTTCTTTTTTCATTTTGTTTTTTTTTTTTGAGTACATCTCTGTTACTTTACATCACACTGCGATCGTTTGAATTATAACAGAGTCGGAAGATTCGTGGCCCGGGGGATGAGAGAATTATCGTTTTACAAATGCGATGGAGGGGGGAGGAAGGAGGATAAACGTCGTCGGTTCACAATCTACACGATTCGCAGGGGGAAAAAAAATTACGTAAAATTACGTAAAATCACAAATTTCTCAATCGAATTTAAAAGACGGTGCAAATTATAAATTCATATGTATATATGCACGTACATATATTATATATGTGTGTATGTGTTTTAAATTAAATTGTAATTTAAAAATTATAATCGCGACGCGATTATAATTTTTTTTTAATTTTTTTATTTTTTTTTTGTTTTTTATTCGTCAAACGGTATAGGCATTTGCGTGTACAGCCATTGTATGTGAGATCGATGCTGTGGCAAATCAGCGGCAATGGTTAGTGCGTCGAGTGCCTAGAGACGAAGAATTTGGCCTGTTTTATTTATTCATTCATTTATTTTTTCGTTCTTGTTATTATTATTATTTATTTATTTATTTATTTAATTTTTTTTCGTTTTTTAATTTATCCCTTGCCATCATCAAAACTTAATTCTAACGTGAAACATAAGACACGTAAGTACACAAGGTTCAGACACTTTTGTTGTTTTTTTTTTTTTTTTTTCGGAAGCGCGATAAATAAAACATTAATCGATAATGTTTGAAAAAATAATAATAATAATAATAATAATAAAATTAAATAAAAAATAATAGGACAATAAGTGTTATTATGCCTCGAAGCGAAATTATGATTATGTTTTTTTTTCTTCTTTTTTTTTTTTTTTCGCAAGTTTAAAGCTAGTCTCGAGAATTTTTGTTCGTTTAAATTTACGGTTTTTTTTTTATCAAAGTCTCATCAGTTTTTCTTGTCGCAACAATATTAATCATAATTACGATTAATAATAATAATAATAATAGTAATAATAATAATAATAGTAATAATGTAATCGTAGAAGAGTTTACGACGGAGAAAAAAAATGGGAAGCAATTAACAATCGTCGCTATCTGCTCTTGTGCTTGTTCAGCCCCTTCTAAGACTCTTCTAAGACCCCCCCCCCCTCCCCCCTCCCCAGCCCCGAAAAAGTTCGAAGCGTATGATCACGGTAGAGTAAAAAAAAGCTAAGTACTTGTCGCACTCTGATCTCGTAAGTATCATCGATATATATATATCTAACGTTAATTAATATTAACAGCAAGTATGAAAAAAAATACGAAAAAAAAAATAATATTATTATTGATAATAAATCGTTCATGTTTGTCACCACAACATACGTCCTTGCGTGCAGATTCGCAGATGAAAAAAAAGTATTACTAAAATTCTGCACGCTGAACCTAAAAAAAAAATAATCTGATATTTAAAAAAATAAATAAAAAAATAATAAAAAATTAGATACCATATTTTTTATTGGATCTTGTGTTCTATAGTGTGTTTAAATCGATCTTTTTGGCCAGAGGTACGTGTGTTGATAAACGTGAAAGATCATGAATATATATATAAATATATATATAATATATTATATATATATATATTTATATATTTATATATTTGAATATTCATTCAGAAAATTAATTTAATGGTACTAATAATAGTATCCTCATCAAGCAACCTTGCAGAGTTTTTTTTCTCAAACGTTCTTTCTCTCTTTTCTAATCTGAGATAAATATTAACAGCGAAATGAAAAAAAAAAAATTAAAATTAAAAAAAACAAATAAAAATAAAAAAGAAGAAAAAAAAACGCTGCCAGCATATCCCTGATCAGGTACATTGTTATATTTTTTTTAAAATTATCATTATTGTGTTTCTTTCTTTTTTAATTTATTATTCGTAATGTTGTTTTTGTTGTTGTTGTGTGTGTGTTTTTTCTTCTTCCCCTTTTTTTTTCTTTTTTTTTTCTTTTTTAAATAATTATCGCAATCGCGAAGCTTATGCGAAAATATTATCTCGAACGAAATATTTTAGGAAGCCAATAAATTCTTATCGATAATAAATTAAGATAACAACCTTGTACAATGGTGACTGTTCGCACGCAAATGCCCCCCGCAGATTGTTGCGAATTATTTTTTTCTCCTTTTCTTTTTTTTTCTTGTTCTGTTTTGTTTTTTTGTTCAACCTCCTAATCTTCGAAAATTCATTCTTCCTGTTCTCTTTCTTTTCTCCTTCATTTTTTTTTCTGTCCCACCGTTTATTTTGTTCAACGTTGTGAAAATTATATCAACAACGATGTAAAAATTAATCAAGAGTTTCGTGTCTCTCTCTCTCGAGGTATTATTATCCTCACAAAAAAAACAAAAACACATGTTTCACTCACACAAACACACACACACACACACACTCTGTTTTCATCGAATTAATATTCACGATTAATTTGTGAGCACAAATTTTTTACAGCAATCCCACACGAATTATCTCCGACGAAGACGATGAAAACAAAGTGAAAAAAAAAAAGAAAACAAAAGAAATAAACGAAAGAAAATTGTGTAAAAAATATCGAGAAAGTCATTGGCTCGATTTTTTTTTCTTTTTTTTTTTCGAATATATATTTTTTTTTAAGTTACAAATGTAAAAATGATAATGAACAGTTTGAGAGTCGTGTGAGAGATGAAGAAAAAAACATGAAAAAGAAATGAACGTGTATCGATTTTCGTATCGACAGGATGAACTGATGAGCAGAGAGAATAAAAAAATGAAAAGCAAAAAAATAAAATGAAATAAGAATTAAATCTGAAAAAAAAAAATGAAAATAAAATAGAGGAGCCTAGGTACTAGATTTGATTGTTATTTTGTGCTCACAGAACTGCTTCGGATTGACTAGCCCGGCTATTTTATCAACCGATACGAGAGTGGAATTGATGAAAAAAAAAAAAAAAAATGTTTTATGACATGACGATATGATCCACATATGTACATTCGTGATTGTTTTAATATTCGAGAGTTATGATTTTTTTTCAGTGAAATACGATTTTATCGAACGCATCGAAAATATTCAAATTATTGAAATAATTTCAACGTCTTGTGAGCAAATTATTATTATTTATTATTTTTTTTTTAATTTGCAACGATTATTTTCGATTGGAAAGGGTTTCCCCCTGTTTCTCGTGTAACGTGGCCTTGGATGAAGATTTTTTTGTCCTTCTGTCGACTGGTTCGATGAATGAGGATGAGAGATGTGATGGAATTCCGTGGTAATTGTGTTTCTTGCTTTTTCGGTGAAATTTTAGTTACATGGAGAGAGAGTGAGAGAGACATGTAGATGAAATTGCGAGTAATTATGAATCAACGGGGGAAAAATATCAGGGTTGCTTCGAGGGAGGCATTCGTTTTTTTGGAAAACATTTTTTTTTTCTTACTTCTTCGATAATTCAATTGACAATAATCTTGTTTGAATTTCGAATAAAATGCTTTTAATTTCCAATAAACTTGTTTGAATTTCTAATAAACATTTTACGACAATGGACTCGCTTCAAAAGAATTTATATCGTGAATTTTTTCATTTTTTATTTATTTATTTATTTATTTTTTAAATTTTTATACGAATTCGATCGATAAAATCGCAAGAATTTTGCAACAAAAAAATAAAATGAAATAAAATAAAAATAAAATACTTTCGGTACATCCATCATCAAATTGTCACGAAATTTTCAACTCTTTGCTTCTCCTCCGTCGAACAAATCCTCGTTTTAATAATAATGAAAATAAAAATTGGAAAGAAAGAAAAACACAATCGGAGTATTTTACACATAGTTCATCGCCCATTTTCAACCGGAAACGAATCCAAAATCCGGAATTTCGAAACAAAAAATAAAATAATAAAAAATAATAACAACAAAAAGGCAAAAAAAAAAAAAAAAAAAATTAAAGATGGGAAAAGAAGAAGAAAAAAGATAGAAACAAAAACAACGCGTAGCAACAATAAAAATAAACGAATAGAGTACATCGCGGAGTGCTTTTGCACTTGATTGAAATTAATGTGTCGATACTTACGAATCGCTCCAATATCTTTTCTTTCTTTTTTTCTCTCTTTTCGTGTTTCTCATTTTTGCATTTCATGTTTCGCATGGAGACAAAAAAAAAACCAAAATTTCTTAAACATGCTTTCGTTAGTCCAAGTAATTTTTGTTGTGTTTCTTTTTTTGTTTGTTTTTTTTTGCGAGTGGAAAAATCATTTCAAGCTTCGGTCGAAGCGACGAGAGAGCTTTTGGGTGTGTAAGCCGTTGCGTTTGGATCTAGATTCGAAACCGTGCAACCCGGACACGGGCTCTCGTTGCCCCTCATCGTCGTTCCTGCGCCACGCGACTCGTTGTTCAATCGTAACTTCGACGTCGTACAAGTCGGAGCCGAACCGAACGAATCTTGCGGCATCACCGCCAAATCCTGAGCTATCTTTGCCTTCAAAAGGTCCATCTCTTTCTCTTGAGATCTTATCAGATCTAGAATTTTTTTCAAATAAAAATAAACAAAAAACAAAAAAATTAATAAATGATTGAAAAATGAAAAAATTACAAAAAAATCAATTTTAAAAATAAAATTAGTCAAAAAAAATTCCAGAACAGTTTCAGGACTTCAAGAACACGAATGAATGTTAGAAAAATCGAATGCTCACTCTCTCTGATCTCGAGCTGACGTTTTGCTTCGCCCAGAGCCGAAAACAAATCGAGTTTTATTCGCGTTTCCGCGCTCAAACTGTTTTCGAGGTGTGAATTTTTGTCCTGAAGAGCGCTGAGGGCTCCCAGCAGAATTTCCGATTCCCCGTGATTGTCCTTGCACCTCGCTGAATCGTTTTCCAGGGCCAAACATCTGTCGTCCTTGGTTTTTATTTCACGTCGCAAATTTTTTATATCCAGTTCCATTTGCGATCTGCGAGTTTTGCAAGCGTCCGTGCATTCCTGACGTACTTGGGGGGGAGGTGGGGGCGGTATCGCCGAACGGGCTTCCTCGGCCAGACGACGGGCACGTCGCTCGGACGCGAGGGAAGATTCGCAAGCCGTGCGCTGTCTTCTTTCCTCGGCTATTCGTCTTTCGAGCGATGTGATTGTTTGTTTGTCGGCTTGACGAGCGTTTACCAGTCCGTGCAATCTGTAATTCAAAGTTTTTAACGTGTTTTTGTCTTCTTTTGATCGTTTAGAATCGTCGGGGATCGATACAACGAGTGGCTGAATTATTTAAAGACGATTGCAGGTTTTTAAAAAAATCATTTTTAGTTTCGAAGATTACAATTTTATGAATAATTCTATAAATATTGGTTTGAGCGAAAATCACCAAGAGATCTTTCTTGTGGAGAATCAAATTCCCTATAAAAAAGGTTCCCAACAAATTTCCCATAAAACTAATATTTTTCGTAATAAAACGATTAAAGTAAATAATAAAATGAATAAAAAGTGATTTTCACGTTTGAATATTACAATTTTATAAATAATTCGATAAATATTAGTTCGATCAAAAATTACCAAGAGATCTTTCTTGTGGACAATCAAATTCCCTATAAAAAAGATTCCCAACAATATTCCCACAAAACCAATATTTTTCACAATAAAACGATCAAAGTAAAAAATAAATAAAACTCACTTGTTCTGCAACTGATCGTTATCGTGTTGCAACTGTTGTATATCGTTTTTCGATTGACGTTCGCCATTGATCAAATTATTTATCTGCGATCTGAGTTCCTGTTCGCACTGTCGACAAGATTGCAAATCCGATTTCAAACGTTTAACGTCGTTTTCGAGTTTGCGACATATCAACAATCTTTGACAATAATCGTCCTGTTGTTTCTGTTGTTCGGCCAAATGGTCGTTTGTGATTTTCGATTGTCGTCCTTTGCGTTCGCGTTGACCGTTCAACGACGTCAACGAGTCACCGCGATTTTCTTTCGCGTTGTTCCATTTGCGTTCGGTCGTCGAACCGTTCGACTGACATTTCACGTTGTTCTGCGACGTTCCGCCTTTCGCGGTTTTGTCCTTTTCCGCCTCGTTCGCGTCAAAATCGTTCACCGTGCTCGCACGTTCGATCAATTGCACGTCCGTTTGCTGCGTCGTTGACGTTCCGTTTGTTTGAGCGAATTTTTTTTCAATCTTATCCGATTGTCCGACGTTCGTCGAGTGTTGTTTGTTTTGCGCATCATCGTGTCTTTCTCCCTTGTCCAATGATTTTCTGTGATTGTTTTTCGTCGTCGCTATTTGCGATTGCGTCGTCGTACTGTGCGTACTTCCGTTCGGCACACCACCGTTTTGTACAGTCGTTTCTGTGGAATTTCCACCGGTGACTGATCCACAAATAAATTATCGGAATAAGTAAAGAAAGAAAAAAAATACAAATTATTTAATAAAGTGGACGGATCGTTTTTAATATCGCTGATAATTTTATATGTTTTTGTACAGACTGAAAGGAGTACTCATGATTTTTTTTTCCATTTTTTTTTCAAACGGTTCAAAAGCTATGAATTTTTTTGATTTTTCTGATTTGTTTATTTTTTTTTTTTATTTTTTTTTAAATTTTTTTTTCAAATTCTCGTAACTCAGGCAATAATGTCTCGAATTGAATTGTTTTCTTCATCAAAATGTCAGAATTTTGTCCAAATTGTTGTCCAAATTTTTATCAATAAATAATAAAATTACCTCTGCTCTTCTCCGGACTCGGATTGTAATGTGAATTTGGCCTGTGAGGTTGTGATTTTGAATTTTGTTCTGCAGTGATGAGCTGTGCGTGTGGCTGAGCCTGTTGGGACTGCAGCTGCTGTGTCGTCGCGGTCTGTTGATCAGCTGGCAACGCTTGCTGCAACAACTGCAGGTAGAACTCATTCTCCTTCGCCACATCTTTCTGTTTTCTCTGATTGACAAAAACACAGAAAAAAAAAGAACGTAATTTTGCAAATTTTACGGAGCTTTATGCTTTTGTTAATTATTTTTCATGCGAATTTTTTTAAACATTTTGTTTTGTGATACGAACCTGTCTCATTCTGTAGCCAACGTAACTTTTGAAACCAAAGCCCAATGTGACCACGGGATAGCCGATGCTAAAAAGAAAAATGAGTTTGAATAAAAAGAAAATAAAGAAAATAAAAAAATTAGTAGTTAAAATAAAAAAATTAGGAAGTTAAAAATAATAATAATAATAATAATAATGATAATATTTACCAGTGTGCTGCGAACGGCCTACAAAGATCCAGATGAAAAGGCATGTGTCGTAGGTCTCGCAACCGCACTGCCGCCTCTATGTACAGAAACAGTAGCCAAAGCATGACAGTCGGTAAACAAACACCTTTGTCCGTGTGCCATACGTATTGCACCCAAACGTATGTGCTCGCGGCGAAGAACAACCATTGTACCGGAATGAAAAAGAAACAAATCATATCCGACGTCAGAGCTATGCAAATGAAAAATACGGAAAAGGCCTGGAAAAAAAAAACAAAAACATACAAATAACAAATTATTTTTATGACAATAAAAATATTCTTGCAATAGTTTTTTTTTTTCTTTCAATAAAAATTATACGACGTGTCGCGCTTACCAAGCCTTGATATTTGAACGAATCGTAAACGCTTCGAAGTAGCAGCCAAAACGGCCACAAGAATTCAAATCTGAATTCCAAAATAAAATCTGCCAGAATCACCATGGCCCATAGCAGCAAAAACTTCAGATACAGCAATGTGCTGCAACAACGAAAAACACAAAAAAAAAAAAAAAAAAAAGATTAACGTCTTTAGATCGTTAACAATTTTATCTCAACTCCGAGTGATAATTTATGATAAATTGGAAAATTCCATTAAAGATACGATCGACCGCAACGGATAATTCATTCCTCAATTTATTTCCCGAAGACGGAGCCAAGCCGGGCGATTCGGTGTCAGAGGTGAGGAATCCGTCGAGGGTTCGCCGAACCATTGGCGACTTGTGCCAAACTAAAAAAATCTTTAAAAAAACTACGCGCCAGCCGGTTAAATGTCAAGCGTTGGCGAACGACGCGCAAACGGACCAACCTACTCCGATACGCAGCTGGCAGAGGCGACAATCCTATTCGTCGCATTGGAGGCTATGTTCGCTCCGAAACAATCGACTCCGACTGCGGTCCGCTTCGTTGATAACCCAACTTTTCATTCTTTATTCTCAAATTAGTTCTCAAACTATATAACCCACTCCGAATAACAATCTCCCCCCTCGAAATGTGATAAAAATAACAGAAATGACATAAAAAACACCAATAATAGAAAGAAAAAAAAAACAAAAAAATTTATTTGAAGTAAACAAATGAGTTGTGTTTGTTGGTTATTGTTCAGATGTGCAAGGATGCACACATATGGCGACGATTCAAATATAACTTTGTTTATGATATTTAGTGTCCATTATTTTGATTTAAAAAAAAATTCTTTATTTGTTACCTTCCGTATATTCCTTCGGTTATTTTGTTGCGTTTCAAGGGCCTCCGGAGCTTGCCGCACTCGGCATTTCTTCTCTTCATATTATCCCTTTGTTTGACCTTCGAACAGATTGTCGCACTCGACTGTGCGTATCAACCGTGATAAACAACAAAAACAACAATCACGTACACGACAACGAACAAAATTTTCTATCACACGAATTGTATCGTCGATAAAAAAAAACTTTGTGCTCGCGGCAGCGGCGGCGGCGGCGGCGGGGGTGGTGAGAAGCGGCGGCGGGGAGGGGAGGGGGAGGCGCTCGGTATCAATATATATTTTGTTGTCATTCGCGTCTGTGGACATGAGATTCGGGGTCTCTCTCTCTCTCTCTTTTTCTCTCTATCTATCTCTCCCTCTCACGGCGTATCACCGAGCAGCTGATTGGTCCATCGCTGGGACATGGCGCTGACAAACGTTCTAACGATCCAAAATATATTTCACGAGACAATTATCAAACGATAACCCCCCTCCCGCCACCTCAGACGGGTTTTCATTCGTTACAATAATATATACGTATATATATTTGCATTAACACGTGTGTCAACGTGTTTGTTTTGTCAATTCGAAAAAAAAAAAAATCCGAGGGAATGAGAAGAAGAAAAAAAAATAGGATCCTCATACGCGAATTATAACGACGAATACGTACGATTGCCCGGTTCCGGGCCTTTATCGATCGCGCGCCTACGTCCAACTCGCGAACCCGCCAACTTCCGCCTCACTTCACGTAGCTTCCTTGACCGCTCGCTGCTTCTTGGTTGCTGCGTCTCTCCTCTTTCCTCCCCCCGCCCCTTGACGCTTCGTGCTTCGCAGCTGTGAGGCAACATGTGCGCCTGTGCTGCAAGCTTCTCGAACCTGCCGCTGCAAGCTGCGGGCTCTGGTCGAAGCTGCTTTGTGCCATGAGTGATGAAACAAAGAGGGGCAAACTTGTGGTACACTCTCGACCACTTTCGTATGTTCGCGAGTTTTTCACGCGTCTCAGAGATGGCGCTGCGGTACGTCAAAATGGCCGTTCAACGCAGAAACACATCGACATATAGATGCATAAATATGAGATAAGAAGGCTGAGAATTTCTTCGGGAATACTATTAACCGTTTTATTTAATAATTTATATAATAGTAAAACTTGCTGAACGGAAGTCGAACCAAACGACCATCGACAAATCGATTCCGGATGATCGATTAGTTCTTTAAATCGATTGTTTTCAAACGTCGTCCATGTTTGGTCCGGAGGCAGCGCGGCAGGTGGCGCCACCACCGCAGAAACGCCGAGCAGCAAGGAAAAAAAAACGAAAGAGAAGCGAAGCACGGAGTCGCATCGTTGCAGTTGTAGATGTGTCACGTTAGTTAGTTTTTTTTTTCAACTAATTAACAACAAAGTTCGAGAAATCGTGATACCTCAATAAACATTGTAACAAGTATACGAAGTACCGATAAAAATGTGCGCCTCGGTAACGTCGCCCTCCGTCGACTTGAGTTCTTACAGAGATCAACATTTTAAGGTTAGCTCAATCATTCCAACAAGCTCGTTCAATTGTTAATTTTTATTTATCAATAATTAGAATTTAGAAATGAAAAAAAACGTAACTGTTTTACGTTCCTAACGGTTTTTTTTTCTTTATTACAACGCAGGGTTCACGAGCCGAGCAAGACAGACTTTTGAGAAATTCTACGACGCTGTACGTGGGAAACTTGTCTTTCTACACAACCGAGGAACAGATATACGAATTATTTTCAAAATGCGGTGACATAAAGAGAATAATAATGGGTCTGGACAAGTACAAGAAAACTCCTTGCGGTTTTTGCTTCGTCGAATATTATTTGAGACTGGATGCGGAAAATTGCATGAGATACGTCAACGGAACGAGATTGGACGACAGAATAATCAGAACTGATTGGGACGCGGGTTTCATCGAAGGCAGACAATATGGACGAGGAAAGACGGGAGGACAGGTTAGTATTCATCCGCTGATTTGCGCGACGTTGCTTTTGTTCGAAAATCGGAATTATTCGTCCATAAAGAACTTTGAGGTTATCGTGTCGCATCATTCGACATCAGAAACAATCGATTCATCACCCACAACCATTCGTTCTTTTGTTTTTCGTCTTATTTCAGGTTAGGGACGAATACCGCTCGGACTTTGACAGCGGTCGAGGAGGTTATGGCAAAATACTTCAACAAAAAGTGACTCCTTTGGAAGCCAGTGCGTTCGCCATGTAAGCCAATTAAATTTAAATGAGATTAAATGATTAACGACCGACGACAGCTTCGTCGTTTGTCCATACAAAATGCATATTTTTCGTATGTCGCTTTGATATACGCGATTTATGCGAGTTTGAGTGATAACGAGTTCGGTTATCGACGTTCATAATTTGGGTGAGTTATCGGTTTATCGAATCGAGACATTTTTTGACGTCGTTCGATTATCATCATGGTCGATCATTCAGAAACTCGCCGCAGTTTCGAACGGGACGAATCAACGAAACCGACTATTTCGCAAATAACCAATCCGGCGATTTATCCGACACGAATAAAAACATTGCGCGCGCTACATTGCGCGTCATTTGTAAAATATAGAATATCGTCGTTTGTCGTAACGACTAATTATACAAAGTTATATCTTTAGAATAAACACTCGATGATCATTACAAACCTCTTTTCTGTTTTACACTCATTTCTTAACCCTAAATCCATTTTTTTCACACATGGAAAAACAAAAAAAAAAACAAACGCCATTTTAAAACATTTTCAACTTATTATTATTATTTTTCATACTCGTAATTGAAAATAATTAATATACGACATTAAAAACGATGATAAATATTTACAAATTATTTCGTACATCGAAGGCACAAGGACTATATAGTTTTCAAGTCTTTGGTTATTAATTGTTCATCATTGAGTTCATCGAACAACACGAAGTTTTTTTTTCTTAAACGATCATTCTTATATCCCACATTTTTTTTTTTTTTTTTTGAAAATTGATTCTCACAGTATGCAGCACAATTTTCTCGATGGTTTTTTCAAAACTGCTCGCAGAGCTTCGAGAAAAACTTCTTGAAGACCCTCCTGTTTCATTGCCGAACACTCGACGTACCTGGCAGCTTTTATTTTGTCACGCATTTTTTTGCAATCGCGCAAAGAAATTATGTCCATGTTTTCGTTGTCTCTGAGATCTCCCTTCGTGCCTGAAATTCAACGTTAATTTTTACTCTCAACGATCATTAATTTATGGAAAATTAAATTATCACGATCAGAGGCAATGTGGCAAATTGAATTGTTACGATTTAATTTATTGAATCGATAATGCTTACCAACAAGAATAATCGGCGCGTTTGGGAGATGAAATTTTATTTCGGGATACCATTTGCTCGCTATGTTTTCGTACGAGCTGCGAGCACTGATTGAGAAACACAGCAAGACGCAATCCGTCTGCAAAAAAAATTGAAAAAATAAAATTGTTTCGAAGCAATTTTAATTAAATATCCAAAAAAAACCTTTTGGAAATTTTTTTAAATGTAAATTGTGAAAATAAAAAATGTGAAAAACTCACGTTTGGATAAGACAGAGGTCTGAGTCTCTCGTAATCCTCCTGTCCAGCAGTGTCCCACAGTGTCAAGTTGAGTTGTTGTCCATCGACCCATATTATGTCCGCATAATTGTCGAATCTTGAATTAACAAAAAATAAATAAATAAAAATATCAATTATTCACAATTCCAACCTTTTTTTTTACAAATTTTATTTATTTTTATTTACATAATTATTCATTAATTTTGTATTATCGAATAATAAATTTTATTCATTTTTATCAAATTTATTATTTATTAATTTTAAATGATAAATATTTATTTGGATTATTTGATACTCAATTTATTTTACCATTCAGTGCTTGTTTGAAACGCAATTTACCATACAGAACTACACTCGATGCGTTTCGAACCAAAATGTGTGTTTTTATTTTTTTTTTGAACACAAGACAACGTGTAGTACTGTATGTGGGTTAATTGATTCCCGATTGTGTGTGTGTGTTAAACTTACACCGTGGGTACGTATTCAACTGGGAATTTGTTCGTCGTGTACGTGATGAGCATGCAAGTCTTTCCGACCATACCGTCCCCCACAGCGGCGATCTTTATCGGTCGTATTCGAGAAGTCATTTTTCCCGGCTGTGCGACTGTAAATAATCATCAAAAAAAAAAATTCATAAGTTAATTATCAATCGATCAAAAAAAGAAAATAAAATAAAAATAAATAAATAAATATAAAAATAAATAACTTCATTCATAATTTATTTATTATTTATCATTCGCGAGGCATTCTAAAAGTCCCAATGATTTCCTGTGAACAAAGTTTGTTAATTTCGTTTTGTTTTGTTTCGTTTTTATTTTTTTTTTTTTTTTTTGACTCTTTTATATTATTTATTTATTTATAGATTCCGAATTGTCCGTCGAACGATTCGATCGTTCGAGCAATGCGGGTCTGTGACCGTAAGTTTCGACGATTTTGTCGTTGTTTTATTGTGAGCTGAAAAGGAATCGGCCAAGCGCATCCGGCGACGACCAAGACGACGGTCACGACGGCGAACCAAGGCTATAATGCTCGTTCCTCGTTGGTTCGTCGTGTCCGTTTGTCATGTGTCGCATGACAATGAAGTCGGTGGTCGGGAGCTGCATTTTCATCATCTTATTATGAGGACCCCGGGGTCCTCTCTCCCAACATCACAAAATCCACCCCTCCCCCCCCCCTTCAATCAATTTCTTCCCAAAACAATTTTACTCCCAAAACGCTAACGTATTTTATTTATTTCTTTCTTCTTTTATTTTCTAAACTCGTTCGACAAGTTAAAAATAAAAAAATATGATTTTCTGGGTCATATTAAATATTCGAAAATAGTAAATAATCAACGAATGATAAATATAAAAATGAAATTGAAGCAAAAACTGATTTGCTTCTTCTCAAAAGCGATTTTACTCCCAAAACGCTGACGTATTTTGTTTATTTTTTTCTTTTTTTTTTTCTGGACTCGTTCGACAAGTTAAAAATTGAACATTTAATTTCCTGGGTTATAATTAAATAATCGATGAATGATAAATATAGGAAATAAATTGAAGGAATATTTTATTGACAGGAAAATTAGAATGAAATAACACGATATATATCAATACAGAAAAAAAAACCGTGTAACTTTGCACACAAACCTGTATTATCGTTTCCCACGCACATGTGGCTCTTCGTCGCGACTAATATATATATATATATTTATATATTTATATATATATATATGTGCGGCTCTTGGGTTGATATGGGCTCGTGGTCGCAGCTTCTTTTTCTCCTCACTGTTACTTCGACTCTTGATCGTCTATATAGCACGTTTATCTTCCAAAACCACGTGTGCCTATCGAAACCCGTCCTCGTCCGTTTTTCCCAGCCCAACTACATCGTATACCTAATGAATAATTGAATTTTTTTAAATATATTTCAAATTATATTTGAAAAAAAAATCTCAAAATCATAAAGACGACATAAAATTAAAGAAAAACTAATACAAAGTTTTCGTTAAAAAAGAATAGAATCGAATATTTTTATAATAATAATAATAATAATAAGATTTTAAAATATATTTTTCAAGTCTTAATTTTAAAAAATAATAATTATTATTATAATAAAAATAAAATGAAAAACGAATGACAATGCATACAAATAAGAATTCACAGTACGTCCTCGATAAAGAAAAATATTTTTAAAAAAATGTTTAAGTATGAAAAAAAAAAAGGTTTTAAAAAAAATAATAACAATTAAAAATAAAGGATGAATAAAAAACGAATGATAATGCACGGAAGAATGAGTGTGCAGAGAGAGAGAGAGAGAGAGAGAGAGAGAGAGAGAGAGAGAGAGAAAGAGAGAGTGACAGTATCGATAACAGACGTGACAAATTATTTATCATCATCGTCGTCGTCGTCGTCGCTATATATCGTTACATATCGTTTTATATTGATACGAGTACGTTCGTCCGGAATGCGTGGGTGATTTGTACTCGCGGAATGTTGCAAAGGGTCGGTTATTCTCGCGATACATATAGCCGAAGCACGAGAATGATATATGCGAATGGAACGTTTACGAACGATCATTGCCATTGTCATGCGACGAATGATATGCATCCCCTTGCATTTGCGAACCTCGCGAATGCGTCTGAGGACACGTGACTCGATGTGTGTGTGTGTACCGTTATCACAACGAGGAATTATCAACCCATTGGAATTTTAGTTATCCTCGCAACGACAATTTGTCAATTTAAAAAAAATAAAATAGAATAAAATAAAAAAATTCTCAATCGCCAGAAATTTTATAAAATTAAAATTAAAACACAATCACGATAAATTATGTTTGCCATCGTTATCTCGCATTATCGACTTCCGTTGTACAACCCATTAACCATTTCTCCGGAAAATAACGTGAATAAAAAAAAATAATAAAAATAAAAACATTTTGAAAAAAAATATTTAAAGAATTAAAAAAAAATGGAATTAACGTCGAGAAAGGGGAAAGTCGTTGGGTTTAACGATTTCGAGAAACTCGGTATAGAATAGTGTGTATTGTGAGGCAAGGGGGGGGGGAGCTTATCTTCAGAACTGTTGGAGATATCAAGTCGAGAGGAGTGAGAGAGAAATATGCGTCAATGGGGCATATTTCTCTTATTATTAATGGGTCCGGTATATACTCGGAGTTCTTATATATCGACAGTCGTGACGGGGGGTCCGATCCAATTAGTTCTTCGGTCGTCTCGTGTGATAAGAAGGTGGCAACTCGTGTATCAATTTTTTTTTTTCATCCGTCTAACGACAACACTTAGAAAAAATATTTATTCTGGAGTAAATAAAAATAGAAAAAAATTGACAGACATAATTATTCTGTTAATTTAAAAAAAAAAGAAGTTATATTTTTTATGAAAAATATATATGTATACATTAATTTATCAAAATTATATAATGTATTATGAAAAAAAAGACGTAGATATATTTTATTATTTTTCTTTTGGTAATAATTAATATTTATTATATTTTGGTTCATAATTAAATTTACGATTGATGGACCAAAATACAATCTCAACGATTATTATTATTATTATTATTATTATTATTATTATTATTATTATTATTATTATTATTATTATTATTATTATTATTATTATTATTATTATTATTATTATTATTATTATTATATTTCTTAATGAATTTTTTTTTTTTTAATGGTCAAATTATTTTTTAATTATGGGGTGAAAAAATATTGAAGGAAACACGCGTCTCATGCGTGCATCATTGTGACACACATGGCAGAATGCCACAGAAGCAATTTCTCATCGTCGTGCATCTCTCGCGACGACCAATTGGTTAATTAAAAAAAAAAAAAAAAAAAAACAGGCGTGGAGACCGACCGTACGTGATGATACCGGGACATTAGACGCGCGTTTTCCTAATTCGTGTGAACGACCAGAAACCGGCAGTTCAACCCACCCACCCAAACTCACTCAGTGCTGTCCAGCAAAATTCGTTAAGGGGTTGTTAGCCAGTGGCTTGCAAAACTATATTTATAATACATGAATATAATATTTAATATTATATACATTAATTAAATTCATTATTTTATTAATTGATCAAATAAACTACATGTTATATATAATATATAATATATTAAACGTTATTAATATATTAAATATTATATATAATAATTAAATCGACTATATATTATGTATAATATATTTATATATTATATGTAGTCTTTGGAAACCACTAAATACAAATATATATAATCACTCTTAGGTCCATCGAGACCGGAAGTGAAGAATATCAATCTGTATATATATATATATATATTTTATATATGTATAATTTATTGCAACAACGCCTCCACCAATTTATTCGAGACGAACATAAAAAACTAAACAACAAAAGTTTGTTACATCCCACGATTTGGAAAATCTATTATACATATTATAATGTGATAATAATAATTAATCATGCGTTCATAGCAACGAGTAACTACGAGGATTGGATTTTTGTCAGTCGTTGAATAGTGGGTGGGATTCGTACGTAGGTCGTACGAAGGGTGTGTCCTCGTGTGTGTGTGTGTGTTTGAGATTGTGTCGAATGTACTTCATGAACAACTACCACATTAAATAATCGCCACACCCTTAGCCTCGTCTTTTATTAATTTTCTTTTTTTTTTTCATCTTTTTTTTTTCATTTCCTCAAACTGGAAATGAAAAAAAGGGAGGGGGAGGGAGTGAAACAAACATTCGTATGTACGATGCATGACCCAAGTAATCGTTGACCCTCAGTCCTCAACCGGGGTCACTAATGACCCCACCGAAAACTTTTAACATTTGGGAAACATTTTTTTTTCATTTTTACATAATAATAATAAATAATAATAAATGATACTGGATGATAATTAATAATAATTGATAATTTAAGTAACTTGCATTGTTTAATTGTTTTTTTTTTTTAATTTTTATCAGTGGCTAACTTATGTTGGTCATTAATAATAAAAAAATAATAATAAAAAAATAATGCAATTAGCGATACACGCGAGTGAGTATATATATTCACATCCTCTCGGTTGACAGTCTCACACACACACACACATATATATATATAATGAAAGAACAATTCTGGGCGCGGTCACTTATCAGCTGTCCCCTCCCCCCTCCCCCTCACCGTCCTGTTGTGTTCAAAAACTCGCGAGCGAATGACCACGCTCGTGGAATTACGTGTACATACACACGTTCGTTTATTATACGCGTGACAAATGGCTCAAACAAAGCGACGCAAATATACCAATTCTGCATCATACGCTTGATGTTCTTTACGAATGAATTTCTACGAATTATTCCGGAAGTTTGATGAAATGGTTTTTTTTTTTTTTCGAAAATTATTTTGGCGGGGTAATTTTGTCGGTGTTTTTCGTTTCTACTTCCGCTTCGCGTTCGATCGATCGAGAGATCGATGATATAAATTGCGATCAGGATTTTTTTCTGCGGGGAAAGTCGGATTAATCGATACGACTCTTAATTTTATTGATTTTATTAATTTTATTAATTTTATTAATTTTATTAATTTTATTAATTTTATTAATTTTATTAATTTTATTAATTTTATCAATTTTTTAATTTTATTAATTTTATTAATTTTATTAATTTTATTGATTTTATTAATGTTATTGATCTTATTAATTTCATTAATCTTATTAATTTTGTCGATTTTATTAATTTTCCTAATTTCTTAATTTCTCAATTTATTAATTTAAAAAAAATCCTGACGTTGAATTGTTAGAAAACGAATGGAAAATCTAAGTTAAAAATAATAATAATGATAATAATAATAATTGATCCGATTATTTTAGTCGAAAAGTTTGGCTACACGTACGACGAATCGTTTTTAACCAACAAGACCGGCGTTAATCCAATATCGAATTATTTATCGGCGTATCCAATGCGTTCCTCAATCAAACGGTCGGGCCGTTAAAAAATTAAAAAAAAAAAAAAAGCAACCGTCGTACACAGAGAGACGCAGCACATACGTAATCGAGAGTGGCGAAGATCGGTTCGTACCGATAAGAGAACTCTCGCCGAGATAAGATAACGAAATCAACGATGACGATACAAATTACCTGGAACACGCGGAATTCTGTCGTAACGACGAGAAAAAAAATAAAATTGTCCGTCGAAAATTCAATCACGAATCGAATTATTTTCGAAAAATAAATTTTCACATTTTTTATTTTTAAATGCAACGTTTTTTTTTTTTGTGGTTTCGACATGAAACTTTCGAACTTTCAAACTTTCGACATAAACGACGAATATCTAAGTAGGGAAATTGAAAACTGATCGAATAGTTTTATTTACTTTCATTTTGAAACGTTTCTTGTTGTAAAAAACTTTTTTTTTATTTTTAAATTAAATTAAAATTGAATTTATTTCAGGTTAAATGTTTATTTAAACTATTCGCAAGTTGAATGTTCGTGAACAAAAGTATCTTAATTTTTTGTTGTTGTTCTAATCGAAAATTTGATGAAAATTTGAGTGAGAGCAAATTGTTGGAAATAAATATATGAATCATGAGAAATAAATAACTGTGGGTTTGATTCGTTTTTTACTTGTCGATTTTTTTATCATGTTAGACACAGTCATTCTCGAGTCACACGGCTTTGAATCATGCGAACTCGTCACACACACACACTCATACACACATACCTTAACCCACCCAAATTTATCCACACCGTTTTTTTAAAATTTATTTTTTATTTCAAAATTCATCGCCCTAATCTTCCCGCGCATCTGGGGCCGCGCACCCTAACACAAAAAAATATATATATATACATGAATCATTTCTTCAAAACCTTCCAAACCTTCGAAAAAACGTGACAAAGAAGAATCGTTTATAACAAATGAAAAACAATAATTTTCATTTCACAAAAATCGCACTTGCCACAAATCTATAATAAATAAATAAAAAATAATAATTAAAAAAAAACAGAAGAAACTTCCATTTAATAAAAATCGCACTCACCACAAATAAAAAAGTCGAGAAAAATAAAATCGATTCTTCCCCAAAATATCAATCGAGCTTCGTAACAAAAAAAAACGTATTTTTCTTCCTCGAACTTTTATTTATTTTTATTTATTTTTAGTTCTCAATTTTTTTCAGCACTTCAAAATTTTATTTAAATAGAAAATGAATGCAACTTTGTAAAATTAAATAGTTTAGTAGAAAAAAAAACTTGTTCGAAAAATTATACAAATAAAAATTCGATTTTATCGATCGATCGTCATATAAAAAAAATAAAATAAAAAAATAAAAATAATAATAATTTGTTGTGAAATATTTAAAAATCGTTTCGACCGAAAACGAATTGTTTTCTTCGAGTAAAAAAACAACAACAACACGACGACAAAAAAATGAAGTAAACGGTGATACGCGTCGGGCGAGTAACGCGCGATGACTGAATGGTGTAGAACGCGCGGGATACTCTCTCGTGCGTCGGTGGAACGCCGAAGACGCACACGCGGTTTCCGTGATAAACCTACGTCTCTGTCGTCCCTCCGTGTATTAACCGTACGAAGCGATAAACTCTCCGGGTTTGCTATATAACGTTTGTGCTGCTTGTAGTCAGAGTTGGCCCAGACGCGAGTGTGTCAGTCGGATCTCGGAGAAGGGAGAAAAACGCGGCCCACGCGTTCTCTGCCCTACGATCTTTTACGCCCCCGCGGCAACGCGGAACTGCACACGATGCTGCACGTCGCAATCTTCGCTCGGAACTTCGAAAAAAAAAAAAAAAAAATAAATAAATATATGTATTCGATAATATATAAATTGATTATAATAAAAATAAATTTACATTTTTATTGTTTCATATTATTTTTATATTACTTTATATTATTTTATAACAAATAGTTCATATTTTCAGACACTCTCGAACATCCTACAACCCTTTGGTCGTATAAAAACGATTTTATTTGATCGGAATAAATATTTATTTAACGTTCTATACCATGACTATATAAAATATATATAAAAATATATTCGGATTTATAGAATAAACATAAAAATAGATTTATATTTATAAATTATAAATATGAATTTATTTTTATATATATTTTAGGAATGTATTTGAAAAATTCAAAAAAATCAAAAATGATTTTTTTAGTTGATAAGTTTTTGAAGGTAATAACGTCGAATTTGGAGATAATTAATTTTTCAATCTTTTACTTGCATTTAGAAGTTAATATACTGATTTTTTTATTAAAACCGTTTTGCTATATGGAATATTTATTTTTATAAACGCATATTCATGTTTTTTATGTGCGACTCGACGATATCGATGACGCAAATGCACCTAAGCCTCATATATGTTTCATGTCGAGCTTTATTCATCGTTTGTTCGACTGATATGGTACAATAGTCATGATTTGCATCGTCGTTTTATTCGTCGTTTATATTTTCAGACACTCTGTAATATCTTGAGACCCTTCGTTTGTATAAAAAGAATTTTATTTGATCAGAATGAATATTTATTTAACATTCTATAGATACCTATATAAAATATTTCAAATATTTCATTTCAATGCAAGTTGAACAAACCTCGACTGGACAATATTAACAAAATGAATAATTATGAAAGTTATAATAATAATAATAAATTAAAAATCAGGAATCGACGAAACTTCTTGACAACAGAAATTTATTTATTTATTTATTCATTTATTTATTTATTCATTTATTTATTTATTTATTTATTTATTTATTTATTTATTTATTTATTCATTCATTTATTTATTTATTCATTTATTTTATTAATTTTT
This sequence comes from Diplazon laetatorius, assembly GCA_963662125.1. NCBI lineage: Eukaryota > Metazoa > Arthropoda > Insecta > Hymenoptera > Ichneumonidae > Diplazon > Diplazon laetatorius. Next base: position 20,356,341 of record OY759155.1, on the reverse strand, counting down.
GTAAGTAGTTTATTTTGTCCTTCAACAAATTTCTACGATCGTTATCGTGATTTAATTAATTCGTTTGATGCGCGAAGAAGTCTCGTGAATAATTTTGTCCATGTGTGGTTTAAGGAACTGAAATATCTTGAAGTGCTATTTTCACGATATTCCATTTGCGTTAACGTTTCGTTGCACCACCAATTCACGTGGCCGTCTGTTTTATATATATATATATATATATATATATATATATATATATGTACGAAATTATGGTGCAGCGACGTCAATGGTGCGGGGCCCGGGGTTACACCACGTGTTTTCGAGCTTCCATTCGGCAACGAAAAACCGGGTTTATTTGAACAGAGCGTTTAACCCTTTTTTTCTTTTTTTTTTTTTCACCGTCGGAGTTTTTGCTTCGTTGGGTTCGACGTCGTGCACCCCCTGCGAATGAGAACTTCCAGTCCAGAAGCTAAAAGTATACACAAAATTATGTATTCAATTCACATCGAATGATTCATCGTCACGAAAATTGTGAAATAAAAAAAAATAATTTTTTTATTTAAAAAAAAAAGAAAGAAAAAATTATTTACCTAAATTAAAACAAAAATTGTAATTGATAGAAAAAAATATTGTCAAAAAAGATGGCGCTAAAGTTGAACGAAAATTGTGATTGGGATAGAAAAAAGATGGCGCTGTAGTTAAACAAAAATTTTAATTAAAAGACAAAAAAAGATGGCGCTGAAGTAAAACAAAAATTGTAGTTCGAAAATAAAAAATGAAAAGTTTGGCGAAAAAAGGTTGAACAGATGGCGCTAATAATCGCGGTAAAGTCTGAACTAATGTGAGAATTTAAAAAACAACGCACTTCCGGCGTCGGTCGATTCATTATTAAACGACGCCATTTGTAATTTTTTCGTTCCCTCTTTGAATCCATCGAAATAAAAATCGTATTTAATATTTTTTTAAAATCATATAAAAGTCGATAATTCGTAAGATCGTCAGAATGAATAAATCGTCATCGAGATCGAATGCAAATAATTCGGCTGAGGCTGATAAAAACGTGGAAAATGAAAATCCGACTCGCTCGGCCATCGAGGAATTGCTTCAAACGGTGAGACAATTATTTTTTGTTTTCTTTCGTTGATTCGGCGGAATTTTTTTATTGACTTTGAACACGAGTGAAATACTTGAACAATTGTTGAAAAAAGAAAGCAAAATTGACGAAAGCCTTGGAAAACAAACGCGAAACGAAGCGTCAATGGAGACAACGCCAGACCGCCCTCGAATGCAGCAATTGGAAATTGGAATTGGAACACGAAAAATTGCGTTCCGAGACCGACGAGTTGGACAAAGAAATTCTCGGGAGAGTCAACGATAGTCAAAAGACTCACGACGAACTCGAAGCAGCAAAATTGCGAAATAAGCAAGAAGCCGCGGATTTTTGGTAAATTTAATTAATTCTTATGGTTTTTTTTTCGTTAATATAATAAATAATATATTTATACCAATTAAACAATAATTCAATTATTTCAGGAATTATTTTCAGGAAGAGGCTCAAAAATATTCCAATCTGTTTACCAATGCTCACATCGAATACGTGAGATTTTACGTTTTATCATTTTTTTAAATTCGTATTTTATTTATTTTATAATTAATTTTGTCAATTTTTTTATTTTTTTCTGCAGAGCTCGGTGTGCTTGAATCAGGACATCGAGGAATATGGCAAAGAGTCGGAGATCGTGAGATCGAAGATTGCTGATATCGAGAAAGAGATGGAAATCGATAAAGCTCGTTATGGCCTCGTCGAGCTTGGAACCAACGAGGAAGCCAAACTTTTGGCGGATCTTGAGGCCGTTAAAAAGGATCTGTAAGCATTTTTATTATTTATAGTACATATATAGATAGAATACATAAATTAATGTATAAAAATGATTTATTCATCATCGAATTATTGTGCCATGAATTTTTATTGCACCGTAACGTTATTTATTTATCCTTTATCATTGAAAATTTCAGTTCCGACAAAAGCCACGTCGTTCGAGCAACAGAATCCATCGAACGAACCATCAACGTTCTGCAATTAAAGATCAAACAGAAGGAACAAGATATCGCTTATCTGAAAAATAAATCCCACAAAAAATAATAATCGCGTTAATCGAAATAAAGCTTATGATAAAACTTTTTCATAAAATATAATAATGAATATATTATATAATAATAATAATAATAATGTCATAATAAGTTAATTCATTATAATATATATCATATTACTATAATATATGATAATAATAATAATAAAATAATCCGTACAATTATTATTATCATTATGAATATTACCATTTTTCAAACGCCCGCCAAAGCGGAAGACGGACATTTTGGTTCCCTCGGTGATCCGTCGATGGCGCCACCGGCGACCCGTGGCAACGGCGCCGCTGGTGCTGCTGCTCGCGGATTCGATGAAAAATTGAAATTCGCACATTCAGAAACGCCGGTTATTCCGGAATTGAACGTTTCAAATATTTTCGAGACACAGTGTTGATTTTTTTTAATTTCTGTTTGTTGGTTATTTTCGTTGAAATTGTCGTCTATCGCACGTTGTTGAAATTATTATTTATTTATAAAACTTAACGATGGAGCTCGAGGGTGCGAATTTGCTCACGCTCAGCGAATATCTGAAGCACACTTTGAGCCCCGCTGTAGACGTCAGGCGTCCTGGTGAGTTTAACCTCAAAATTCTTTTTTTTCTCTTATTTCACTATTTATTGGTTTTTTCGGTGTTGTTCGATTGTAAATTCGATGATAATCATGAAAACGATGAGCAAAAGTTGTTTTTATCGTCGTGAGTTACGTAAATTCGATGATTTGATGGTTACAGCTGAAAAATTTTTGGAATCCATCGAAGTTAATCAGAATTATCCGGCACTGTTGCTTCATCTCGTTGACAAAGCCGACATTGACATCACAATCAGAATAGCCGGAGCTGTGGCATTCAAGAATTACATAAAACGCAATTGGAAAGTGGTAAGAAGATAAACTTGCCGTCGGAAAGCGAAACTTAACCTCGCTTTGTTCGTAGAATTTCGTTACGCAGCGTGGACGAGTCGAACGAACAAAATAACTCGTATCGAGTCGATTTGACGACCCGTCGTCAGTCGTCGCTTCTACTCGCAGCTAAATGCTCGCATTTTGATTTGCAGGAGGAAGATGCGGTCGATAGAATTCACGCGACGGATCGCGACGCGATAAAAAAATTGATCGTCAATCTGATGCTGCATTCGCCGGATTCCATTCAGAAACAACTTTCCGACGCCGTGTCCATCATAGGCAAGCACGACTTTCCCACAAAATGGCCCGATCTCATAGATCAGATGGTGGAAAAATTCAACACCGGCGATTTTCACGTAATCAACGGCGTTCTTCACACCGCTCATTCGCTGTTCAAACGTTATCGTTACGAATTCAAGAGTCAAAGCTTGTGGACCGAAATCAAGTTCGTGCTGGATAAGTTTGCGAAACCGCTCACCGATCTGTTTCTGGTAAATTTCGATCTATCGTCTTTCGCTAATAAAAAATAAAAAAAAAGAAAGAAAATACTTAATAAATGAATTATTTATTTTCGACGCTAGGCGACAATGAATCTCACCCAAGTTCATGCGAACAACGTAGAAGCGTTGACCGTTATCTACAATTCTTTGGTTATTCTGTGCAAAGTGTTTTACTCGCTGAATTTTCAAGTAAGTTCGAATAAAAATCGTATTTTCTTTCCTATCGCGTAATAAAATTTTTCTCAATTATTATTATTATTTAATTTCGATGCAGGATCTTCCAGAATTTTTCGAGGACAACATGGAAGTGTGGATGACGAATTTTCACACGTTGCTCACGACGGACGTCGTCGCTCTGAGAACAGCGGTGAGCAATTCTCAAAAACCAGTCCATAAAAATTATTTTCCACAACTGCTGAATTATCATTTTTTAAAAAATGTTTTTTACAGGACGAAGAAGAGTCCGGAGTGATCGAACAATTAAAGTCACAAGTTTGCGACAATATAGTTTTATACGCGCAAAAGTACGACGAAGAGTTTCAAAAATACGTTCCACAGTTTCTGGAAGCCATTTGGTCGCTTTTGAACGCCACGAGTCAGCAGCCCAAGTACGACGCGGTGAGCTATTGACTCTTTGTCCTTTTTTTTTTGTTGTTTCTTCGACTTCGGAGCTTTTATTATTTTTTTGTTCAATTATTTTTTATTATTTTCATTTATTTTATTTTTTATTATTTTTCTTCAATTATTTTTTATTTTAAATTACGCTGACGAAAACTCTTGTGCCAATGACTGTACATAATTCAAACAAAATCGAGCATGTTATATATATATATATATATATATATTTCTATCTTGCAGCTGGTATCGAACGCCTTGCAATTTTTAGTAACAGTCGCTGATCGCGATCAGTACAGAAAGTTGTTCGAAAAACCGGAAACTCTTCGCAGCATATGCGACAATCTCATCACACCGAACGTCGAGTTTCGCGGTAAGTTTCTCAGTCTCGTCGATAAGACACAGAAAAATAATCGAATTACAAAAAAAAAAAAAAAAAAAGAATATAGAAAAAAAAAATTTTTTTAATAATAATTAAATAATAATTTACCGTTTGATGACGAACCCAGAGTCCGACAACGAGCTGTTCGAGGATAATCCGGAAGAGTACATCAGACGCGACATCGAGGGCAGCGACGTCGACACAAGACGACGAGCGGCTTGCGATCTCGTGAAAGTTCTCGCAAAATATTTCGGAGCCAAGATAATGGACATTTTGGGTCATTACGTTGGCGTGAGTGTTTAGTAACAATTTTTCTTATTTCTTGTCTAAAGAACAACAAATAAAATTAATTGTTTGGTTATTTTTTATGATTTCTTATTTTTTTTTAATTATAAAAAAAAATCGATTACTTTTTTTGGGGATACACAGCTCAGGCTCGCGGAATACGCGGCAAAACCCGCGGAAAATTGGCGTAAGAAGGACGCTGCGATATATCTGGTGACGAGCAGCGCGAGCAAAGGTTCGACCCAGAAACACGGTGTCACGCAGAGCAACGAATTCGTTTCGCTTCCGACGTTCGCTGTGCAACACATCGAGCCCGAACTCGTCAGAGCAGACGGTACGTAAAATAATAATAATAATAATAATAATAATAATAATAATAATAATAATAATAATAATAATAATAATAATAATAATAATAATATTAATAATAATAATAATAATAATAATAATAATAATAATAATAATAATAATAATAATAATAATAATAATAATAATAATAATAATAATAATAATAATAATAATAATAATAATAATAATAATAATAATAATAATAATAATAATAATAATAATAATAATAATAATTCATGGACTCTATGTGAACGAAAAAAAATAATTGAAATATTCTCACTTGGCTAATTATTTTTATATATTCATCAATTTATTTTACTCATTGATTTATTTATTTATTTATTTGTCTATTTATTTTTTCACAGTCAACGAGTTTCCGGTACTCAAAGCTGACGCGATCAAGTTCATAATGTCATTCAGATCCGTATTGCCGCGGGAAGTCGTTGTCGGCAGTATTCCACATTTGATAAGACATTTGTCGGCCACGAGTCCGGTCGTTCACAGTTACGCGGCCTGTGCCATCGAAAAGATATTGGCGATCAAGGGACCGAACAACGTGCCACTGTGAGTCGAATTATCGTAGCTCAGGGAAATTTAAAACGAAAAAAAATCAAATTTTTCACAAAAATTTTGATGAAAAAAAAAATTTATAAAAAACGAACGTGGTGTCCGATTGAAAAAAATCTTATGGCACATTGTTGTGGATAATGTTTTTGGAGAATATGTAATACAAATTCCATTCGAATCGGTTGATAATATTTTGAGCCATCTTGATTTTTAAAAAATATATATATAAATATTTATAATTTATTTCCGAAGGCTTCAAAAAAAAAATATATTTTTTCTGGTAAGAGTTTGCAAGTTGAAAATAACAAATTTTTCAGTGTTAAGGGCGAAGAACTCACGCCGTTGGCGGCCGATTTGTTGATGGGCCTTTTCGCGACCTTGGAAATGCCCGGATCCGAGGAAAACGAATATTCCATGAAGGCGATAATGCGAAGTTTCGCGACTCTCAAGGAAAGCGTTGTGCCTTATCTCGGCGAGTTGTTGCCAAAATTGACGGAGAAACTCACGATTGTTTCGAGAAATCCCAGTCGGCCGAATTTCAATCATTATCTGTTCGAGACTCTGAGTCTGTCGATAAGAATCGTTTGCAAAACCAATCCCGAGGCTGTTGGATCGTTCGAACAGGCGCTGTTTCCCATTTTTCAAGGAATATTGCAGCAGGACGTTCAAGGTTTGTCAACTCAATTTTTTAAATAAATTTTCTCTCTTTTTTTTCTCATAATAATTATTATTATATATATTTTTCTTTTTTTTAAAATGATGACTAATTATTATTATTATTATAAATATTTTCATTTCTTTTTGAATTATTATCAATTATAATTATTATACTTCTAATTATTATTATTTATAGTTTCACGATTTTTTGACGTTCTTTTTTACATTTCCAGAATTTATTCCTTACGTTTTTCAAATTTTGGCTTTGCTCCTCGAACTGCAAACCGCGCCTGACGTTCCCGAGCCTTACATGGCCCTGTTCCCGTGTCTGTTGGCTCCAGTTCTGTTCGAACGTCAATCGAACATACATCCGTTGAATCGATTGCTTCAAGCTTTCGTGAGTCACGGATCTCACCAAATTATCGCTCAGGACAAAACGAGCGGTCTTTTGGGAGTCTTTCAAAAATTAATCGCATCGAAAGCCAACGATCACGAGGGCTTCTTACTCATGCAGAGCATCATCGCACATTTTCCACCGTACGTTACCTTTTTTCTTTTACCTATTCATATTCAAAAAAATTTAATTAATATTTTTATGACAGATCTTGAAAAAAATATTTCTTAGAAAATTTACTGACGCATTTTTTTTTGTTTTTTTTTTTTCTAAACGATTGCAGAAACATATTGGAACCGTTCATGAAGCAGGTCTTTGTGCTTCTATTTCAGAGACTATCGTCCACGAAAACAACGAAATTCGTTAAAGGTCTAATTGTATTTTTTTCGTACTACATAATAAGATACGGAGCTGGAAGTCTTGTAACGATCGTTGACACGATACAACCTCAGTATGTAGTTTTTGTTTATTTAAAAAAAAAAAAGAAAAGAAAAAAAATCTAATTGAAAAAAATAATATTTAATTAATTTTTTTTCTTTTCTAAACAGAATGTTCGGAATGGTTCTGGAACGCGTGATAATAGCAGATTTGCAAAAAGTTTCCGGAGAGATTGAACGCAAAGTCGCTGCGGTTGGAATGTCAAATTTGTTGATAGATTGTCCGACGATGGTCGAAAATCCGTACAACGTTTTTTATCCCCGTCTATTGGCGATACTGATCGAGTTCTTCGAGTTGCCGCAGGATCAGACAGTTTTGCCGGAGGACGCGATGCTTCCGGACGTCGAGGATTCGACCGGTTATCAAGCGGCTTACAGCCAATTGATATGCGCCAGAAATCCGAAGAAAGATCCTCTGGAAGGTAACGTGAAAAAAATTTTCAAAGCAAAATTTAAAAAGTTATGAATTTTAAATTAAAAAAAAATTCCGAACGATTTATTTTTTTTTACGAATTTGTTTAATTATCGTTCAGATTTGTTTATAAATGTTATATTTTGTGGTGTTAGCACAGAACTGACCTGCTTTTCCGAAAATGAGGTGCAGAAAAAAAAAGAAAATAATTTGCAGTTTTTTTTAGTTTTTTTTTTAACTTTGATTGTATTATTTTTTTTTTAGCAATCGGCGACGTGCGTCTTCACCTGGCTCAGGGTCTCGGTCGATTGCCGCCCGGTCAATTGCCCGGTCTCCTGGGACAGATTCCCGAACCCAATGCCAATCATTTGAGAAATTATTTGCAAACGGCCGGCATAAGCGTTGCATAATACGAGCTTGATATTCGTGACAGATTGAAAATTCATCTGATGGCGAGAAAATTCAGCAACATCGGGTTCAGCAAGTCTTGATTAAAAAAACTACGTTGCTGCAAACCCTTTTCCCAAGAATTAAAAAAAAAAAAAAAAACAAAAACAAAACGCAAAACAAAAGAGAAGAAGAAACAAACTGAACTGAATCGAGTGAATGGTGTTTTTTTTTTTAATGGACCATTCAGTAGCTCTGTGAAAAAAAAAACGTACCTTGTCGAATGTCCGAAGAACCGGATATATTATTTTTTTCTACCGTTGTAACATCCGGTCGGTCGATCGAGTCGATCGTAATATTGTTTTTTTTTTAATTTTTTTTTATTTTCTATCATCCACGTTTTGTAGAACAAAAATGTGTTGATGCCTTGTCTGCCATAACGATTGAAACGCGTTCTTCTTTTTTTTTTTTTTCTACAATGCTGCGCATAAGTGGGAGAAGCGTGTACAATCGATGGAGCAACGATGATAAAAACGTCGACGAGTGATATTTGGAATTTTTGTATGTAATATTTTCGATCGAATCACTCGATTATTTTACGAGCGAGGGACTCTACTATTTTTTTTTTTTTTTTCATGTACAACAAACACCAGTATATCGATGCCTAATCATTAGAACACGTTTTTTTAAAATTTTTTTTTTCTTGTTTTGTATGTAACATAATAATTGAGATCAGCAGTGGCGAATAAACATCTTGTGTAATCTTGTGAAGTGTGAGGAAAAAAATTTGTTACTGATTGACTGTGGAATTTTTTGTACTATGGTCGATTTATTAAACTTCATATTGCTACGTGGTTGTTTTTTTTTTTTCAGTTGATTCTAATTTTATGTAACGCCATTCATGTTTTCCTCGCTTTTTTCTCTATTTTCTAGGATCTAAAAGTGCACTTTTAGCTCCTAGGACGTTTGAGTTCCGGGGACGAGGGGGGGTGGGGGGGGATTTTTTCGAAATAATACAATTTCCAATTTTGGAATTTAACAAAAAAAAATCACCGGTTATTATAATTCATTTTTATTGAAAAAATTATTTACCGACTACAAGAAAAATAAATCGCGGCACGTTGCCAATCCTACGATTTTTCAACTATGAAAGTTAAAAAAAAAAAAAAAGAATCCCATCGGAAAAAAATATTGAGAATTAAATATAAATGAGTGTTTTTTTTTTTTTGAGTTACTTGTTCACATTTGAATATCGATTCAGCCGTCCACATCCTCCTCGAGCATCTTGACTTTATCGATAAGATCAGCGATGTCCTTTCCCCTGTGACACGTCAACGTTTATACGTTTATCGAAATTTACAAATTTAACAAAAAGAAATTTGAAAAAAAAAAAAAAAAAAAATTTCGTTTACTCACATTTGGCCAAGATTAGTTTTAATCGCTTCCTCTTGTCTCTTACTGAACACGAGTTCCTTCGTTCTCTGATTCTTGTCCAGAGTTTCCAAATGCTTCGACTGACTGTCGGCTTTCTTCTTCAACTGGCCGAGTCTCACCTTGAGTTCGATAACTTTGTCGTCCATGTTTTGCAATTCGGCCGCTTCGGCTCGTTCCGAACTCGTCATCGACGGTTCCTTGTAATTCACGAGCTTCAACACTTCCTTCGCTCTGCCAAAAATATGAAATTACGATTTTATTCGAAGTTTACGAGGAACTAATTTTTTTAGATTTAAAAAAAAAAAAATTTCTCAATCGTTTCGCACCTTTTGGCCAATTTGACCTGAGTATCGTTTATGTCCTCGTAACGTTCGGCCAATTGTCCAGCCGTGCGTTGCAACTCCTTTCGGGTTTCCATCAACGTATCGAGTTCCCTCAACTGATGCGTCTTCAGGGCTTTCAATGCACGAACTTTTTTCTCAATCTCGCCGCGTACTTTGTCGAGCCTGACGAAATGCTGATCGCGAAATACGTGCGTAGCTCGGTACAGTAACTGCAATTAATTTATTGATTTATTATTTTATTAATTTTATTAGTTTATTAATTTATTAATTTATTAATTTATTAATTTATTAATTTATTAATTTATTAATTTATCAATTTATCAATTTATTAATTTATTAATTTATTAATTTATTAATTTATTAATTTATTAATTTATTAATTTAGTAATTTATTAATTTATTAATTTATTAATTTACCTATTGAAAAAAAATCATTGGCTGAAACGTTTGCATCAATTTTTGTTTTTTTTTTTTGGTTAAAAATATTTCTTTGCGATATTAACTAAATAAATAAAATAAATTTTGTATTCGATAAATCACCTCGAGATATTCCTTGGCTGTGAGTTTCGACGGAATTCCCAATTTCGTTATCGGCTGGGACGTCGAATCGTGTTTCAAAAGATTTCGTATGTAAGTTTCGAATGACTCGCGCGAAATCTTTAACGATAATAAATACATTTTCATTCAATTGTGTAAATCTTACGAGGGTTTTTTTTTTCGTTTTATCTTCGTTCCTTCGAATTTCCATTACTTACATTAACTACAAGAATTAAATTTGAGGGAACAAGAAGACGAATTAAATGTAAAAAAAAATTGAATGAATGTATTTTTGTTCACGACGTTACCTTTTTGCTGGGACTGACGATCGGTTCGATCGGATCCATACGCGGCAGATAATCCAGATCAACGACCGACAGATTCATCACCTCACCCGTGTGCAAAAGTGCGATTAAAATTGGACAGGGTTGCTCGAGCAATCCGAAACCCAAAATCGGTGTGGCTTCGTCGTTTTCCGTGTGTTTGGTTCTTGTGCAAACCAGATACTGCGAATTCGATGGATTCAGCGATGTGGGCAAGTGAAGATCAGCATTTTCTGTATCAGAAAGAAAAAAAATAAATTACAGATTTTTAAAAAATCTTTGAATTGTTGAAAAAAAAAATTGATCATATTATTTTAAATTCAAAATTTTACGAACCTTCCTTCGATCCGACGTACTCGTCCAGCTGTGATACCATCGGCAGAGTTATCGCGTGAATGCCAGCATTGTGCGAACAGAAATATCTGCGAGTGATAATTAAAAAAAAAAATAATTTAAAAAATTATAAAAAAATATATTTGTATTTATTTCTGATGGAACAATCGAAATATTAATTTTTAAAAAATATTGTTTATTTCAACCTCGATTTATTGGCTTTGTCGCTGTGCAAGTGAATGGGACAATTGTACTTCTTATCGTTCTCGGTGAACAAAAGTCCGAGTTCCATTTCAACGCACTCGTAGACGAACAACGCATCGTCCGGAGTGTGGAGACTGTAGGTCGAACCATACTGCGATCGTGTCTGGTAAAAAAAAAATAAAAAAATAAATATCTGATAGTAATTTACTTTTCAATTAATCACCAGCTATGAAATTATAATAAAAATCGTTTATTCTTTTTCCCAAATCTTCAAAAAAAAATCCACAAATCAATTTTTTTTCGATACCTGATAATCATCGTTGTCATTGAAAAACGTATCTTGCAGAAGCAAAGCGTGATAAATTTTTCCCATGCAAGTTGCCATGACGACTGTGGGCGGTGTGGTTTGTATGCACATTATCGAACAAAAATCAATTCCGTAATTGTCATCGGCCGGCGGATACATCGTCAGAGTTCCAAAAACCACGGGTTTCGATAGGCTGAAAATAACAACAAAATATAAAAAAATTGTTTCACATGTCAAATTATTTTTTTTTTTTAAATCCTTTTTTTTTTTTGGTTCACTCACTTTTCACACAAGATTCTGCCATTGACGATGAGCACATCGCCATTACCGCAAAGCACCAATATCGGCCATCCAATTTCGTTCCAATTCCAATTTTTACCATCGTGATTATCGTCGGATTCCGTGTCCAAAGTGGGTGTGGAAAAATCAAAATCAACCGCAGTTTCACCGAGCGACTCTATGCTCGGCACGGATTGCGAGAACGAACCCGACGGTGTCGGACCGACTTTCCACGTTCTCAACAGACTCGGTGAATTACCCAATTCACACTCGTACAACCTTATTTCACGATAAGGATATTGGAACATTTTTTTTATCGATATTAAAAATTGTTTGACACATCAGATCAAATTTTTGATAACACAATAATTCATTTTTTATCAACACCTGGGTCCCAGTGACCCACAGCGACGTACAAAATGGTTGATCGCCGAGAAAAGACGGTGACCAAAGGGTTAATCACATAATTATTCAATATTTCAATTCCATCGAGAGCCATTTCGACAAAAAAAAAAAAAACAGAAACAACGAAAAAAAAAACGGCTGAAATGAAAAAAAACTTACTGAAATGAATTTTCCGAGGTGAGGACCAAAAGATGCGAGTCGTTGGCGGAACCCGGATGCCATCTTACACGTCGTACTTCGGCGGTAGACAGTTGAGAACCGCAACCGTTCAAATTGTGACTCCTGCGTGTGCGTCAAAAAAAAAAAAGGAATTTGAGGTTTAGAATTTCCTTAAGAGCAATAGTTCCTTCGATCGATCATTATTGGGGCCAATAAAGGCCAAAATATCCTGCCAACATCCACTTCCCCGACACCCTCCCATCCAAAAGCTCCAAAACTAAGGGTAAAAGTTCGTTGAGGGTATTAGGTTACATATTGCATATCAGTCACGACTTTTCCGTCTGTTTTACGTCCTCCAGTGGTTTGTTTTACCAGGACCATGAGTTGCATCGTCGTTGCAAGGCAGACGAAGAGGGGGTAGAGGGGGTAGAGGTGTGTAAAGGGGTGAGTGAGGTTTAGGACGGTCGGAGGGTAGTTTGGGGGTTGCGTGGCAAGCAGAACAGACAGAGAGAGATAGAGAGAGAGAACCCTGTGGCCCACACGACGCAAAAATGGTCAACTCGTGGACGTTATTAATGTTTCGCATATGTCCCCGTATGATACACACACATATATATATATATAAAAAAAACACATATATATATATACATATATACATGTATATACGCATCTACGACTATGTCGGACTACAGGGCAGTGCCTACATACGTACATCATAGAGAGACCGAAAGAGTTGTACTGAAAAAAAAAAGGCGCAAAGGGCTCGGGTCGCATTGTACCCCACACTACCCCATGGGTTCTTAATAATTGATAAAAATGTTGTGAAACGCGCGCATCCGCCAAGGTTTTCACCGTGTGTTTCCGGTGTCGAGGGGAGGTTCGGGGCAGGCGACCCGGAGGGGGCAGGGGGCTCAAGGGGGAAGGGGGGGGAGGCCGGTCCCGACAATCCCCGTTACGTTATAACACGTTGTACTGATAACCGTAACGTATATACGCAACCGGCGGGCGGGGGACGCGTTCAAACCGTCGGGGACCCGAAAAAAAAAGGTCACGGTTTTTTCCATTTCGCATTCGTACCTCCGAGTCCGGCCACATCCGGTATAGGCGGCGGGGGGAGGGGAGGGGGGGGGGGTGTCTGTATGCTATGCATATGACAAAGCCCGGTGACAAAGGCAACGGGCGATTTATTTCGCACTTTTCCAACGGTCCGACGTCGTCGTCCGACGCCTCTCCGACGCGCCCCCCGACCAACCCCCAAATTTTTCTTCGTTCCGTCACCGTTATTATTATTTTATTGTTTTTTTTTTGGGGGCGCGAAATTATCAAAATTAATGGTGTTGTGGTTTGGTTTTTTTTTTTTTTTTTTCGTGGCGGTCAACCGCGGGGGTTTTTGGTTTAACGCGTGCGTTCTGTAACTTCTGAAACCTATATACATATGTATATGTGTGTGTAAGTTAGTATATTATAAATATCTCAATGAATATACGTTTTTTGGAAAAAATGATAAGAATCTTCTTTGAAGACAATTTGATTCTCTATGAAATTGTTCTCATGGTTTTTTTTTCAAATCTGCATGTTTCATGAGTTATTCCCAAAGAATTGCTTATTTATGGAAAAAAATAAATTTTTATCGACCAACCTAATAGAGACATTATTAAGATAAGATAAAAAATAAAAAAACAAAAACCGATAGATTTAGAGAGGATAAACTCGTCGGACAAAACTTCGATTCTTATGCGCGATCATTACTCGTTTAATGTTTTACGTTTAGAGTCCCCGGTCGGGGGTGGGGAAAGGGTGGGAATAAGGGCGTCGGGGGAAAACGATGCTCCCGTAAATAACGACGGCCATTATGATAATCCGTAAGCATAGATTAGACATAACTCGTTAGCACACCTGTGACTGACGCATCTCCAGTGACTTCGAAATACACGTAACACGTGCATCTTCGTTCAACGTTCAACCCCGTGTAATTTATATATGATTTTTTTACTCCGGACCCCATAATTACAAAAGAAGAAAACTAGTCGATATATAGTCTATACATAGTTTATACATGATCTATATATCAACTATATGTGCCCAATCCCATATTTAATGTATACATCATTCTTTTACGTCGGACCCCATAATTACAAATAATGAATAGATGAATAACTAGACGATATATAGTCTCTATATGGTTTATATATAACCTATACACAATCTATATATACCCACCCCCATATGTAATTGATGCATTATGTTTTTCACTCGGACCCCATAATAACAAAAAATGAATAAATGAATAACTAGTCCATACATAGTCTCTACATAGTTAATATATAACCTATACACAATCTATATGTGCCTAATCCCATATACAGTTCATGTATTATGTTTTTCACTCGGACCCCATAATAACAAAATGTATAAAAAATGAAATAAAAATAAAAATAAAAGAATAAATATTAAAAAATTAAAATAAAAAGAGTTAAAAGATTATTAAGCGATGGTTGAGGGGGTTGGGGGGGGGGTGGTCCCGGTATGTTCGTCGGTGAATGCACAACCAACGGCATTATCCACAAGCAGCAGCAGCAGCGACAGCACACGCCGTCGAGAAACGAAAGTTTTGAGCATCCCGCGCGACTGGTCGGACCCATAAAATCGGGATGTTGCGACGGAAAATATATGTAACAACAACAGGGCAAACCACCCGCGCCTCACACTGATAGCCCCCCCCCCCCCCCCACGACTTCTTGCTCGTAATTCATCCGGGTCTCTTCTCCGTGCAACCTCGCTCCACCCTCCTACACCCTCCTGACTTCTCTCACGTCTTCTCGTGCGTGCACCGGCAGTCGCGACGGAACTCGCGTGCATCCCTTCCCCCCGCCCCAACCCCCACGAAGCCCTCTCTCGTTGCCCTCATCCAGAACACACTTGTGCCCCTATCCCAACTAAGACCGTTAATTCTTGGGTTTCTCGTTGCAGGAAAACCCCCGGAACCCAAGGAAACCCAAACCCTGCGCCGTTCCTCGGTCCCGAGAATCTCTTCGTTACCCCCCCCCCCCCCCCACGAGGTGCTGAAAACCCCTTGAAAATTATCGCCCGTTCGCCATTTCTCCTCAAACTTTTCGTTCGACCGAAAAAAAAAAATATTTTCAAAGTGAAATTATTTTGAAAAAATGTAATTTGCATCTTTTGAATTTTCTGTTTTTCAACAAAAATATATTATAAGAATTATTCGTCATTAAACTTTACTTCAACCGCAAAAAAATGATATTTTTTTTAAGTGAAATTTTTTAAAAATCAATTTTTTTTTAATTCTAAAGAAGGATCGAAAAATCATCCCCTATTTTTAGTTTTACTAAAAATTACTGCATATAAAGTCTCGTTGGAGACAGTTTCGTCGTTCAGCAGCGAAAAAAACATTTTTTCATGTCTTCGGACGTGACGGAAGACATCGTTGGATGAATATTCCCCCGGTGGGGTACGAAGTTACCCCGGGCGAGAAACATCGTCGACGAGTTAAATGACAAACACGACGAAAAGAGGATTCCTGGACAGAGAGGCGTTCAACAAAACGACTGGCGACACAACCAAATGAGCCCACCTTATATATATATATACATATATATGTATATATTTAGCACAAGTTGGTCCACACGTACCGTTGTAATTAAAAGAACCGACAGATGTCTCATTCGCCGTTGGGTTTTATTTCGTTACGTGGAACTAAGCGTGTCTCGCGTATTTAAATATATTGTCCAGAGGTGCTTATATATATCTATATATGTGTATATATGTATATATGGACAAGGGTAAGCTCTGGGTTATCTAGCTCAGGCTGCTCGAGTCACTGACGAATTCTTTGATTACAAGTTCTACCTTCTCGTTTCTCCCTTCTCCCTCCCCCCACCCCTTCCCCCCTTCTCCCTTCTCCCACTGGACGTTTTCTGGTCCTTCCACGAGATCCTGTCGAGACTCTGTGTCCTGGGGTACGTACGTAGACGGAATTGATAAGCAACGACGACGACGACGACGACGACTGTAAATTTCGAGAGACAAAGAAAACGAAGAGTTTTGAAGAATGAGGAGAAAAGCCATGAAGGAAAACTTTAACGTTGTGTGACTGAGACAAAAACGTCCGAACGTCCAATCACGTATTGTTAATTTTTTGCCTTCGCTGACCCTTCGTTAGGTTATCTAATTTTTTTTTTTTGGAATAGAAAGAAAATAAAATTAATGAGTGAAGAAATGACTGGCGAAGAATTTTTACGAATTGTTTATCGGGGAAATTTTTTTTAATTTAGTTTTAATGAGGTACGAAAAATTATGGACCTATATATATGTATGTGAATTTTATTTTCACGGTCGAAGGTTCGTTATCATCCCCCGATAACACGAAAAAACGTTCGTGACATTTGTAACGACTTGTAGAAAAAAAATAAAGAAAGAAAAAATGTTTCAATATTTATTTTTCTCCAGATTTTTTTATATATATGTATATAAATATTTTTTTAGATATTTATTTTCAGAAGGGTTGCGAAGCAGCAAATTTACGACCGCTGATCGGCGATAATCTTGCGGACCGGTTTGAAAAAAAGCTATGGCAGGCAAAAAAAAATTGAAAAAATATAAAATAAAACAATTGGGGGTGAAAAAAAGGGGGTGAGAGAGGGCGATATGTCCGCGGTGGGGTTGGACACGGGGGTTGCGAGGTTTCGGGGTGTTTGAATTGGGCGACAAACGTTTGGAGCACGGTCGAAGAGTGCGATGGGGTGAGAAGGAGGGGGTGGAAGGGTGGCCAAAGGGGTTGAGGGCTGGCATCAGAATGTACAGGGAGGATAGTGGGGGAGGGGGGAGGGGGGAAAGAGGATGCGGAGAGCTATCACACGAGTAGTCAACCGCGTGTGGTACTCCGAGATTAGCCCGGCTTTATATCGGGATTACATATGTATAACCATTAGGTTAAATCATTTTTTTTTTTTACATTTGTTTTTTTAATAAACGCCCTCGAGGACGACGACGACGACGACGATGGTGGTCAACGAAAACCAATGGACCTGCTGATGGTCGAAAAAAAAGGTTACGCGTGCAGAAAGTGAAAAATATATATATAGTATATATACATATATATATTGTGTGTGTGTGTGTGTAGGAAAAGGGAAGGGGGGGTGGGTTTCCACCAAGATAACGTTAATATCCGTTTCACAATATACTAAACTAACCCTTTATATGAAATATTTATTACACGAGTGAAATTTTTTGCACGAATTTTTATTTATTTGTTTTTTTTTAAATTTTATTTTTTTATATTTTTTATCGCATTGTTCACGCCAGTAGTCTCACCTCTCGATTTTTATCATCGTTTGTTAGTATTGATTATTTCTTTTCGGGATTTTTGACGATCGTAAATTTGGGGTCGGGCAGAATCGAGAGAGAGGAAGTGGAGGGAGAAAGAGAGAGTTGAATACGGATGGGTGTCATTTCGAACGACGGGCAACGAATGATAAGGACAAAAAAAAATAAAAAATAAAAGAAAAATAGAATAAATATATTTTCAATCCCTCCGGTCGTCAGCCGTGTGTGATGTGGGTGCGACGTGGCAAATATTGTGAAATATTGCTCGATCCTTTGCACCCCGTGTAGAGTAACGTATGCGTTTTTGTCTCGTTCTTTTTTTTTTTTTTGCCAATTTTTTTTTTTTTGCGTTTTTCGATGCACAAAATTCGGTGGCGAGTCACGTACATTTTTTTTCTGCTCTCTCTCTCTCTCTCTCTCTCTCTCTCTCTCTCTCTCTCTCTCTCAATTCCGTCAGTCTACTCTTTCTTTTAAATAAATAGATTGAATAATCTGAATGATTTTTAATAAAATAATTTTTGAAAATAAATCTTGCTGATAATAATAAAAATTTTTTAAGTCGTAAAAATCCTTTCGGCAAAATAACGAAAGCGAGAAAGAGAGACGACAAATATAGTCAAAGAGAGAGAGAGAGAGAGAATCAAAAAGAAAAAGATAGAGAGATAGAATCAGTGAGTCAATGAGTGAGTGAGAGTGAGAAAAAAAAATATAAGGGTAGAACATTTTCGTAGACGCCTCGTTGTGCATTGGCTGTCTCGTGAATTGGTCCGGGCGAAAGGTGAGAATTATTCATAAACGTAGGCCGCGCGGGTCTCGAGGTGGATTTCGTGCTTCGCCACGCAACCCTGGGGGGTTGAAAATTCTACCGAATGTTACGGAGGGGGTGAGGAAGGGGGTAGGGATGCTGTGGCGATGCGGTTCCCGACCGAGTGAGATGGTCTTCGCATAATAAACACATAACGGTAATCCTTAAAACAATAATTAGCTCGGAGTGCCGCCCCCGGACGCAAACGACCTGCATGCTACCATCTCTCTCTCTCTCTTACACACGTAGACTTTTCTTCGGGTTTTCGCATATCCACCGAGCTTCGGTGGAAAAGCGATCTTACCAACGTCGGTTGGTTCGCAATTCGTTGTCGAATTAATACGTACTCTCGACTATATACATATACACATATATATATATGTGTGTATATATACGCCTCGACTCGACCCAAACCGAGGGTTGTTCTTGAGAAAAAAAAAACGAAAAAATGATTTAAAAAAGAAAAATAGAAATGAATATTACTACATCGCGCCACGAAAGCCGCTCGAGTTTGCGGAGTTCGTTTAATGTTCCTCGGACTATTGTGCCGCTTAACTGTGGATAAAGAGATGAAGAGAGAGAGAGAGAAAGATAGAGAGAGAGAGAGAGAGAGAGAGAGAACTAGTGTTATAATTAAATTCATAGCTTGGAGAAGAAACGAAGAATTTGGATGTGGCTATTTTTTTTATTTTCTTTTTTTTTTATGGCCATATCGGTTAGGGGTGGAAATTTTAAAACGATCATTGGTTCAGTGTAAGTGCCTACAATTTAATTAATCAATGATTTATTTTGTCGGAATAGTATTTCGAAGGCATTATTTTTATTTTATGAATTTTCATTACTGCTGATGGCAAATAATTAAATGAATAAATAAATAAATAAACAAATTAATAAATAAAGAGAAAGTGTCAACTAGTAACTGAATGAAAAATATTTTTAAAATAATTTAAAATAATCGGAAAATTATTTTGATAATAATTTTAAAAATTAGAAAATTGTAAATTAGGACTAGTAAAAATTAATTCTCAAGGACATTAACATTGCCAAGTTTCGTAGAATCAATATTATTGTCTAGCTCAAACATTGGCACCGTGATATCGAAGAATCACGTGAATGGCGATCACAGTAATATCGGTTGAAGTATCATGGCTTGTAGCAGAGCTTGTTTCATCGAACCTAACCTCACTCTCTCGCGCGCGGTATGGGTTTTGGGTATATACCACCTACAATAACCGCGCTCGATTTGCACGAGCCGAGAATCAAGTCCTTCGCGGCTTCGAGATTCTCCGGGATTAACCAAATGGCGGCAATAATGGCGATTATTCGGATTATGATATCAGACCGCGAAGTGGCTTCGTTCGCCAGTTTCCACCGCGACGAGACCACCCAACATCAACATCATCGCCCGCTAACGGCGAGCGCTCTTATACCCGCCCAAATCCTGACTCCAAGACAACCGGATTAAAACTGTTACCGCGAATGCACGTAGCCCACCCTCCCCACTTTTGCCTCAGCGCCACCCTCTCTCGAAACTCCGACGATTTGGCTGCGGTGCGGATAAATAAAAATTTCGTTGTTTCTCGTGGCCGGCCGCGAGAGCGCGCCACCGGAGCTAGGGTGACGCGGAATGAAAGATGGAATACATAAATTATATCTACGCGCACCATTTTCCACGTGTACGTGTACGAAAAGGTAGCTCACGAAGAACGTCAGAAGACATTAAATCCCCGAGATTCGTTTTAATGACCGCAACTTGCTTGCAAACTGTTCGCCATAGACCGGACCCGCGTATGAGCTATACATTTGCTCACAACAGTTCGCAAAAGTACCCGAGGTTAATACCAACCGTGAATAACGAGACTGCGAGAAAAATTAAAACGAAGACGAAGAAACTCCGAGGTGCGAAGAATGTCTCTTAATAATTACAAAAACTCTCGACTCTAGAATCTCAGGGAATGTCTCCTTTTTTTACTTCCTAAAGTTAGTTTCCCGGTCGCTGAAGATCCGAGTTACATGAATCGTAGACTTTGGAATGACAAAAAAACAAAGTAGACGCTAAAGTTGTTGAAGCAAGACTCCATAGACAAATAACGAAGCTCACAGTTGAGGATAATTAGTGAGTAACACATGTGGGAAAGAATCCAAATTTTGTCAATAGTCATTGTCTTATCAAAGCGATCGATAATCATGAAAATTTTTTCACAGTCACCTGCCCGCAAATGTTCGACACTCGAATCATCAGGAAAATTTTGAAATTTGTCGATCCCTCGCCCGGGGAAGAGATTTGTCTGGGACAAATTAGTGGAGGTGTCTCGTCTCTGGCGTGACTTAGCTGCGTCAGGGGTAGTTGCTTCGAACCGGGGAAAAGCTCGGGCGAGTGTTCGCGGATTTCCATGTGGATATTTCGGTTGAGCAAAGGGCGGAGGGGGGATGAAGCGAACGTTTGGAGTTCTTCTGTCTATGTGCAATGACGTTTATCTCTAATAATAAAGGTTTTCATAATTGCCCGACGTTATAATCACCCGCGAGATTGGATGGCGGAGAGGGTTTACCAGAGGAGGGGAAGGGAAGGGTAACTGTGTGGAGAAAGGTTTTCGAAGGAGGTTGAAGGAAGGTGCGGAGGTACGGGGTAAGGTATACCGGGTGTGGCATGTGTTGTTGATGAGGCGTTTAGTATTCAACGGTGCGTTCTCTTCCTCGGGTTCGTGCGCAACTTTTGAAAACTAACCGAGTAAAGCCACCTTAATTCCATAAGAGGGGTGAACGCCGGGGGTGAGGGGGCGGCTAAGGAGCTCGAGTGTCATCCCGTAGCCCGTTTAATTACCGGATATTAGGACGCCGGGAGTGCGAAAGGTGAACCCGTAGAAAGACGAGGATTGAGGAACGTTATTACGAAGAGACAGTTTGCGAAGAAATATTTTTAAGGGTTTGTCACTTCGTAATTTTTGGATGTATTCGTTTGTGTAAGGGTTAATTTCAATTGAGAGGGTTTATTTTTATTTTATAAAAATGGAGATTCTTGTTGATGAGTATTTTGAGGGGTTTTCGTGGTAAGTTTTCTGGCAAAGATTTTAATTGAGGGTGTCGTTGAGTCATTTGGTAGATTCTAAAATGTAGGCAACTTAACTATGTCTCCTCATGAGTGAAATATTGTTTCCTTGAGTTCTAAACGTGAATTTTGCATACTCACAAACAGGAAACGATTTCATTGCCACCCTGAAAAGCGTTGTCTTTGCCCCAACGTTTCGGCAATTCGACTATCACGATGCCCAAGTTGCCCCAAAGCGCAAGTTGCGTCGCGGTTTCGTTGATAAGCAGATTCGTGATTTCCAGTATCGGCGGATCCGTTGGTTGCAATGTCTGAAAACAGAAAAAAAATCCATCATCCTTATTTACTGCTCTACAGTTTTAGAACCAATTTTTGCCTAATGATTTTTTGTCCTTCAATAACACGCGAAGATTATCGACCGCCAACCGAATGAAATTTAAACACAGGGGCGGTACGTAAAAAAGTACGTTTTTTCCGTCCCTCATTAAGATTGTCGGTCCCCCGAGGAAAGTCCCGTGCCCGAAGAGAGTGCAGGCATTACTCGGGTGGATACTCAGCTCGTGGTAACCTGCCCCAGCGAGGTAAACGCGAACGAAGCGAAGTGAGCGTCTCTCGCACTGTCGAGAAAACACATTTATTAAGAGAGAGAGCAGCAGCCTAAGGACTCGAGAAACCCAAGCAAGCGTCTCTCACCGTTCATAAAGTCTCCAGAGCTTTATCTCGCTCGAAGCTACACGGCAGAACCACCCAGCCAGGGTTGAGCTCACGCTCGTTTTCGCAACTGTCTAACATCTGTCCCCTCCCCCCCATTTTTTTTCCTTTCTGAAGAAAGAAAGAAAGAAAAAAAAATGACGTCACATTGTCGACGCCTTATTAATCCGAGGGCGAAGGGCGGTGTAGGGCTTTGAAGAAATTAAAAGAACAGAACGAGTAGTCTAATGTGAATACATCCATTTGAGAACCGACGAGTGACTCGTCCTCGTGCTCCAAAACATCCCCGAGGACACACCGAAACCATTAACATTTTTCACTCACCCCATAATTTTTATTTTTGCCCCCTTCTCTTGCTCTGCCTTCCCAATCCTCTCTCGCACTTCCTAAGTACCAGACGGATAGACGTCTTGAGGCTTGTCACGGTTTTTAAATATTTTTTTCACTCGTCCATTGAGGGTGGTACTCGATTTAACGTGTATATATATATACACACTCGGAACGTATTTTTAAACGAGGTAACTACGTAAACGACGCACTAGCTGTCTTTTTTTATTACCTTTTGTTTTTTTTTTAAATTTTAATACCAACAGAAATCCTCGGGGTGTCTTCGAGACTCTTTGTGTTTGACATCTCGTAATCGGGGGTGGCAACGTGTTGGATATTTTCCCTAGATTTTTTAGAATTCTGTTTATTATAAATATACTTGGTAATCTTTGTGACAAGTTTTGCACACTTTATAATTTATTCGATTACATTCGATTTTTAGTCAAATAACGAGAGATTTGGGGAAGTGTGATGCGCAATTTTGTACGGTTTGGCGTTAAAGACTTTTGTGTGTTGAGAACGATAAATTTGGAGTACGATTTATGGCCGAGATTGATTGTAAGAATGAGATAATCGTAAATATTTGATTTTGTTCTTTCTTTCGTTTGAATTTGGCGGTCGCAGAGCTACCGCCATTTTGATTGGACGGACTCGCGGGAGTCACGTGATACGTTGGTCCAGCACCAGTCGGCCCGCCGCGGGAGACTATTTTTTTTCACGTTGTCGGTCGGTTTGACGTATGTCGAGGTCGATCGAAGATTGTAAATTATGAGTTCGATAAAAATCAAAAGTTGTTACATATACAGCGACGACACGTCGCTGTCAGCCGTTTACTTGCCAGACGAAACCCCGGTTATCATTGGCAGAACCGTTGACACGAAAATCACGGATTCAAAGTGTTCGAGAAAGCAAGGTTAGTTTTCCATATGTCGTACGAACACAAACAAACACCCACACACCTTTGCAGATTCGTTTTATTCATTTTTTACAAACGTTCCTAACCTCAAATCATCATGACTACAGCGAACGTTGCACTTTGGTCGTTGTGCTTTTGTATTTCGTAATTTTTTTACGATATAGCACAATGTGACATAACCTTTGTATTGTTTTATCTATACTTTGCAAAAGTTACCTAACCTCACATCATCAAAACGAATGCAAACATTGCACTTTGGTCAATGTGCTTTTATATATGTTGCAATTGTTTTTATCGATGCGATACGCTGTGACGTAACCCTAAAAAAAATGTATCTGCGCACATTGTTTTATGATTTTGGTTCGTCCGATCGCACGATGGCCATGTTATTACGTTTGTACATTTTGATAGTTCGTCTTTACGCGAGTTACGCGAATCAGAAAGTATTCGTGCAACAGATCGGACCTAGAAGTTGCGGATTGAACGGATTCGAGACGGAGAGGGGGGTGAATGTTCAGGCGAATCACGGCGACAGGTTGGAAGTTTTGTACGGACGTTATCCGTATCGTATAGAGTTCAATCCGCCGCCGCCGCCGACGACGAGCGAGCGATCGAGCGAAGGGGCGAACGGCAGAAAGAGATTGTGCTCGGATTCGGAGAACGAGGATGAGGAAACGGCGCGGCGCTGGTCCAACAAAAAGGCCAGGTCGAGTCGCGAGCCAGATTCGAATTTGTCGGAGCGCGAAGAAGCCAATGGCGGTGTAGAAAGCGATCAAGAGGAGATGGACGATTTCGTGGACAAAGCCACGGCGAGAGCGATCATGAGCAAAGTCAACGATCGCGCCAAAGCAAACGAGAAACATTCCGAATCTGCGGATGTCGCCGAACCCGACGATTTGCCCGATGAGACGACCGAAGAGTCGTGGGAAGAAGTTAAAACGCTGATGATTTACACGTCCGTCGGAGTTCAGAGCAGATCGAGGATAGCCGCTTACGACATGGACAATACTTTGATAAAGACGCTTTCGCAACATGTTTTTCCCAAAGATCACAACGATTGGCAACTTTTGTATCCAGAGGTGCCGGGAAAATTGAAAAAACTTCACGCCGAAGGTTACAAGATTGTGATTTTTACCAATCAGGGCGGTATGCACAGAGGCAGAATAAAACCCAGCGATTTTAGATTGAAGATCGAGAGGGTGGTGAAAAAATTGGGGGTACCCGTACAGGTTTTCATTGCTTGCGGAAAGGATTTGTACAGAAAACCTCGCACCGGAATGTGGGAGAAGCTGGTCAAAGATGTAGGTATAAAAAAGAGGAAACAAAAAAAAAAAAAAAAGCCTTACTAAGTGGCAGTTTGGCAAGCATAATCAACCCCGATCAAAGACATTTATTCTTCATTATTCATTTCGAGATAATTGAGTTAAATTTTTAGATCGAAATAATGAAAAATGGGCAAGTCTCGATTTTTTTTTTCATGTGAAAATGTCTAATTTTGCCTTTTTTTTACCTCTAACATTTTTTTTTATCACAGTAAATATTGAATTTTAACCGAATAATTTGTGGCAACTCTCGAATAAAGTACCAAAGATTATACAAGAATTTTTTTCAAGTCGATAAAATCAATTAGTTACTCGCAGCAAGCCTCAAAGCCCTTAAAACCCTTCTCAGCCAAGAGAAAAAAAAAGATAGCTGAACATGTAAATTATTTTAATGTCAGAAAAATGAAGGAGTA
Organism: Diplazon laetatorius; assembly: GCA_963662125.1. Lineage (NCBI taxonomy): Eukaryota > Metazoa > Arthropoda > Insecta > Hymenoptera > Ichneumonidae > Diplazon > Diplazon laetatorius. The sequence continues at coordinate 20,331,119 of OY759155.1, read as the reverse complement.
CGAATCGACAAGTCGAAATCATTTTTCGTGGGTGACGCGGCTGGCAGACCGCAAGATTGGGCACCCAAGAAAAAGAAAGATCACTCGTCGGCCGATCGTTTGCTCGCTTTGAATCTGGACGTAAATTTTTTCACTCCCGAGGAACACTTTTTGGGTCATAAACCAGCTCGTTACAGTCTCCCGGAATTTAATCCGAAAAAATTGTCGACTATGGCGCAACTTTGCGAACCGTCGGATGCCAAACTCACGACTGGCGAACAAGAGGTATGATTTAAAAAAAAAAAAACAAAAAAAAAACAAATTAACGAACCGAAATAAAGTAAAATAATTTTTTTTTGTAATTTTTTTTTTTTTTTTTAATTCGATAGGTGATTATCATGGTGGGTGGGCCTGGAAGTGGCAAGTCACACGTAGCGAGAACATACCTGAAAGATTATCATCACGTTAACCGTGACAAATTAGGTAGCTGGCAAAAATGCGTGACTGTGATGACAAATGCATTGTCAGAAGGAAAAAGCGTGGTTATCGATAATACAAATCCTGATGTGGAATCGAGAAAGAGATTTATCGAAGCCGCGAAGGCCCAAGGCGTTCCCGTGCGATGTTTCGTCATGACAACACCGAAGGAACATGCCAGACACAATAATATGGTAGAATTTAAAAATCAAAAATTATCAAATAGGAAAGACGATTTAATATAAACTTTTTTTTTCGTTTTTTGCACGATTGCAGTTTCGAGAACTCACAGATCCAAGTCACACGATCGTCACCGACGTCATCATAAATTCGTACTCGTGAGTAAACAATTTTTTACATTAATTTTCATTGCCAGAAAAAAAATAATAATTATTCATAAAAAATTGATTGATGAAAAATTATAATTAAAGCAATTTTTATAATCATTAGATTGTTTTTTTTTTGGTAAATGGTGGCAGTCTTTAAAAAATCACAAGGGCACACATCCGAGCAATGCTCTCTTTTCAATTTGTTTTGTTAAACGATAGCTCGTAGTAGTTTTTTCATTTTTTTTTAGTTATTCTCGATAGTGAATTTTGTTGGTAGCTACACAGATTCTTGGTCGTTGTTCTGGCGTTGTTCGAGATTCGTCAAATTACTGATCCTCATGTGTCTTCGTATTATCTTCGGAATACTGTTCAACAATTCACAACATTGCAGAAAAATTTACGTTAAACCGAAACTCGACGAGGGATTCGACGAGATCGTTCAGGTGAATTTTGTTCCACGTTTCGACAACGACGATCATCGAAAGCTCTACGAGATGTATCTGCTTGAAAAATAGACTAAACGTATTTGAAAAAAAAGAACATTAACTTTATTAAACGACAATGAAGATTACGTAATTATTTAATTTATTCTACAGTCGAATAATTTATTTATTAAAAAAAAAAGAAAAAAAAACATTTTATCAATGGGGGACAACGAGAGAAGGCTATTGCAACCAAATTTACATCGTCATTCCATAATTATCCACGATAATAAAAATTTACCGAATTAAGAGCAAAAAAAAAAATTGAACTATGGATACAGTATTCATTTGTGATTATTTTTTAACGTCCTGGTCGATGAATAATTTATGATAGAATAAGAATGTACGAAATAAAAATGTCCAAGGTGTTTTTCAACCCATTGATTATTTTTTTTCATTTAAACCGTGACACGATTAAAAATTAAAAAATCAAAAACCTTTCCTCAACAAATTCCCAAACTCTTTCAAATTTTTTTTTCCTATTATTTTCGCAGCTGTTAATTAAAATATTTCTCACTAATTTCGGTTTTTATTTCTTTTTTAAAATTTTTTTTCACACGATTACGGTTATAAAAAAATATTTAAAAAATGTGTTTTTAACGTGAAATTGTCTCAGCTTTTCGATAAAAATATCAGTTTATCATTTGGACACTCGAAAAATCCATTAAAAAATCGAACCCCAAAATTGTTCGATATTCGATGAAATTGCTCGTATAAAACTTACATTTGAAAAAAATATATAAATTGGCAATTCAATTACGAGATTTCGATTATTGTGTTTTATAAATTTCATTTGTTTTCCACGTGCGTCGTGAAATTTTCCTCGCACGAATTATCGCGCGTCTTAAGATGCTAACGAAAGAGCTTTCGTCGTACACACGCGACGTTGCTCACAAGGAATCTCGAAGTTAGATTGCCATAATGTATGACTCGGTAGTGAAATGTAGCCGTGAGAGCGAGAGAGGAGAAGGGGAGGGAGGGTGTCTGGAATAGACGAAACGCGGGTGGACTTTGGACGAATAATGCAAAGCAAACTCGTTGAATTATAGTCCGGCATTTGTCCATATTAAGGAATCCACGAGCCCGGAAACTCGTGAAGCTTTAATGCGTTATCATTGTATATGTGTGTGTGTGTGTGTTTGTGTGTTTATGCATGCGTATGGATCAACAGTCGGCTACAACGTCGCGGGGGATGATACGTATTCACATATAAAAGCACAAGTCCTCTCGGCCCTTTCACCTGGGCTCGTTATTATTAGTCAGGACGCGTATTCATCTGAAAATTAATATTTACACGCATCTCGAGTGTCACACCCGTTATATATGACACTTTGTTCAAAAAAAAATTTCCATCGCGAATCTTTGATTCTAAGATAATTAATTTTTTTTTTTCATTTTGATAAAATTGGAATTAATAATTGATTACTGGCGACATATTTTGATTGTGGACAAAATAACTGAAAGACAAAAAATCGTATTTCATGTATTATGAAAAAATGAATTATTTATTTATTTTTCATAAAAATATTGCAATATCGAAATTAATTAATTAAATAATTTATTTATTTTTTTCATAAAAATATTTCAATGTCGAATTAATTGATTAAATTATTTGTTTCTTTTTCATGAAAATCTTGAAATATCTAATTAATCGATTAATTAATGTATCACAATTGAAAAAAAGTCAAAATGAATTCGGTGGGAATAAAATATATTCGTGAATTAAATTTTGCTGCACGTTATGGATTCGGTAGGTGCGTCGGTGATTACTTTCCGGTGCGGGATATTCCGGAAAGTCCGGAATTCGAGAAGGGGGTGGGGAGGGGGTGGAACCGGCGAAGAGCCAATAGTTTCTAGTCGGCCGAAGAGGCGCGAGAGCCCCGAGCCCCGTTATAGAGCATAATTTAGTGGACAGTTTGATATACAAACAATCTTTAATGAAATTCTTGGTGTTCATTAATAACGCATTACAGCCTCTCTCGCGTGTTCGTGGGGGCCCCCGCCTTCGGGCTTTTCGCAAATGGCACTTCCAACGCTCGGGAACCCCCCCATATCCCTTTTGGTCTCCGACCGGTGTTGCGTTTGGCTTGGTAGTGTCACTGCGCCCTTACGGTTACCTCTCATATATTTGTCCCTCGATTTTCCGACCAGACCCACCAAGGAACGAACCGATGAGCCCCATGCTTACCCAGAATCTGTGTTGGACAGCCTTTTGCTATATGTGTTTTGCAATTGAAGTACTAAATTAATACTGAACAGGGTTGTAAGTGATGCATTATTTATTTCCGTTATTCATTAAAAATAATGGGAAATTCAAATTTATTCCCATTATTCATTGAATAATAATGAGAAATTCAAACTTATTCCCATTATTCATTAGAAAATAATGGGCAATTCAAACTTATTCCCATTATTCATTGAATAATAATGAGAAATTCAAAGTTTTTCCCATTATTCATTAAAAAATAATGGGCAATTCAAACTTATTCCCATTATTCATTGAATAATAATGGGAAACTCAAACTTATTCCCATTACTCATTAAAGAATAATGAGCAATTCAAACTTATTCAATTATTGGTTCAAAATAATGGGCAGTTCAAACTTATTCAATTATTGATTCAAAATAATGGACAATTCAAACTTATTCCCATTACTCATTAAAAATAATGGGCAATTCAAACTTATCCCATTACTCATTAATAATAATGGGCAATTCAAATTTATCCCCATTACTCATTAAAAATATGGGTAATTCAAACTTATTCCAATAGTCTGGCTAACGTTTGCGTACAAACACAATGACAAAAATAAAGCTTGCGTGTACATAACCAATGAAACTTCTTTCCAAACGACCTGATAGTACGATTTATTTGATAAATTTTTAATTGTCATTAGACAATTTCAATAATTGTCTCTTTATCGTAAAAACCGGATAATGCTTTCTGTTTTTTTCCAAGCTGAGTAATTACGTGAAAACTTATCAGCGGTTAATTAATTCATTAATTAATTTATCAAGGGTGGGCTTTGAGATATGTAATATTATTAGATGACCGTACGAAAAAAAAGGGGATCGCGAGGGTGCGGCGAGCGAGGGATGGTTGATGGTTCGTCACACACAGGTGTTACGAATCAAGAGATTCTTGAGCGTGACTGACCCATCGACGTGGGTCAAGAAAATTTAGACGTGTAACGTTATCGGAATCACATGTGGGGTACGAATGGCTCAGTGATATTAACCCAAATTCGCGAGTTTATATTCTCGACGCTCTATCAAAGGGCGTTGAATAATGAATTAATTGAATGATATTGAAGCACGTGAGATTGCGACGACGCAAACTTAGGCGCAAAAAGTGTTTTTCAGCCTAATTGGGGGGGGGGGGGGGTCGTTAAAAACTGAAAAATGACTCTCCTTCATTTTTCCAAAGAAGCGTCATCGAAACATTTTTTTTTTTTTGAGCTGGGATCTCGAAAAGGCTTCTTTGGTAAAAAATCGATTGAGGCACGTAAAGGTCGTAACGAGGTCCAAAAGCGATGAACAACGTACGATGGTGAACGAGAGGAAACGTGAATGAAGAGACCCACGCAAAATAATGGAAGGTAATGCCCATGGACAGAGGGCAAAATCCACCGAGGGTTGGCGACCACGGGGCACGAATATAGAATTTTAATATAGTGGTTTACGAGCGCGATTGTCCCCGCAATTTTACGGTCTCCATAGAACGGCCATTTGAATTCTTAGATCTGCATACTTGGCGGAATTGCGTGACGGTCGCGCGGACCACGAGAGTTGGAACAACATATATATATATATATATATATATATATATATATATATATATATATATATATTTATAAATGTAGTAGCCGAAGCAGCATCAGCAGCATAGCCATCAGTAGCACGGTTCCACATCGTGCAAAACCACCCCCAACCCCCAACCCCCAACCCCCATTACCATGAAGACCGAACCACCAACCGACGAACGTTAAAATATCTCGGCTGCCTTTCTATATGTTATGGGCTTTAATAAAATAATAACGATATACGAGCTTTGGGCTAACGCATTCGCCTGTACAAGTACACACCCTATATATATATATATATATACATATATACCCAAGTGGCGTATAGGCAATATGTTTTATGGAACCACTGTGCCATGGATAAATGCTCCAGCCTCCCAAAATATCGTATTTCATTTGACGAAAGGAATTTCTACACCAGTCGAATGGAATATGAAAAAAAAAAACAATTGATACGTATATATTCGTAACAAAATTTTTCCTGGTATTTAGGAAAAACAAAAGGATGTTATAGAAGGAGGAGCAAAGGGTATAACGCTTCCTTAATCATGCGGACGAATTTTCCCGCGGTTTTCCGGCATCCCCCCCGCGCATCTTTATCTTTCATTGTGTCGTGGGTTATGCCCCAGCCCTTTCCCTCACCCGCAACGATATAAGCCCTCCCCCTTTCCCGCCCGCGTATCTGTTATAATTTACAATGTTATGGCGATTTTATGTATATCTCGTGGCCCGGGCTATGGCTCGGTATACTACGCCAACCGTAGAAGTATTATTTAAATTAAACTGGAGCGGGGGGTTGGAGGGGGGCTAAACTAAGCGAACTGAGAGCATCGAAGTGCGGAAGGGGGATTCCAGGCCGGGTTGAGAAAACCGTCGGACGGGGGCGTTGGGGCGTAGGTGCCGTGTCGCGGTTCTCTATGCAAATTATTATCGCCGAGCGATAATTTAAATGCATATTTTGCCTCACTATATCATTTTATTATTGCCGGGGCTAAGTTAAGTCGGTGGTGAGTGAGCGAGCAAGTTTGAGAGAGAGAGAGAGAAAGGGAGAGATGTAGAGCTTCACTTTTGGGGGGCATAGCAACATTCTGCAGGATCTACCGTTCGCTTAGGTGCGCGGTTTTTCGGCCGAAAACTTGTGGTTCTAGTATATATATATATGTGTGTGGGATACGTAGCCTGGGAGAAAGAGCGAGAAAGTGGTAAAGAGGGCAAGATTTAAACGTTACCCATAGTGCCTGAGTGCCCCAAGCCTTCACCCTTGTATATATCTGGTGCCCTTAGCCACCAGTCGTCCAACCTCGGTGAAGTTTCACCATCCAAGCACTTTCTTATTAGCTACGTCCTACGACGTTTTAATTCCAAACTGTTGGAAGTCGTCTTTAGTACATAAGCCATCTACATATCCGTCCGTTCGAGGACGCGCAGACTGAGGACTTTAGGGGTCGGCTCATCCGACCCTAAAGTTCTATTTTCATTTCTTCAATCGAAGAAAAGGATTTATTGTAAGATCAGTTAGCTAAAAAGAGTGAGAGTATGATAGTAAAATAGTTTCAGGGAAGGTAGGAATAGGAACAAACGCTAGGCGGTACATATGGACCTCTGGTAGTTGAACAGGGTTCGAAAGAAGAGAACAGGGTCCAAAAGGAGAGAACAGCATTCAATTAGGACTGGTATATCGAATATGGGAAGTGCAGATGAGGATCTTGATGTGTTGGAAGGCGACACAGGATAAAAAGGTAGAACTGTGTGTGGGAATTAGAAGAGGTAGCCTTCACAGACAGCCAGGAAGGTAAGCAGGAAGGCACTAGGTAGGTAGTACGGGTAGATAGCACTAGGTAGGCGCTAGGTAGGAGCAGCATCTCGTCAACCAATCTAGTTACCATAAAGAGCAGCCCCGTTAAGGCGATGGTGACCACCTACACTGTCTCTCTCTCTCTCTCTAGCCTGTAGCTCCCATTCCCTTAAACCGGGGGGTTGGTTCGAGTCACCCGGGCCGAACGAAGAAGGGCTGCTGCCGCTCTGGCTTCCAAAGCCTGTGTGTGCGGTCAGTATTTTAATTCCCGACCGTTATCGCAAGGGGTCCAAAGGAGTCGGGCGAGGGAAAGAGGAAGCAAAGTCCGAGGGGCGAAACGGCATCGCCCCGCCACTAGTAGTACGTACCGGTTACCTCTTCTGGCTACTCTAACGGAGGGGGTCAGTGGTAAAAGATACATGTAAGTTGACCCCGCCCTCGGGACCTCTCTCTGGACGCTTATGAATATTAATTACGCCGACCGCGAAAGCGCAGACCAACCCCTTCCCCGTTGCCCCCTTCGGGCCCCCCCTCCTGGATTCGACCCCCTTCGCCGCGACGAGAACAAATTAGACCTTTACTTCCATGCATTTCTCCGTTTTATTCGAAACCGAGGCGGGTTTCGCACGCGCGCGAATGTTCCGGGGCTCTTAAACTCGGAAAATCCGCCGCTGTTCTTTCGCCCTCTCCCCCTCCCGAACCCCCCTGGTCTCGTCCTGACCTGCCGGACGAATATCCTGCTCTGTACCACCCTCACCTTTCCCCGGATCCCTCACCCTTCTGGCCGGCCAGCGACGAACCCTTATTATTCGCCGTAACTGCACTAACCCGTCGGAATAAGGCAGAACGAAATTTTCCATCGCAAGCTCTCTCCCATCCTTCTCACTTGGAATTCCATGTATCACACGTTACCCCACGACAGTTTTAATCTGAATCTTGTCTGGTGGATTTTCGTTTTTTTTTCTTTTCTTTTTTTTTTTTTTTGTTTCTATGGCGAGTTTGGGAAATTTATGGTGATGCTATGGATGCGAATGTGAAACAATGTTTCTGTAATGGAAATGGATAGGAATATATATGTATGCCTAGTTTCTTTTTTCTGGATATTTATGAGTGGATGAAGCTTGAAGGAAACTAAACTCATCGTAAGAAAATCTATATTTTTAGACAGTTTATAATTAATGGTGCTCCGCTCTTTTTGGATCGATAAACACATATATATATATGAATTATTTTATGATTAATCTTCTTCTCATAAAGATTAGACGAATTTTTATTTAATGAACTGATCGTTATAAAGTATTTTTGAAAAATCAAATTTGAAGAAGTTGATTTTAAAAAGCTTCAAACATATTTCTTTGGAAAGAAAATGACACATATTTCTCTCGATAAATTTAAGGCAATGGAAAATTTAAGTTCACGCTAACGAACCTTCCCCTGCGCCCCAATCCAAATATTCCTACAACCCCGGATCGTTGTTTCCACGCAAGAGGGTGAAGATTTCACAGTTTCGGGGAAAATCTTTGGCAGTTTCATAACTATACGAAAGGGGAGGGGAGGAATATAACAACAGGAGTTAAAACCGCAACACGAATGTCATATCTCAGACACGTTTTCGCTAACTGTAAGTCTCGGGGAAAACGCCTACGTCTCTAACAAACATCCCCCATCCCCCTTGAGTTCACGGGTTTTCAGGGAAATCTTATTATCGGACTAAATCTCATTCACGAAACAAGCACAACCCCCACTCAGCCACAGTCACACAGTGAAACCCATTTTGAAACTCTCAAAGCTCGCACAAATTTTAACCCTAGTTTTCTTTTTTTTGTCACTCGAACAGAGCTTTGAGTTATCGCTCGTTCGAATTAGATTTGAACTTGAAAATTTGCAAAAAAAAAAAAAAATTCGTAATTGGGGGATGAACGAAAGAGGAAAATGGCGTGACGCGAAGTGCCGGGGGTGATTTTCTCTCGAAATCTGGTAAACTTTAATCCCCGACGAAAATCCACGCGACGCCTATACGTAATTAACGTGTGAGCTTCGTTATATAAATACGTATATATATGTGTGTGTGTATATAGGTGGGCGTATAGTGCGTAGTCCACGGGGCTCGTAAACTCAACGGAGGGCAAGTTTCACGTGTCTGAATTTCATTTTCTCACTTGGAGTTTCGTGCATGCCTCGGTGTTTGCGGTTTAAGCGTGAACGTGGCGTGTTTGTGTGTGTGTGTGTGTGTGTTGGGAAATGCGAAAGAGAGAGAGAGAGGGGTGAAGAGTGTGTGAGAGAAGGAGGGAGAGAGAGGACGTACAGTGCCCTGTCTTAATGGATTTTGCTTTAATTGTAAAATATCTCGCAAGTTCCTGTGCCACTGGGTTTCGTGCGTTTACGAGAAGCAAAAGCTCTTTTCGGATACGTTTAATTACGCAGAGATTCCACGATGCACGCACACCATACCCAGAGGATGAGTTTAGGTTGCAACAAGCGATACAGATATTAATCTCCAACGCGATTTTTCAAAAAAAATAAAAATTAATAAATAAATAAAGAATAGGAAGAAATAAATGAATAAAGTCAGAAATAAAAGAAAGAAAGAAAGGCAGAAATGAATAAAGAGATGGAGACAGAAATGAATAAAGAAAGAAAGACAGAAAGCAAGACAGAAATAAATAAATAAATAAAAAGAGAAATAAATAAATAAAGAAAGGCAGAAATAAAGACTGAAATAAATAAATAAGTAAAGGACAGAATAAAACAAGCGAGTTGATATAAACACGTCGATACCACTCTCTCACGGGACTCGAGGATTTTCCATTTTAGATCATCATCATCCCTCACAGGCGCGACTGTGGTGGATGGAAAAAAATAAAACAAAAATAAAAAACCACAACGAAATAGGAAGAAGAGAAGAGTGGGACTTAAAAAATTGAGGGTGCTAATGCGCGGAGGCTGGGGAGTGGTGAGAGTTTCTCGACGAAATGTCTTTCTATTTGTTTCGCGTCGACTTCACGATGCTGCCGTCATCGACGCGTGACTTTTTCACACATTTTTGCATACGCCTTGGATTTGCAGGACACAAAAAAAAAATAAAAAAAGAAAAAGAAAAGGAAATAAATAATGCATTATTCACGAGTTTACTCGTTGAAATATATTTCCGGGCTCTTAGCGATAAGACGATGACAAATGTTTCCAATATCGATCAAACGGAACAAAAAAATTAATAAATAAAAAATAAATAAACAAAGTTTTCTCCACAAGGAATCAAAAATAATAAATAAATAAATAAAATTCGATCTCCAATGCCATATAAAAAAATTATTTAGTCTCTTACGTATATTTATATATATCTATATATGTACATATTTATTGATTTAAGATTTCGAGGACTCAATTTTCGCAACACAAAGCCCGAGTAATCGAAAAAAAGTATAAAGAAAGAAGAAGAAAAAAAGCACAGAGCGAGAAATGATTGAGTAAAGTTTGGTCGAACGTAGGAACAAGGGCGACTGGATGATGGTCCTACATATATAGATATATAAATATATATATATATACACATCAAGGATAATCGAAGAAAAGTTTGTTGGCCAGACCCAACCCCGAAGTGTGCTGGGCGACAGACTATCTTTGATTAACGACCGCGACATCGGATATAATATAACGTAGTGACGGATATAGATATAACGACGATCGTGTGGGGGGAGGGGGGAAGGGGGTGGGGTTTGAGACGGGAGGTACCCCGCTCACAGACTTATAGACAGTGCAGAGAGAGGACCGATGAAAACCCCTCAGATGCACTCACCGGTTCGCCGCCCCCGCCATCGCTAACAATAAGAAATCTACTACCGGGCGATGGGGTAATTTATAACCCGATGGCAAAAAAAAAAAACGATTGGTAACCCGAAGGGACGAAGGAGGGGGAGGATAGTGGCAGTAGCAGGCTTCGCGAGCTTTGCCACAACGATTATTACGAATGGCATCCATTTATTAGCCCCACCGGCCCCCGGGTTTCTGCACAAGGGGCATAAAACGATCCGTATTGCGGGGCCCCGCGTTAAAATCAACCCTTATCCACCCAGTCGATTAATGGTCATCGATTTATTTTCACTCGCTCGTTCATCCATCCTACATTTGTTTAATGTGCGTTTTTTCTGTTTTTTTGTTGTTGTTGTTGATTGAAATGGTGGAAATGATTTTTTATCGTTATTTTTATCATGAAAAAGCGTGAAGTGAAAGATTCACATGGTAAAAAGAAAACGAAATTAATGGTTTTTGATTCGGGTTCGTTGGAAATAAACGTTTATTAAAAAATTGAAAAAAAAAAAGTTTATTTATTAATTAATAAAATATATGAATAATAAAAAAAATATAAATATATAAATGAAAAAGTTTATTTAACAATTAAAAAAAAAAGTTTATTTGAGAATTAATAAAAATGGTTATTTAAAAATTCTAATAAAGATTAATTAAAAATAAATATAAAACGTATTTATTTTATATTTGTTTTATTTTTATTTTATTTTTATTTTTCTTTTGACTTTTTTGGAAATAAGATCTCATGAAAAAAACGACTCTGCGAAAGGTTATTTCGCGATATCTGTGACATTGCAGAAGACCGAGACTTGAGCTACGGTGATACATTGTCGTCATTCTCGTACGACCAAGTCCTCGCATTTATATGAGAAATTCTCTATAAATCGTCCGACGTTTACGTTGTTAAATATATATAAACACATAAATACCCATGTGTGTGCGTGTTTGAGGTATGCACACGCGTCAGTAAAATCCCGTAAACCAAATTGTGAATATGATAATGCGGTCCATGACAAATACCGATTTCGGTATTTCAACGTCGTTTCACCGATTGCACGGACATTTGTTCACGATTATGGGAAAATGCTTCTCGGGTCTCCTTCGGTCTGACGTATGGGGAGAGGATATTCCTACGGTTTTTTCTTTGCCTACCTTTCCCACCGCTCAAAAAACTATTTTAGTACGCGAAAAACATTGCCAAGTAGTTTTTAAGAGAAAAAAAATGAATAAATGAAAAAAATGGAATAATACCATTTTTAAGTACTAGTAATTTAAATAGGATTTTTGCATGCTGTGGTGGTTTATTTTTAAAAAATAAACCACATCAGGTGGGTTTAAATTATTTTTTCTGGTCTATTGACAACAAATGGCAAACATATATTAATCTAATAAATGAATAAATATATTAATCTAATAATGTTGATTTTCACGACAATTAAATTTTGAAGAAAGAAAATTATTCAATCAATCTATCCGGAAAATGAAAGAAAATAAAATGATAATAATAATTAAACGTTTATGGAGTGAAAAATTTACGTTCGAAAAACGTGAAATAATGTTCTCCATTAAAATACGAAAAGCGTTTTCGAGTACTTAAAGATAAAAAAAACATAGCCTCGATGCATCTTCGAGGAGGGGCCTCGGAAAATTGGATAACTCACGTAGCAGCACACTGAATAATAATTTTACGTCACAATGTTATTTCTCGGAGTAATAAAGATCTCGGGGATATTGGGCGTCGAATTATTCAGGATAATTTGAATTGATGTATCAATTTCATCGCACTCGGTGCCGAGTATACTTCAAGAGGGACGGGGAGGGGTGAGAGAGAGGGGGAAATGGGTTTTTTTTTGTTCGCTATCGAGAGACCGGGGGATCTCCGTTACGAAGGACCGAAGAGACGTAGTCGTCGAGAAAACAAGAACATAAATTATTTACAGACAGATATTGTAATTTAAATTTTCGGGCTCTCGACTCGAAACGATCGATCGATCGTGAACGATGATAATATATAAATATACATTTTTATAACAATATTCAAAAATTATTTAAGTTCCATCTAAATAAATAAATATATTTTAATAAATAATTTAAAAAATTCGAAAATTCGATAGCAAAAAAAAATTATAAGTATTTATGAAGAATATTTATCAATATCAAATTCTATCTAAAATACAAGGACTTCAATTTGGTAAATTATTAAAATCTCAAAATTAAGAAAATTTTTTTTTTTTTAACATAAAAAAAAATTGAAAAAATCACAAAGGAGTTGAAAATAAGTTGAAAACAAATAAGAATCACGTTCTATGGAATCCCATTACCAATTCCAAATACAATTTTCGTCAAATCCCAGAATCGTGATAATTTTTTTTGGCCTCTGGTTTATTTTTCTCCATCAGAAAAATCGCTCGTCGAGTCCGAGGACACGAAAATAAGTTTTTACGACCTATACTCAATAAGATGCTTTTAATAATGACTCGGAAAGAATGGGGGGGCTCAAGTTCGAGTCACATATCCGGCTCAGTCGCTTATATATATATATATATAACGAGACAATCGGGGACCGAAGCTTATTCAGTGTCTCAGCACAAAAAAAAAAAACAGATCAGAAGAATAAAAAAAAAGACGAAGAAGAATAAGAAGAAGAAGTCACGGATAGATCGGTAAGGCCGGAGGCTAAGCTCGTCTGGCAGGGACACATAAGGGGTGGATATATAGAAACACACGTTGAATGGAGAGTCGAAAGCCAGAGATACTGGAGCTTTCGGGGTCGGACCAACTGACGCATCAATATACGAAGCACGAAAAATTTTTCGTGCGGCATCGCGTCCCAAACTACTTCACGACCAAGGGGGCGGGGGTGGGAGGGGGTGGGTGGGTCGTGTCGTTTTACTCGCGAGAGGGTGTCTCTGCCGAGTATAACCGGCCATACATCATGGGTATAATGCCGGATTCCGATTCTCATATTATGCTTACACACGTGTACACCTTATACCCACACGTTTGTGCTTTCGCCAAAAAAACCACTCGCGACCTGTCTTTCACCCTGGATCTCGACTTTTCTTCGGTTACGAATTTCGAACGAACAAGTACTGTCTTACCTGTTTGAAAAAAAAAAAAAAAACAGCCAAAGAATGTGAGAAAACCTATAAAAATGTTTTTTGAAGAATTCCAAAAAGCGAGAAAGAAATAAAAAAAAAAGAACCAAAAGTACCCCAAGGAACGAGAAATGATTAATTAACAGTTATGAAATGATTTACAATTTAAAATCATCGATGATGATTATTTCTCGTAGAAATAAAAATAAAAATAATAATAATAATAATATTGAAGAAAACTTTTTATCAATATTCCCCACAGTTTCTTACTTCGATTATAATTCAAAGTCATGTACTATATGCATCACGATTTGTCAAGTAATTCTGCGATTTCACGTTTCATCAACCAATGTCAAATTTGGCATTCGAATTATAAAAAAAAATAATAATAATAAAATAAACAAAATAAAATATGTGTTTGACGTAAAGAATTTGAGTTATTTCACGTCAATTTCACGATCACAAACGGATGTAACAAAAGAAAAGGGGAGGGGGAAAGGGCGATCTATGTACATATATATATATATATATAAATGACAATGACATGTGACATGTGTAACCACAACGACACGAGGGCGTGACAAATTGTTTGGAAAAATATTTGCCATTTTGAGGTTACCATTGTGAAAGAATTTAATTCAACGCTGGACAACGGGGAGAGGGTGAGAGGGGGGAGGGGGGGGGGATGAAAACGGACTGATGAATCGATTTATATAGACAAATGCACGTGTTTACGTCTCGTACTTGGAATATATTCGTCATCGACGATTTTTCTTTTCCGGATCTGTCAAAAATCCGACACACGTGTACAGGGATGAAGGGGAGGGGGGGGGGAGAATTGACGTGTGTCCAACTCGGAAAAACTGGCAATCCGTCCGTTTCGAATTCGCCGGGAATCGCGACTATAAATCACGAGAAAAGGGATCACACACTCGTTGAGCAAAGTCTGAATCGTTATAATACGTCACAGTACTTCATCCCCCTCACCCCTCAATCCCGCAGAAACGATTCCGTGGTTTCTTTTCCGTCCCTCTGTGGGTTTTTCAGTGACCACGGTATTATACAAAGGTCTCGAGACTCTTCAATCTGCTTCCATCTCTCTTTCCGCGTCACCTTAGCTCCGGTGGCGCGCTCTTGCGGCCGGCCACGAGAAACAACGACAAAATTTTTATTTATCCGCACCGCAGCCAAATCGTCAGAGTTTTGAGACCTTGGTTCGAGGTCTGAAATGCCCAATTCGTGATTCAAGAAAAAAAATAATAATAATAATAAATCCAAACAATTAAAGGAAATAAAAAAAGTGAATATCGACGAGAATCCACGAATGAAAATAACGGAGAAGAGGAAAAAACGAGGGAGACAATGGAAAAGGGGCAAAAAAAAAAGAAGAAAGTGCTAATACTGTGTTATGGACAGTTAAGGGTGGGTGGATGGGGTTGGCTATCGTCGGGTGGCCATGTTAATGGCCGGTTCGGGAAAGGTCCGATATCGGGAAAGGATCATCACCTGTTGCTTCCGAACGCGATGGGGTTTTCGCCTCCGGAGTTTACGGTGTTCACGATTGTGGAAAAGTAGGATGAGAATTCGACGTTCCGGGCTTGCGAAAGCCATTCGGAAATTCGGTGGAGGACAGAGGCCCCAGAGAAAGAGAGATGGAGTGTATGGACGGTCTCTCGTTCGCATTTACTCGTTCCAACGTTATTCGCGGAGGGTAAACGATGAGTGTGTGGCTACACGGTGAATTGATCGCCTTCATGCACTCTCTATCCACTCCATTGACCTCATCTTTTCAACTCTAACCATTTTTTTCTCTCTCTTTTTTTCGTTCCACGAAAACATCTTTTTGAGAGAGAAAAAAAATGTTCTATGGTTCATCGTATAGTTTAAGACTTAATTATTTATAAGTATTTAAGTATCTTTGTTCTCTGCATTTGAATATTCCATCGTCTAATTATGTAAATATATATGTATATATGTATATATAAATAAATAAAATACAGAATATATATTCACTCTCCACGAAGTTAAGAAACATTATTTCATTCCCTTCTCACAAAATTTAACATCCATAAATTTCTAATAAAATATTCAAAATTATTATATTCATTAAAAAAAAAAAACAAATTCTATTAATTTATTTTCTCACAAAAATAATTAATATTATAAATACACTAATTTTTTTTTCTTCCTGACAATATTATTTTCGTAATTCACGAAAATTCCAAATAGGGGTTGAAATATTGAATGCCACGATAACAATTGTTTTGTCGACGGGCAGGGGGTGAGGGGAGAAGGGGGGGGGGGGGGTGGGGTCACTTCCATTCCCTCGCAATCTGTCATAAACGTACGTGTGTGTTGTTGGGTCATATCGCATAATCTAGTGTCGTACGAATAAAGGCAAGCACGAAGGTCCACAGGCCAGTTGTCTTGGTGGTCGTGTGTGTGAGTGTTTGTAGGGGGATGACCGAAGCCAAGGTAAAAGGATAAGCCGAGGGGGGGGGGGGGGTTGGGGGGTGAGTATATGGAAGAGAGAATTCCTGTGGGATTCTCGAGAATGAGACCAGAATGCTTCATGAGAAAGAGAGAGAGAGAGAGAGAGAGAGAGAGAGAGAGAGAGAGTGGGGGTAGGTGACCCGTCGACCCCCGACGCCTTATGGTCAGTCCGATGATCTATTACACCCCGACAAACTGAATTACTCGGGGTCTGCATCGAGCAATCACCTATACACCTATACACCCGGCAATAGAGAGCTTCTCACCAACCCCCCACCCTCGACTATTCGCTATAGACACATCAACGTTCGTGACAGTCGACAAAATTAAATTAATAACGCTCTCAACACCTCACAGCCAATGTTAACGAATGAATCATATTCACATCCCATTGTATTTCATTCACAAACACACACACACGCGTGTCCAATGAATCTTGTAATAGTGAATTAACGAAATTGTTGATTTTAATTGATTTATTTTATCTTGGGAATTATTTTTGTTTTTTTGGCAAATGTTTTATATGAATTATAGAATTATAGACAAATTTGATGAATAGCATGATAATCATAATAATTTTATTTTGAAGATTTTTCTGATAAAGATGACAAAATAAAAATATAATAAAATAAAATATTTAAGATTGTTCTGATAAAGATGACAAAATAAAAAAAATAAAAAATAAAATATCGCATCTTTTGAATTATTCTTCGATAGTATTGTGTGAATAATAATTGAATAGATTGTGGGTTGGTGATTATTTCGATATTGAATATCTTCGTGAAAGGGGTTCGAACATATCTCATAGCCTTATCGCTAATCCACCTGTTGACTATCGATATGACTACGACTCGGTCCAATAAATTGCTGGAGAGTAAATCGAAGGGGAGGGGGGTGTGTCACAGTGTCTAGTTTTCCTTACCCCAACCCTTTCGAATTTTTAACCGATCCACATCTAAATATTCCATCGAGGAAAGATAAAAAAAAAATTATCAATTCAAGCCTTGACTGCCCATTTTTGCATCCCAATAATACGTACCACAGAGACGAATTATCGACGTGCCCTCGGTAAGCCCGATAAGATGGATCACCGTAGCGACAGGGCTGCAAAGGTGCCAGCGAGACGAGGGTGCCCCCCCCCCCCTCCCCTCGAGCCACTGATACAGGAGACAGAAAAAAAAAAAAGAAAATAAATGCCAATGGCACGTGGAATAGGGTGGCGAACTTAGGGGTGAAGGAGAAACGAGAGCCCATTTTGATAATGGGACGTTCCATCTCTCTCTTTCTCTCTCTCTCATCACACATACATATAATTCACGTGTCCCATATAAATACTGGCACGTGTGTGTGTGTGTGTGTGTGTGTGTGTCTGTTTGTAGGCGTATTGTGTCTGTCTGTCTGTCTGTCAGTAGTCGCTTTTTATATATATATACATATATGTGTGTGTGTGTGTGTGTAAGTTGTATATCTATATATATGCGTTATAGAGAGGTCGACGATTTTCTTGAAGAGCTTTTTGTGGGAGGATTTGGCGGCCCATCGTCACCCGCGAATCTCTATCGCAGTAGCTATATATATATATATATATCTGATAAAGCGAGAAAATGTATATATATCGAGACTCAGATATATTTTTTTTCTTCCTTTTTTTTTTTTTTATCATCTTCTTTCTTTGAATTATTGACTGTCGGATTCGGTGAGAGAAAAATCGTCGGCTTTACCCTGCAAGACACGTCGGGGGGGGGGGGGTGTGTGATGGTGGTGGTCCAGGCTATTGCAAAGTGCTCTGGGTTTACGTCCGGGGTATATTCGCAGTCGGGGGGAATCTGGCTAATAACCGAGCTTTTCGTGTGTCGTATGTCGACACTCTTGTGCCGAGTGACTTCGCGATTCCGTCGGGTAAGTTGGGCAATGAAAAAAGCGTCACGGATCAACTTCCGACTTCTCAGACGTGTCGGTAGTTTTACACCCTCTTTATATGTATATAGATATATACAGGTGAATGTAGATATAGATACGAGTGGCTCAGGATGGTGGAGAGGTTGGAACGGTTGGTTTTAACGAATTCAGCGAGGCCACCGGGGGTTAAGGACCCGGGGTCTTAACAGGATAAGCTAATTGTGGCTGCAGGGAGGAAAGGGTTATTGGCTA
This sequence comes from Diplazon laetatorius, assembly GCA_963662125.1. Classification (NCBI taxonomy): domain Eukaryota; kingdom Metazoa; phylum Arthropoda; class Insecta; order Hymenoptera; family Ichneumonidae; genus Diplazon; species Diplazon laetatorius. Next base: position 20,312,705 of record OY759155.1, on the reverse strand, counting down.
AGAGGCAGTCGGACGACGAGGCAACGGAAAAGGAACGTAGCAGGTTGAGGGAGGACTGAAGGATCGAGTGAGAAACCGAAGGTTCGTAGTTCATCGCTCAGTTAACTCGTCGAAGACCGCGGGAAGAGAAACCGCGGCGGCTTGGAAGCGAAGAAGAACCGGCCGAAGAATGAAAACAGCCTTCGTTGGTCTCTTCGCTTTTCACGTAATAATGTCTCGTGTTCCTTTTTGTTTCTCTCTCTGTCTCTAACTTCTATCTATCTATCTATCTCTCTCTTTCTTTAGTTCTTGTTACAGATCTCGCTGGTTTAATGCAGCAGCAGCAGCAGGATCGTTAGCAGCCAGGGTAGACGAGCGGAATGTCAATGTAATTTCTTGCAAGTGAAAACCACCGGTCTCGAGCGACTCGGGCCAATTTCTGTTGGTCTTGGCCACAATGTTTTCCAGGATGTTTCCAAGTCCTATTCCTCTCGGCAGATCTTACAGTTTCAACCCTAAATATTTTTTTTTAGTCTCCTAAAATATTTTGGTGATAAGACGGTTCAATAATTTTCACGAACACAATAATTTTGCTTGACGAACAATGTTTTTTCTCTTTTTTTTTCGTTTGATAATCATGAAAAAGTTGGAATCGATGGATGGGGGGTCAATGAACGAAGAATTTGAGGTCTTACTGGATGAGTGAGAGAAAGAGAGAGTGGAAAGTGAGATGGACGATGGGTTAGAAATTGTTGAAGCGAATGAAGATGGACACAGAGAAATACAATGAGACGAAATATGGGGTTCGGTATCATTTATCACGCGGTATGCAGGCTCGTCACGAATGGGGGAGGTAAGGGGGTGAAATGGGGGTGGTCCCTACTCAATGGTCGACAGACGTAATAGCCATTACGCTACGTGGGCCGACAGCCGTGGGGGACAGATCTATTCGCACGAATACTCAAATGTTTGCAACCCACGAAAAACAACTGCGCAACAACTCGAACACTATTTCGAGACGTCATAAGTTTCGACGTAGAAACACAAGAACCCATCATCGCAATAACGGAAATTCGTTGCTCGGTCATATGACAATGACGAGGCATTTGGTCGCAGAATTTTTGCCGGACGATAATAATTATTTTTACCGGACTAATATCGAAGCGTGAAATTTTAATCATCGACGACAATGATTCGTCACGATGGATCTCTCGTTTCTTCTCCTAATTTTAATGAGGCATCATTCTCGAATGGAATATCGAATCCAACTTGTCGAAAAACATAAAACTCGTCTGAAAAAAAGCTACGCGAGAAAAAAAGCCTCCCGGAAAACTTTTTACTTGGACTTTTTTTTATTCGTTCGTCGCATTTTATTCCCGAAGCTTGGATTAAGTCCGTGAAGAATAATCTATCCGGTCTCGTTTGCGAATGAGACGTGACACTGCTGAAGGGTATGGTTGCTAAAAAAAAAAAAAAAGAAAGAAAAGCGAGAAAAAAAAGGAAGCAGGGCAATATGGATGTTGTCCTGTCGTGGAAGTTCCTTGTATTTTTTTTTATTTCGTCGTCGTGGCAATGATAGGACCCGAAGGGCTGGGGGGGGTGGGTTCTCAGCCTGGAGGGTGGTCCGTGCTCCTCGCAATCGACTGCGAGCTCGTGAATACGACTCGGCGTGAGCCACGAGGAAAAGCTCCCGAATGGCGTATCGTGGAAAGCGAGGGAAAAACCTACTAACTCAATTTAGATCGAGTGGCGGACATTTGTTAGGCCCGGGAGTCTCGCTCTTTATTCCGGGGGATCACGTGGCTACTTTGTCCCAGAAGCTGGCTTTTATTTCCTATTATTTATCCGGATAAATAAGTCAGCGACGGGGGTGGGGGAGGGGGAGGGGTTGGGGGATGGAGAAGGAAACGCGAGATAACGAGATGTGATGGCAGTCGAGAATCGATCACGGGGCACAGGTTATGTCGATCGTGGATTTGAATTTATTTTTCATCGACGCGATAACGTCAAAGGTCATTCGCGTAATTTTTTTTTTTCGTGAAATTCAAATGAGGATTCGGGAAAGTCTTTTACTGTCTCGCCAGTGCAATGGAATGAAAATTTGAGACTTGATTAAACGATGAAGTTGATCATTTATTTATCAATGATTTCTTTATGACAATTTATGATTTATTTTTTATGATAATTTATGATTTATTTTTTATGATAATTTATGATTTATTGATTAATTCGTTTTTCTATTAATTTTTATGAACTTGAAGTAAGATCAACACGATCGATGAGACTAACACGACTAATTCTATTTCTAACTATCACATTCGTTATCACATTTTTTCAAAAGTTCATTTTAATCGATTTAACCACGATACGCAGTTAACTCGATTAAAAACTTGTTTTTTTTTTAATCGAGTCAATCCCTGAAAATCGTCCTATCGGGTTTATCTTTTTGCAGAATTTTACCTGAGCAAGATAGAACTCTTGAAAGTGAATAAAAACCGCAAAAATAGGAAGAATTTTTTTTTTTTTCGAGACACCCTAATTCACATATACATATATACATACATATTCACACTACTCGTGGTTAGGGTTAGTCAGGCGTGTGTGCGAGGGTTGTGAAAGGCTATATAAAATTCGTGAGGGTGTTTCGAGCGATTTGGCAAATCGCACACTCGGTGTGTCACGAGGAAAAGAGAGGCCCCCCGAACGATGAAGAGCTAAACGTAAAAATCCTACGAAGAGTGTTTCGAATGAAGGTGGCGGGGAATGAGAGAGGAAAAGAAGAGGCAGACAAATGTATGTGTGTGTCAGTTGAGGGAGTGTAAATGCCAAGTGAACAGTTGTCGAGTTGTCGAGAGTGGTTAACGGGTCCTCGACGAAGAATTGACGTTGGTGAACCGTGGCCGGGGAGCGACGTCTATGACGTCCGCTGGTCCTCGACCTTTATAATCCTAGGGATAATTACTAGGCGCGCAGGGCGGTCGACGGCAACCACCTTCCTCATGCTTCTCGTACGTGTACAGCTCGTTCGTGCATTACACGAACTATGGCACCGAGGTACACGGCCCTAAACGCCACACGAGAGATTAATTGTTATTAATTATTTTCTCGTCGGCTCTGGCGGGGGTGGGAGAGGCAAGGAAGGGTTGGAGGAGGACGAAGGGGTAATTGCGTCATCGTACGGCAACGCCGTTTAACAATGAGGCCAACGGGCGTCCCTTTCACGCGGAACCGGAAGCTGCAGCCCTTGAAAACTGGCAACCTGCGCCAGGTCGTCTTTCTCTCTCTCTCTCTCTCTTCTGTGTCTCGACTGAAAAACCACCCCCCGCTAGTTTCTCCGGGCTTCCCCCGACTTCCGCGCTCAGATTCTTTCAATTGTCCTGTGAGCTTTCTCTCTCTCTCTCTCTCTTTCATCGTTCATCGCAGACCAGGGTGGATACTCGTGTGTTACGATGTGATTTTCAACCGGTGAGGGCACCCCGGAGGAACCTACAGGCCCCCGGCAGCCATTGTTCGACACTTCAGACGACGCTTAAATGGCGCTCGGCCATCGAGACTATGTACTGGCCATCGTTACTTTCACGAAGGTCTTTACTCCACGATCAACTTTTCAACGGATGAGAGTTAAGTTTTTGAAATAAAGCTGTGGGGGATCCTTCTATTCGTTCTTTCTTTGTTTGGCTTCTTGTTATCGATGTTGTGGGTTTTGATGAATTTGTCTGTGATATAGAACAATGATATTGAGAAGAGTATGCTTCTCAGTTGGGTTAATGGATGCGTGTCTTTGGAATGACAATGGATCAGTTGTCCATTTTTAGGGACGGAGTACTTGGAATTGGGAGAGTGGCTGCGATTTCAAAGGCAGGCTAAGTGTTTTCTTCGACACCTCTATGTTGAAGGTCACGGGGAGCTTACGCATAAATGGATAAACGTTCAATGGATACGGATACTCCGGACCGACAGGCATCTGAAATGAATCCAAAGTGATGCTAGGCTGTTCATGAGGTGTTATGAAGCTGCCTGCTGTCATCAACAGAGACTGGCACTCACGAGCATTATGTTCGATGATTAACTTTGTCTCGAGTAGCATATGCTAAGCTTTCATTCATTGAAACAAACTTTCCATTTTTTCGTGCCAAAATAACTGACAATCATTTTCATCTCGACCCAACCCAATACGACCCCATCTAGGCTTCCAAGCTAGACGACGTTCCGTCTGTTAAGTTGTAACCTAACCGTATCACCTTACGTTATTGACAAGTTGAAAAGAAACAAACGTCAGATACGAAAATTTAGGTTGGAAACCTCATTGTCGACTATAGCATGACTGCCTGAGTCAGGTTGGCTGCTTTCCTAGATTTCAAATGTCCCAAGTCCCTTCATCGCGTTTACCAGGACACTAGCCGAGACTCGACCCCAACGTCCCACTCTGCCCCAGTCCCGCAACCACTGACTAAACATCCTTAAGGCACCACAGAGACTGACCGCTCCACTAGTGGCCCAACCACTCTAATTGCCGTAGTGTCGTTTCACTAACGATCAAATGACCCGGTAGTATTGTTACGCTTTTAGTGGGCGGACGGGCGTTGGGGGAGGGTGGTCGTCTTATGCTGGTTTATCCTGGGCGGAGGGTGATTCGCATAACTTTCGACGGGGTAAGGTGTTACAACGTAAGGACAATCGAGAGGTCCTGGTGGCAAGGGTCGTATATGCCACGCTCTCTTCTATTCTGGATTATTTGCGAGTAAGTTGGGTACCATACTCTTCCTATAAAGATACCAGTATTCTCGTGTATTCCGTTCGCATTCTTTTCCATCGCCCTTACAGTTTCCCGTATTTCTTACGACCCACGACCACTACGGTGTAATTGCGTTTGCCGGGTTCACGGAGTTCATGACCCACGGTCACCTTCCCCCGCAGTCCCCGGGGGACTTGTCGGGAAATTGTGAAGAATTAAAGGGTGTCCGGGGTGTGGTCGTCACGGGGTCATCTAGTTTGTCCGTATGCCGACTTGTGGTTCGTCGGAATCGTCGTCATGGACTGTGAGGAAGCACCATCGAACTCGTCAACGACACACGCGAGCATTCAACCCCTGGGAAGGCGCAGTATACGTAAATTTAGATCCCTGATCGACTGTGGATGATTCTATGATCGCATTTGGATAATTGCAATTGGGATTGAGTTACTTTTCAGGATTACAGACTTTGGTAGAAGCTTTCAAAGTTGTTTGGCAGGAACGATGGCTATAAACGTTAAGAAGGAAGGCAAGAGAAGACAGGGAGGTCAGTGTCCTAGACGAGGGACGAGTTGCCAGTAGGATTCGAGCCTTGAAGGTACAGAACTTAATGATTTCAACCCTACATAAGTTTTGACTGTGGAATATTTTGTAACAACCTTTGAAAATGGGTTTTTCTTGGTCAGCGATGGACAAGAAAATAATTTTGATTATCACTCGGAGGTCCGTGGAGTGTTGGAAATTGCCAGCCGAGTGGAATTGAGTGCTTTGAAAGAGGAACCAGAGGGAGAGAGAAAGAAAAATAAAGGCAGGCACATATAACACGTGTGTAACAACGGACGTGTGTGTGTGTGAGTTCGAGAGGATATGGGACGTGGGGTTGTAGGGGGAGGGGGTGAAGCCCGGAACCAAGGTGCGGGGTAGCCAAGCGAGGCTGTCCCGCAATTAAAATAATTCCCTTTCTGCCTGCAGCCGAGCGGAAAGACCTTACCAGCACCCCGGCCGGTGCCCTGGGGTACGGGGCGCTGCTCACCCTCTGGCGCAACCCCCGTTAACCTCCCCCAACAGCGGACTCTTCCTTTTCTCGTCCCTTACCACGAGAATGGGTAAGCATGGCTATTTTAATTGTGTCGCGGGAAGGGGAGGGGCGGGGATGATGCGAGCGAGATGAAAATGGGACACACAGAGTGAGAGAAGTTCACACACGGAAGCCGCAAGATATACGCCTGCGAAAGAGAGAGAGAGAGAGAGAGAGAGGGAGAGATGCCGGGAATGACCGGTCCAAGCGCGGAATAAACGCGTTTCAACTCTCGGGCTATGCAGAGTTCCTGGCGAACACGACGACGACCACGCGTTATGCCTTCACTCTCGAGAATTGCCAGGATGATTGCGTCTGGCTGTCGGACAGGGAGCGGTCCACCAGGGGGGCCGTGTAATGGCGAATTCTGCGTGTGGAAAATGAATTCTGAGCACTTGGTCAAGTTCCAAAACAAAAACGCCAAGTCGTCAGCGAGCAACCTACAACTATAAGGGTTGTGCTTGGAAAAAACAAATTGAAGAAAAAAAAACATCTTACGTTGTAAATGTTTTTTAACATTTTTTTAGTGAGACTGCTGGTGAAAGGGTTTGTTTAAGGGTTGTGTTTCGTTCGGGACGGAAAGGGACAAGCGGGGGTGTTTTTTGTTCATTTTTTTTTTGTTTGTCGAATGAAAGACACGTGGGGTAAACCTATGGGAAAAAGTTTTCGCGGGTCGCTGACGCCGCGGATACACCGCAGTTGGATTAATTCGTGCGGAATCTCGGTTAACCTCAAAAGCACGGAGGCGCCTCTCTACCCCCGCCCCCTCCGCACATTTACGCAGTGTTCCCGGCAACGTGTTTGGAAAGCTTTTCAACCGGTGAGGAGAAAACGTTCATCCGAGCTACTGGCAAACACAAACCAAGTTGCATTTAACGTTATTTTATTTATTATTGTTATTATTATGTTTTTTTTTTTTTTTTTTCGCTTTCTTCGTCGTTGACACGGACCAACGTTATTTCACGCAGCGACTCGGGAAAACGCGAATGCACGAGACGCCAAAGCGACGCGTGCACCGTAAAATCGTTGACTCGACTCGTGTCCTGTAGTTTTTTTCTTTTTCATTTTTTTTGGTGTTGGGATTCCTCTTTTCTTCGCTTGTCTTCGGGTTCGAATGGGTTGACGTGACGTTGCAGCAAATTTTCAGAATTATGAAGTCATAGAAATCCTTGTTTCTATGACTTGATGTTCGGGGGTGGAAAATCTTGTCTTCCATCGAGCATGCAGATGCAGACTTCTTACTCGAGCTTCTTTGTGAAATTGACTGCGATTTTTGACTCGGAAGAAGCCTCCGTGGCTCAGAGATTTTTTTTCTGTTTCTTTGATTCTCGGTAATTCGGCTTGTGAGGCGAGTTAAGCGAGAGATACGCTTAACTCGCTTTGGAAGTGGTTGAGATAAAACGTAAAACAATCCAAGCGTCAAGACGGCGGTTTGTGCGGGTCTCGAGACGCAAATACAATGAAAACCGCGAGTCTTTTGCCGTTATTTTATTTTTTTGAAATTAAAAAGACAGAACAGATCACACTGTGAATTCGTGAGTTGTGTCGTCGCACAACGCTGAGTCCCTGATAAAGATTCTTTGAGCTGGGGGATTAGAGAGGGGTTCGTTGTCAAAGAGAATATTCTACATAGGTGATCTTAAGTTCAGATATCACTTTGACTTTGAGGAATGATTTGTTCGTTTACAAAATCAACTTGGTCATCGAAATTACGTGGCGTCGATGTCTCTTCATTGCGTTATGCGATTGAAAAATAAAATGAAATAAAAATAACAATATCAATAATAACAAGATCGATGAAAAAAAAAATAAACAACAGAGTCTGTACAGGCATCATCAGATGGCTCCATTAACCCAACGGAATCTCGTTATTATCGCGTGCCAATTAAACACGTGCACCCGGTCTGCCAATGATATTAGAGTCAGCCAAGCGATGCGGAGGTCGTGAAAAAAATAAGTAATTAGAAATACCGCGTGGATAATATACGGTGCAATTAAGACCGAAAGAGGAGGCCACCTAGCCCACCGCCAGCATCGGCATTGCGACCGACCCGGTAGCTACTGGCAAGAGAGAAAGACATAAAGGGAGAGAAAGAGAGATACACAGAGAGCCCAACTAAGAAGGGGCAAATTCGAGAGAATGGTAGATAAATAGGGAAAGAGCGAGCCAGAGGGACAGAGACAGAGTGAGACAGGGAAGTTAGAGAGAATACATAGTGAAACACAGCAGTATAACCATCGCGCGACCTCTCTTGCCGACACCACCGGTACACCCACCTACCTCCGCCAGCTCATCACTGGGGGGGGGGGGGGGTGGTTGTATCCAAGCGGAGGTGGAGCCTCCACCGGATGCGGATTCATAATTAAACACGCCCTTAAAACAAAATCATTACGGGTGGGTCGGTAGCGGTAGAGGGGCACACACAGCCCAGAGCCTGGAATATATAACGGAAGGTGCACAAGGGGGTGAGACCGTGAGGGGGTGGAGTTGGGATGAACGTTGTAACGGTTTCAGGTAGAACTGGAGCGACCTGCCAAAGGGCAAACTATCCCAACACGGCCGCCCCTTCTTCCTGTGGGCTGGAGGTGCCTACCCCTTTTAGAGTACTGAGCCTGGACACGAGTCCATCTGTGTCCAGCACTCTTCCATCTTTTTCCTGCTTTCCTATCCTGCTAATGATCATCTCTGAGACTTGGGAGACTTGTTGTTTCCATCCGAAGTGTCTTTAAGATCCAAAAATGTAGCTTAGGAACGTCGAAGGGATGGAAAGGCTTAGGACAGGCTTGTGGTCCATATCTGGCGATGATGTCGCCAGCCCAGTTCTTAAGTTCTAGGTTCCTGGGGCCAGGATATCTGGTTGTCGTTAGGGTTTGAGGGTTCGACGATGTTAATGCGATGACGTCAATGGTTGCGATCGAACAACCAGTGCCTGCCATTGGTTCATCGGCTCGGAAGCAGGACACCCTCGGACTTTAAAGGCGGTTGGGGACAGACTGACTATCTCCAATGGTATTCGCGGGTACAAGAATCCGGTGATACATTGGGAAAGGGTAGGGTAGGACGATAGCGCGCACCTGTATAACGAGCGAGTGGGGGAGGCGGCGAGTGACTACGTGGTGGCGCAGCAAAGGCACAGGGGTGGGTGCTAGATGGGCGTTGGGCATGCGAATACGGAACATCCCGGGGATTCGAACGGTTACCACCCACCGAGTCCATCGCGCCGGTCCGGCCAGCCTGCCGGGAAATACAACCGAGTGGGGGGGTTGGGAAAATCAACTATTTTCTTGCAACACTCGGAAATTACGTGTACGTGTGAACCCGTTCGAGAAAAATCTATATCACACTGGTTTCTAACCAGTCTTGACGTGCCTTATCACCGTGAGATTTCGACATTTTTATTGGGGGGTCGGAAAATCATGAAACCCCCAATTTCATGTGTGCTTTCATTTATATTTTAAAGAATAATTATTTCCTCGTCTTATTTTAGGGGAAAAAACAATTTAGTAGCATTGATAAATTTTGAATTCTAAGGATTGATCTTTCATCGATCAGCAGATGATTTAATAGAGGATAACAATGACTCAAAGATTCATTTTGACTTCTTTTGACGATCAAACGTTTCGTCGAGTAAAATGTGAAAAAACATCATCGTCACGTTGCGTCCATGAACCAATGACGCACGTTTTCCCACCGTCAGTAGCTGCATCTGACAGACGAGACGTACTACGAAGACGCGATATGAGAAGTGAGTTTACGGGGGTGAGAGGTATACACGAATTCGTGCGACGAAATGCTAAACCTTGCGGATACGAGAGTTTAACGCGACTGAAATGCGAAAACGTTGGCAAACGAGTCACGATTCTCTAATTACGTAAGGGCTAAATACCCTTCTTGACGTTATGTATTTTCATGTTCTTTTGTTTTTTTTGAAAAAAAAAAAAACAATGATTTTTTTTGGGTTCTTTTGCCTGGACGCCAGGTTGCCGTTGCAATATTATCATATTTAGTATGCCGCACTTAGGCAACCGGGTTAAATAAGCCCCACCCCCTCCCTCCCCCTCTTCCCGGAAGGAACTCTCCGGTTTGGCCGAGCACGAGTCTAATAAGTTCCTGTGGAACGTCCGAAAGCCGTCATATTTATTCGCAAGGTTCACCTTAACCCCTTACCTAACGGTTATAACGGGCACGTAGAGTTACCTACCCCCTTCCCCCTCTCCCTCCCCCTCCGCCCCCGAGTCACCGGACTGCTTCTGCCTCTACGGTCTTGAAGCTCCCGTCGACCTCTCGAGCTTTTATTCCTATTAAGGGTCTCTGAAGTCAGCTCGTGAGCTTCTTTCATCAATTTCCTTTTTTTACTTTTGGTTTTTTTACGGTCAAGAACGTCCAGCTAGAATTTTTCGGAGTTAGACTTGGAATTATGAGAAGAAAATCATTCTAGTGGACGATGAAAAAATTCTTGAAACTCTATTTGACTCTGATGTATTTTTTTTCCGGGACCAGGAACCAAGAATCCGAATTATCGGATCGTCGTTGGTTGAATATAAAACCGACGTGAACGCGTTCGATTTGCTCGCCGTGAAGCATTGAAGTCTCTGACTATTTCCGTACTTCCATTTCTCATCACGGACTTGTGAACCGATCGTCGGGGAAATATCAAATACAGTTAACTCTGTGGAATATCTATAATTTCATTCTGGAACTTGAATTCGTCTCAAATTTAACCCCCGAATAATATATCAAATCCAAAACATTGCCATGACATCATTCCTAAAAAGTAATAATCCAACGAAACTATAAAAATTAAAAAAAAAAAATAAATAAACGAATAAAAAAAAAGGTTATAATATTTTTTTTAAATATATATATACAAGTTTATTTGTACGTAAACTTTAACTCGACTATAGCACCTAGTAAAACTTGTGTCTGTCCCACCAATTTATCGACAAACAAATTTGAAAAAAAATAAAATAAAAGAAAATAAATAAAACTTTCGAAACTTTTTTGTTTTATATATAACGTTTATATTTGTACGCAATCTTAACTCGACTGTAGCACCTGGGCTAAGACGTGTCTGCCTCGAGAAAAGTTTTGGTTCGGGCGCGCGGGGGTGGGTGAAGGGGTGGGGCTGGGGGTGCCGGTAACAGTGGCAAGTTATGGGAGGGCCAGAACGGAAAGAGTCTGGGCTCGCGATGGAGAGAAGAGCAAAGAGGAAACACCCGCAGTATCCAGCATCCAACACCGTGCGCCTACCGTCGCCACCAGTCATGCCCGTTGGTGCAAGCAAAGGTTCGCGGGAGAGTCCACGGTAGGTTATAATTTACCGAGACGCAGGGACTTTGCGTCTCCGCGAGTCCGGAGAGTCTCGGGCGCGCAGGGCTAACTGCTAATTTAAGGGTTAATTCCTTGGGAGACAAGTTGGCAGAGTTACGACGAAAATATTCATGGCATTATGCATACGCTTAGGCGCCGGTAGTGGAGGAGCAAGGGGGAGGGGGGGGGGAAGGGTAGTCGCTAATAAAAATTAAAAAGTCTAATTGCGGAAAAAGCCGTTCTGCTAGCGTCTTTATTTTTTTTTCTAGGGTAAGGCCCTCGACGTCGTTTTCTTTCGTTATTGTCGCATCTATCCAACCCCCCCCCCCCAACTACCCCCAATTGCAAATCCTTGAAACTCGCCATTTGCTTCTCCAATCTTCGGCTTCATCATGGAAAAATTTTTTTTCTTATGTGCAAAAATAAAAAATGATAAAAAAAAAATAATACACACGAGCAGAATGAATTCCGACTGCAGGAATTCCCATCGGATATATATCGTACCGAAGCAAACGTTTCAAATCGTAATATTTTTCAGCAAATTCGCGAAAAAAAAAAAAAACGGAAAGACAATCGAGACAATCGTGCGACACGAGGGAAACTTTTTCGCGTAATCAAATTTACGGGAGAAATCGAAAAATCTGGGGGTTTCTCGCTTTTCGGCTTTCACGCGAATCGACGGTATTGAATTCGCAATGCGGAGGTAAACGATGCACGAGGGTGTGATGTTGAGATAAAATACTGTCGACGATGATTCAATCTGTTTTTTTTTTTTCTCGTCCACGACGCACAGCACAGTCTCACACGATTGAGAATGCATACTAAAAAACAATAAACAAAGTAAAGCGAAATCTTTAAAAAACGATCGGAGGAAAATTTATATTTATGTTTTTTTTTTTTTTTTTCAATTTTTGACTAACGACTTGAAATTCAACCCCAGAGATTCTCGTCGTGTTTTTTTCGACACCTACGTTATCTTTGTCGTGGGGTCATTCGGGTCTCGTGTCCATTGAATCTTCCTGGCTGCTCATTGCATACCCAAAAAAAACTATGTAAAAATTCTTAACATATATTATAACTATTATAAATTTAAAGAAATAAATAATTTTATGTTTGAAAAAAAAAAGTTGTATATGATATAAAAAAAGCAAAATGAGAGAAAGAGAGAGAGAGAGAGTACACACGAGGTGTCGGAAAGCGTATGTTTTTTCGAGTCCCGCAATCGTCGTCAATGTTGTAATAAAGAGAGACACTCTCGCCCATAGTCCCCTCGTCGTCTCGGTCGTCCCGTTTTCATCCCTCCCGCAGCTCACCATCTCACGTATGGAACCCACGAGCCCAGGACGAAAAAAAAAAATAATAATAATAATAATAAAAATAAGGTTGAGCGTTGAACGTTGGAGAGTGGCAATATAGTTTCCCTAATGGCGCTTAAAAAAATCTTAAAAAGACGATATTAAGGATGTGACTATGGGGGCCAGTGGAAAAAGAAACTCTGGGAGGCGTCGCCAGTGGGGTGAGTTGGGGGTTGAAGGGATGAGAACGTAAGACCAACGGAGTGCGAGTCCACGAGGACGTTTTCACGGTTCTGGTTAATCGCCGTAAGGACAACCGGAGAAATGAGAGCGTACCAGTGGCTAACACTTTGTCGGGAGGGGTTGGAGGGTGGGGGGTGGGGGTGGCTTGTACGAGGTGCGAGAGAAGAAAAAACTATAGAAGAGTAAGAAGAAGGGAAAAGCGACAGCGAGGGTCGTGTGAGAAGGAAGGAGCAGAAAGGAGATTTAGGGGGAGGGGAGGGGGATGGTTGGATGAGTAGAAAAGGACGACAAGCCGACGAGCCATCGTCGCATAAAAGGCGGAGGAATTTAAAGAAGTGTCGGAGGGACGTAACACCAGACCAAGCGAAAAAATAAGGAAGGACGAGAAAAGAGAATAAAAAAAAAATTGCACAGAAATTAAAGATGAACGTTGAGTGAAATGGGGCTCGAGTTTATAAGGGATGTTTTTTTTTCTCTCCCTCTCGATCTTTCTCTCTCTCTCTCTCTCGTTTCGTCGGGTCGGCTTGAAAAAAAAATGTGACCCGATAGCTCTCGAACACCCCGATTTCGTGTCCCTCTCGGCTTCGCAATAACCTCCCCCACCCCCCCACCCCTTCGCGACCCTCCACTCTTTTCGTTTAATCAGGATCCTTCGTGGATTCTTCGCTTGGGTCTTGGGCCGACACCCTACGAAAACTATTAGGCATTGTTGCACGTAAAAGAAATTTGAAAAAATTAAAAAATATATATATATGTATAGTCTACATACATATGGACTAAGGTTTCTCAATGTAAACTTATGTTTCGTTTGGTCTTTTTTAATATATATATATGAATTATATATATATATAAACTATATATAAAAGAAACAAGACAAAATATAATTTCAGATTGACAAACCAGTGATTTGAGTAATTGTCTCTTTTTTTTCGTTGCACATTAATGTTCAATAATTTACGTTACAATCTAACCACTATAAAAAAATCCCCTTCTCCTCGTCGTGACGTCACACGTGAAATAAAAAATATTTCGAATGAAATTTTAATAATTTTGGATGTCACGTAAATAAAAGAAGAATTTCGTATGCTGTCGCAAATCACTTGATTTCACAATGTCGGACGGAGCTTTCGATGTTGCGAACGAGTGACATCTTAAGCTTGTCGACCGTGTCCCTTCCGGCGCACCGAAGCTTCAAGGTTTTGCCGGGGGCCGAGGAAGGGGGATGAAGCGACAGGAAAAAAAAGAAGAAGAAAAAGAAAAAAAAATAATCTACAAGAGAGGTGATGCCCCCGAGCTGAATACAAAGTATCAATCAGCCTCTTCGGATGAAGACTCTGTTGCCCGGGTGCGGGTGAGCCGTGAAAAATACTCGGTAATTACGACACCCCCGTGAAAACTCAGGCAAAAAAAAAAAATAGATATATATATATATAGAAAGAGAAAGAGAGACATTTGCCGACGTGGCTGCGTTCTTCCTTCCTCTGCACTCGCTTCGGTCTCCCGATAAAAGCCCCCCCCCTCCCTCCCTCCCTCCACCCCCTCTGGACCAATGACGAGGGATAAATCGCTGCAATGTAACACGCTACCGAATTTAAATCTCGATGAAGATGTTAAATTTCATGAGACGAATCGGAGAAAGAAAAAAAAAAGAAAACAATTTTGTCTATCTGCAAATTAATGGAATGCTTCAACTATAAAAATGAATATAAAAATGAAAAAAAAAAAATTCATGAATCGAGTTTCACATCGTCGAATAAACGACTTTCGAATAACATCGAATGAACAAGGCTCATTAGGTTTTAATCTTGCGGATAAACAAGTTATCTTTTTGTTATTTACTCTAGAGTGAAAAAAATATAAATTAAAAAATAATAGTAAGAGCAATAATTCTTTGTAATGGATAAACAATTTTTCATGTTTAATTATTTTCCATTCCATTTGGAGGAAATAAAGATTCGAGGGAATGTTTCGACAAGTGCGTAGTCCCAATATTCTTTGAGATAAGTACAAACTCCAAAAAAAAAAAAGGGAAGAACACATGAAGGAAGAAAAGGAAATCAAAAGAGGCGAGGCAACGAAATTTTATGAGTAGTGAACATAAAGCCGTTGGGGAGGGGGAGGGGGGTTGGTTTCGCAGATTCCCAAGCTTGCCAAGTACGATGCTAGGCTAATTACGAAAAATTCGAATTAACTCGAAAAAAATAAAACGAAAAAAAAAAAAAATGGAAAAGCAATGGAAGAAGATCCGTCTCGTTGTGCGTGTATTTTTTTTTGAGGGATCTTCACTCGTTTTCTTTCACGTAACTACGAAGTCCACGAGGATGGAACACGAGACCTCGGGTAGAAGAGTCGTCGAGACTTTCCAAACGGCGAAGTTCATCCACGAAGAGGGCGCTCACCGAGTCCACTTCCCCAAGCCTAATATAAGTTGCATATATATGTATATAGGCAGACCGAGAATGAGAACGAGAACGAGAAATTCGTAGAGGGGGGGGGGAAGGCGTGTGCATTCTCATCGTGCTGGGATAGCGGCACGAGGGTTCAGGTACATACCCACCACCCTGAACCCTTTGGCCAGGTACACACCACCGTCTCTGATATATTTACCTACTCGAGAGGCTTTAATTATACCCGACTCTGCGGATAAAAATAATACCCACCTATCTAATTAACGTCGTTGCGGCTTATTTCGCGTGCTGCTCATACGTATATATATATTTATATATTTGGTTTCGCATGTGAAACGCTGCTCACTCTCTGCCCGAATAAAAAAGCTTCATTTGCGTCTGAAATTTCTCCAATTTTTGTTTTTTAATTATTATTTTGAATATATATATTTTTTAGAATTTATAATAAATGTATTTGCAGAATCTAATAATGTGAATAGCATCGAAGACTACTTGGCTATTGGTTCGGTAAAGTTGACATCGAAATTAATTTGATATTTTACATTTCTGAATTTTAATAATTTTTTTTTCTTTTTTTTCCCATTTTTTTTTTAATTCGCAAAAAATTATAATGATTCGGTGGTTAATGATGAACAATATAATCGAGCCGACATATATATTTGACCCAATTGTTGCGGCATTCCAATAAAAAATGCTACCCTGTCGTTAACCAACATGTGGTTGTATAAATAAGTAGCATTAAATTTCCAGTTTTTTTAGTGCAACATTCACCAGCTGAATGCTGTAAAGTACGACGAAAGACTTTGCACAGCAGCACCAGCATTTTGTTCACGATTGCGACTGAAGATTCACCGCGATAAATTTCGCCCATAAAAGAAAAATTGCTTTTCCGACCACGAAATCGGTTGAGATATGCGTTATACGAGGGAAATAAAAGAAAAAACAACAACAACAACAACAAAGTTATACAGTTATGCATTACAATAAACCGTCGTGGATTGACGAAAGAAATAAACCGAGAGTCGACATGATATATATATATTTTTTTTCTTTTTCTTCAGCTACGACGAATGCGACAAGAATTTCGTCGTATCTCGTCGGGGGTTACAACTCACATCGAAAAACATGTATAGATGCATTTTCTCAAGCCTCAAAACCGTGTTGCAACGCTTTTTCGCAATTGTGCCAATGACTGTATCCCGTATTTCATTAAACCATTTTTTTTTAAACCTACATTGTTGAAAATCTTTTGCCAAAACATTAACGAAACATTTCGGTTACTTGTATTTTTTTCATCGTCTTTGTTTTCCATCCGCTGCTGTAATTATTCCTCGTTGTTCGAATCGGTTGGCACACCAACCGAAGACTTCATGGAGTTTCAGGTTTTCCTGTAGTATTATCATGGTAATTTGTTAACAAACAAACGTGATAATTTCGAGTCAAGTTGTACGAGAAGAGAAAGAGAATTTAGGGGTTGGGGGGTTGGAACCGGTGTCCTGGTCGACGTTGAAGACGTTCAAGAAAGACCAGACGCAGAATCGTGAAACCAAATGGTACACAGAGTTCGAGGAACGAAAGAGAAGGACGAACGAAATCATGGACCAAGGCGAGGGTCGAGTCTTGTCGTCGTACGACCACCAAAGGTAAGCCAAAGAAGGGGTGGTAGGGTGGGAGGGGGAGGGGGCGAGTTAAAGGCGTAAGATGTACCGTGTTTTGGACAGTGTCCATTGTCTTCGGATTATTTATCGGACGAAGACACCGGGCAAGGGTGGAAACCCATCTTCCCACTGGGGTTCACCCAACATCCCCAAGACAACGCTTATGGCACAACCCTAGATTTATATCGTCTCGGAAGAGCGGTGCAACGTGCAAGATCGCGACCGAGAGAGAGAGAGACAGCCGAAAGGGTAGGAACGGCCGGGAAAGGGATGGTCGCGAATAGGGGGAGGTGGGGCCTATTATGTGGGACGCCTATTCTTAGATGCTGGAGGTTGGAAAGCTCTTGGGTTGCTTTCCCAACACACCAACACGAGACTACAGAAATCCGAACAACTCGTGTGTGGACCACTGTAGGACTTTGCCTGCTGTAAAACCGCTTGTTAAGTATGCGTTGAAGACGGCTTTGAAATTAGTGATAACAAATGCAAATTAGAGTAGGGGGAAGGGGGCAAAACATTATGAATTTATGATGTTGAACGTTGTGGATCTCACCGAACTGTAAATCGAGGTTTTTGGTTGCTTGGTTGACTTATGGGAGGATTTTTTACTGTCTTCTTAGATTTTTTAGGGTTCCTTAGGTCTAAGTATGTATATATATGTATAGTTTGGCTATCTGGGGGAAGGGGCGCACAGGATAAACTAAAATGAATGTCGTTACAGATGAGCAAAAAGAAAAAACAATAAAACAATTACAGCTTTCCAAGCATTATCGATCAGAGGCGGAAAAAGTGGGTTTTTAGCGCCTTTTGGGTTGTAACTTTTAGAGGAAGGCGGTTATGGTAAAACCACTCGTTGTAACGAGTAACACCGTTGCGAAGGAAAATTAGCGATGTGGAGTTGGTGAATGTGGGAGCATCCCCCATCGACCACCCTCCTTCCCATCAACCCCAACCCCCGTCGAAGGGTAGCGGGCGGCTAGCGAGAGGCTCCTTACTCCTGGCAGTAGATTCCGGAAGGTTTACGGCCCGGATATAATGCGCAATCATTTCGAAATGGAAATTAAAATCAGATGATGAATCCTAACGATGCCGTTTATTATTTTAATTTTCCACGATGGCCGGTGGTGTCTGCGTTTGGCTTGGTATATATGTATGTATATATATATATATATAGATCGCAACTTAGCCACCCGTCTCAAACCGCCCAACGTCGGTTTCTTCATCACCGGCCTGTGTATATATATATATATATATATATATATATATATATATATATATATATAAGCCGGTTTTACAATCCTCCACGCGCAATGCGGATAACTCGAGTTCGAGGACACTAAATTACGTTCCTATTAGCCGTATAATTACAAGATGGTTTCCCAGTAATTTCCCGTTTATTCCGACTTTGCCCTCGTCCGAATCCTCGCTTCGAGCCCACGCCTCTTGGTCCTCTTTCTCCGGTCCTGCCACGGCGATCTCTGTCTGACTCTCAATCACTACGGTTATTACCATTTATTTTTTTCACCCCCCGCATCGCAATTTGTTTGAGGGTTTCGAGCCCCTACAGCCAGTAGGGGTCGTTTGCGTCAACGCTGTAGGTTGCAGAGTAGATAGCTTGTGACTTGAGATGCGTTTACTCAGTCACGCGGTCCAATGTCCATCATCGTCGATCGTAGCTTGGCCCAGCATCCGGGGCCCGGCATACTTTCCACCGGAATTTCGGCACGAGCCGGTAAAACCATTTCCACGATACCGCCCAACCCTTTTCGGGGGTTAGCTGCTCCCCGCGGGTCACACACACACGTTTTTTTTTTTTTTTCACCTCGAAGCTTGTGTTTCATTGCGGATCACACGTTTCTCCATTGGATTGCTGTCCTTGGGGCGGGGGGGGGGGGATTGCGCGGGTCCGGTCCAACACGATTGTGTGAATTTAACAGTTTTACAATGGGGGTGGCACACAAGTCCAGCGGGTGTTTCGGGCTCGTTGTCTTCTCGTGACATCCATTGTTCGTTCGATAACCGGGGGGATGAAAGTCACAACGCATCCAAGACTCTTCCTCCCCCGAGTCCTATACCGTAGTTCCTCCATTTCCCACACGCCGGAGCTTCGAGTGGCGCTGACGACGCTCTTGCGCCACCCACCGTACGGGTCTTAATTTTTCATCGAATCGCAATCAAAAGTGAAATTTCGTGAAATTCAACGGCGAAAGTAATCATCTTACATCGCTGGGACCATTATGCGGATGAGGTGTAAGCACAGCGCGAGCGGAGAGAGAACTCCCGAACCGACTTTGGAACACTTCCTGAGGGCGCGTGCAGAGACGTCTTCACGAGCAGCTCTCTGCAGCTCTCTTCGAGAAATTATTAGATATGCAACCACGACGGGCTTTTGCTTCCCCCCCGGCCGGTGTTATTAAACTTAGTTATGAATGCCCATTAAAACTGTAAAGGAAATGCATTAGATGCTGGGTGCGAAGGAAACCCCCTCCCCCCTCCATTCCTTTAGCCTCTCCTCGGCTGACAATGGTCTTTCTGGATTCTGGTACTGGCGAGTAGCCGGTGGTTGCTACTGGCGCTCGTTCCTGTGTAGCCTCCTCGAGATTTCGTCTCTCTCTCTCTCTCTCTTTCGCTCTCTCTCTCTCTCTCCTAGAAACGCGAACCATTTTCCTTTCTCGACTCTCGAGAGCGTTGTATTCAGCACAACCGGAAGTCTACTCATTCTCGATAGAACGCGTGATGCATGGACGTGAATAACTGCGTTCTTCGTCAAAGTGCTTCCACGTAGACAACATTGGGATCACGATCCTAGAAATTTCATACATTATCCTGCAAACAACTCGATATAACTAACTTTATAACAATTAAATCAAAATAAAAAATTATAACGACTAAATTATTGAGTAAAATAATTCTTGTAATAATTAATGTATCATTATGATCAACAATAATCATCATTCCTAAAATTTTCAAGAATTTATGATAATTTTTTTTAATGCCTGTACACAAGTTTCATTCGTAAAACACGAAAATTTCGTCATAACAATACGAAGTTCGCGTATTATATAATGCACCGTGAAAACAAGACCCTTGGAAATTTCTCGAGATTTGGTCACGGTGATTAGTGGAAAATTATTGCCGGTGCTATGACGTTGTACGAGCGAAGATCACGGAGGAAAGTGGGGAGAGTTACTACGCGATTGTGCGAAACTACGGGGTTCGTTTTCTTAGACCAGCCGACAGAAGGCGTGTTTCGTGTATTTTAACGGCCAAGTTTGACAATAGGCAGCAGTCGAGACTCGGTTTAAGGGCGGTTGGGAGATAGAGGTGCGGCTTTTCGGGTCCTTTACACAGCAAAACGACCGACATAATTTTCATACTATATTTCGTATTATCACGGTTAATAATTATCACACACGCGAAACGTACAATTATCGTTCTTTCGAAGTATTATCAACAATTTATTTTGTCTCGAGTTTCGAACAATTCGGCCAACGAAAAGAAACTATGTAATCCATCCAATTCTAAGTGTATCTCAATTAAAAATCGTTTATTGAGACGAATTATTTTAATTATTATTTGTTTATTAATTTCGAATTATTTTAGAAATTATTAAAAAATTATTTAGACTGAAGAAAATAATATAAAGGACAAGATGCATTTCGAACGAAGAAAAAGAAAAGTTGCAAACTGCATGAAAAAAAAATTGTAAAAATGAGAAATGCATTCGCGAATTGGGGGGGGGGGGGAAAGAATTTCGCAGGCGGTTGTCACGTGACTCGGGGGTTATCGGGGACAATACATATAGTCGACAGTTTTATGGGTATAGGGCCGGATACTTTGGAACGAGCTCACGACCCTATATCCTTCCTCTCCGGCACAATCCAGTAAAAGCATGCGCGAGGAGAATATGAAAAAAAAAACGAAAGAAAGAAAAGAAAGAAGACGAAAAAAAAAAAAAACGACTCGAGCAGTGTGAAAAGCTTGAGATATTTTTCTCGCTCAATTCACATCCTACCCTTCGACGTCGGCCCCCACCGTTACAAACTGTATTCCATCCATTTTCGACTCTATTTAAATCGTCTCAGCTTTTCGATGAAAAAAAAAAGGCCAGTTCGTCATTCGGACCCTCGACAAATCCATCAGAATCAAACTTAAAACTCAAAAATCATTTTTGGGTGTAGTTTTCACAATTTTGAAAATTATTTGCAACAGTTTTTCGAAAAGCTTGAACAATTTAACGTCGGAAACAAATTTTAAATATAGATTTTTCATATCAGCGTATGTAAAAAAAATACATAATAAAAAAAATAATAAAAAAACATAAACAACATAAATTAAAAATACCTTAATAATTGATTGTATCGAAAATTTTGTAGCTTGAGTTCTACATTTTGACAACGATTCGAAACCCACCAAAATTTCTCCCCAAAAATTCGAGACCAAAAAAAAAACCCTTTGGTCCATAATATCCATCCGAAAACTTGTCCCGATAAATCAGATCTCCACTCTTACCCATTCTCACTCGCTGTTAAAAATCACCCGCTAGATGGCAACCCACTCGCCTCCGTGACGTCATAAATGAGAACGTCTTTTCGCGTACCCAGTAGCGAGATAACCCGTCTCCGCGTTCGCGGAGCTCGGTAAATTTTCGAATTAAAGAAGTTTATTCCATTTGGGTGTAGCCAAAGGGGTGTGAACGTTTTCGGTCCGGGGTTATTATCTCATCGCGTGTTCGCGAGGAAAAGATGGAGAAAACTAAGACGAGGAGAAGAAAGAGGAGCAAAAAGTCAGTTTTCGAGGGACGGAGCAAAAAGATCTCTTTTCAAACTGGTTGGAAAAGAGAAAGAAAGGTTGTGGGTAACGTTGGCCGAACGAAAATGGAAAATGGGAAGGGGGGGGGGATGACGGTGTGAAGGGTGCATGAAGAAGAGACGGAGAAGAGTGAAGGGGCAGGGGGGAGGGGGTGGAACGCGTTTAGACGTTCGTTCCACTGGTAACAAAGATAACTCTATGCAATAAAAATGATTCAAAGTTTCCCGCGGCGGTTGGCGGTTCCGATGGCGGACTCGGTTGACAATGGCCCGTCTTTGTCCTACGTTCCCATCCCCCCCCCCCTCCCTTGACCCCCCTGGGCGCGGTGCTCAGCGACACCTATCTTCCGGTTTAAAGTCCGAACCTCGCCTCGCTACGCTCCACACGGCCCCTCAGCAACCGACGCGACGCTAACTTTTATTATTTACGACTGATATTTCAGTTGTGTCCTCCACCCCCTTCATCCCCCTCCCCTCCCCCACGGCTCACTTTCAACCGTTCTTCGTCCCCCGAACCCTCCGAACGCCGACCAACCTTCACCGTCATCTCTGCGCGTATTAACGCCCTTGCCGGAAGTTGTATTATCAAGTCCAGAAGAGCGGGGGTAGGTCTGCAGGGGTGGGGGAGGGCGGGGGGGGGGATGAGCTCGAGGACTACGTTCGTTACTGGCACTCCGCTCCCGTTGCTTCGTGAACGAACGATGTGCTCGAAAAGCTTTTAACCTACGAAATTACGGAAATAGAAAAAAAAATAAAAATAATAATAATGATTATGAGAAAATTTATTATGAATTGAAATTGATTTTTTTTTTTGGAGTTATTTTCGTTTGGATAGGAAAATTATTGGGGTGTAATTACTTGAGTGACAGTCTTTGTAGAGCGTCGTCAGCGCCACTCGAAGCTCCGGCGTCTGGGAAATGGAGGAACTACGGTATAGGACTCGGGGGAGGAAGAGTCTTGGATGCGTTGTGACTTTCATCCCCCCGGTTATCGAACGAACAATGGATGTCACGAGAAGACAACGAGCCCGAAACACCCGCTGGACTTCTGTGCCACCCCCATTATAAAACTGTTAAATTCACACAATCGTGTTGGACCGGAACCGCGCAATCCCCCCCCCCCCCCTAAGGACAGCAATCCAATGGAGAAACATGTGATCCGCAATGAAACACAAGCTCCGAGGTGAAAAAAAAAAAAAAAAACGAGTGTGTGTCACCCGCGCGGAGCAGCTAACCGCCGAAAAGGATTGGGCGGTATCGTGGAAATGGTTTTACCGGCTCGTGCCGAAAGTCCGGTGGAAAGTATGCCGGGCCCCGGATGCTGGGCCAAGCTCCGATCGACGATGATGGACATTGGACCGCGTGACTGAGTAAACGCATCTAAAGTCACAAGCAATCTACTTTGTCTCATCTAGGAGACAGCATATAGGAGACGGCGAATGAAAAAGGGTTGTGAATTTGCATTTGGTTCGGACTGCGGTGAAGGGGAATGGTGATTGTGGGGACCGGGGAACGGCGAAAAGGTTCCGCGGACGAACAGTCCGCACAACCCGAACGCTCTACCCCGTCGCTGTATTAACCCCTTTACTCGCCCACACTTGGACCGGTCGGACCTGTGCGAGGTACCCGCGAACACACGCGCGCGCGCGCGGGCGACATTTATTTTAATTAAATTACTCCGGAGCGTCGAACAACCCATTTCCTATAAATTATACCCGTTACCGCTCTTTTGGAACTCGGTTGGAAGACCGCCGAGGCATTAATGTACCCGCTGATCCACACACCCCCTACCTACCCCCTTCTACCACCCTCGAACCACCCCCGCGAGCCCTTTTCCCATTGAAATGAAATAAAAGCACCGGTCCGAACGAAACGCTCTTTCCGCTCGTCCTCGCTTATCGCACTGGACTCCGATTCTCCATCTCCATCTATCTCTCTCTCTCTCTCTCTCTCTCTTACTCTTTTGCTTTATCTCTCTCTTTTTATCTATTTATCTATCTATATGTCTTTCTCTCTCGCTCTTGCTCTTCGTGTATGTCCTTCTGCACATTCTCCTGCATCCTCCATACAAATACACACACACACACACATTCGCATATTACACCTCTACCCTTCTCCACCCCCCCTTTCCCCTCCGGCTTCCCCGCTCGACCACTTTCCTTTAATTTACCGCGTAATCATTTTCCAAGTGCGGCTTCCTCGCCTGCACTTACAGCCCCGACCATATCTACACGTTCTACACAGCACTCGCGTATATTTAATCGCACTGTGTATGTGTGGGGGGAGGGGGGGGGGGGGGGGTTACGGGCGCGTCGCGACCCCACCGAGTCAAATCAATTTTTTTATTATTCACTTACACACACACACACACATACACATGGCGATCGGAATACAAGCGAATTTACGATGAATATCGAGTTTGAATAATTGTTACTTCTGCGAGTTTTTTTATCATTATTATTATTTATTTTTTTAAATCTTTTTTTTTAAATTGGGCTGGACGTTTTAACGATTTGGGTTTGGGTTTGCGACTATGTCATGTCACAGCCTATGTTCACGCGATATGTTTTTTTTTTTAATTAGCGTTGTAATTATTTTCGATTTTTGTAATTTTCGAAAAAAATTAGGAAAATTGTCGTTGCGAAATTTTTGAATGATCGATGAAATTAATTTTTGACGAGTCATCGATTTGTTTGTGTCTGTTGAAAAACTTTCATTTCCCTCCCCCCTCCCCCTCCTGATATCTCGTTTACCCCGTATTCGGATTTCCAATCTACTACCCATGTCGCCTCGAAATTTCAATATTTCATGCTATACAGAACACTGTATAACCGACCGTCGGTAATACGATTGGGTCGTTCGAATTGAGGTTTACGCGAGAGAGAGTCAGATACTGGTACGTGGTCGATAATTGGGGTCAGAAGCTGAGTGAGCGAGGCATCAGTCGTTGGCGCATGCGCGCAACGTCGTGACTCTCGTACGTTGCGTTTGTCGAAGAGCTCTCACACGTTATCACACGCAGCTTACGTTTACAGGCAGGCGCGTTATCTCACACAATTGAGAATAATTATTTAAAATGTAATCATCAAAATTGTGAGAAAGAATAATAATAATTAAATTTCCAATGAAAATTAATTATTATTATATTAATTATTATATTGATTATCAAATTAAATAAGATCCATTACGATATTATTTACAAATGTAATAATGATAAAAATAATAATAATAATAATAATAATAATAATAATAATTTCATTAAAATGTTTCAATCGCAAATCATAAAATTGTTTATACATATAAACATATATCTATACATATATACACAACAATGGACTGACTCACTTGATAAGGTATAACCTCTTCGGAATCGCCGGCGCACGTTGCTGCGATGTTCAAAGTGAGAATGCAGCAACCGTCGGCGTCCCAAACGTAAATAACATCGTCCCGTATTACGATGATATTACGTGTTTCCTTTGCGCTCTTCGTCAATCCTTCCTTCAATTTTTTGAACAAAGGATTGTCATTCAAACGCATGGGATCTGTGCACGTATTCATCATTGTTTTCACTATTTCACCCGGCAAACGGTTTAACGGAGGAAAAAAACAGACGACCACGCCGCGCGCGCTGCCTGCGTGCTAAACAACAACGAAGTCGGCCGTAGATGCGCAACAGCTGACTCGCAGGTTTGCCAACCCAATGGACGCCATCTTGTTCGGCGCGCGCGCGCGCCCTCGCTGCGTCTCCGCGGCCAAGTTCGATATCTCGAATCTCGATATTGTTTCGATAATTTTATTCGCAACGATATTTCGACAGTGTGACTTTTATTAGTTTCTTTGTTTATTTATTCGTGGGAAAGTTTTGTTGAACGAAAATTTATTATTTTGGGTTATTTTTTAAGTCGATTGAAGCGGGAATTTCGAAAGGTTGTTTTTATGTTGTTTAACTGTTGTATTTGTTATTATTGTTTATGCGTGTTTGATTTTGGCGGTTTTATTTGCAGTTTCGTTGGTTATGACGGACGAAAATGTTTAAATTTGAGAAGAAGGAAAAAAAAGTGGTACTAATTCGTGATAATATAATTTCGACGTAATAGCTATTGTTTAATAGCAACATTAATAATAATTTTTTCTTCTGTTATTTTTCATTGTTTCAGAACTTTTCTGTTGTTGAAAAATTCTGAATTGAATGAAAAAAAAAAAAAAAAAAGTTACAAGCGATGGTCACATGTACGGTGAACCGTCGACCAGGCTCCGGAGGGATTCGAACCCTCGATCTCCTGTTTACTAGACAGGCGCTTTAACCAACTAAGCCACGGCGCCTTGCTGGAAATGCGTGAGAATTTGTAATATTTAACCTCTTGATATTTCCAAAAAAAAAAATATAATTTGAACGATATAATATATGATATAATTTGAACGATATTATTTTAAACAAATATAAATAATCGAAAAACCTACGACTTTTTCATTTCCATAAAAAAAGGCAAAAAAAAATCGGGCGCATGTCAACGTTTTTTCAGCCACTTTCTCCGCGACTTTACCGATATACCTATATAGAAGCGAATGTGTATAGGTATATAGCTAATGTTGAATTCGCGAGAAGATGACTAGAAAAGACTTTGGCTCAAAAGACTTTGACATACACCCTAAAAAATTCCCAAAAAAAAAAAATCTTTTCCTGGTACAAAAGATAATCGCCCCCGGGTGGGCTTGAACCACCAACCTTTCGGTTAACAGCCGAACGCGCTAGCCAATTGCGCCACGGAGGCTTGGATTCCCATATTTGGCATCGATCACCCCCTCACGGCAGATTCTCCAAAAACTACCCCCGAATATCATCGCTTTAAAAAAAAAAAAAAAAAAAAAAAAAAGTTTTGGCCGTGAGTAATTCGGTGCTTAAAAACTTGAACGAAAAAAAATCCACCTAAAAATTGCCTCAACAACATACATAGCTGTCCTGTAGATTAATTATATTCCTTAGTTTCGGGGATCTCATTTCTCTCCAATCGCGTAACTGCGATAAATCCATATATATATCTATATGTATAATTACCCAACCCAATCACGCTGTTTTCTTCGTAAAAACGTAAAGTTGATGTACGACGACGTAAGATGAACACGAGCCGTTAGAGACCGTTAGACACGAAGCGACTCACAGGTCATTGGGACCCGTTGAAAGCCCAGTAAATTATAGGAGCATTGGGAATTGGCCAGTTTATTATTAGTGAGATAGCATACTGGTCGGGGGAGGGTTAAAGGAGACGGGGAAAGACGGTGAAACAGGATCAGGGGTTGCTGTTAATTCTCCGAACATTCGGGAGTCCCTGGAGAAAACAAGCGAGCGAAATAGTGGGCCCGGCTGCCTCGAATAAAAGGGATCGCCTCCCGCAGTGCGAGTGAGACGGAGCTATCGGAACTCCGTGGAGATCGAGAGAGAGAGAGAACGAGCGACGAAGATTTTCCATCGTCTCAACCACTCGCTTTGGTGCCAGATCTTTGCCACCCAGGTCCTTCTCATGTCCTTCCCCACTTCTTCATCGTCGTCTTATTCGTACTGCCTTGCATTATACGACACCTCCCTCTCGCAAACGCCTTAGGAATCTCGTTGTGCGCGTTAATTAGCACACACCCTGTGTCGTGTTATCAGTTGAATACCCTCCCCCCTGAGCTAAATATTCTCCGCGACATTTTGTTCGACTGTGCCGGAGCCAGGCCCGATAAGAAGCCACAATTGTGTCAGGAGTGGTTCTTTATGGTTCGCGCGTCACTAATAACGATAAGAATTAACGACTAGGCAATACAATCGAAGAAACTTGTGGTGGAAAATTTGGCAAACTGGGTTGGAATTGAATGGACCTTCTGCTTTGCTGAGTATCGATAACGCTATGCAACTTTCATGGGTGTGAAACAATTTGCAATTTTTGTGAGGATGAAAAATTTACGATTTTTTATTCGTGTCACCCGTTAGGCGGCTAAACGATGCTGGATAGACGAAAAGTTGATATGAACGATGTTGTGGAGAATTGAATTTGCCAGAAAAAAGTGTGGGGATGGCATGTGTCTAAGATCGATGGTAAGCTCGTGGGAAAGCTCGAAAGTCGGGGGATGTGATCAGTCCCTAATGGTAGGCGTTTGGAATTCTTTCCGTTCTGAAAAAAAATCATTTAATATGGTCTCTAAGTTCCGGAAGAGGTTAAATTCTGAAGAAATTGTCATATTGTTGTATGACCATGAAAATTATCTAATCGGACAACCTCTACTGCGTATATCGTGCAGTAATTGGCAGGATAAAGAATTTTCCACAATGTAGTTGCAAAAAAATAGAGAGAGAGAGAGATGAGATTCGGCTTTGACGTATGGAAGATGTCGGATAGTGACTGCAACGGTATGTCGTCGATTCGTCTTCCGTCCGGGGAAGCTTGGGAAAAGCATCTCCCTCTTGGCAAGTCTTCACTCCGCCAAATTCAATCGTACAAGCTTTCCCATATCCTCCATCTTCCGGTTGCCGTTTATAAATTGCGTCTGCACCCACACACGAGGTTCCTGATTGATTGAACGAACTGGTTGTATGGATGAGGATAAGATTGTTGTATATTGCCGGAAAGCTCATTCATAACTGTTCGGTGTATAGTTGGTCAAGCTTATAGTTGTCTTCGAAGAATAAAACGAAGAAAAAAAGGAACTAATGATCCAAGCCTTCTTTTCCTAAGACCTCATGACTAACCTATCGACTGTGTCATTCAATTTCCTCGACCCAAGAATTCAGTTTTGGATTTTCATGAGCTTCTATATACAGGCATAATAATTAACATGCAAAAAAAAATCATTTATGCTTCTGGTAACAATAATTTAAACATTTTTTTGTCGTTTCTGCGAGAACCTAATGGAAAAGGGTTTTATAAAGACTAATTTGGGGTCGCTGAGAAAGAAAATGACGGAAAAATAATTATCAATCGAATTAATTGAAAAAGTGAATGTTAACGAATTTTCGGTTTTCAATTTTTGGTCTCGAACGAGTTTCCAGTTTCGGGGGTTGGTGGGCGAAGGTCGATGGGGTTTTTCAAGGGCCACGATGTTCGGCGTGGTAGTAACTTGTGGGTGGGGAGGGCGGGAGGAGGTCGACGAGGCTAACTATGTCGATAAATCAACGGTCTTAATGAAAATGTGGTTCTATCCGGGGTTTCCTCTGCGAACACACCCTACACCCTCCCCCCACCCCAAAAACTCCTGTATCTGGTCGGTGTGCTACGTTATGCTGGAGTATCCATGTCCTCGTCGGACTTCTACCGCTTCCTTCGTTTTCTTTTTCTTCTTTTCTTGTTTTTTTTTTGTTCTTCAACGACACGCCGGTCCGTCCGTCGCGTAGCGTCGTTTGAATGAAATGAAAAGAACGTGCAGGACGGTGGAAAATACCCTACTAAAAATATCAAGATAAGAGGGTCTCGCGAGACGCGAGGGGGGGGGGCAATGAAGAGGAGGCTAACGTTCGTAGTCGTCGCCATCGTCATTTCTCGGTGAATAAAAACAGCGAGCAATTAAGGAAACGTGAAAATCGTTGATGACCCGAAGCGAGATCTTCCGCTGTTTTTTTTTTTTTGGTTTTTTTTTCTAAAGCAAACGACCGCCATTTTTTTTTCATCGTGCTAGATTGGAAAAACACGTGAAATGCAACATTTTTAAGATATGCTAATTTTTTTTTTTCATAAAGAGTCGTTGTTTATTTATTTCATTTTATTCTTTGATTTATTAAATAAATTCATTGACTATCGCATTCGAAGTGGGAAAAAAAATCTAGAAAACGCTGTGTGACCTTATCCCGTGACCGACGAATAAAAATCAAACTAATTTGAATCGCTTGTTAAAATCGCGTGCAGTGGATATCAATCTTTGGTGAATTAAAAATTCTTTTGTAATCGGTAAAAGCTCATCGAGAAACGAACGAGTCATCGACGTACTTTTTTTTTTCACCCTCTAGTGAATTAATACACATCTGAATATTTTATCAATTTACGAAGAGCTTGCGTGGAATAAAAGTATAAACTTGTGGGCCTTTGTATCTGGGATATATAAATATATACATATATATATATATATAAAGCACATGCGACATAAGTCACCGACGTATTGCATAAAATTCTGTCAGAAATTACAAAGGTCGAAATTACCTTTTTCTCAGATTGGAAAATTGAAAAAAAAAAAAAGAATATATATGAATTATATATTCAATCGAGTTAACTGCCTAACCGTCGTGCTGGCTAATTAGGATAAAATCGTTTTCGACCGATGGAATAATAATGAATGACCGAGCCACACGTCACAGATGTTTTACAACAGATAAAACCAGCTTTTGTTATGACCACATTTCGAACGGAATCGTCGGACTTGCGTTCTGAGGTTCGAATAAAAAAAAATATGAAAAAAAAGGAGCGACCGTCAAGGACTGGTGACTTTATTTGCTGCAGTGAATTGAGAAGGTTTTCCTTCTTTTTCCGGTCTTTGAGCAAGCAGAAGGGGAAGGGGGGGATGGAAGGAGGGAGCGGTTGACTTTTGAAAGAAATTTCATTGGATGGCTGGTGACCCCCACCCTGTGGAGGTGATGGACGACGACAGGGTCATCTCGGTCGGCTGATCTCGCCGGTCGAGTTGTAAAAAATAAACTCGACGTCGTCTCAAACTTAAAAATTTACCATATTGTTATTATTAATATTTAAAAAAATATTATTGCTATTATTTATTAATTAGTTAATTAATTAATGCGATCGTTGATATCTCTAAATTAATAAGTAAATAATATGAATACATATAATGAAAAAAAATATTCAATTTGATATCTCTAGGTCAGTTGAAAACCACTCAAATTAAATTAACCGACTTGGTTTATGGACGATTATGTGAAATATAATAAACGTGGTTGACGATGGGTCGTACCTCATATAGATTTATAAGACACGCGACTGTTCACGACGATTTATCGTGACGTTTATATACGTTTCATCAAAAAAAAAAAAAAAAAAAAAAAACGTTGAATAAAATTGTATACGATGGAAAAAAATAAATGTAAAATATTATTATAATGAAGGGGTGGGAAAAAAATGATAATAATTGAAAGTAGGTGTGTTAGCGGAAAATGATTGAGGTAGATATATTTTCGGGGATAAACATAATCTATATATATGCTATATAGGCCCGGTCCCCATATATATAGTTCACATATAAATTTATAACTCGGAGCACAACGACGAAAGCTCGACGAAAAAGAGTCGTGAAAGTTTTGCGGAAACTTGACGCTGAAAAAAAAAAATGGTGAAAGACGAAAGCGAGGGGGGGGGGGGGAGGGGGTTGGAGGAAAATTTCGCATGGCAATAAAATTATTGGACAGACAATTCGAACGTGGAGACAGACGTATGAGACGGAAGTGGTACAAAAGTCGTTTCGCAATGGAACTTCCGATAAAGGTCGCATTGTGCGCATGCAGATTGCGTTTTTTTTTTTTTTTTTTTTTTTCGAACTCTGCCGGGAAAAAGCGTGACGGGGTTGAGGAGGGGGGATGGGACTTCGTTGCATGCGGTATTCGACGCTCCCGACTTGTCGGGGCTTCGGATTTTTTTTTTTTTCGTTTTTCGTTTATTTTTTTTATTGAAAAAATTGAAAAACTTTTATAATCCAATGCCAATTTTCCGGCGCATATCAAACAACGTTTCCTTCGACTTTTTAACGTGTTCTCGACGGAAAAATTCATTCGAAAAACCAAAACAAGGACCACCCTTTGGTGTATTGTATATAAAGGGTGGTCCTTATTATTATTGAAGATTATTAATATTATTGTCTGAAATTGCTTGAATTTAAAAATTTGAAATAAGCCAAAATGTGTATGAAAAAAAAGTGACTTGGAAAAAGAATTGTTCAAAAATTGATAAAACAACAGCAACAGAGCAAAAGAGAGAAAGAGAGAGAGAGAGGGAGGATACACGATGGACAAAAGGGTTAATGTCGTACGCGAGTGCGAGACCACTCTCTCGGGTGGTCGTGATTCTTCCAAGCGGAAGATAAATAACGAGGGTTATGTGTGCGAGGGTGAGTTTGCTTCGTCGTGAGCGGGGGAGGATGGTGCAGGGGGTGCAGGTTGGGGGTGGGTCGCCAAAAAACGTGTCGAGCAACGGGCAAACCGTGCTTTTGCGACAGACGAAGAGCCGGTGTGGTTGAACGCGCCAAAAACTCAAAACAGAGAAAGAAAATAAGGGTTCGTAGAACGAAAGAGAGTAAAAAAAAAAACGAAAAAAAAATTGCAAGCTTTGGTAGCGTGGGGAAAAAAAAACAACATTTTAACGTCAACAATTAAAAATATTATACATATATTACCGTGTTCTTCATCCCAGTCTCTCATCTTTCTCTCCCTGGACACGTAAAAAAAAAAAAAAAAAAAAAAAGTTTCGTAAAAAAAAGAATAATAATGAAAAAAAGTGGTGTACGATGTATGGTATGAATATTGCTTGCGTTACCGAATTTTCCTAGCACTCACTCATCGTCACACACCTCGGGACTTGGGAGGGAAAAAAAATGTTTGCGTGATAACGATAACGAAAATTATAAACGTAGCAAGAGACCTGTGTGTGTGTGTGCAATTTTTTTTTACACCCACGAGGAGACATTTTTAGATACGTGTGAGGGTTCCAAACGAAAAGCCCTCATCCTTTCGGTGGTTCGACCCTCCCACCCCTTCTTCCTTCCCTCAACCCTTGGTGGACCTTGCACGTTCGTCGTCGTCGGTTATGGACCACCCCCTGGTTTGCCCTCAGCGTTCTGACTATTTCTAAATGTCACAAGAGAGATTTTTAATCTTTTGCTTATCGCATATGCGACTCATGAGATTTTCTAAGATTTGTTTGTTTTTTTATAAATTTTATTTTTTGTATAATTATTTGTATAATTATTTTATTAATTTGTATAATTTTTTGTTATTTATTATTATTTATTTATTCTTTCCCTCTCGAAAATTTACGACGATTACGAATACATTTTTTTATAGCTACAATAACAATACTTTTCGTAAAATATTAATATTTGTCGATTGTAAACATATTAATTTTATCGAATAATCTAAACAATTTGGCCGAGTATGTTTTTTCATACGACGGTGGAACATATTGAAAGGAATAAAAAAAATAAATAAATACGAGGGCGACGACCCTGTCGATTTTCCATGGAATGCCCCATACATACAAGCACGTATAAACATGTATATAGACATATATAATCTATAGGTTTTTGGACGTGAATCGTGCGAGACGTAATGACTAACGACCTGCGAGACAGGATCGAATAATATTGGCATGGCCCATACGTTATAAGCACTTGTCCTTCCCCCCACAATGGTTTATATAAATGAATGCATAGACACACACACGCGGGCGCGACGGTCCCGGGGGGTTGTGTGTAACGCAGGGAATACAAAACACATTAATAGAAACGCGTGGGGATATATAAGATGGGTTTTGTCGCGGACGGAAACAAATGGAACTTTTCGACGATTGATCGATTCATCTTTCTGACCGAAAAAAAAAGAAAAAAAAATAATACGAGCGACCCCCCGAAGCGACCGTGCGTTTTTCCACCCCTCGTTCGTGTTGAACCCACGTCTCCCTTGTTTTCCGAAAAAAATAATCCCAAATCCCGTCTGTATTCGTAATGCATTTTGGAAAACCATATTGACTGATTTTCACTTCACCCCCACCAACCCCCCATGTCGTCGCAATATTTATATATATGTATCCCATATTTATGGCGATACGATCACGTACTTGATTAGTCCATGTGTTGATGAATTTTTATTTTTTTTTGCCATTGAGTGGATAAACATTTTTGACGACTTAGTTTTTTTAAGGGTCAACTGAGGATTTTAGTTTCACAGTTTTTTTTTAAATTATTGTGCCTACGCGAAATTTTGAATTTTCGAGCAATGGACCTTTCGCAAGGGGTGTTTTGGATAGGATTTGTCCCCCTGAACACGCCGGAACGAAGATCATTTCGATGGGACCAATAGAAAAAAAGTTATGGCCAAAAAACCATTTTGTTCGATTTGAAGAGGACAAGGGTTCGAGGGTCGAAAAATTCGAAGTCTAAAAACCTTTAAAAGTCCGAAAAAATGTCTTTCGGCTTAGCTACGAACGAAACGACGTTCACTACAAACCTTTTCACACCCAACTCTATAAGATAAACCCATAAAAATCGATTTTCCCGACCCATCATTTTGACCCAAAAAAATTTTTTTTTTCGTCAAAATAAATTTTTTTTTCGTCAAAATAAATTTTTTTTTCATGAAAAAATCATTTTTTTTTCTCCTTCAAACGAAAACTCGGTTATCAGAGACATATACAAGGGTATCTCTACGTGAATCAACCGTTAGATCACCCATACAGAGCCATATCCATGTGAATGAACCGTTTGGATCGATTTTCGTCAAAATGGGGGGTCTAAAAACCTTTAAAAGTCCGAAAAAATTGTTTTCGGCCTCGCCACAACCGAAACGACGTTCACTACAAACCTTTTCACACCCAACTCTATAAGATAAACGCATAAAAATCGATTTTCCTGACCCATCATTTTGACCCAAAAAAAAATTTTTTTTCGTCAAAATAAATTTTTTTTTCATGAAAAAATCATTTTTTTTCTACCACAAACGAAAACTCGGTTATCAGAGACATATACAAGGGTATCTCTATGTGAATCAACCGTTAGATCACCCATACAGAGCCATGGCCATGTGAATGAACCGTTTGGACCGATTTTCGTGAATTTTGGGGGTCTAAAAACCCTTAAAAGTCCGAAAAAATTGTTTTCGGCCTCGCCACAACCGAAACGACGTTCACTACAAACCTTTTCACACCCAACTCTATAAGATAAACGCATAAAAATCGATTTTTCCGACCCATCATTTTGAAAATCGAAATTTCGAATTTTCGAGCAATGGACTTTCGCAAGGGGTGTTTTGGATAGGATTTGTCCCCCTGAACACGCCGGAATACAGATCATTTCAATCGGACCATTAGAAAAAAAGTTATGGTCGAAAAACGATTTTTTTCGATTCGAAAAAAAAAAATGTCGGGAGAATTTT
Organism: Diplazon laetatorius; assembly: GCA_963662125.1. Taxonomy (NCBI): domain Eukaryota; kingdom Metazoa; phylum Arthropoda; class Insecta; order Hymenoptera; family Ichneumonidae; genus Diplazon; species Diplazon laetatorius. The sequence continues at coordinate 20,278,077 of OY759155.1, read as the reverse complement.
GTTTCGCGTTTTTTTTTTTTCAAGATACACTCAATACGAACCCGACTCGTGGGGACCAGGGGGGAAAGTGGCCCGTTGTGAAAAGTGCCCGGCGTGCACTTTGCCGAGGGAGACCGTGAACTCTCGTTGTCCCCGGGTTCGATATATATATATATATACACAGCAACGTCTCGTGTCTTGCACTTGATATCGTCGTCGGTAGTGTAGACGGGCCGGTAAGAGACCTGAGGGTCCGCTCACTCACGGGCCACAACCCCTTTCTTCCCACTAGTAACGGGTTTTCAAGCCCCTACAGTTTCACCCTGTAAGCCGGTAGCGAGTTGCCGCTGCTGCTTCGGGATCTCTCCTTATCGACCGAACCGAACGGGGATGAGAATACGGCTCGCGGTATTCCCGATAGAAAGGGGTAGCAGCGTGGTAGCACCTCGTCGTCAACCTACTCGATACATTTTACAATCCACGACAACGAAAAATTCAATCAACCCCGAATAAATATATATATATATATTTATAAAAAATTTTGAGGTGGTCCGTCTATGTTATTTAGATGAATTTCGACTAAAGTGCAGCCAGAGTAGCTTGGAATAATTGAAAATAACTTTCCTAGAAATTTTCAGCCTTCTGACTTCAAGATTTTTTTAATCTAGTTTTTCGGAAATAATTAATTTAATTAATTTCATGATTTTTTTTCTTTTAGTAATGTCAACATCATTTTATCCAAATACACTGTAGAGTATCAGTAACAAGATGTAACGAAATGTTCACTTCGAAAAAATAATCCCGTAAATTTTGTCGAATTTTTGCAACATTTTCAAAAATCAAATTTTTTCACAAAAAAAAAAAAAATTATTTTGAAAAATTAAAATTCAACATACGCGATTTGTCGGTGCGTGTTCGATAAAAAAAATCTGGATACCACATCCGAACATTGTGATCGCTGAACCGGTAATTTAAAAAGTACATAAACATTTAATTAATACGCCACACAAGGAAATGGGCCGCATGGGCAATCATCATTTTTTTTTCTTATCTTCTCGAAGTATCCCATGCGTTGTTACACGTTGCAATTAATCTCTCGCGTTAAAAAATCGTGATTAACAATTGTTATGGCTTGAAAAGGAAAATATAAAAAACGAGAAATGAGAAAAAAAAATTAAAAAAAAAAATAAATGAAAATAAATGAGCTCGAGCTTGCGAACGATCGAAGACTTTTACAATCCTATTTATATGCAACGTTTATACCAACCCCCGGTGTGCTTGGGTACATCTGAGGATGTATGGACATAACGTATACATATATTTATATATACACACACATAAGTATATAAAGTGACTTTGTATTTGTTGGTTATTCGCATGTTTCGTGACCTATCTACGTCTGCGATCGGATATATCAATGAAATTTGCATAAGAATCTATACGCAAGCCCAACAGCTAGCCCAACGTGATTATATATATATATATATATAGATAGATTTTTTTTTAGCAAGCAAACTTTTGCACCGTTAAATCGTGTGACGCGTGGCCAGCTCGGCAGTTCGCGATTGGTCGAACGTAGTTGCAGTATCGTACCGCTTATAACGATACTCTGTCTATATATATTATATATATACGTATACAAACATGTATTTCACACGTATGCGATATACGGTTGTGCTAATTAGCGGCGTGATTCGCGTTAACACTTTTACACGTAAATCACGAACGATACCCTCGACCCCTTCGACTTGATTCTCATGGTTATTTCACACGATTATAACAACGAAAAAAACTCAAACTACATAAAACTTGAAAATAATTATTTGTTTTTTCGCCAATTTTACATTATTGTAGAGTAAAAAATAATCAGAATTGATAATTTATTATTATTCAAATAAAGGAGGATGCGAAAAAATAAATTGGATTGATAATTGATGCATAATTGGAAAATATAAATGAGGAAGTTTGATTCAAATTTAATCACCAAAAATGTTGAGTTACTTTCTAACATAATTTTTCACGACACAAATAATCGAAACAATTTTTTTTCGCAAGCTTTATCATCGATTCAAGCGAAACCAAAACAATGAAAGAAATATCGAGGAAAAAAGAATACGGAAATTAGTTTTTTGGTAGTTTCGAACCGTTTGGAGGGTGGAGATAACTTGAATCGTTTTTTTCAAGTCAAATAAGGACCACCCTAACATATGAAACAATATATATATAATAATAATAATTAGTAAAGTTTTATATATAATCAGTTTCTTATTATCATTATTATTATTTTTCAAGTCAAACAAGGACCACCCTAAAATCCATAAACATACATATACATGTATATTATGTATATATAAATTTTACGAGAGTGGCGATAGTGTCGAGACGGTGAGGGAGAGTGAAAGGGGTGGGGCAGAGCACCCTCTCGTCGGGTTATCGGTCGTGTTCGGACCCTTCAATACCCTCGATACAAAATTCTTTTCACTCGGGTTGAATGGGCCTATAGGAAATACCGCGGTTCGTACATATATAGCAGAATGTTATAAGCGCGGGGGTTGTAGGGGGATGGTTGGGGGGTTGGTCGAGATATACGTGAAAGAGACGCGGGCCGCCCGGCCCTCGAACGTTCACTCCGTCAGATTCAGAGAATGCTTCGGGGATGAGGGCTGCCCCCCCCCCCCCCCCGCCGCTCGACTGTGTGTGCACAGGCGCTTTCTAAATGTACGGAATACATACCGGGACCGGGTATTCCGTACGAAGGCGCTTATAAGCCCCGTGCCTTCTCCCGTAATGAAACATAAATTATTCAATCGAAATCAGCCGACGTTGGACCCGGGGTCTGGCCGGAGTGGCACACAGCCTCGTCGTCGTCGTAGTCGACGACGAGGTGGTGGTGCTGGTGGTGGTTCGGCTCTCCGCCGTCGTCGTCGCCTCAACCGGTCGAGTGTTTTTCGGGGCCAAGCATCACGGAGAGGCGAAAAGCTTCGAGCTCTCGAAAGAGAGAGAAAGAGCTTCGAACCACTCTTCTCGATCTCTCTCTATCTCTCTCTCGCTGTCTCTCTCTCTCTCGCTCTCTCTGGTTGAGCATACGTTGAGGGACAACAGAAGAATCATGTGCCAAATCACGATCATCGACAAAAAGCTCAAAAATTTAAATAAAAATGGAAATAAAAATTAAATTAAACTAAAAAAAATTAAGATTGAACTTGAAAAAAAAATTAAAATTGACGAACTAAACATTATTTTCTTAAGCTGGACAGATCGAAGATGAATTATTGTTATTATTATTGGGAATTGGTTTGGTTCAGATATTTGAATTGTATTTTTTTTCAAGCCTTGGCAATTACAAACGAGCTTTTTTTTTAATTATACAATTTGTCTTTAAAGAAAAAAATATATAAAAAATGAGAAAAAATAAAAACGAGAAGAAAAAAAATGTAGAATAATTTATAACCGATGGGAATTGGACTTAACATGTGTATGATAAACCGTGGCGAGAAAAAAAGAAGAAAAACCATTTCACAAACCCCCAAAACTTCCCCCCATACGGAGTAATCAATTATTTTTCGATACTAACAACTCGCTCGTGCTGCTGCTTCTGCTAACCCTCCCCATTTCGGTTCGAAAACGTACGGTGTTCCCTTTTTTTATTTTTTTTTCGTCGAAGCCTCTCCTCCTCCGAGCAGGCGGAAATAATCGAAAGTCCCTTTGCACTTTCGGCTGCCGGGGAATATCGAGTTTGGGGGTTTGATGGCTAGGTGGCAAGGGGGGCCTCCTCGGTCGCGGGTTTTAAAATGGTTTGGAACATTCGCGGCGAGGTATATGGGCGAGGATCGATGTGGGGGGGTTTGTTGGTTCGTTGGTTGGTTGGTACAGTTGGAAATTTGAGAAAACTCGAAAATCGAGGGTTGCATTATTAAAGATTCTTCGTTCTTCAATCCCCTCCCCCCTTTCACCCCAACGATATCGTTACCTCAAGCATCTATGGCGCGAATGGGGGTTGAGGGTGAGCAGGGGGTAGGGGTGGGGAGAACACGTCAATATTTTATAACGCGACAAGGCGAATTGGAAACTCCAAGTAAAAGACAAGAAAAATACGACTTTCGGTATTCGACGAGTTTTTATTTTATTTTTTTTTTTGAGGGGGTGGGTCGGTGAAAATTGATAGGAATCCCGGTGTCTTCGTCGAGGCAGCGATAGAGCGTAAGTACCTTCTCACAGCAAAGCGAGAGATAAGGAGATGAATGCCTCTTTCGGACTTTTTCACTTTTTTTATATATCTCTGTCTCTTTTTTTTATTTTTTTTTATTTTTTATTTTTTTTTAATTTGATGCCAGTCAATAATTTAACATGCTTCTCTTTGATTTACCGTCGAAGCTGTTCCCCTTCGTGATCGCTCCGTCTCTTCTCATATTCTTCCATTATTGCCAAAACTCGTGGCAGCACACCCCCTCACCCTCATCCCTCTATCTCACTCTCCTCGTTTTCTTCTTCTTCTACGCCCCTTCGTCTTCGTCTTTGTTTTACCAACTAACAGTTCGACTCGATCGAACTTTCACGTTCGTTGCAACGACGAAATTTATTTTCGTCCGAACAAACCGAACGATAAAAACTCATTTCAATTTTTCTTGTAAAACTTTTGTCTACGGTAAAGTTTTTTTTTTTTTTTTTTTTTTTTGCCATTACGAGATCTTGTGGAAAATTATTTTCGAATGTTTGTTGAATGTCGCGACGTTGTGACGTATATATATATATATATATATTCAGGGTGGTCTTTATTATGACTTTTTGTTTTTTATTTTGACGCTCGAAATATGTTTTGAGAGTATTTTTCGATTTATTTCTAACGAATTTCGAAGATTATAAATTTATTATTTTCTGGGATCGTCAAAATAAAATAAAAAACCAGAACAAGGGCCACCCTAATATATATATACATATATGACTGCAATACGTCGGAGAACACGAATGAGAATCGTCGTGGAAGCTGTTGAAAGAACGACAGACGTACGTCACCGTCGTTTCTCTCACAAACGTTGCGAAGAGTATGGAAATAAAAACAAAAATTCGGTGGGCCGACGATCGTCGACGTACGAAATTGTGTGATTGTCTGTTTGTGTGTGTGTATGGGTGTGGACTGCATAACGGATTGAATAACGTTTGTAATATCGAATTCCGCATTTTCAAAACCCAAACCTCTGGCAATAAAATTAGAAAAAAAAGAAAGGAAGAAAAACGAAGGGAGCAAACTCACTCGTACTGTTGGAATCTCGTGGCTCACTGTCACCGGAATGTAAAAATCGTCCGACTGAGACCTCACCTAGAATACAAAAGAAAAACGAATGAAGACAAAAAAAAAAGAAAAAGTGAAAGTAAAAGCAGAAAATATCCGTACAATAACATGGGAAACTTCGAGATACATTCTAATCGGAAAATTCTCTTACAATGTCTGTCTGAAATAAAAAAAAATATATATATAAGATAATCTAAGCAATTGTAATAATAATAATAATAATATTAATAATAATATCATTGATTGTAATAGTTCGTAGAAATGTCTCTCTAAAATTAAAAAAAATATTACGATAATGTGTGTCAAGTATAATGATGATATAATCAATTATAATTATTATAAAAGCTTATATATTTGATGTTCATAATAATCATAATAATAATAATAATAATACTTTTGACGGTAATAGTTTGATAGTTTGTTTGGAAAGAGTTTCGTAACAGTTTCGGAAAATAAATATTTAAAATAATAATAATAATAGTTTTCTCATCGACAATAAATTCGATCGTACCGATGAGAACGATAAAGCCCAGGACGATAAACGATGTCAAGTCCACAACCGGAGGACCCACCTGGAAACGTTGAGTGATCGCTCGAGGTCTTGCAATTCATTATAACCGTTGACGCTGTATATCACTGTGTTTGTCGTTATAATTGCTTAGCAACGATACCGACCCTCCCCCCTCCTCCTCCTCCTCTTCCTCCCCCACACCAACAATTCATATCAACCCTATCACGAACAAATACGTCACACGATAGTGCCGATGCTGCATTAATTATCGAATCGACCATAAACCAATGGAAATATAACCCGTACTAATAATAATAATAATAATGAAAAAAAAAAAATTAAATGAAACAGACCGAGGGTAGCCACGAGGTTGGAAAAAAAAAGAAAAAATGTCTGCAAAGGGCAATCGAGAAAAAGCTTTAGATACACGACAACAGATAATCGTTGGTTGGGTGAATTCAACAATTTTTTTATCTCTATTTTTTTTTTCATACAATTTCGATCAACTAACATTGATAGGAGCTCTTTATTGCGTGCCATCGATACAGATACATTCCCACCCTCCCTCCCCAACCCTCTTTTTCGTATTTTCTTCGTTTGCAGCCTTTTCAATTTTTTTAATCCTTTTATTCGACGTCCTATAACTTTCTCACTTATTTTACATTTTACATTTCTTTCGGTTCCAACTCAACTTCTTCGTCCCTCTTTCTTATATGCACGCATATATATGTTGGAACCCCTCGTGATGCTCCTGGCAAACTAGCCTCCTCTCCACCTACACACACTTATACAACGACACTCCCCCCCTCCCTTCCTCTTCGCCCCCTGTGAAAGCTACAACCTTAGCCAAAGCTTTATACAGTCAGGATGGCGGAGCAACGAGATATATAGGACACTACGAAATCGGTGAGTGTGTGTGTTTGTGACACACACACACACACACACTTAGACATGGACACCCTCGTTTCGTACTTTATGCTCACGGTCTATCGTTCGATCACCCCGTACCGAGCGACAGCTGGTTGTTAAAGGCGCGTGCACACACCGGCACGCTACTTAATTGGCCCCTCTCTCTCTCTCTCTCTTTCTCTCGTAGAGCTTTCTCTCGTGTCAGCCCACCAAGACACACGTATGAACAAATCCAGTGAGACACACCTATATATATATATACTTAGCTATGAAATTTCACGTTCTTTGTGTGTGTGAAATTGTGTGGGTGATTTTCCTCGATAACTTCATTCGATCATATTCACCTGCCCAATCTGACCGTATAATAATAATAATTTGAAAAAAAAAAAAACACGATTTTGTCGATCGACTGATAAAATGTACCCGCATTTCAAATCGTGTTATGAATAAATACCTATACATTAATTTTACGTTGAATTATTTATGTCGATATATTTTTTTAAATAATTTTTTTTATCATTATTATTATTATTATTATTTTTTTCATCGTGTCAGGTTTTTGACATAACCTCAAAGAGTCTTCACAGTCTTCACAAACTTTTTGAAGCCAAAAACATAATAAACCTCCACAAATAAATATACCTTTAGGCCAGATTTTATTTTTTGATTTTGATTGGTTGTATTATCATCGAAGACACTATTGTCGTGCATATTATGCACTGCACAAGGGATGCTTTCACCCTCACATACTCATCTACACAAATACACACGAGATTGTCTGCTCACTTGAGGATCTATGTATATATGACATAATATAATGGTTATATATATATATATTATATATATTATATGTATATACATAAATGTATGTATGTATAGATTTTCGAGGGTCGCATATCTGTCGACGTGTGACCAGGAGTCATGCGCGTCCGCATGCACAAATCCCTTGACATGCCGATAAGACTCGGATGGATCGTTTGTACCGTAACTCGGGGAGGGGCGCGGCGGGGGAGGGTTCTATGATTAATAATTACCGGCGAGCTTTTATCAGATTCCAGACGTTTCCCGCATTAAGCAATGGAGTCTGTGTAAGTCCTCGTGCCCGACGAAGCAACGTCACCCCAGATACGTTCGGGGGGAGGGGAAGGGGTTACCAACGCATATAATAATGCGTAATCCGAAACCCGGCACACGTTAACGTCGACACTGCGATCCCCGTCGCGTTTCATCTCCGATAATTAAACAGGCTCAATGGATTAAACTTAATTAATTATTATAATGACGATAATGAGACTATTTGTCACACGTTGGGAATCGTAACGCGAGTGAGAAGAAATATATATATATTTATATATATATATATAAAAGTAACGCGGGAAAAATTCGTGTGGTAATTAAAAAATAATATATATATGTATTATTATTATTATTATTATTTTCATCTCGCGACGATTTATTTTTACAGATTAAGTCGCGAGAAAGAGAAAAAAAGTTAATCTAGGGTCTCTCTCTCTCTCTCTCTCTCTCTCTCTCTTCGTCTTACCTTTTGCACCCTTGTAAATGCAAATTTTATTAATAACGACTCACTCGTATTTTTATTCCGGAAGATGGTCGAGAGAGAGAGAGAGAGAGAGAGCCCTGTGCGTGAAACCGGGCAAAAGAATTTCTCACCGGGACACGATAATCGCATGCTACCGAGTCACGCAGACCTCCCGTAGAATTACATGTGTGTGTGTGTGTGTGTGTGCGTTGTGATAGACCGAGGATGAATGTGTGGTAGTCCCAGTTTGCCAAAGGCGAAGGGTCGAAGGCGAAGAGGCTTCCCTTTCCCTCGCTCTCTCCAACCCTCACACTATCACAGATTGATTAGCTCGTTGTATATATATCTACAATCGCACGTCGCCCGCTTGTTTATCGTCTTGGCATTGATAATGGTTGATGAATAATGTGCCCCAAGACTATTATATATTTTTTTTTATTTCACCGAGGCTGCATTTAATATTTTTTCAATTTTTATTTTTTAATATTTTATTCCCAAGTGGAAATTATATATGTAGTTTGGTTGGTGAGGTTATAGTTAAAAAGATCGTTAAAAAGATTTCGTTCATAAAAATTTCCAATTTTTGATAAAATAATGTCGTCGTTTTTTCCTAATTTTCTAAAATCTCAAAAAAAAAATCAAAATTTTCGGATTTTAGATTTCGATGCCCTAAAAAAAAATTGGCACTTGACCAATGAAACCAGGAACATTGTCCTTAGGGTCAGATTGAAATTGACGACTGTTGAAAGCCTGGACTGTTATACCGGGTGTGTTCGTGATGGTCTACGTCGTTATCGAAGTTACGTAAAAGTTAATCAATCGATTTGGCGACAGACGATCCCCGGGGAATTGACCGCGGGAAATGGCCCGGCTGTTCGCTCTCCTCAGTTTCCCCGTTGGCTGCTGCCATCCAGGCTCTCGTGATCGTGCTTCCGGGAGAGCCCGTATTTGATTGTTTAATTAGTAAGATGACCTACCCGGGTTCCCTTAGGATTTGGGAGAACCAACGGGTTCTCCGATCCGCTTCGTTCGAACGACGATGAATCATATATAAGTATACGAATCACTGGGCGATCGGGAAATGATGGAAAATACCGAATTGTAGGCTGGGAGAGTGTGAAACTAGATGAATAACGGACTGTTAATCGCACCCTACTTTTTGGCAACCTAGAAATAATTCATAAAAACTCGTGTCCAGGTCTTGGAAAGTTATATTGACTGATCAATCGAATGATCATTGGTCACCTTTGTGAAGATTCCTAACAAGATCATCCAGTCGACCGAAATGGCCCACAGTTTAGACTTCAGATGACAAATGTAGGCTATTCAATAGCCATAGCTCAGAACTGGTCAATTATCCTGTTCCTATATGGAACATGGTGTTCCAAACCAAAGTCCTGAATAGTCAAGGCCTAAAATCCATCAACCACCTTCAGCCCTTCATTCGTAGCCAAGTCCTAGCCAAAACTTGAGGCTGTCCTAAGTCTTAACACTTCCTACCTGGGACATACTCCTCCCTAACTAAAGTCCTCAGAACTTTACAGATTTTTTCTGCCAACCCATTGATTGATCAGGAACGTAGAATTCCCAATGAAGTTGATCGTAACAAACAAGATCCTACAGACATATCCTTCATAAAGATTGCGAACCACATTTGGGGGAGGAAACCCGGTAACATCAAGAAACCCAGTAGAGACGTTGGATATAGTGGGGGGGGGGGCCCAAGCTTTCACGACCAACCAGCAGACACACAGAGCATTCGCAGGACGATCTTCACGGTTTGTCTGAGAAAGGGGGAATGCGGTGGTGTGGTGCAACGTGAGGTCCCGTTACCTCAGGACCGAAGAAACAGAGAGGGATGTTCACTTGCCGGGAGCGTAAGAACCAGCGTTAGAAACCAGTAAGAGAAACCGGGGATGAGGATTGAAGCCGGGGTGGGCTAGCTAGCAAGCAGGCAAGCAGGCTAGCAAGCAGGCAGGCTGAATTTCTGGTGTATAGGGGTATTAATCCCTACCCTCAATTACCCTTTGTCTTGGGCACAGCTTGGTCCACTTGTTAAGACACCGCCACTGTTTGTCTTGGGAGCGAGCGAGCTAAAACACGAGGCCGGGGCACCACAGTTGTAGGTTGAAGGTTGTGGGAGTTATTTATACATCTATATATAGGTGTGTATATATCTATAGATTGTGGAAAGCAGGGAAGATCCCGGGCATGAAGGAAACGTGGCTGGCTCCAAGCGGTCGCACATCTAACGTTGTTTCTCGGTAGGTGCTTTACATACGTCTGTAAACCGGAGACGAACTGCTACGGGCGGACTACTGATCGTTGTGGTCTCCGTCTCTCGATCTCCTTTCCAACCGTCTTCCCGTTCCACCGAACCTTTGCCGTTTGGTGGCGCCCCCCCCCTCCGCCTGCTTGCTCGTCTTACCATCCGGCTCGCACCTAATTTACAGAGTCGTCGAAGACGACAGTTTCGGCCCGACCCCTTCGCTCCTTGACTCATCTCCTGCGTTCTTCACCATTGAAGCTGTTACGCGGTTAACCAAATTGTTTGTCGATGAACAATTGTCGTGGGTTTTGAATGGGTTGCGAAATGATTAGGTTATTGAGATAATTGGCGGTCAGTTGGATGGATTCTTTGGAGATGATGATTGTGGGAAAGTTAGGATTAGTGATTGGGCTGTTTGGGATAACTTAGGTAGGAAACGCTTAGGCTTAGGACGTGGGCTTAGGTTTTGCCTGTTCAGGGTAACCCTTGATCGAGCTTCTATGGTCAACCAGTTCTGCACCTGGCTCTTCAAAGCCCTGAGCCTATTCAATGTTCAAAGTGCAATTCACTTCTAAGTCCCAACGATTGGCATTACATACTCCTAGCTAGCTACTTAAGCCCTAAGGATCATAATGAAACATTAAGGCTTTGTACAAGCGACTCCCAAATCTAAAATCTTTTAATTCGCGTAAATGCCAAATGGTCTTTATCGCGAAAATTAACAAGGGCATTCGATTTGGATCCCTGTTACGTGGTTTCTTCCAATAAGAACCCCCTCACAGCCACGAAAGCCAGTTTGCTCGGGGGTCTCGACTGTGTCGTTCAGTGGCGAAAGGTCGAAAGAGTGACTATACTTCATCCCCGAAAGCTATACGTATATATATAACAGGGAGCGATATCGCGAAAACGTCGTGTAAACATTTGCAATGGATTTGCGAGCTATTCAAACGGTTAAATTCTCTTAAGAAATTTTACGTTTGTACAGGGGGGTTCTTGTTGGGCCACCTTCGCCATTGCCGAGATCGTCACATCAGTCCACATTCACCGGGTTCCTTGCCCCAACCGTCGTTCCATACTTTTCATCGTCCCTCCTCACCCTCTCGCCCGACACGTAAATTCGTAAACTCTGCAAGCTCTCTCTCTCTCTCTCTCTCTCTCTCTCTCTCTCTCTCTCTCTCTCTTTCTCTTTGCTTTCTCTCCGAGCCCCCCTCGGACCCAAAGAAAACCTCGTCCCACCCTCTTCGTAGGTTCCGACAATTGATATTCCACGCCCGAGCAAAGAAACAGATTTCACCCCTCCGCAGTTCGATGTTGAACAAATAATACCGCGGGGCGTAAGCGCACAATCGGGGATTTCGGGTTGGAAAATCCAAGGAAAATCGAGGGTGGGTGGGGGTGGCGGGGGTGGAGTTCTTTCATCCGTCTGTGCAGCGGGTTATCAGTTTTCTCGGACGATTTTCACGTCCGGAGCGTGGTCCGCTGGGGTTGGTCCCGGCAACGTCGACTTTCCTCGATCAGACTGTCTGCGGAAGGGTCGCTCGCCACCCAAAAGATAACGTTATGTATATATATATATATATATATATATATATATATATATAAGTGTGTGTCTTCAGGAGTCTCGGGGAAAAGTTTTCTCCCAATCCGAATTATTCGGAAGAAGCGTATTATACCGGCTAATACCGTAATACCTGGCGCATTAATGCAAGTGGCTCACCGGCTCACCAACGTTCCAGATTCCACATATATATATATACATATATAGGTGTATAGACACAAAGTTGGTTGGAACAACCGAAGAGGGTTGGGTTGGGGGGGGGGGGGGAGGAAGCCATTGTAACAGATATAAACCTTGCGGGTGTACAATTCGCACGAAAAAGTATAATATGGCTTATTTGCGTGCCTGCAAGCGACCCCGGGGCACATTCAAAAAGTTATCGTTAGCTATACGGGTTTTCGCGTTGCATGTTACCGCCATTCGTAATTGCTTCCAAACTGATTTTATTTTATTTTATTTCTTTTATTTTTTGTACAAATCCTTTTGGGGTGATGGGGTGGGGGGGGGGGGGTGGGGGGGAGTCATGCAGCGTTTTCATATACTAAATATGGATTCGGCTGTGGCAATCGGTTCGACTCAGAGTCAGAGAGAGACACGAGTTGCGATGGAAAAATCGAAATTTTGGAATTTGATTTTTTTACATGTCTATTTTGATTATTTGTGAGAATTATTTTGTTGGTAATTAATGTAGCGTCTTAGTAATCGTGTTTATATAAAGTCCATATATATGAATATATAAATATATATATATATAGATTATATATAATTTTTTTACTTTGGAACGTCATTGAAATAGTTTTGCTCGCTGATCGGTGGATAGCGTGATGCTATCACCATTCGATAAGCCCCCGATGATATATATATATGTATATAGAATACAGGTGCCTCGATTATTATAGCGTTACGTCTGCCCGCGTTGTATCGGTTCTTACGGGTACCGGTGGGTGGATCCTGCGAACGAAAGAAATCACGTTAATCTTAATCTCAACTTTCTCGTTTCGATATTTTCCACCTTTCACCACGAATCCCACCGAGCGAGGATCTCGTATCGAAACACATCACGCTTTTCACGGATAATACCAACGTCGACTGAGAATTTCACTCGCTCGCCCGCATTCGAACGATGAATTGTGGTTCTCGTCGGACGATACTTTTATATCTCGTCGTTCTTGACCCTTGCCCTCCCACGTAATCCCAACAATGGAACAATGAAACTCGATTCCACGCAATAAATATTTTTTTTTCTTGCGATAAATATATATTTAATATTTGAAAATTAGAAAAAAAAATTATTATCGATATTTCGGATTGCTGTGATGGAAAATTTGGAGAGAATGACGTGCAGCCCCCTTTATTGTGATGAAAAAAAAAAAAAAGGGTTTGATTCGAATTCGTGTGATCGGCGGAAACAAATGAGAGAGCGTTCGAGCGTGTTTATCGCAGTTGATCGTGAAGCTATGGCACGAAATTTTTCAACGATATTTCGCGTGATGGTTCTGTCCACGAGGGGGCAATACCGGCGGCGCCTCAACCACTTAACCTCTCTCTGGGCCATCACGGTCGAAAACCGTTATTGCAACGAAGGTAAGAACCGGGACCGAGGACGAGGCATGGGCGAAAAAAAAAAAAAAATAATCGAACCGAAAGCCGTTTATATCCGGTTGATAATTACGTGTTACCCGTAGACATTTTTTTTTCCTCACTCTAGTTTGTTTTTTTAGTTCGTCCGACAAACTATTGCAATATGCACGTCACGATACAGTTATTATCGACATGAACTGAGGACTCTCCGGTTGTTCAATCTTCGGCAGCGAAATTCTTTAAGGGATTGTTATGTTGTTGTTTGTCGGAAAATTGAGGGTTTTCATAATTTTTTTTTCCTATTTTTATTCATTACTCAATAATTTTTATTTATCATTGATAATTAAATTTATTTATTATAATTCATTGTCGTATTCATTAATAATAATTAATTTATCAATCATAATTCATTACTTTATTAATTGATAATTTTTCGTTTTTTTTATGGTATCGAATTTGAATGAAAATAAAGTGTAAAAAAAAATGTTGAGACGAAGCTTCCTCATTTTCTCGATTATGATTTATGAATTTTGTCATTTCGACGAAATTTGTCATTTCGACGAAATCAACATACAAACGTCGAAACTACGCTACCAGAACGTTACTCCTTCGGGTTCTAAATTTTCCTCTCTTATTGCCCGCCTACTTTGAAATTCAATTTCGACCCGCGTGAAATTGAACGGAATGGACCCGGGAACGCACGGTTTTCGCGTCTGTCCGTGTATATTATATACATATATCTATATCTATATACATAGAGCGACGACGGAGAACGTACACGAGAAATGATTGTGTGCGAGTGCGAACGAGAGGTCGGATGAATAAGAGCCCGTGAAAATGTGCGCACGCACACACACACACGCGCATAAAGCTCGTTTTCGCGAACCATACCGACCGCGCCGGGGACTAATAATCATAACCCATTACCATCGGGTCTAAGTGTGGCTGGTGATCGAGAATTCGCGAGATGGTTAAAAGGGATGCAGCAGCGATGAAATAAGGGGACGTGTACGGTGTGGGGGTTAAAGGTCGACCGTCGGAACAGCTCATGGAACAGTGCTGGCGTCGAGCTTGATCCGAAAGCTCGATGAGCGACCGAGAGCTCTACAGCATTAAGAGGGCTGAGTCACTTCAAAAATTCAAAAAAAAAAAAAAAAAAAATAATTGTGACATGATCGATCTAAATTTTTGTATCTATTTCATCCTTATAAAATAGATTCTATTCTAAGCTATGTTTTCAAATTTTTTCGAAGCCATATAGAAGCATCTGAATGCTGTGAGATTTATCAGTAAATTAAAAAAAAATTATGACGATAATTTTTTTTCAATTGTTTCGTAAAAAAAAGTTAGATTTTTGAGATTTTGCAAAATTAAGAAAAAAAAATCAACTCAATTGTTATAAATATAAAAAATCCAATTTCGTCGTTATCGTGGCGCTGGATGGAAAAATAAATGAATAAATCAATAAATAAATAAGTAAATAAATAAATAAATAAATAAATAAATAAATAAATAAATAAATAAATAAATAAATAAATAAATGAATAAATAAGCTCATGTATCATTGGACGGTCCGTTCGGTGGCGCAGTCTGGTGGCAATTGTCGCAAGCTCCGAGTCCGTGCATGCTCGACGTCAGTCGAGAGCGTGTTGAAGCCGGGGGGGGTGGGATCATAGGGGGTGGGGGGTGCTTCAAGGCGATGCGGTGGAATCGTTCGTGGGGGGTGGCAATGGGGTGGTCGCGTCGACTGTCTGAGGGTTTGGGTGAAGGACGAAGAATGAAATGGGTATAGGGGGGTGGGTCGAGGGGGAAAGAGGGATGGATGGAGGGGGTGGGGTGGGGGGGGGGGGGGGGTTCGCCACTACCCGAAACCCAACGTTCGTTCGGGGATCGAGTAGCAAAGGGGTGGGTATAGTGTGGAGGAGTAGAAGCAGGAGTATGGGGCGGGGGTGGGGGGTGGGGGGTGAGAGTAGTGCGCAAGCACACTTTGCGATACCACGTCGAATGACTAATACGTTGAAACAATGGGCTGTCGTCACACAGTCGGGCGAGGCCTCGATGTGCGACTGTATGGGGGGAGGGGGTGGGTTTCGAGGGGGTAGTCTCGCGAGAGGGTTCGAGGGTAGTTCGACGCAGAAACCAACCGACCCACACACTTTGACCCTTTTATACATTCGTTTTACCTTTCGAATTTTTTGGCTCTCTCAATTTTTTTTATTTATTTCATTTTTTTTATTTATGTTTTTTCTTTCTTCGACGTTCTTGCTTCTTCCTCTGTGCAGCAATGCACGTGAATGTGTATTGCATGCAGTTGTCTGAATAATGGCTGCTGCTTCATATCGCATGATAGACGGTTCCAACTTTTGTCTCTCACGTACGTGAAAATAAAAAAAAATTAAAAAATTAAAAAATGAAGGTTTAAGGATTTTGGTGCATTTTGTTTTATCGAATCACGAGTATGAAAATTTTATGTAGTCTGTTTGTAAACTATATATAGGATATGTATAATCTATATACTAGACTATATTATAGCTTATATAGAATTTTTAATTAATAATTTTTTATACATTATTTTTTTATTTGAGAGTTTATATATAATTTCTTAAATCGAGCAATAATAAGATAATTATTGACTTTCAACCTTTAAGTAAAATTTCATCGATGATCCTACTCGATAATTCAAGTACTAAAACCATTTTCCATCCTCAAATATTTCTTCTCTCATTTAAATGAATAATAATGAAAATGAAAAAAAATATATATATTATTTCACCCTGAAGACATATTTTGTGTTGGTACGTATCGCGAACGAAAAGAGCGTTCGTCGTCAAAGTTCAAAGTCCATCTGGATCATATAAATACACACACACACACTTACACACTTACACACACACACACACACATATAAATATATGTGTAAAGGTTATATGATGGCCGAGGCAGTGAAATAAGTGGGATGAGTCCGGATGGGGTTGCTCGACCACGTTGTCTAGAGCTCGGCCGAGAGGCGAATGTGGGGTGAGACGGGGTGGGGCGGGGGGGCAAGGGGGTTGAAAGAGGGAATGAGGTTTCTGAACGCCGATCCCAACCGGCGCCGTTGATTGCTTCTCTCTCTCCTCTTCCCCCCTCTACCTTAAAATTGACGTCATATTCGTTATCCTTTCGACCTTTCTTCCTCCCGGGCCCCATCAAACCCCTTTTCAACCCTTTTCCTCTTTCCTCCGCATCGCGGACCGCGTCTCCAACGATACGGACTCGACTTTCGACGGCCGTATATACGTGCAGTCATATGATAATCCACGAAGCTTAATATCCATATCACTCTCTCTCTCTCTCTCTCTCTTACTCTCTTTCCCCATGTGGCTCACACAAATGCCCGTCTCAACGTACGCGTTTTCCCCCAACCCCCTCGGACTTCACAATTCCATTTTCCTGCCTTCGAACGTGTAGATAAACCCCCCCGGTACGTTCTCACAACCCCTTCGAGGGGGCGAGGGGAGGGGTGGGAGGGTGTCTCTTGGCTGTACCGCAACCACACCCCTATTTCGCGGTACACTTCGACGTGATCATCGTACCTTCGCTATCGGGTTTAAAGTTGATCAACTTCGTCCCTGTGACTCGTTGGTCCGAATATCGACGATGGATGAATCCTTTTTTTTTCTGTAATTTTTTTTTACTTCGAGTTTTTTTTTCGGGGCTGTTTTGGTTCGGGGGCTCTTCGTGAGATTATTTTGTTTTCTTGTAATTTGTGAGTGTGTGTTTTTTTGGGAAATTTCATATTCTCTGGCGACTCGCTTTTTTTTATTTTGTTTTTTGCAAATATGGAATTTGTATTTTCATTTCTTTTTTTTTTATTATTCTTCATTATTTATTAACAGGGCTATCATCGATCAAGGATTCAAGATTGTATTATTCTCGTGGAAAATTTAACCAAAGTTCTTATCACACGTCGTGATTCATTTGCTGCATTCAATTTTTTTCTCCATAAAAAAAAAATTCACCACAAGATTCTCAACTCACAAAATTATAATCGAACGTTCGATGTACGAAAAAAAAAAATCAAAAACAACAAATTCTCATTCCATAGATCTCGAATTTCAATGCAAATCACACAAGATCTCATCTTTGAAAAAAAAAAAAAAAATTGTATTCCCCACTCGTTACATCCACCCACAAAGTCACGAGTCTCGAAAACCCCAAATTTCGTTCCTCCGCCACGTCGTGTAATTTCGTTTTCACCCTGTCTCCCAAACTTTGGACACGTTGCTGTTGCAGGGTATTTATTTCGTAGCTAATAAATCAATTCCTACGTGAAATAAGAAAAACGCGAGAGTGAGTGCGAGAGAGGGGGTGGAAAAGTAGATAGGGGGGTGGGTGAGAGGGGTGAGGGGTGACGGTTACGGAACGTTCGGTTTTCCAGGTTGGTTTTTGGTCGCGAGTGCACTCGATCCGAAAATAAGGATTTACATATTCATGCGAGATAGAGATGCTGGGCTGTATGGGGGGGTCGAATGGGGGGCAGGGGGAGGTAGAGGGGGGGGGGATCGGTGGTTCCTCGTTCCTTTGTGGTTATGTCGGAGATCTGCCGCAACGCCCATCGTCTCGTGAGCCCGGAGAAAACGATGGCCCACCGAGGATGCTGCGACATTTCGTGAGATCGTCGTCGTCGTGCCATCGGCGTTTCACACACACACACACACACGTGAGCACACACTCACACACACACCGCAGACGGTCTCGGGGAAAAGCCCCCGGTTGCCACGCGAAAGCTCCCACCGAGAGGATAGTTTGTAATGGGATTTTCGGTAGCTTTCCCCCCCCCCCCCCCCCGCCTCGCCCTGCACCTTCGCCCCCCTCCCCCGTTGGGAAAAGTGGCGACTCGTGACGTATCGAAGCGACACACCGACGACGTTGGTGACTCGTTCGCTTTCGAGCAACTCGACATTTTCTCCATCCAAGCTACACACTTTCTATCCCCTCCCCCCCCCTCCCCTTCACTCACCATCCCCTCGACCGGATATTGGATTAGTGAGATTTTACTTTGTACCATGGGTGCATGGGCAGTGTCCAACTTTCACCATCCCTTCGATCAATTATTTAATTTGTTTATTTATTTTTTTCGCATATTTAAATATCTTATTTTTACAAAATTAATCGCGGACCGGAATTTCTGGAAAAATGTTGATTTATTTTTTGGATATTTTTTTCAAATTTCGTTGGTGGGATTTTACTATTTTTTTTTATTTTGTTGTGTTAATAATTATTATATAGCAAAAAATAAATGAATAAATGATTAATTATATTCAAGTAATAAACGTAAATGTATAATATATATGTATATATACATATATGTATCGAAAATTCAAGAGACTAATTGCGAGAGAGGTCACGAAGCGAGTGGGATCGAATCGTGGCAACATAAGCTTGAGACCGCTGGCTCATAATTAACGGACATAAATTATCAATCTGACCATCGGTTAACAGGGCGCGGGGGGTGGGTGGGCGAGGGGTTGGTACTGCGGTTTGCTGGCAGAAGAGTTGTGCCGATGCTTGCTAGTCACTGTCCCGTCGGTGCAGCACGCTTGAGCTTACTTAACCCCGTATATGTACATATATACATATATATATATATATATGGTGCAATGGTATCATACATAGTACAGTGCAACGTAGGTCACGGGGACCGCGGAGTGTCCGCGCGAATGGGGGCCAAGCCACGATCGAGAGACAGAGGTTGGGATGGGGGTCGGAGGAGGGTGGACCCGGAAGAGAATGCAGTAAGCACGTTTACGAAGAGGTGGACGATGGGGGATGGAAAAGGGGATCTCCGGGGGTGCAGGGTGAGGTCGGTCACGGTGCCCAAGTGATTGATATAGCGATGTTCACTCGGTCCATGCGTTGGGGCCACGATATGACCCGGGGATGAGTGTCCGGTAACTCGGTATAGTGCTGACTCCGTGACGTTTACGTCCCCGGTCGCTGGAGAAACCGAACACGAACGTGTCGCGATGTGTCACACACCCTATGGCGTTTTGATATCAACGTGGATTTCGAATTAATGTTAAACGTCTGATAATCAGTGTGACACAGGAACCTTGCGTTATTCAATAGAATTAAAAATTAATTTTCAACGCTAGATAAAAAAAAAAAGAAAAAAGTTAAATATCGAGATTCCATTTATTTTCTTCTTTCTTTCAATCAAATTGTTCATCGGTAACTGTAGGGCTATAGAATAATGCAACGATTCAATAATAATAATAATAATAATAATAATAATAATAATAATAATAATAATAATAATAATAATAATAATAATAATAATAATAATAATGAATGAATGAGGATTAAATTGTCGTTGACTGGATATTCGAATGTTCGCGCAATACATTTTATCGCGTCACACATAGGGAGAGGTAACGATGAAAACGTGAAAGAGTGGAGAGGGCGGGTGGAGGGTGGAGAGGAGGAGGGGGAGGAGGGGGAGGACATTATCGAGCATTAGCGGTGGCTTTCGGCGTGGCGCTGTGTGCGACCTAACGTTGCCCGGGATGAAAGGAGACAGAGAGAGAGAGAGAGAGGGAGAGAGAGGTACAATCGATGAAAGGGTTGGACGTCAAACCCCTTCGTGTCGCGAAATCTTCTCCACCCTCCGGGCCACGTTGCTCTCACTCTCTCTCTCTCTCTCTCTCTTCATCTCTTTTCATTTCTCTCCATCACCCCTTCCTCCCTTACGTCGTGGCAACCTCTTCCACCCATGAAGCCACCCTTCATTCTCTGTCTCTCTCTTTGCAGGGCTGTAACTCACCGCCACACGTAGGTAGAGCCCGCGCCCTTGCTGCGTACACATTTACATAAATTATTGATCTCTAAAACAGCACAGCCCGTCTGCAATGCCATTGCCACGACGCCCCAAAGTCGTTGCCGTTAGCCCGGATATAAGGACGAACCGGAGGGATGGGAGACGTTGAGGGGGTCTGAAGTGAAGTGAGACACAGCCACGAGTTTTTTTCTTTTTTTTTGCCTCGAGACCAATAAGGCACCCACCCCCCCCCCCCCCCCTCCGCCTATCGCCCTTGAAAAATCGTTCCATTACTTCACTCGCAATAAAATCATCTGTTATACGAGAAATTCGGTTTTCGCGGGGGGGGGGGGGGGGGGTGGAGGAGGGTTGAATCAAATGTTCTACGAGAACCACGAAATATATCTTATAACACACTTTTTGTTTTTTTATTTTAATTTTTTATTTTTTATTTTGTTTTCTGGTATATCGATATTAATATCAATATATTATATATCATAGTGGTCCGTATAAATGTCATTTTCAAATAATCATATGCTAATGAATTATAGAAAAATGCATTATTTGATTATTTTTCAATTTATTTTTAAAAAATATCTATTTATTGCATTAATGACTATTGAAGGGTAGCGAGGGAGGGAGGAAGAGGGGTGGGTGACGATTCCGATTCCGCGGCCTCGTTGTGCTCACCATTTAACCGGGCATCAGGCTACGAGGGGTCGAGAGGGGTGGTAACTCGAGTGAGTCGAAGCTTGCGGCGTGGATAACGCGACGCACGAAAATGGGGGGTGGAAAAACGTCACGTCATTAAGCTACGTCATTGTTCACGGAGAGCCTGATTGTCTTGGCCGCTCAGTATTTTTTTTTTTTTAATTTTTTTTTTCATCCGTAGCAGAAGAGACAATTGTTCAATATAACCATTGATCTGTTAGACGCCCTCGAGGGGTTGCACAACGAAACTGCTCTCACTCGCGCCGGGTTGTTGCATCGACACACATATATATACTATATATACGTATATGTGCACCGAGCTTTTGTCAATATCTCGCATTTTAATGATATGAGAACTCGCTGTGCCCGGGCCCGAGGAAATTAAAAAAAAAAAGAAAAAAAAAAAGAAACAAAAATAATTTTTAAAAAACTGAGAAAGAGATTGAGCCGTGCCAAAGCTTTCCCGTCATCGCTTACTCGCACTTTCACCCCCTTCTCTCACGTTTCTCGTCACACGCGTGACGACGAATGATAATAATAATATTTGTATTTATATGCGCATGCGCATACGCACGAACGAGCGTTCGAGCTTTATGAATGAAATAAATTAAAAAAGAAAAATATATAAAAAATCGTCACGAAAGAGTTTACACAGACCGGGTTAAGAAGAGAGCGAATTCGCACGCCATTATTTTTCGACTGTGTATCATTGTTGTTGTTTTTTTCTTTTTTTTTTTTTCCTTTGCGTCGTAGGCGGAATTTTTATTATTATTATTTTTTTTAATTTTTTTTTTCGCACGTGCGTGATTCAAAAGTGCGAAAATATGAAAAAAAAAAAAAAAAAAAAAAAAAAAAAAAAAAAAAAAAAAAAACAGCTCGAGTACGACGGTGTGGCTGTGTCAGGTATGACGACCGTTCGGTCTCGGTTATGCACTAAACGATGCGCGCAACGTTTCCGGCGTCGAACCTCCGGAAAAAAAAAATTGAAAAAAAAAAAAAACGCTTCGAACGTGCACAAAGCTTGTGTCGCTTCGCTCTCCCCGACCTCTTGTATGTTCCTTTCTTTGTTTTTTATTTTTAACACTAGCATTTCGTGCAGGTGTTTGTTTCGAGGCGACCCTAGGCGATTAGAATGTGCAACCTCCGTCGTCGTCGTCGTCATTATGATTTTCATTATTTCCATGTGCTTCCGTTCTCGCTACACTTTTTATTTATTGTTTCAAAAAAAAACAGAAAAAAAAACATTTCACCGTCCTGGATTTATTTTTCAACGAAACGTTTGTTGTTCCTGCAAAAAGAACGATTTTTTAATTTTTTTTTCATTGCCCCCACCTTCGTGAGTCAACGTCGTCGAAATGTCGTTTGGGGGTTTGTTTCAACCTCAGCTACGTGGTATTGAAACCAAACTAAATTAAGACGTACGTGAGAAGAAGAGACGATGGCTTCTTTCTCGTCATCCATGTCTTTGCTGAGAAGTTTGTTCCACAATCAAAGTGTCTCCTAGAGTGTCTGTCGTTGGGTGTCCTAGAGTGTGCGTTCATCGTGTGTCGACTTTCCAACCAAGATTTTCCGCAGTTTCGTCACGTGCGATTTATTTAAACTTTGCTTTTATCGTTAACCTCAAGTTTATACCGAAACAATTGGTTTTGAAAAACTTTGAGCCGGATTCTTCGACACGAATTACTTGATAGCAAAAGAATTTTACTATAGAATTTTTCCAGAAGAATCTAAACAAAGAAAAATAATCCAACAGGAAAATGATCAACAGCTAGTCCCAAGAATTTAGTTGACAGTCAAGAAACAAGTGACAGTGCATCTCAATATGTCATGGACATGGTGCCTATGGGGTTGGTAAAATAGTCTGGACATGGAGTACCGAAAACAAACCGCGTTCCCAACTGTTTTACAAGGCATAACGTGAATAGGGGATGAAGAATCGTTCAGCATGCTTTTCCAAGGGTTTTCTATGCCCCCGTCTTTATTTCTCTTCCGCTCTGTCACATTTTCCCACTTCTTTCCTACTCTCTCTCTCTCTCTTCTGGTCCTTTTCCCAGTCTCCTTCCACATCATCTCTTCATCCCCATTTATATATATATACATATATATGTATGTATATACATCGACGGGGAAAAAGCAACGAGCGATTCCCACGACGGATACCGCGAGCCAATCTTTCGGAAACCAACTCTCTCTCCCCCCCGCAAAATCCAAAGAAGCGTGATATTTATAGGGCGGGTTTAAAGTATAAAGTCCTGGGGATAAAGGGGGGGGGGGGGAGGGGTCTCGTCCTGTGGCTGGTTTCGACCGAACCGCGTCGTTCGTACTCCGGAGACTCGTGTTCCTATTTTCTAAGAGACAATCGCGGTTACCCCCACCCCCTACCCTTGGCTCGGGATTCCACCCCCTTTGGCTGGGCTTTCGAGAAACGTCCGAGAGGGCGAGACTGAATCGTAAACTGGGGTAAAGATCGCGTATCGGGTCTCACGAGAGACGAGAGAAATCGAAACAACCCTCCCCATCGAAAGCCCTCAAACTTTCGACTCTTTTTTTTTTTCAAACACCCCCCTCGCCCCCTTGCTGCCCCCCCTCCCCCTTAACTGCAACCGCCTGCCTACGATTTAACGGAATTCGCATGACTGAATCTCCGAGAAAGCGAAAATAACGACGTGCACGAAAGCAAATGTTAAAAGCTCGAAAGCTTTTGTGGTTACGAAATGCCAGAAAGGGGGGTTGAACGTTTTGCCAAGCAGTTTGTCACTATATATATGATGTATGTATATTTTTTGTTTTTTCCGATGAATCATGGGTGAATATGTGTGTCTCTGACAATTCATCAATCGACGTGTTTTTTTTTTGTTTTTTCTGCGGTGAGAGTTGTGGGGACCATTGTGGAATTTTCGTTGGTGCGTTTGATGGTGGAACCATATTTTGAGAGGGGGTTGAGTTTAAGGGAGGCAGCGATTCCGTGGGATGCGGAGATGGAATGCGATGCAGGGTCGAAGGGTTGAACTACACGTGCCTTCGTCGATGTCGTCTTTGCTGCCGCCTTCGTAAGACCTTAGGATCCTAACTCCGGGTTGGAGAGAGTCTCTCAGCCTTCGCTTATATTGTACTTTGTCCTTGTTCTCTCCTATCTTATGCGTAGTTGACATCCTTTCCAATCCCAATGGCTTCGAGAAGCCATTTGCCAGCTTCGATGAAAGCGTTTGGATAAGTCGAATCATAAATTAGACTGATCATCAGTGTTTGGTTTAGGAAATGGCTTAGGATTCTTTGATGTCTTCAGGAAAAGCTGGATGCTCAGGTTCTTGTATTTTCTATTCTGGATCACAATGCCCATTGATCCTAACTTTTGGATCAGAGCAAGTGTTACAAAAAGTGACCGTGAGCGAATGATCATTGCTAAGTGTGTCCAATGGCCCTCTCCTTAGATAAGAAGGATTCTCTAGTTGGGAGGCATATTAGGAGACAGCTAAACTAGCTATTAAGGTGATTTTCTTTTTATTTCGGCATCGTTGACTCCTCCACGAAGCAAAACTCGTGCGAATTGGAAATCAATGCATGACTTGCGTCACGTAATTCGTTGATTTCGCCGTCTGGTATCCTCGCTAGGGGGTCTCGGGCAATGAGAAACCGCGTGGAAGCCGCACACAGAACTGATTTAGGATTTGAAACCGCAATCGAGCGTGTGCTGAGGGGGGAGGGGGAGCCTGGAGATACAGAGTAGGAGAGAGAGAGAGACGGATATAACTGTGGGACGTCCCGCGAACTGAATACTAATCAAAGATACACAAATTCCAAGTCTAATACTTCAAATCCCCTTCAGCCGGGATTCACGAAAATTAAATTATTGGATTAGAAGGCGAGTGGCGGTGGCGCGTTGCTAACCAACCCTTTCGTGGCCTCTCACTCTCTCTTTCTCTTTCTCTCTCGCTTTCACTCGTTTCCATCGAATGCTCGAGTAGTTTTTACACTTTTTGATAAGTTTCTTATGGTCTTTTCACGAGTATTGACTTTACTCGAGTTGGGTCCCCTTGACAGTAGATCTGAAACGGAAGCTGAAAGTCTGTCAGATTTGGGCACTTGGCCGATAGATGGCCGACCAGATGAGCGTTTCTCATAACCAAAAGGTTGGTTTAGTTGTAAGGAATAACCATATCGACGTATGCCATACGAAACTATGATAATTCCATGGGACATCTTCGAAACAAAAGACCTTTTATCCGAGTCTCTCGATTATAGTTCCGCGTTTATTCGGCCGGTTGATTTCACCATCGTCGACGTTCGGTAGGGGCGAAAGTTTTTGCGTGGGTGGTCGCTCGGCGGGGGCGGGGGTACGTGGCTCAAAAGCGAAAAAGGGTATGGGGTGAGCGGGTCCGGCAGGATGAAGAAGAGAAAACCCGGGGGCTATATTTTCATATCAATGATTTTACGACCGCATCCCTTTCACCGTGAGCTCGCCCCGTGTCGCATTATCCCTTGCTTCGTCGCATCTTCACGGGCGGTCTTTTTTCCACTCGTTCCACAAAAACTCCTCCCCCCCCTCCACCGTCCAAGAAAATCTATACTTTATCGGGCGTAAAATTTTTGCTATTTATTCGCGTATAAGAATTTAAATGTTGCCTAAAATACGGCGGACGATGAGAAAGAGGGTGGAAAATGGTGGAAAACATTGGGGGTATACATATATCGGGAAATAAAGCGAACGAGCCTTCCTTCCGCCCCCCCCCCTGGCCCCCTCTTTTCTTCTCAACCGTAATCCTTACATGATTTAGAATCGAGGGATCGTTCGAAGGGAAACCGGGCCATGGCGAAGGGCGGGGGTTGTCCCGATAGGGGTGGTGGGTAGACGCGAAGCGATGGAAACGGGAAATGGAAAGTACGGAGGTGTGTGAGCGGTGGTGGTGTCAGTGGTAAGGGTGAAATCGTCGTTGCGGCCGAGTGAAAGGGGTGGGGGGTGGTAAATCCGCCGGGACAAAGCGCCGCGTGGATTAAGTTCGATTCGCTGGCATATTCTTACCGGTAAAAGTATAATACCCGCGGGTTTGAGAAACCCAGAATGGGAGAAGGGTGGGAGGGTGGAGGGTGCAAAGCAGAAGCAGAAGCGGAAGGACGACGAGTTTGGCCATCGCCGCTTCGGCCTAGACTGCGCCCCCGAAGAAACCCCCGGCGTCTTCGAACGTGAGGAGGGGGATGGAGGACAGGGAAAAATATGATCGCGGTATTTTAAAATAACGATGCCATTAGCGAAACTCGTGCGGAATTAACCGAGTGATGCTTCATTTTTGTACAGGACTCGTGTATACGGTGGAAAATGGAAATTTGTTTTTTCGACATTAGGCCACGTAGCCCTAAGTGCGTCGTTACACGCTCGGATGGGTCTTCCTTTGCCTAGTCTGCCTCAAGCAAAGGCAGACTGAGACAGGTTCGACTGTCATCACAATTGGAAAGTTTCGAAAAACAAGATGACTGGAATGTCGAAGAACAAATTTAATAATCCAACGAAAAAGAAACGAAAAAAACGTCCTAATCGATGACTGATAGATGGCGCCTTGGCCATATTGCGGAGATAATATTGTAAGCGTTACCGAGCCGAGAGAACGGCAATGATAATGGTTCGGGTTTTGTAGGAGCTTCGTAGATCCCTTTTCGAACGAGCATTCAGGATTCGTATGGACTCTCTCTCTCTGGAAGCGGCAGTCGGACTACCCTACTTCTCGTTGACTGCTTTGGCACTTCATCCCCCAACCTCACCCCCCTTAATACACCCTCGGCGAGCTATAAAGTACGAGTTTACAGCGTGAAATGGACTGGAAAGCAAAGCGCAAGAAAAAAAAAACAGAACGGAACAGAAAAAAACAAAAAAAAAAACAACCGTCAATGTTTCTGCTGGCAGGCGGAAAGGAGAAAAGCGTGCGCGGTGATCTTGGCAGGCTGGGATAGCATGTGCGAGGCGGTAACGGCCCGAACCGAACGTGGTTGAACGGTTAGCGAATGCAGGGATAAACTGGGATGGAACCGACGAAGGACCGGAGAGAAACCCAGAGACCAATAAACAGCGATGGGTAGTACATATATATATATGTGTGTATGTATACAGATCTGCATTCACGTAGCGTACGTTCCGCGAGGATGAACTTTAATTGGAATATGGATTCGTTCTGCAGTTTCCACGATACCGCCGATAAATTATCCCCCACGTTCCATTTACCAGTTTGGAAAAAAAAAACCACAACAAAAAAAAAAGAACACCTGACAAACAAATAGAACAAACGTGGAATGAAGAGTATGAGTGAATGAAAATAAAAAGTACGTAACGTATGATTCGCACTTGGGATTATTCTCGTTGTCTATATGATGGGCATACACTTTTTTTTATAGGTTATAACTGTTTTTCAGATAGAAGGAATGTCTTTGGCTGATTCAAAGAATTTCAGACTTCTTATGGAAAATTATTGTTTCAAATGAACCAAATCAAACTATCTGTCTGAAAACAACGAAAAACTGATGAATATATTGAATAAATGATATTTTATTAAGAACAACGACGTAAAAGTCACAAAGACTTCAGAAGCCACTGCAAACAGTTAAGTAAACAAGTCATGGCAACGTAGGAATAACATAAACATAAGAAAATAGAAAAACTGGATATAGTCTGATATTCAACAAAAACCCATTTTGACGTTGCATCCCTCTACATTCGTCGGATTCGGCATTCCCATCACGAATGCCCATCCAACATCAATAATATCGTTGATGGGACATCTCGAGCACGGTGTCAAAACGCCCCCGACGTAATTTTTCACACAACATCACTCGCGAATACAACCGTCATTCAGGACGGGGGTGAAGGGCCGACACACAGCTATGTACACGAATATCGCAATCTTCCGGACGAGATTGTCCATTTCTATCACCAACAAGTCCAAAGTCAGACGGACCGAAGAGGCGGGGGAAGGGTGAGAGGAGGTCCGGGTGGGTTTCCAAGTGGTCCGATCTCTCGAGAGACAGTTGGATGTATCTTCGAAGGGAGCCAGCGAGGAGAATGGCCGCCGCCAGTTAGAGAAAGAGAGACGGAGCGATTTGGGCGGAAACGACGAAGACGAAGATGGAAGCGAAAAGGGGTTGGGGGGGGTGAATATCCGTTCGGAGACCGAAGAGAAATGTCCGGCATTAGGTTCGGGATGGCGGGCAATGACGGAAGTTGATTCGCCGAGGATTCGCCAGAATGCTTGGGACGGCTAAGGGAAGGAGTATGGGTCTGTTCTTCCACGGTCCAAGTACGCGATGGGAAGTCTCTTGCCAGAAGGGCAACCCCCCCCCCCTGCCCCTCCCCAGTCCGCGGGTTGTGATCTATGCCGGTTATATTCCTCGACTCGATCCGAGCCCAAGAGAGGATCCAGCCGCTCCGGGGATTTGGAACTTGACGTATGTGGCTACCTGACGAGAGAAAACAATCTTCGAGAATATATCGTCGCTTGGACCAAAGGCTTCTCTCCGTATCTCTTGACCTTTCCACGTGGGCCCTATACATGTATATGTATTTATTTGTGTGTGTGTGTGTGTGTGTGTGTATCGCTCGTGTGTTTCCACGTTTCCGGTGATGTACCTGTGGAAAACGTCGACCGATGGATCTTCCTTCGCCCCGGGACCGTTGGGGAATGGAAGATTACCCGGGTGTCCGAGATCTTGGCAAATACAAGCGTTTAAGGGGTTTAAGGGGCTTTAGGTCGGTTAAGAAAAGTTGAGGAATTTTTAGGATTTTATTTTAATCGTGTTGAGATGATTTGATTGGAATGCAGTTTGCAGTATCGATTGCAATGTATATTGAGGTACTTGTATATATTTTTTTTGGAAAGAAACATTTGAATTTTGGTGGAACTATTGGAGGTGTTTCAAAATAACTCGTTTAAAAAAAGTTAGATTTTTAAGATTTGAAAAAATGGATTATTCGATCTAAAAAGATTATAAATTTCGGTCCAAATGAAAATTCCTACGTTACCAAATAACATTTATGAAAACAATTCGATCCTGCATCTGCTTGAATAAATATATATTCAACCCTTAAATATTTTTGAATGAAAACAAAAAAAAAAAAAGAATCATGCGACGTTATTTGTCTTTATTCAACCGATTTGCCACTTCGTCGCTCCTGAGACGGAAGTTTCTTTCAACCCCTTTGGCCTTTGCTTTCGTGACACCCCGCACCAACCCCCCCCCCCCCGACTCGGGTTCATCCCCGTCTCACTCGTTCGCAACCCGTGAGACAAGGCAGACCGGGCCCTATAAATTAATAACGTATTTTCCCACAAACTTTATTACAACTTTAATGATAATAATTATTAAATATTATGCAAGGGTCGTGGATGGGAACGTGGGCCAGGGGGGGGGGGTTGGTTAACTCGCGAGTTCACGGATGCACGATGGTGTGTGTGTGTGTGTGTGGCAGTGGGTCTGGCGGAACCACTCTCGGAACGCGAAAAAGCGAAGAAAGGTACGAAGAGACCCACAAGGACGAAGCCAACCCCCCCGACCACCCCCGACCAAAGCCACGGGGGAGGAACGGCAGAGAGACACGGTCTTGTCTACGAAGAATTAAAATATGGCCGGTCGTACGTTCTCATTGTGGCATAACCCGTGACGCGACTGACGAAACGGCTTTATCTCGGAAAATCCAACCCAGGCTCTTCTCCCCAGTCAAGTTCTTCTTCTTCTTCTTCGTCTTTCTTCATCTTATCGCATCCTCCATCTTTCGCTCGCTTGTGTTTAGTTGTTCCTCATATTTTATTTTTTTCGTTCGTTTTTTTTTATTCTTCTGGTAATCTACCCCCCGCCATCTTTTTCTCTTCTCATTTAATTAAAACCTATCGTTCTGCACAGAACATTCGCTTGTACCAACTTTCACGTTTTTTTGCGTTTTCCATTCGTGATGAATTAACAATTTGTAATTAGATCAGAAGGTTTTTTTTTCTTTACAAAAAAATTGTTCGTCGTTCGAATTTTCAATGTTTCGATGAAAATCTCGGAAATCTTGTGAGACTACGCACCCCCTACCCCCGGTTTGTGCCCTTGGTGTACTTCACACACCCCCAAAAAAATAAAATAAAAATAAATGAAAAAATCTAATTAAAATAAAAAAAAAATTAGAATAGAAAAAATCAAAATGAAAAATACTCTTTCGTCGTCGGTAAAAAAATTCCAAATCTTTTCGGTCGTCCAAAGTTAAACTTCTCCAATTGGGGTGTGTTCGCCGTGTAGTGTGGATTACGTCGCGCGACGTGGATGAAGCGGCCTCCACGGTCATCACGCCGTGGGATAATTAAAAAATTAACTTTGTACTTAGGTGTGCGAGGGGGTGGGGGGGAGGGGGTTGAGGGTGATCTATACACCCGGGCGGCAAGTCTGTGCCACGGAGTTAAGCTCGTGGTGCAGTTAACGAAAAGTTGAAGTGAAAATTCGTGTTTTTGAGGTCGGCAAAGCTGCGTTATATTATGGCGAGTCGTCGCGGGGGTTCGCGTCGGAAATAAGAGACGGTGGAGGGGGGGGGCGGATGCTAAGGGGGTTACGGGTGGTTGTGGCACCAACGGCAAAGCACAAAGCTGATGAGTCGGGGAAAAGGTCTAAATGCCCTCTCACTATTTTCGAGGCTTTCTCTTGCACTCACTATCCAACCTTTTCGTATATACATACATGTGTGCTTGTGCATATACATATATAAATATATATGTGTTTGTGTGAGCAGGTAAAGAAGACCGGCACTCCGGGCTACCGGTAACTCGGCTCTACGTTCGTGGATGAGTAGAGGTACTTTGTACAGCACTGTTAACATTGTGCCAACGTATATATATTTATATATATATATGTATATAGTCGTGTGTGAGCACTCGTTCGCCCCGGGAGCTCAACAAAGTCAAGCCAATGAGATTTTCAACGTATCTCTCACTAGTGGGCTTTGGGTTACGTGGGGACTTTGCGTATCCGCTGTCAGGATGATACGAATCGCGACTAACGACTGCCACAGGAGAAATATATATATAACTGTATATATATTTATATCGTGTGAGCCTGATACGCGA
Organism: Diplazon laetatorius; assembly: GCA_963662125.1. NCBI lineage: Eukaryota > Metazoa > Arthropoda > Insecta > Hymenoptera > Ichneumonidae > Diplazon > Diplazon laetatorius. The sequence continues at coordinate 20,246,854 of OY759155.1, read as the reverse complement.
TCATTCACTCGTTATTCATTTATTTATCCATTTTTCTTCACCCCAAATGATTCTTGATCTTTTGGCATTTGGATTGAGCTTAGCATTGGTAAAACATTTCAAAAAAATCTTCATTGATGTTAAGTTAGTAGGTTAAGTTAGTTGACTATTAAAATATTTGGAACATTATGGAAGAAACAATTTTTTAAGATTAATATTGAACATTTGTTAAAACAGTAAATTATGTATTTCACGTATTTTCTTTTCGACAAGTTCCAGCCAAAGAAAAGGTCCTTGAGATCCTGGAACCGCAGACAGCGATCCAGAGACTCAAGATGGTCGACGACGAGAATCTCCCTGGATGGAAGATGAGCACACCTTCGGTGTGGTAAACCATGAACCCCTTAATTCCAGGTGCAAAAGAGAAATAACTGCTCGGGGGGTTAATGGGGAAAGCTAAAAAGAAAAAGAAGAACTAAAAACAGAGACGGAACACGGGGGTGCAAAACAACTTGTGATATTTGTTTAAATTAGATACAGCGTCGTCCGGGTCCTCAGCATCCACCTTGTCGTCGTCGTCGTCGTCGTCGTCGTCGTCGTAGTCTGTGCTTTCTGCTTCTGGAGAAACAGCCCAGCCAGCCTTTTCATAATGTTGTTTCATGTTTATAGCAGCGTGCCCGGACACGTGCTCATACACCGGCAGCTCCGACCCCCTCCCCTCGCCCCCCCTCCGCCCTCAACGCACTCAGCCCGCATTTATACATTTATACACTCGACTGTCTCCATGCCATCCGCGTTGTAATGTCACCCTGAATATATACCCTTATGCCAGGATAATATATATTATAAACACACACACACAAAAATGGATCGTCAGCGCATTGGATGGAGTAGAACTGGTTTGTGTGTGTGTGGTTGGATGAATGAGTGTTGAAAATGAGACGTAGAAAGAGGTCGAGGTTGGATATGCGTATATTAGTGGGATAAAAACGTTGCACGAAGTGTTCATACAATGTTTCACAATGTTGTGCACACCGTTGTAATAAACTGTAAAGTGGAATGAGACGTGGAATGTTGGGTTGGGTTGAGTTGGGTTGGGGTTGGTAGGTCCAAAGTCATGAGCAGAAGTGAGGAACGACTCTTTATTTTCCTATTCCCACCGTCATCCGTGTTGAAACAGCCTCTTGCGCCCTTGTGTCCTTCAACCGGGGCGGCAACAGAGCAGTCCTCTTAGGTGACACTGACGTCGTGTCTCCCTCTCTCTCTCTCTCTCTCTCTTCTCTGCTGCTACCGTTTCCGCATCGTGCAACCCCCAAGCCAAAAGGGAATAATGTTGAATGCAAAAAACCATTTAGCTTCTAGACACTCCGGGGAATAAAAAAAAAGGAGAAGGAATATAACGCGTGGGTGCGGGTATTCCAATTGCCGGGTTAAAACCGGTGGAATGTCAGTGACGATGGTTAGCGAGCCTGTTGTCACAGTCTGAAATCTTTACCGCCTCGTTTCTCAAAACGAATTCCTGCCACGACGAATTTTTCAGGGTTGTTTTTGGTTTTCACAAGTTGTCGCGCAGAAAATTGCACAACCAAGCTCAGCGGTTTTTTTTCGGCATTGAACGTAACCCGGTTGAAGTGGATAAACGTCGGCATTAAGCCGCAATGTCATTTGGAGGTGAAACGACGCGTTGAATGGATGCGGCTGTGTGTCACGAGTCAACGAACAAGAATGTTCATCCAACTTCCTTGGTTATATTTGTCAGGATCATTGTTTCTCTGTCTTTAGCTTGGTTACCTGGATGATGATGATGACGGGAAATGTGAAAGAAGAGGGGTTTTCATGTTGCGGATGGAATCACTTGGCTGTGAGCTTTTGGGGAAGGCGTTTGTGAAGACGAGAAAGACGTAGGAGGTGGTTGGGTGGATTTTTCAGCTGTTAGGGATGATGGGAGACGGAGGACAATTTAGGGGGAGGCTAAGCTCGTTTGGTTCAAAGACGCATGGTCGAAACGCATAATTGACGGTTCCGTTTGGTACGCCAGTTAGGAAGGCCTTAGTTAGGAGGCAAGAGATCACCTGATCCAAGAAATACAACACAGGGACCAGTCCACTAAAATTGAATTGTCATGTTTGAAACTCCACCGAAGTGCCAACAACTCCAAGACAAAATTCACCATTCCCAACCTGATATCCCACTAGTTGCACTCTGAACCGCAACCACAATTCACGCAATGTGTCCGGGAAGGTTGTTGGCAAACTCGGTGAAATAAAAATACAGGGTAATCTGACTTCCGATATTTCTTGGTGAAAGAAGATCAACCCGTGGCGTATCAACGTGGGTAGACCCAGTGACGGCTTAGAGTGTCATCCTCCCATGCCTGGCAAAGTTTCCAACGCGGCCATATTCCGTCGCGGGGAATAAAGGGGGGGGGTACAGGGTGGGGGGTTTGTGACGTTGGCTGGGCGTATAATAAGGTGTCGTCTTATCTAATAGGGTCGGACTAGCTAGCGAGGTTGAACGCGGTGCGGGCGCGTGGAAGCCAGTTCTTGGCTGAAGAAAGTGTATCGCCGTGGTATAATAGTAATTACGCGTTATTAACAAGCGCCGCATGACGACGACGGCGATACGACGGATCTGATGGTTGCCTCTTGTCTAATTAACCGAGTTTACCGCGACACCTGGCCCCTTCGTATAGCCGCATCTTCAACCATCCTCCGGTCCTCCTTCAACCCCGTCCCGCTCCTTCCCTTCACCCCTTTCCTGGCCCTCCTACGGGCAAACGCGAACCGAGCCACCACCTAAACCGGTAACTCAAGATTCACGCCGAAGAAACGGGGCAGCAGCCTCAACAACCCGTTTCCTTCTATTTCACAAGCTGCCGCTGGCTATACTCGGGGTCGTGGCAAATCCACCCCTCGTCCTCTTGCGCCCGTTCACTCGCGCCTTCCCCATCCCCCCCCCCCCCGCCCCGCCGGCTTTCCCTGGCTTCGGGGGTTGCCTCGTCACCTCCGCTTTCAACACTTCGGCGGGGGGGGGCACCCTCGGAACCCGAGGACTCGATGAAATCCAACACCAAACAGTTCCAAAACGTCGGCCACCAAACCCCTTTTCTTTAGCTTCGCGCGTTGTTCGACGAAGTTTTGACGTCATTCCGACACTTCGATAGGCTCCCGATCTTCGGGTGGACAAAAAGGTGTCGGGGGGTTCACGTTGTGAAGCGTTGTTTTGTGGTTTTGTCGTTTTTGAAGATCTGGTACGTCTGAATTAAAAATTCGAATTTTATTTTTCTTCGCAATATCTTTGGAAATACACATTTTTTGGGAAAAATGGTAGGGAGCTTTTTTATAGAGAATACAATTCCCTACACAATTGTTCTTGTGATTTTTTTTTCAAATCTGCATATTTCATGAGTTAATCCGAAAAATGTATTTCACAAAAACAATAATATCTTGTTCCGACGCTGAAGATTTAATTTTTAACGTCACCACCCTCATATACATAACGAATCACGTTTGAGAAACTCCGGGTTATAATTCCGAACCCTCCATCGAATTTCGTACGTGTCTCATAGTTCGCTATGTGTCTCTGTCGTGTTGCACAATGAAGATTCGACGAATGCCGATAAATCAGAAGCAAACACCGAGCTCTAACCAGTGTTGCAAATGGTAGGAGAGAACTAGTAGCTCGGGTAAGGCCATTCCTCTCGTCGTCGAGGGTCCGTAGAACGATGCAAGGGTGGAAGGGGGGTAGGGGGTGGAAGCAATGTGCGTGGCAAAGTTAGAAACAGTGCTCCGGGGTCCCCCGAGTGACGGGAAAAGCACGCAGGACTTTGGATCAGCCAGGGGACTCAGTCACAACCCCCTCCGGTATCGAATCACCCGTGGTGAAGCCTACCACCCCCTCCCTGTCATTAAATACCGTGGCCCTTATCGACAAGGGCTGACCAAGACCGCGGACACCGATGCACCGAGTTACATACATATATATGCAGATAGAAATTTTTTTAAACATCGCCCATCAACATCGACGCTTCGTTAGCCACCCCTCGATATCCCATAAGTCGATGCTGATGACTTCCACTGTGTTTTTTTTATGACCGTATGAAATATTTATGCGCACGAGTATTGTTGTGTATTGACGTTAGTTTTCTTGTTACAATGGCGAATCACTAACCTCCCTCTCTATGGGGGAGGGAGGGAGGGTGGCAACGTATGAATCACTAGAATATTACGCACGATCGATCATTTCAACACACACGCATGTATCTTTGTGCATAGTATAGAATACCCATTAAAAAGTGTAAATTTTAGTATTTAAAATGAACAATCAGTAAGCATATTAAATGTTTTTTATCCACAATAAAATTTTGTTAAATATCGATTTGAATTAAAGAAAATGTGATGAATTTACAGATTAATTTTTCACGTTCTTCCTGATCGATACTGTATCCATATATATATAATCCCTGTCACGAGTGTAACAAAAAATATTTCCAAAGAAACAACCCCCGAATAATAAGACCGAGAAACCCATTAAAATACGCGATAGATCATAATGATTTATTTACCGATACTTTGCACTCGTGTGCTTGGAGTTGGTGGGGGGGGGGGGGGGGGGGAAATGCCTCGTTACGAAAGGGGGGAAGGGGCACACTTATGCAACACAAAGATCCCTATGTGCTCGTAGCGATTCACAAAATTTACTTTTGCCAACGACGCGTTCGTATGAATATTAAGCACATTCACTCACCCCCTGCCTGCCCCCTGCCCCCTCCGCCCCTCTTGCTCGGATGAAATTCATGCTCGCATGCAAATCCCGTAGCGATGTCTAAGTGTATTGCCGAGTTCGGAATCCCAGCGTCATTGGCAGACTTCAATTCCAAGTGGAAGGGGTAGTCTCTCGCACGAGGGGCGCCACTTGTGTGTGTGTAAGTGTGTGTGTGAGAGATCTCATATACGACCACGGAAATCTCAATGCCGAATATCAATGTCATTGATGTCGTGCCAACACACCGCAATACTCGCAATTCAATTTCACACACACACACACAGATACTAACACACACGAGTGCTATACAATATGAACGACCGAAAAGCCAATATTCAAAGTATCTAATATGGTTTCCCGAGTAAAATCTTCTTCGGAGCCATCTCGCCGTGCCACAATCGCAAATGCGATAGATATGTTGAAGTGGCTTCGAATGGCAACTCCCATTCTCCCCTCCCTCACTATATTCACGTGGCTTTCACAAGTTCGGCATATTTCCGCGGTTGGGAATACAAAAAAAAAAAACCTTTTTTTATTTCGTTATTTTTTCCGAACAGACAAGAATCACTCGTTTGGAAATGATTTGAACGGTAGAATTATGAAAAGTGGAAAACTTAAGTAGGCAAACTAATGATTGTCTCTAAAGGATTGTTCATTCATTCGCCCATTTCTCTTGAGTTTCATTTGGTTTCATTTGACTTGATGACAGTCATCATAAAATATTTCTTCAATCACTTCAGTCATCGAATAAAGTATTTTGCACGATCGACCATGAACATTGACCCACAGTTTCGTATCGAATGACGACAAATAAGGATTTTCCATTGCCAGGATATCACAGCCCATTCCATTTTCCCAAAATTTCGGGAAAATCGAGTTTTCGGGAAAAGCTTCACGTGTGTCGGACTTTGCCACTGCGTTGACTCCCCAGTCGTTCGTTCAACCGTGGAGTGTGCTGTGGGGAGAGGGAGGGAGCGAAAACGGTTTAAACCCGTGAAAACCGATACCCCCAAGCACCCAAGCTCGGTTTTCCGTGCAATTGCCTTCTAATTATCGCCGTCAACTAATAACTCGCGTTAATTTCGGACGATTTAGTGCACGTAGCGCGTGCGCTTTGTTTATACATATACACATACATATATATATACATTGCAGTATCAAATAGCAACGTTGGTGGCAGCAGCAGCAGCAGCAGCAGCAGCAGCAGCAATGGCAACTAGCTAGGGTAATACCGACCGATACCCATAACATCGGGAGAGAGAGACGAAGGAAACGCGGAGGGTTACGTAAATGTAGATGGAAAGAGAGGAATGTGTGTGTAAGTGTGTGTAAGTGTGTGTAAGTGTGTGGTGGGAATAGCGAGTGAGAGCGAGCCACCAAAGTTTAAATTGAATTGGTTCGCGTGGGGTGGTTCCCAGCTAGGCGCTAGTTCCCTAAACTATACACGTATATATATACATATATATATATATATATATATATGATATATATTGTGTATTGTATATAGAAGTAACGCGTCGCTAGCCCCGTATCCGAAGACCATCGACTGGTGAATAGTGCTCTGTTTATGGGATAAGTAAGAGAGTAAGAGATACAGTTCAACTGGCAACGAGCACCACAAACCTACACACACACACACCTAACCTAACCTATCTCCAACTAATGCCACCCTAACTAAGGCCTAACCTCCTGGCTTCCCAGGACTCTTCTCATCTTCGGGATAACGGGATCATCGACACTCTCGGAGATAGGGTTAGTGTCGCAAGAGTGTCGTCCTATCTCCTGGAATTATGGAGGGTATTTGTGAGAATTGGAACTGTAGGCTGCGAAGTAGAGTACTTGTGAATGAGGATGCGTTTACTCAGTCACGCGGTCCAATGTCCATCATCGTCGATCGTAGCTTGGCCCAGCATCCGGGGCCCGACATACTTTCCACCGGACTTTCGGCACGAGTCGGTAAAACCATTTCCACGATACCGCCCAATCCTTTTCGGGGGTTAGCTGCTCCGCGCGGGTGACACACACACGTTTTTTTTTTTTTTTTTGTTTTTTCACCTCGGAGCTTGTGTTTCATTGCGGATCACACGTTTCTCCATTGGATTGCTGTCCTTGGGGGGGGGGGGATTGCGCGGGTCCGGTCCAACACGATTGTGTGAATTTAACAGTTTTACAATGGGGGTGGCACACAAGTCCAGCGGGTGTTTCGGGCTCGTTGTCTTATCGTGACATCCATTGTTCGTTCGATAACCGGGGGGATGAAAGTCACAACGCATCCAAGACTCTTCCTCACCGAGTCCTATACCGTAGTTCCTCCATTTCCCAGACGCCGGAGCTTCGAGTGGCGCTGACGACGCTTTGTCAGATCCATGTGAAACACTTGATTTCCGAAGAAAAGTAATCAGGCGAAATTTGATCGGAACTGATGAAAACCGTGATTCGTGAGTGAAATAATTTTCCAGATATGAATAACGGTCGGGAAAGATGAGACCGATGGCCGACGTACAAAGACACACTCGTGACGGTCACAAGTGAGATACACACACACACACACGCGCGCAAACGTTACGAATAGCCACGGTCAGGAAACAGGGTTGCCTGGCAACTAACGGACGGTCGCAAGAGCCTTTGCAAATATATAATATAAGCGTACGCGTATCGAGAGGGTGCTGGTGGAGGAACGTTTCTCATCTAAATGAAACACTGGACGTGCCGACGCGGAGGAGGCGGATAACCCTTTTGCTTCCCACCCCCCACCCACCCCCTACCCCTTCGCGTCTCCTCACGCCGTTCGTTTCGTCCTCGCACGGCTCTTTTCCATTCCTCGGTCTCTGAAGCTATATTTTTTTTTTTTGCAAATGTTCTTTTATTTTTTTTTTTGCAAATTTTTGTCTTTCTCATCCTCATTCATCCTCTTTCTCTTCGCCTACCCTTCGAATGCAATTACCGTCCGTACGGACTACAGAGAACGCAGCCGACTCATACGTGCTTCTCGTCGTCGTTGTTACGCTTCTCCACGGGTCTCCATTGTCTCTGTCTTTTATCTCGTTTCGTCTGTGCGACGTGGGTTGGGTTTTTTTTCTTCTATTTTAATTTCTTTCTTTTTTATTTTTTCTAAAAAATTTATTTTACTACGTTCTGAAGACGAAATTTCGAAATTTCACGACTCGATGCGCGTGGCACGAAAAATGGGAAAAAAATTGTGTTTTAATTGTTTCGTCGTTGTTTCGTGAATCTCTTATTTATCGTACTTGTAATATTGAATTATGACGTGAAAATTTGTCGGGGAATTGAATTCAATGTTAATAAATCGAAATTGAATTATCAAGTTTGTGTTTTTTTTTGCTCGAATCACGAAAGAAGCTTGAAAAAAAAAAAAAAAAAACGATGTGCAAGCAGATAAACGTGAGATGGGTTCGATATTGACTGATATCACGTGACGTCGTATCCATTTTTCTTTTCTCGTTGATGTTGGGTAGTTTTTCGCCTCTTTTTTCGTTTTTATCGCGCTGATATCGGAAATTGGGGGGGGGGGGGGGGAAAGGGACAAAACGATGGGTTCGGTTACGGATGGAACGATAAATGGATGAGGAAGCACGTGTGGTCGTTCGTGGGGTGAAACGGGGGGAGGGGGGATGGGCGGGGTGCGAGGGAAAAAATCTAGCAAGGGATTTCGCGAAGCAAGGGGTAGTAAACAAGCCGTATAACCGAGGTCCTATCCAATATTGAGATTGCTGTATTTTCGAAATATGCTAATACGATAATACATACAAATGTTCTCATAAACTATAGAATTTTCATAAAGAATATGCAAATGTTTCAATATCGATTGTGGCACTGCTGGTGGCCACGTGATTTTTTTCATCTTCTTCGTCGGTCGGAGTGAGAAACCGAGAAAGAGACTCACAAACATTCTCGAGAAGGATTCGCACGCATTTTTTTCATTATTTTTTACGGTGAAAACATTTTTTTTTTTTTTCGATATCTGCGAATCAACATCCTTTAAATGTGCTTAAAAGTCGAGAAATCACATTACTCGAACAAAATATCGAGATTTATGTCGATTCAGTCGTAATACTAAATTGTTTTCAATCCATAACCACCCTTATCAATATTCCGCGTGCATTAGGCCGATTTACGAAGCCTGGAAGGACAAAGGGGGGTGAAGGGGGGTTAACAAATGTCCCGCAGCTGAAGTCACTTGATATCAATAAAAATCAGTGTTTTTTTCGGGGGTGGGGGGTGGAAATAGCCACGATCAGAGGGTAACCCAACGTGCGCCACGGGGTTCTGGATTTTCCGGGGGTTTGACCCTCCCCTCCGACCTTATTAAGAGAGACGAACGATCGGCCCGGGACCTCGGCTGACCGGAGCTTCGTATCGAGGTGGTAAAAAAAAAAAAAAAACAAGAAAAAACGAAAACTCTCGATATAAACCGAATAAAAAAAAAAGAGAAAAAAAGAAAAATAATAATACAAAAAAACGGGGAATCCTTCGGTAATAGAATAACCGGGCTCGGACCGGTCGTAAATGTATTCCCAGGGCCGATAGCCATTTTTCTCGGTCAAGAGGTGAGGGGGGTGAAGGGAGGAGGTGAATTGGCTAAACCGCATGCGTTTACCCGAAGACAGATAGTGGAAAACAACGCCGTATCGGTTGAGAGCTTTGTTGGGGGGTGGGAGGGGGTGGGGGCAGGGGGTAGGGGGGTTGTGGACTACGGACTACCGTGGTAGCCTCTCACACTACCGTTTCCACGACGTTGGGATATCCGGCTTGACTCACACCCCCCCAACTGCGTTAACCCACCCTTATGACCGACGCCCTCACTCTTTCGATATCCCTTTTTGCTCGCCTTTTCTCACTCGACCGAAGCTTTTCTGCGCTATGACCGCAATCGACTCGACGCAACCCCCTGACCCACCCTTGGGACCATCACCTCTCTCTCTCTCTCTATCGGGGCGAGGGTTTTTTTTTTTTTTTCGAAATTTTTTTTATTATCGTCCTCTCCAATCGTTCGTGAAATAAAAAAAGGACCAAGAATGGGACAACGTTTTCGAATGGCCACTAAACGCCACTGTGGCTGTCTGTTATAACCGAATTGGTGAATTTTGATTGATTTGTTGCAATATATACATTGAAAATTATCTCAGACTTGACTATTGCAAGATAATTGCATTCTTATTTATTTCTTATAAACCGGAAGTGAAAAATATGCAGAAGGTTAATTAATCTGAAAAAAGAGCATTTTCACGATTAGCCCGAAATTCTCAGATAGCGTGGGAAATTAAAAAATTCGGCTAACTGTTGTTCATTTTAATTCCCGATTCAAGTCCAATTTAGACGCCATTTTTCGTCTCGTGGCTTTATCAAATGTCCATCCCATTCGTTGCACCAAAGACATTCCAAAGCTTTTTTCCAAACTTTGCGTTATATCCGTTTTTTTTCCCAACATAATTTTTTTTTATTGTTTTTTTTTTCAACTTTCACGTTCGGGGGTAGGTAAAAAAAATCCGCGCCTTTTCGTCCGTGTCTAACTCTCGAGTATAATTAAATTTCTTCGTAAAGCGAAGAACTCGACCCTTTCTCGCGTCTTTTCATCATTTATTTCATATGCATATTATCCCCCTCCCCTCTCCTCCCCTCCACCCCTCCACCCTCCCACGGTGCTCGATCTCTTTCTCCGTCTATCAGCCGGTAGCTTTTGCGCGAAAGCTTTCGCAAAACCCTCTTCGTCGAAGAGTCAAGAGTCTATAGCTATAAAAAATATATATAAATATAAATATATATAAATATGCAGGGTGGTTGTTGTTGTTGGTATAAAAAAACGGCATGTCCGTGTAACTAAGAGAATTCAGGCAAGTCGCGGGGCGCGACGAGTGGTCGGCAATGAAGAGAACCGAAACAAAAAGCACAAGTATGAATCTTCCAGCCTCCAACCCCAACCCCTGCTTTCCCCTCCGACATTTTCCCGGACCTAGGACCTCGACGACCTACCACTATCCACTACAACTTCTTCTTCGTCCCTCGAAGATAGCCAAGCCCTTTCTATTTTTTTTTTCTATTTATTTTTTCGTACTTTGCAAAAACATAATTCCCACCGCGATGATGAGCACCGAGTGAGCACGGATGTAGACGAAGAAGCAGTGCGGCAGGGGCACTTGTGCGAATCTCGTATCTCGGGCGCTCACTTGGTATGCATATATATATATATTTTTGTGTGTTTATGTGTTTTCATGCAGGGCTTGAGGAATTCGGGGATGTGCGTAAACAGCAAAGTTCACCGTCAAATAAATGTAAAGCCTATTGAGAGACGCTCGCTAATTTGTTTATATATATATTTATATATATATGCTTATGTTTGTGTCTTCGTATTTTTGCGAGTAGATTTGAAGATCTTTCTCATAAACATTTGAAGGGTGAGAGTAGACCCGGAAGAAAAGAGAAAAATTCATTTGGTTTTTCCGAATGAATGGGGGTTTTTTTTTTGTGAAACACAAAATGTCAAGTTAATTCTTGATGAACTTGATTTTGGAATTTTAGTTCTCATAAGTTGAATAGTTTTTCAAATAATAATATATGAAACAATAATATTAATAATAATAATAATAATAATAATAATAATAATAATATGCAAAAGTTTTTAAAATAATTTTTTTTTCATACCTGTGTCGTGGTACTTTGCCCAGTTACGATAATTCACCAACCCTCCAAGGTTCCCCATGTATTCGTTATACGAACGTCTCTCTTATTTCCACGTATCTTTCACGTGTTCAACCCTTTTCACAACCTTTCCTCATTTTTGTTTTTTTCCTATTTCTTTTTTTTTTTTTTCATCCTCATTTTTCTTCCTTCGTAATTTCCATGCCATACATATCGCAAAATATGCGGGTGCAAGCTCCACGTCGGGGGTCTATCTATCTCTCTCTCTCTCTCTCTCACTCTCTTCTTATACTTGAATTGAAAATCTCTCTATGGAGATCTCCGAACGCTTGGCGAACGAGTGTGAGGGGTTGGGGCGAGAGCTTTCATCCCCCGTTCGTCTTTACCAACGACGACGACGACGACGACGACGTGCGAAGGCAGAGAGAGAGAGATGCATGAGAGCCTGGCGGCTGTAAGCAAATCATGTTATCCTCGGAAGCAGGCGCGGGGAGGTGGGAGGGGGGAGGGGGGGACTACGGTCCGGTCGTCCAGGACCCCACACTATCTCCACGGTCCGAGAGAAATTAAAATAAATACATATCTTAATTAAGCTCGGTAGTACCGGGCGCACGTAACGGACGAGCGAGCGAAAGCCCCTACACGTCGCACAGCCCAAGCCCAATGCTCCTCCTTTGCCACCGGACAGTCATTGGCAACCATTCGGTCGATGGCCCTTGGTAAAACTTTCCACGAACTGAGATGAATCTACAACCGATGGACAGCCATTGGCCACGTCTCAAAACGGCCAATCACTGTGTCGTCTAATTTTTTTTATGAAAAAAAAATATATATTCATTTTCGTACTTAACTCACGTCTAAGTTGGCCAATGACTGTGTGGATCAACGTTATTCAACATTTATCCTCGTTGTTTCTCATCTCGAGCTCTTTCACTCGCACCAGATCGATCGAGGTTCCGGAATTTCATACGTTACATCTTTTTGAATTATCAACCATCGTTGGTTTGCATTTGTTGAAAAAAAATTAAAATTGAAAAAAATTGAAAAAAATTGAAAAATTATTCTTAATCAGAAATATAATCATGAAGGACTTGTCTTGATGTATTGTTGAATTATAATTGATTATAAAAATTCAGGGCGAGCAAATTTAAAATAATAATTATGTGAATCAAGCTAATTTTTAATTGCATTAATTCACCATCAGTGCTTTGTTTGCTTACAAATTTCGATATTATTATTGTAATTATTATTATTATTATATTATATTATATTATATTATAATTACATTCTATTACATTATATTTTCGACTTGGAATATGACTGAAATAGCAACGGCAGACAACGCAGAGTCAAGGTAAAGGAGGACGGAAAAGTGAGGGAAATACGACAGAGCGCAGGATTACATTTCCCGTGGAATGAGGGGTTGGAGGGGGGGAGGGCAGCACGCGCGAATGAACGAGTCGGGGCAGATGTTTTTTAATTTTTTTTTTAGTTATATATATTTTTTTTTGAACCACGCGCGTGTCTCGACTTTTCTACGTGTCAAAGCGTTTCTATTCCCATCTTTTTCTACCCTTTAACCATCTTTGTGTCCCTCTTTATCTCGCTCTCTCTCTCTTCCTGGCTCTTTTTTGCTCTTTATCTTTCACATCGCTCGCTTCGTTCCTCAAAGTATAATTATTTTAGTCGAATTAAAAATGCACAAGGCCTCGGGCTAACCGAGCTCGCTCGCAGATTCGCGAAAAAATTGTTTTTTTTCTTTCTTTTCTTTTTTTTTTCGTCCGGCCATCCGGTACAACAAGGGCACGGTTGGAAAAATGGGTGCGAACCGATGCGCGACAGTTTTCGAGGACACGACGCGTGTTTCACCGTCGATCGAGTGTCCCTAATGTTGCATTTGATTGGATTTTTTTTAAGGTGGAAATATTCGTTCATTTGACTGTGTAAATTGTAATAGGGACCAATCGATGTCATTGAAAATTTCGAATACTATCAACTCCAAGAAAAAACAATTATTTTTAAGAAAAACTCGAAAATAGATTTTATTTTGCATAAAAAATTCATTAAAAGTTTGATTTTTAATATTTTTTTAAAAGTCTTGTGAGTTTATTTTCACAAAATGCTAACCTTGGGAGGAAAAAGTGGGCTGCTCAAGTATTCAATAAATACAGACAAACAAATCTTCTAATTTTAAAACCAATAATAAAAAATATGAATTTTAAAGTTTGGCCAGTTCAGAAATGTTCGTCCCATGTTTTGACTCGTCGTTGGTTCGGCATACAAGCTGCAACAAATTCGAACCGGTGGCTAGATGGGCAAGATCAGGGCGGGCGAGGGTTGGGGGGTTGAATAAGCCCAGAAAAGTATTCTTAAGAGGAACACAATGAAACTAGGGATGAGGGGCCGAGGGAATAAGGACGTTCTCGTGAGACCGATAGGCCGAGAGCAAGATAAATAAATAAATTAATTATTAACGGACACCGGTCGCTATTAATCGTGCTTGAGAAGGTTTAACCCTTTTTCGACCAAAAAAAAAAACAACGAAAAAAAAGGGTCTTTCTCGTCGCGAGAGAGGTCCTTGGAGACTCGCTCGGAGATAAAGCCAGTCAGAAATTGGATGGTCTGAGGGTTTGCGGTACTTCGAAGAGGGTTGGAGGAGGGGAGAAGGAGAGGGCGGGAGGGCTTTTCGTGTTCGCTTTTCGTACCCGAAGAGTTGCCGAAATGACAAACCGATACGCAACACAGGATAAATAAATTAGTTCGTTATGTTCTCACAAAATTTTGGATAATGCTTTTTCTTATCGACCAACTTTTGGGGATGAATTAATTGGTTTCTTTTTTTAATGGGAAGATTGAGGGACTTTCATAATTTCATTAAATAAAAATAAATGAAAGGTTTCTTGGGACGATGGCAATAGTTCTCTTGAAAATAAGAATTGTTTTCCATAAAAAAAATGCATGGGAGGACCTCAATATATGTTGCAATTGATAGTCTATAGTGTATCCTAAAACAGTTATGTTAACGTGGCTAAAAAAAAGAAATCATGTAAAATCCCTTAATATTATTTAATTAGCAAACAACTGGACGTAAAAACACTGGAACGCATTGAAAAAATGCGTATCACATGTCCCATGAGACTTGAGTCGAGGTTCATACGAACCGGAAGTAACACCAACAGATACATCAAAATAATAAATGTGTTGAAAGATCACGAGAGACGTTGTATCGAACGTGAAAGCGCGCAGAGAGCTCCGGTATCACAACTGTCGTCTTTCACCGTCGGTACCACGTTCGGGCATCAAGAATCCTAGTTAATTTGATATATCTATATGTACACGAGGATGTTAATTGTAATAAGGTGGAGTCGAGTGAACGCGAGCCTGGCGAACCCTCTCGCTAGAGGCTGCTTCCTTACGTCCGACCTCGTCTCCAGTTTTCTTCGCCTCGGATATTCACTCGCCCCATCAACCCCCGACCGCTGTTTCCCACCCAGAAACGTTCACTGGGGTTGCTGCTATTTGACGCCAGATCGTGCGAGAAACTTAAGAGTAATAACCCATGTCTGTTATTCGACACTCACACCGCGTTCACTCGACTGACAAAAATGTCCATCATCGTCGATCGGAGCTTGGCCCAGCATCCGGGGCCCAGCATACTTTCCACCGGACTTTCGGCACGAGCCGGTAAAACCATTTCCACGATACCGCCCAATCCTTTTCGGGGGTTAGCTGCTCCGCGCGGGTGACACGCACACGTTTTTTTTTTTTTTTTTTTTTTTTTTTCACCTCGGAGCTTGTGTTTCATTGCGGATCACACGTTTCTCGATTGGATTGCTGTCCTTAGGGGGGGGGGGGGATTGCGCGGGTCCGGCCCAACACGATTGTGTGAATTTAACAGTTTTACAATGGGGGTGGCACACAAGTCCAGCGGGTGTTTCGGGCTCGTTGTCTTCTCGTGACATCCATTGTTCGTTCGATAACCAGGGGGGATGAAAGTCACAACGCATCCAAGACTCTTCCTCCCCCGAGTCCTATACCGTAGTTCCTTCATTTCCCACACGCCGGAGCTTCGAGTGGCGCTGACGACGCTCTTGCGCCACCTTCTGTAATCGTCCAAACTCACTAGACACATTTCTCCATACGGTATTTCAAAAGCTTTGCGTGAGGCTGACTGACGGAAATCCGTTGTTCGGTCTCACGATGGTCGAGATTCCGGATGAATATCGCGAGGAGCTTTCCCAGCTCGCTGTAAGACGAAGGGGATGAATGTTCATCCGCATGTGTGTGTGTGTGTGTGTGTGTTGATGTGGGCGCTAGTTATAACGAGGAGCCGGGTAATTAAACCCTTCACCGAGTAGCCTTGTCTTCGACCTCCCACCGATCGACCGTGCTGCCGGCACATGCCTACGAGTTAACCACATTTAACCACCTTCTCCTCCCCCCTCCCCCTAACACCCCCAACACCCCCAACACCCTCCCACGCTCCCCCAAGACGACAGAAACATCCCCCTGTGCGTGTATCCTTCCCCTCCCATCGTGTTTCTGAACCGTGCTTCCTTATCACCACTCACCCTACTATTTCCGTCTCTTTCACCCTTCGCCACCCCCCCCCCCTCGACCACCCCCGCCCCGCACCAAAATCTCCGACCCCATCGTTCAACGTTGGTTTATTTAGACGCGGCTGCGTTGATCCCTTGATTAAATACTTCTGTTCCATCTCGCTATGCTTTCGTGATGCTTCTTCACCCCCCCCCCCTTTATCCCTTCCCCTCCCTTTCCTTCACGAAGTACCGCCAAACGCTGTGCCTTCCACTCTCAACGTTTTCCTTCATACTAGAAAGCTGTACCCCTCTTGATCTCATCGTCTCGTGACCCACACCCCCCAACCACCTTTATTTCTCACCCCTCCTGTGCCACCCTGCACGTGCACGTACTTTCAGTTTGGAAACATCACCTTACCAGCACGTCGGTAACTTCGTCGCATCCACCACTCACTTTTTCGGTTTCAAAAAGCTTTGTACTTTGTACTTTCTTGTTTTTTTTTGTTTTTGTTTTGTTGCTTTTTAATGGACGATGAATTTTTCAGGGGATGTGGTGATAGTGTTTGCGGTTCGAAGGTCGAAGGACTTTTTTTTCATTCGCGACGAGTAATTTTTCGGGTGAGGGCAATATGCGACCCTTCGTGTGAAGAAGAAGGTTATATTTTTTTGTTGGCAGGATTGACGATTGCATGTTATTACGATTGGGTGTTGATGAAGTAGAATGTTTATTTCTTCGAAGAAAGAACAGAAGAAGAACATTATTGTTGAGGTGGCACGATAATTTTCGACATTTCCGACGATAAGCCTCAGAGAAACATTGGATGCAGTTTGCTGTTTATCATCCGACAGTGACGTCGTCTATGCGGTGATACCAGCAGAATCACGTATATACATATATATATGGTTCTGTTCATCCGCGTGGAGCTTCCAAGCCCTTGAGCTTTCGCCCTTCACCGCTGGCACAACCGACCCCGACAAATAATCCAGCGTCACCGTAGTCAGCAAATTTCAAATCGGCTACGATGCCCAAAAAAGTCCCCCCACACTCCAACACACCTCAATAAAGCCCCGCCTCATAAAATAAAAAACAGCTTGTCAACAAACAACAAATCAAACAACAAAGAAAATTCAAACAACTCAAAATTAACGCGACGTCAGAAATGCCGGGAGAGCAATGGGGGTGAATTCTTGGGATTGGATTAATAACGATGCAAGTGGGGCACGGTCGAAGGGGGGTTGGTTGGCCAGATAACAAAAATACGACGAAACTTTTTGGTCATAACCCGAAGACCATAATCAAGAGTCGTTGGTACGAGGAACCGAGTAACCCGTGAGGGGGGGAGGAGGGGGGAGGGGGAGAAGATGCGCGACGCAAAAGACGATATTATCCGCGACAAAACCCATGAGCAAACCCGTGTGACATTAGCATAGTAATGAATATTATTACATTTCGGGTATGGGTCCCGGTTTAATTCCATCTTCCACGGTCGTAAAGATAATAAGCGCGCGCGCGCGAGTGGCGGATGGTTCGGGCGATCGTTCTCACTCTCGACAAGGTTCACCGTAGAAACTCCGGCGATACTTCGCCGATGCTCGTAGGATGCTTTTCCGTGCTTTCGAAACGCTCGGTAAGAGTGTCTTCTCCACATGTATATATGTACTCCAAGGGTGTGTTAAAACTATGCAAAGTTTTTCGATCGAACTGGCAGCTCGTGCATTCGAGGTGGTTGCTAAAACCCGCCATCTCCCGAAATTTCAGCCCGATCGGACGATATTCAGAGGTTCCGCTTTCGCGAATTCGGTTTTCGGTCTTGAGGTTGTGTATAGTTATGGGGGGCGGCAGTGGATTCTGGGTTGTGTGTGAGGGTCGCGTGGGGGTGGTTTCGCCGACGACGGTTACTCGCGCAAAACAACGTATAGCACAATTTTCGCGAGCAGACGAGAAACCCGGGGTGTGAAAAGCATTCGCAGCCGTAGCAGCCCCCCTCCGCCCCCTCCTCCCTCAACGTCTATCCCTCAGCCTCGTGGAATCCGGGAGTAACATAAACGCGAAGGGATGAGCGTGCCTTTCTGTACTTCACTGACACGGGGCTTTAAGAGATTCGCGTGCTCACCGCCCACTTCCCCCGCCTTACTGCCAACGAGTAAATATAAACTTGGCGAAAGTGACAAAGATAATTCTAATAAAAGCGACGACACCGTCGACGACGACGTAGAGGAGGAGGAGGAGGACGACACCGACGCCTGAGAGCACTCCTGGACTTCTCTCTCCCTCCCCCCCGCTTAATTTGTGACATTTTCCGGCATTGCGTTACTTCTGCCCTGCCCCGTCTCGACCCTCCTTTACTGACTCTCTCTCTCTCTCACTCTCTCGGTCGCGGCAATATTCAACATGGCGAGCTTATTACTCGCACGGCCTCTTGGACCTTCTTCATTCTTATTCTATTCTCACTCCCCTCAGCTCCTCATCTGAGACGTTGGAATCTGTCACTCGAAGAGTAAGCAGAATCGTTATGAACCGAATTGACTGATTTTCCTTTCTTTTCTTTTCTCCCACTCGCCCGTAAGACCTTTGGAATCAAAAGCTAAAAAAAATTCCCCACGCCATACACCTCAATTCATGCCAATTAGATGTGAGGCATAAAAATTCGTTCAAGTTTGAGGAGTAGAAAACTTTGTCACCATCAACAATCCTCATGACGCTCGAAGGTCGATGAGGGTCTCCACCACGATCAAAACAAACGTCTCTTCCCCGAACACACTCACAAACCGCCATCGAACAGCCATAAATACCACGTAGTCGCAACGTCGAACAAAAAATGTAAACAAACGACCAAAAACAAGTTATGCCAAATGGTCGCTGAGGGACTCTCTCATGGATATATATATATCTATATTAGACTGGTTCTTAGCAAGGGTCATTTTTGAAAAAAAATAGGACCGCACCCCACATAGTTTCCAAATAATTTAAAAAAAATATTCGCAAAGGGCCTCCTCCCTATTTCAATATTTACCTTAGCCTAAATAATTTAATATTTTTTGTCATTTGATAACATGCAATGCTTGTCGAATTAATTTACTATAGCTAAAATATCAACAGAAGACAAATTTGCCCAATGTGCTTTCTTTATCAGAAAGATGTGTACTTTAAAAAAAAAAATTGTTCATCACTAAAAACGAAATAGCTGAACTAATATGGCGGCTTGAAAGTTGGAAATCATTCAAATTACGATAAAAATTGCGTTTTCACTTTGCTGGGGTCATGGGATGGGAATTTGGGACTAAAAATATGACAGACACTTAAGTGCAAGTCATACGACGAAGTAACAAACCAAAAAAAAAATGTTTACTACAACAATTTTTATCTATGGTTTTTTGTGTTTAGGTCTTGTGTAAACTTTAAATTCATGGAAATTAGGGAAGAATCAGGGGGAAAATCAAGGGAAATGAGAAAACCAATGAGTTGAGATATTATTTTATTTACGGTACGAATTCTCTTACGCTGGTGTCTTTATTCGCATCCGGGAATTGTTTGCGGTACAAGGCAGTTACCTTCAAGATATACTGTTTCTGTTCCTCGTCTGTTGTCAATACGCTGTTATAATTTTGAACTAAATTTACAGCTCTCTCCGCACAATCGTTTACTATTTTAAACCCTTTGACGATTGCCAGGCCCTCTCGAAAGTTTTTGTTATGTTTCCACTGGAAAGGATCAAGACTCAAAAACTCCGTATCAATTTCATATCGATCAAAAAAATTCTTCGTTGCAGAATTTATGAAATAATCCATTTCTTTATCTGCTAGATAAAGAAATGGATTATTTCATAAATTCTGCAACGAAGAATTTTTTTGATCGATATGAAATTGATACGGAGTTTTTGAGTCTTGATCCTTTCCAGTGGAAACATAACAAAAACTTTCGAGAGGGCCTGGCAATCGTCAAAGGGTTTATCTGCTAGATAAAGAAATGGATTATTTCATAAATTCTGCAACGAAGAATTTTTTTGATCGATATGAAATTGATACGGAGTTTTTGAGTCTTGATCCTTTCCAGTGGAAACATAACAAAAACTTTCGAGAGGGCCTGGCAATCGTCAAAGGGTTTAAAATAGTAAACGATTGTGCGGAGAGAGCTGTAAATTTAGTTCAAAATTATAACAGCGTATTGACAACAGACGAGGAACAGAAACAGTATATCTTGAAGGTAACTGCCTTGTACCGCAAACAATTCCCGGATGCGAATAAAGACACCAGCGTAAGAGAATTCGTACCGTAAATAAAATAATATCTCAACTCATTGGTTTTCTCATTTTCCTTGATTTTCCCCCTGATTCTTCCCTAATTTCCATGAATTTAAAGTTTACACAAGACCTAAACACAAAAAACCATAGATAAAAATTGTTGTAGTAAACATTTTTTTTTTGGTTTGTTACTTCGTCGTATGACTTGCACTTAAGTGTCTGTCATATTTTTAGTCCCAAATTCCCATCCCATGACCCCAGCAAAGTGAAAACGCAATTTTTATCGTAATTTGAATGATTTCCAACTTTCAAGCCGCCATATTAGTTCAGCTATTTCGTTTTTAGTGATGAACAATTTTTTTTTTTAAGTACACATCTTTCTGATAAAGAAAGCACATTGGGCAAATTTGTCTTCTGTTGATATTTTAGCTATAGTGAATTAATTCGACAAGCATTGCATGTTATCAAATGACAAAAAATATTAAATTACTTAGGCTAAGGTAAATATTGAAATAGGGAGGAGGCCCTTTGCGAATATTTTTTTTTAATTATTTGGAAACTATGTGGGGTGCGGTCCTATTTTTTTTCAAAAATGACCCTTGCTAAGAACCAGTCTAATCTATATACTCGCCTCACGGTTTCTCCGTAACAGGTCCGGCCGCGGCAATATTTTCATAACACATTGTAACCGTCGCGGGCGACCGGTCGCAATGGAGTACGGCCCGACGAACCGTACACGCGAACATGCAGTATGTATATTTCCATTCCGGCGTTACGAGGTGCGTGGGCGCCATGATTTTCATATGCAAAGAGTAGTTTAGAGCTAATTGTTAATAATAGGATTGGTAAGGTGGGAATTCGGCGGGGGGGGTGGGGTGGGTGACCACCGGGCCCGACCTCCCGCCTCCTCCCTGCTCCACCGTTCTCACGCCCAACTGCTGGGCTTGCTGCTCACGACTAATCCCGCAATTCCAGTCGCGCGTCTCATTTGCCACGGAGTCAGCTCGTCGGATATCTCTGTGCCGGTGGTGGTGGTGGTGGTGCTCGTCTGTCCGTTTCCCTGTCCGTCCATCTGTCCTGTAGCTACGCCGTTACGTTGGTTCAACGGGCCATCCATATATACATATGAGGAATTGTGAACGTTTGCCACCGCACGCCCCGGGGAAACACACACGCGAGATCTGTATGCGCACACACATGTGCGCTTCGCGTTCTCCTCATGCGCATATATATATGTATGAACGTGTATAGGAATGCGTTATCGCACATGCGTATGCGTTCAAGCCCTACGACTACGTATTATCACGTATAACCGAGTAATTCTGAGTTATGTAACGCCCCCCCCCCTCCCCCACCCGGTCTTGTTAATGATAATTAAAACACCAACGTTTTCCGCCCACGTCTGTTTTCTTTTTTCACCTTGCACAAATATCATTGTGAAATTTGTTGTTTTTTTTTCGTCTTCTACCGTTGCCATTGTAAATTATACTCGTTGCAGCAGTGCTCGCTGGTGTGCACCAGCTCAGTCGTGGAGTATTTTTTTTCGGCACGTTGGGAGACGAGTTGCAATGTACGTAGAATGATATTTAGATTTTTGAAAAGGTCGATGGGGGTTTTTTTCTTTTTCGTCTTCGTCTTGATTGAAGTTGAAACCTTTTAATTGTGGATCGATAAATTTTTATGTTCGAGCTCGAACGCTAGCTAAACAACGCTGTGTGGACGAAAAGTTCGCATGACCAATGTTGCGGAGAATAAAATGATCTACAAAAAAGTTCATGACGTCGTGTGTCGAAAATTGTTAGTTTACGCGTGGTGAAAGCTCGAAAGTCGGGGAATGTGGTAAACCAGGCGACTGTGAAGACGTTTGAAGATCTGTACGTTCGAAGCGTTGGGAGTTGTGAATTTCGGTGGTTTTTGAACATTGATCGCTGTCTGAATTTCGATGTACCCTCCCTATCAGCGATGGCGGGGGGTTGGTTTGGGGAAATTCATAACGACGAATGATAAGTTTGTGGAACAGAGTAAATTTCACGAGCGAACGGAAGACCGTTTGTACATTTTGCAGCGTCGACGTTATACTCGCGGTATCTCGGGATATTCCAAAGTATAGTTTGTTAAGGGTCGGGGGGGGTGGTATCGTAGGTAACAGAGCGGAAGGGATGAACAGCAGTCGAGGCGTAAGGCATAAAACAGCCGTATCTGTAATGCCTAGTTGGAATAATCAAACGATTAATATGTTTATTAGTATCGGCAATGGCTCGCCTCTGGAATATAACATTAAACCACGACCCTCTCGTCTTCATCCCCGGGCTCACACCTCTTCGTCCATTCTCGTCTCTCTCTCTCCCTCGGACTCGATCCACCGAGTTTCCATGGTTTTCCGGTCTTGTGATACAAATGAGCAAACTCTTGCTGGAAAATCTATTTTTCAATCCGATTATTCCACCAAAACCGTCGAATATCTTGTTTGAACCAAAGAAAAATATGAAATATCCCTCACAAGTATTTGTGAAAGTTTATGAGAACGTGTTTGTGGGTTGGTTACGTCAAAACGACGTGAATGGCATCGCGGAAAAGACGGTGAAAATCATGGTCGGAGGATTGGGTGAATGAATAGTTTGAATTTCAAATATTTTTTTTCTCCAAAACAACGAAATAACGGCGAATGGAAAATATAAGGCGTTGCGAAGATTTTTGCCGTGGCGCTTCGGGAAAGCCGTGTGAGGTTTGGGCGGGGGCGGCATCGAAGCCATCTCCGCTTTCGCGCGGAAATAAAAATCCGAAACCCCCGTTTATGTGGCGTGAATTGAGACTGTGCGAGCGTGCGGCGCTCGCCAAACTTCACATACATACATAAAACATTCTTCCGTATAAAATCACGGTCCACGAACGAGGAGCAACAAGAAAAATAAAGAATAAGGATAAAATATAGAAGAAAGAAAAAAAAACAGAAAACAAGAAGCGCACGAGGCTGCTGCGCAATCTTTCTTGTACTCGTTGTGGGAAAGAGGCTGGGTACAGATTTTTTTTTTTTTAATTTCGGGTTCTGAGGAAAAATATATATGTTCACAATGAATTTTTATCACACAATATTTGCATCCCGTGTCGTTGAATACATAAAAGCAGCGTATGGTCATATAGCGAATTATGTTCGCCTTTTTTCAAATAATTCATGACGGTTAATTGATATCCCGTTTGAATTATCATTCGTGGACGATCGATCGGTGAACGATATGAAATCGAAATAATGTCCACGATGTGCAAGGATGTCGAATTGACATTACCAACTGATTGGCCAATCAGTTTTGTATCGGCGGCAGCGTTTTGAGAGTATCGAACAATCTCAAATCGTCCAGATTTCTGACTCGCCTAACGGCGGTTCGAGCACGTGGGCGATATCGACCGGACTCTGCTCGTTCGATCGTGAAAACTCGTCTCGACAAATTTCGTTCGTTTCGACGGTTTTTCATCGCGAAAACGATATTTTCCACCACGCAGATGACGATTGACGCGACAATGCCGACGATCAGGATCATCAGAATGGATGAGAATCGATCGAATCCGATAGCCGGCAATTCGGCTTGTCGAGTTCTCGAATCGACGATCGGACGTTTCAGCCACTTACGTCGGATTGCTTTTGATATGCCGAATTCACGTAATTTCATAATTCTGAAAGAGAAATTGTTATTTTATTTTTAACTTTGATAATCGAACATAATTTATAAGGACGAATAACTGACCCGATATCGATGCTTCTCTTGTTTTTAACTTTTTTGCTGATACCAGAACCGATGGGCCTGGCGAACGCCCTGGGTAATTCCGGCACTATATTACAGACGTTATCATTTATCAGCATGATCTCTTCGTCCGTTACGAGTGCATGACTCTTAGGGTCCGAGCAAAGTTTTTGCTTAAGTTCCTCGAGATTCGAAACGACTTTCAGGCGGTTAGCGTTCATTATACTACGCCAAACACTTCCGTCAACCGATTGCTGAAAAGTAAGGAAAAAAAAGTCATTACGTGGTATGAATTATTTCATTGCATTATTGCGATTACCAACTTGGAAAAGCAAATGTTCGGCTGAAGCGTTTCGAACGATCAGGTGAATATTTGCGTCGTTATAGACTTCTGTGAAATTTCCAAACGGATCCTTGAAAACTTCGTGAGTTATACTGTACAACAAACGAGCGCCGTAACCAATGATGATTAGCGAGGTGAATGCGCCGATCGTGAACTTGAGAATTTTTACTCCAATGAAGTTGTGGTCGACCGTGTTGCCTGGTAAAAATAAAACATCAATAAAATCAAGTACAATGAAATTATGAATAAAAAACTTTTTTGAAACCGATTGTTCAACTGACGTTGATTGCAAAATTCCGCGATTGTGTCGAATATGTGATCCGAAAGCGAAACTCGAAACCTTGATCTTCGTCGACGCATCGTTATTCTCGCCATTGCAAAACTTGCGAGGCTCATAACGACGATGAAAATGATAACGATGCACCAAACTTCCACGGGGAATGGCTTGAACACCCAGTTCTTATCGTGCTCCCACCGTTGATGACCGAAAAGTCTTGTCCTTGAAAGACCACGCATTGATTGTCTGATTTTATGTTGCATCGATGGAGATATAGATATACTTACTTAGTCTCCCAGAAGTATGGAGTCATGGTGACCCCCAAATGGTGATACGGGTCGGCCTCCAACCTCGGAATTATGTCCGTTTGATTTAGCAAAAGTGGGAATAATATTCCACCGGAAATACGATTGCTTGATGATAATGTCAAGACACGTGACTCGCTTCGCTCGACGACGAGTCTATGATGGTATCGTATTAATGAATCCAGAATAATAGTATTTAACTATTTCATTCAAGTTCTAATATGATAGTAATCAAATACATACGTGAAGTTCAACATCTCCGACAGAATGGTCCATATATCGCCGTAAATTCCCGACACTTTTCTGTCGTTATCGTAAAAGTTGACGATATCCTTATCCTAAAAAATGTTTTGGTTTTTTTTTTCGAAATCGACAATTACGCTTTTGATCAATCGGATGATTGTGATGAAAAAATAAAAATTGGTTACCGGGAAATAAGTCAAACGCAATGGTTTCCCATTGAAATTGTGGGTTTCCTCTCGTCTGGTTTGCAAAGCACGATTTTCCATCTTCTTGTTCAACGACGGTAATTCACCAACTGGCTCGAAATCTCCGATATGCTTGTTCCACTTCAAAATGCTCATAGCTCCCTCATTCGGTTTCACGATCAACCCCCACACGATCACAAACAGCACAACCCCGAATCCCGAATTCATTTTGTTCGCATTAATATGATTTCTATTTTTTGGTTGACGTTTTTTTTTTCTCAATCACTCGCGAGAATTTTGAGTTCCGGTGTGTAACGTGGAAGGTCCGAGACTGGACTGAGGTCTCTCGAACAGAAGTGTGTCCAGGTGCATCGTGGAAATGTAAAAATAAAGGCATGCACGCACTTCTCGCGACCTTCAGTGACGAATAATTGGTTTTCAAACGACCCGGAAACCCATAATCGTTGTTTCTCGAGTGCGAAAAATAAACGGAGATAATAAACATTGACATTTTTTTAGTGGTTTCTGCATCAATGAGTGAAATCGATATCCCGACCGACCCATTTTTCAACGCGACAAATTGTTTCGTTTTGCACGTACTCAGAAACATCGAAAACACGATTATTCCAAAGGTCATTTTCTGTAAACCTACTTTCAACATAATTTCAGAAAATCCATAATCGTTAAAATTTCATCGGGTTTCCATGGAATTGCCATCCCTTCTATCCTCAAACAATCATCAAGGAATTCTATAAAAAACAATTTAAAAAAAAATAAAACATTTACAACAAATCCACACCAACGATTAAAATTCTTTATCGCGAAGAAAAATTCGCATTTTCGACCGTTTGAAAAAATCGTCGTTGTTTGAAGATGCAGGAAAATGTTTATTTATTTATTTTTTCGTGACCGAGACGATTTCGTGAGTGAGGACAGAGTTTCGAGTAGTGGCAAGCAAAAGTCGTGAAGCTAGCTCGGAATGAAATGGCAGTGGATGAGTCGGGGTCACTGGGTGGCACGAGAGGCGACGGAGGGATGACGAGGGTGAAGGGTAGATGGAAAGAGACACGTCGAGAAAGATGGAAAGAGACACGACAAGAGAGAGAGAGAGTGAGAGGGGTTCGAAATACATCGTACAAAATATGGCGGCCGATGGGATCCTCCACGGGGCAACTTTACAACCCCCCTGCACTACCCCCTCTTCCCCCCACCCCTCCCCCTCCGTCCTCGCCATTTCTGCTGGTGCTTCTGCCGGCTCTTGCTTTTGCTCTTGGTGATTCTATCGTTATACTCTCGGTCCTTCCTTCTATCTCTGGTCCCGCGACTCATCAGCATGAATATTCATTATTCGATGATATTTCGTCCCGGAGCCCTTTCCCACTCGCTCGCTCTCATCACCTACGACAACCTTCGAGGCTCCCTTTTCCCCCACCCGGCCCTTTCCCCATTTTCAACCTTCCCATTCGTTGGATCGTTAATTTATATAACTACGATCGGCAGCCCGAAGAGGGGTAGGGGGTTGAATCTTGCGAAACGACCCTTGCCATGTATATATGCCCCGGTTGTGATGTTCACGTCGCTGCGAATCGTGGACGACGATACACACCGAAAATCGTATCTTTCAACCTGGATGCCTTTTCTCCTTCAACCCTTTCCCATGCCCTTCGATGTGGCTATTGACGTATTCACACCCTTCTAGCTTGTTCGCATGCAATCCAAGTTTTTTTATTTACCATTTTTTTCAATCGCAACTCACTTGTGAACTGGCTATGCAGGCATACAGTCATTGGCACAAGAGCGTCGTCTGTGACATCTTCGGGATTAAAAAGATATTTGTGAAAATTCAATGACGGGGTCATGCGTTACGGATTGCTCGTGTTTTCACGTGCTCGAGGATGTTGCTAGCTGCTAAGGTGGGGGGGTGGGGGGAGGACTTTACCGCAGGTGGTGGTTAATGGGCAGCGTAAGAAGGGTAGCTTTAATGCTTCGGTTGGTTCTGAAATATTCAAGTGTAGATTTGCCACCCGGTATATCATTTCGCTGTTCTCTAGGCTACTCTACTCTACTCCACTCCACTCACCCTCACCCCCCTTCATCCCCCTCGAGCTCAACGCGAATCTGTGGCACGCAGTAGATATTCGGCTACGCGGCGTTGCATATATTACGATTTATAATATATCTGTATCTATGTGTGTGTGTGTGTACTTACATGGGTTGCGATGCCACCGAGTCGGGGCGTCGTGAGGGTGTGAGAGTGTACATAAGTTTGGGGGTGGATTAATGCAAGCCAATCCACGTGGCAAAGCCAACCCTCTCGATCCTCGCTACCAAAGTCACCGCGTCATAAACAAACCGGCGAGATTTCGGATGGAATATCCAAACCCTTATCCCAGCCCTAGATTTCAATGTGCAATCATTTCCCTGTGTATTGTTGTTTGCGAAAAAATTTGAGGGTGTTCTTGATGATTTTTTTTTTGGAGCCATGTTGAGATAATTTTATTGAATTACACTGTGCAGAATTAATTATATGATGTTTAGCCACTTGGGATTTTTGTTTGGGGCGGTGCATTTAGGACACCCTGTATAAAATTAAGTAAAAAAATCTATATTAGACTGTATATGGCATTGGACATATATTGTTTGCATAAAGACTATATACAAACTATGTATGCTCAATCCTATAAATTATATATAGATTATACATTGACTAAAAAAATTCTACATATAGTTTGAATAATAAACTATATAATTCCAATGCCATATACAGTTTGTAAATATAGACTGTATATAATTTTTCGACTCGTGTACAAAATGTCTGAAAATGCATCAACCCCCTGGTGATTGAAGCACATGATGGAATGGCGGCGTGAGGGGTGGGCGGGAGGGGAGGGGGTGGAAGCCGAAGAATAGGGTGCTGGTTATTGCGGCTGCGATCTCTTGTACACGTAAATGTATAAAATATTACGACGTCATCTCGTTTGAAGAAAAAAATTTCTTTCCGCGGGGATGGAGGGGGCGGGGGGTTGCATTGTACACCCGACAACCGAGAGGCAAGCGGGGGGGGGGGTGGCAAGAGAAGGGTGGCTCCCTGTAGGTGGAGTAGCAGGGTACGGGACCGTTGATACGGAAATACGGCAATCTCTCAGGGTATTAAGAACCAGCGCGACCTTTGATATTAATAACAATAATGGTACGCGAAATCGGTGGCTGTGAGACGAGGCGCGGTTTTTTTTTTTTTTTTTTTTTTCGAGGGGGTAGAACTGATGGTCCCCGGGGTAGGGGGTAAAGAGGGGATGAGGGGGTAACTTTTTAACCCAGATACAAATTACAGCTCATTTTTATGCCATTTTAATATCGCTACGCGCCATTAAATATATATATATATATATATATATATATATATATATATATATATATATATATCGAGCCTTGTCCCTCGCCCTTTCGCACAATCAGTCTCACCGACTCTTCGTCGTGACCTTCGGGTTTGGAAAATATAATAATCATGATAATAATAATAATCTCGAGTTTCAGAAATCGGTGAGATTTTTTATTTCAAATTTAAATCGTGATTAAAAATCACTTTGATCTATACTGTGAAATTGATAAAATTATTTCGCTATTCTGTGTCAATGTTTGTTTGATTCAAATTTACTTTTGGGGTTTTCAATTTGATGATATTGAAAAATTTCATGTGATAGGAAAATGAAATTGGTGATTATATTGTACGATGCGGTTGTCATTTATAAAATCATTTTTATAAATGCCAACCGCTTCTAGGACGATAAAAAGTTGATGCTTGGCGTGAAAGACATTGTGTCATACTGTAAATCGTGATGCATAAGATGCAATAAAGTTCTGCATGGTTGATCCGTCGGTTCGATCATGTGATAGTCTAGTCGAAAACGTCGGTTCATGATTTTTTACCGCCGGAAACACGCACTTTTCCCTTCCCGTTATCGTATTTTAAGTTATGCTAATTCACGAAACGTCTACAGAGTAGTCTCACAAACGTGACGGGGGGGATGCAAAATCGTCGTAAACTTTTCTAAGCGTCGTTGCGATATTTATTTTTTTATTTTTTTTTTCATCGTCGTGTGGCTCACGCGTTATTGCGCATCGAACATATTCATAACTCGCGCGTTTATTGCAATAAAAACGCAACGCATCGTATCGTGGACGAAGACGTGAGCGAGACGTTATGACATTCACGGTGTTTTATATGCACGACGAGAAAAGAAATAAAAAAAAAAAAGAAAACTAAACGCCCCGACCCATAGATGACGATTTTATATCGGGTGGATTTTTTTTTTTACGACTCTCGTTGGATGTGTAATGATATATATATACATGTGTGTATCGTACACAACGAAGTATTTATTTTTAGAAGAATAGAAACCTGCAATTTTTTTGCGTTACTCGAAATGACGTTGTTTGTCGTTTGGGTTCGTGATTTTCTGGACACCCTGTATAAAGTGTTATTCGAGGGGGGGTGTTTGTGAACGTAATTTGTGGCGAGTTAGGAGTGTCGTAGTGACTGGAGATGCGAAGGAAGTGCGTGGCAATTTCAAAGTCATCGGCATAGTTGAACCTCTTCGGTGAAACATTGTTTGGGGTGAGATGAGGGGGTGGTAGGGGGGTGGCAGGGGGTGGTTGAAGGCGAGGAAACGATAGTTGGTCCGGTTACCAGTCGCGGCAGGGGTTTGCGAAGGTAGACGAAAGGCGAGCCAAGCTACGAAAGCTCAGCTTGCTACGCGAGGCCACCCCCCGTGGGGTCTGTCTCTTCTACCGCCCGGCGACGAGGGGTGGGAAGGGGGGGTAGAGTTGTTGCGCGATAGTTCGGACGATCTATGACCCGAGTTCTCGAAGAGACCACGAAAGGGTGGATTTACTGGTCCGGGCCGCGTTCACACCACACAAATCCAAGTGACCGGTTGAGACTCACCCTCCAACGTCTCGATGTCCTCTCTCTCTCTCTCTCTCTTTCGCAACCCTTCTTGTGCACTCTCCCGCAGCTTCCGTCTAGTCCCACAACTTATGAAACTCGAATTATTTCCGGATTGTCCTTGCAGACACTCCGAGAGCAATCATTATCAACGACCATCATGATTTTTAAAGCTGTGCTTGAAATCATAATCTTCGATTTTTTTTTTCTTTTTCTGTATATTTTATCGTGTATTTATTTTGTTGAATTGTTTTATATTGAATTTAGATTCGAAGTTATACCATTTTTATTGCTATTTATATATTTTTTTCTATTTTATTATTATTTTATTTATTCTAAATTCTTTATTTATTACTATTTTATATATTGAAATATTTATTTTGATACGATTACAATTATTGTCAATGAAAGGTTATTGAAGCGATGATTCAAATGCTCAATAAAATCTGCTGCTGCCCTCAAATTAATTTATAATGTAATTTTTCCGTTGATTATTTAATTATATTTATCATTGATCGTCATAATTGATGAATGAAAAAAATTGACAAAATATTCAAATAATATTTAAACTTTAGCTCTCGAATGAAAAAGTATTTGACATACTTTACTAACATAATAATGATGAATCATAGCAAATATCGAATTTCATATAATGCACTATGAAAAAAAATCGTTCGTATAAATTATTCATAATTTCTGCAGAAACACGAGTTTGATTTTTGTTTTTATTCCTTCTGGTTTTGAGAGGTCATTTCGTGTGAGTCTATAGAAGGGATCCACACACCACTGCAATAATGCAGTGACGGTGTGCGGCGTGGAAAAAAAAATATGGTAGCTCGTTAGGTCTCTGAGAAATTAATTATTTGGCGGCCATCGCGGATCCCGGAGTCCGCCGTTCTCGAGTAATGGTGAAAAATGTTTGGATTGTCCGGGATTAGCGGAGGTCCTGCTGTTTCGATGAAACTCGCGAGGGGTATGCGCGTACACCAGTTCGTGGACCGGGGGGAGGGGAAGGGGGAGGGGGCAAAAAGGGCCGAAGGGAAACTCGTGGAAAAAGAATAAGAAGAAACGTATCGGTGTGGCTCGTTACACTTAAATTGGAAGGAATGACTGAGTGTTGTCGTTATTCATCGCGAATAATATAGAAAACGGAAAAAAAAAGAAAAGAAGAGAAAAAAAAGAAAGACAGAACTACCAGCACAAGGAACCGACCCCTCGGCCCCGCTATGTCTGCTTCCGAAGGGTGAATTCACACCGCTCTTACGTATCGCACTGAATCGCAAACCCTCTCCCGTCCACTGATGTTTATTATTTTTTTTTATTTAAAAAGAAACAAAATTCTGAGAAAGTGAGGGTACGCAAAATCAAAATTTCGAATTTTCGAGCAATGGACTTTCGCAAGGGGTGTTTTGGATGGGATTTGTCCCCCCGAACACGCCAAAACAAAGATCATTTCGATCGGACTATTAGAAAAAAAGTTACGGTCAAAAAACCATTTTGTTCGATTTGAAGAGACAAGGGTTCGAGGGTCAAAAAATTGGGGGTCTAAAAACCTTTAAAAGTCCGAAAAACTTTCTTTCGGCTTGGCTACGAACGAAACGACGTTCACTACAAATCTTTTCACACCCAACTCTATAAGATAAACGCATAAAACTCGATTTTCCTGACCCATCATTTTGACCCAAAAAATTTTTTTTTTTCGTCAAAATAATTTTTTTTTTCATGAAAAAATCGATTTTTTTTCTACTACAAACGAAAACTCGGTTATCAGAGACATGTACAAGGGTATCTGGATGTGAATCAACTGTTAGATCACCCATACAGAGCCATATGAATGAACCGTTTGGACCGATTTTCGTGAATTTTGGGGGTCTAAAAACACTTAAAAGTCCGAAAAAATTGTTTTCGGCCTCGCCACAACCGAAACGACGTTCACTACAAACCTTTTTACACCCAACTCCATAAGATAAACGCATAAAAATCGATTTTCCCGACCCATCATTTTGACCCAAAAAAAAATTTCTTTTCGTCAAAATAAATTTTTTTTTCATGAAAAAATCTTTTTTTTTTCTACTGCAAACGAAAATTCGGTTATCAGAGACATGTACAAGGGTATCTGGATGTGAATCAACTGTTAGATCACCCATACAGAGCCATATGAATGAACCGTTTGGACCGATTTTCGTGAATTTTGGGGGTCTAAAAACACTTAAAAGTCCGAAAAAATTGTTTTCGGCCTCGCCACAACCGAAACGACGTTCACTACAAACCTTTTCACACCCAACTCCATAAGATAAACGCATAAAAATCGATTTTCCTGACCCATCATTTTGACCCAAAAAAAAAATTTTTTTTCGTCAAAATAAATTTTTTTTTCATTAAAAAATCGATTCTTTTTCTACTACAAACGGAAACTCGGTTACCAGAGACATATACAAGGGTATCTGTATGTGAATCAACCGTTAGATCACCCATACAGAGCCATATCCATGTGAAAGAACCGTTTGGACCGATTTTCGTGAATTTTGGGGGTCTAAAAACCTTTAAAAGTCCGAAAAAAATTCTTTCGGCTTGGCTACGAACGAAACGACGTTCACTACAAACCTTTTCACACCCAACTCTATAAGATAAACGCATAAAACTCGATTTTCCTGACCCATCATTTTGACCCAAAAAAATTTTTTTTTTCCTCAAAATAATTTTTTTTTTCATGAAAAAATCATTTTTTTTTTCTACTACAAACGAAAACTCGGTTATCAGAGACATATACAAGGGTATCTCTACGTGAATCAACCGTTAGATCACCCATACAGAGCCATATCCATGTAAACGAACCGTTTGGATCGATTTTCGTCAAAATGGGGGGCCTAAAAACCTTTAAAAGTCCGAAAAAATTTCTTTCGGCTGGGCTACGAACGAAACGACGTTCACTACAAACCTTTTCACACCCAACTCTATAAGATAAACGCATAGAAATCGATTTTCCCGACCCATCATTTTGAAAATCGAAATTTCGAATTTTCGAGCAATGGACTTTCGCAAGGGGTGTTTTGGATAGAATTTGTCCCCCTGAACACTCCGGAACAAACATCATTTCGATCGGACCAATAGAAAAAAAGTTATGGCAAAAAAACCATTTTGTTCGATTTGAAAGAAAAAAAATTTTGGAAAAACGTTACTTATAATCATTCCGATCAGACCAGGTCGTTTAGGTACTCAAATCGTTTACCAGTCGACGGGACTTCGACCCCTCGCACACTCGGACAACCGCGAGCGGAGTTTGAGGCGGTTAAAGGGGTTGGGCCAATAGGAAGAGCACAGACGAAAGCTGATGTCGGCCGAAGAGGGTGGCTCGGAGTTTCGGCTGGCCACATCGCGGTTACCTCTACCTTCTCGACTCACTTTCTCTTATTCCTTCTCTCTCTCTCTCTCTCTCTCTAGCTCTTTCTCACTCTCTCCTTCTCCTAAGATCAAGTACTCTTCTGCACCCGTGCCCTAAGCCCGACGCTTCGCGGTGGCCGGGCGTCCGGTCCTCGGTCGGTCCTGTCCAGGAAGGGGACCCGGACCTGATAAACCAGCACGAGGACCAGCTCAACGACCGAGCAAATTCTTGCGGTCGGCCACCATCGCCTAATGCCTTCGGGGTATCACCATTTTCCGAAACTCCTTTTTCGTTTCCATCTCCTCCTCCCATATTTTTCCTCCCCCAAGTGTCTGCATAAAAGAAAAATAAAATATCTAACGTCTGATTGATCCAGGAAAAAAAAATCACGTTTGTACAATCTAAATTATTTTATAATGAAAATTGTAAAACCTGCCAAGTGAATAAAGATTGACAAATTATTCCCCAGTCGATTCGACCTGAAAAAATTTGTCTTCGAGGGACACCAATTCAACCCCGAAGAACTGTGGGGATCATCCCACATTGTAACGAACAGTGAATCCCTCTGGTAATATTGAACCCGTATTTTTGTCCGACTGTATCCCCAGAAATTCTTTCACCTCGGCCAATAAATTGTCGCAGAGTGCGTGACGGTCAACCCCAACCACCCTCCTCCCTCACGAACCTTTGAAAAGAAAAACAACACGAAAACAGAATGAATCCAAAGACCTCCAAAGATAATAACACCTTCTGAACCTAACCTCAAAAACATTGATCAATTAATGCAGTAAAAAATAAACGAACCACGTTCAATAGTTCTCCTGCCTAAAAATGATGATCGACATGGTCACGTCATGAGCTAGCTAAGTAATAAGGTCCTCAACTTATAAGCAAGTCCAACAAAAAAAGACGAAACGAGTCGTCGAATCCTAAACGACATTGACTGACCAAGCATGCGCTGTCATACGACTCGAATGACCACTCGTCACGAGACATCAACGAAAAAATTCACGATGCCCTACGTGTCATACATCCCTAAAACGTGAGACAGGATAACCAGTCGGCAAAGTCGTGCCGAAGGCAGTTTGGGGATCCTCCTCGAGCTTTTCGCCAACGCGTAAGTGATCCAAAGTCCCTGGAGCAAATATAGGGCCATCGGGTTCGGTCGATGTCGTCCGAGTCCATCTGGCTCCCAAGTCGGTCCGGACGATTCCCGGATCCAAACTGGCCAACCGTAGGTCGGACCTTTCGGGTTGGAGTGGGTCAAGCCGCCGGAGACCCCGAAGAGTATTGTCGCCGGAAGTCCCCGTCGGGATTTCCCAAGCCCGGGGTAATTGGATGAAGAAGATCGGACAACCCTCCCGTTCCCTCTTCAAGCTCTGGACTCTGTTGGAGGGGGGGTCTCTCTTCCCGTCTACGCCGATCGTCTTGTACCAACGTTGTGACCCTTCGGGTCCATTTCGTGCTTCTTGTCAGTCGGGCATAACCCGGTGTTTGCCGGGTCCACGTAGCTGACGTCCCTTTTGCCTCTCCAGGAACTTTCTGTCACACCCCATCTCACGGATCGCCCGTATAAACCCATCCGGGGGTTCGGGTTGTGAAATCCGGCTCGATTCGCCGCCGTAACCTTCTTGTTTCCCACGTTCAAATGGGGAGGGGGGATGTCAGTTCGGTGAGATCTGGTAATCTTCGTCGGAAATCGGAGTCTGTAGTTTTGTTTGCAGATGGGTTCATCAGAGTCCTCAAAATCAGGGATGGGCTATCCATTCAATGAAAATGTATTTCAAATACTTTTCAAAACAAAATAACTGTGATTAATGATCATGTATTAATCAATATTTTCATATTTCCGCAATAATTATCACCAATTTACGTTAATTGTCATATTCGAATCAATTTAAATATTTAACAAGTCCATTTGAATCCATTATCATTTGGTTCGAAAAGTATTTGAAATACATTTTCATTGAATGAATACCCATCCCTGCTCAAAATACGCCATGTGCTGTCTTGAATGGGTTGATTGGGATTATATTGAAAGGCGTATTGGGAGAAACTGTATAGTTCAGAGATTAGTCAGTTCACCATCGATTTCCAGCCTGGAAAAGGTCAGAACTGTGATTCCAGGATCTTGGCATGGTTTCAGCTTCCTTTAAGTCCCAGTTTCTATAGTGGTCCTTTTATTCCTTTGGAGACTGTCCTGTCGTCACTGTCTGAAACTGGCACACGAGGGAACTGCTTACATGATCAACTAATAAGGTGTTAACTCCAACTGGAAGAACCTGCCAAGGTGTAAACTTGGAATCACAGCTTTTTCGAATAACAATTTTCCATCGTTGTCCCCCTCAGTGTTCGACTTCCGTCTCGAACCTCTGGATTACCACTACCCCACACGACCCCCCTCCGACCAAGAGGCGTTGAGCTTCACTTCCTCTCCCCCCAATTCGCTGTCACGCAAACAGGCAAAAAAAAAAAAAGATGTAAAAAAAAAAGGTCAAGTACTATCTTTCCCGGATGAGAAGAAACGAGGGAGGATGGGTGTACGCTCGTGAGCTTTTTCTCGCATTTTATAATCTCAAGCTCGTGTTATTAATGCGGGCGTCACGAGTAATGGGGCGAGAGTATGGGCAAGGGAATGGCGGAAATATCGTATAGCTTGCTCGAAAGGTGCTGCTGACTGGTGTGGATGTGAAAGAGGTGGTAGAAACGTTGGCTGGAGAGGGTTGGGGGAATGTGAGGCGGGGTGAGGGGTGAGAGAACGAAGGGGGAGGGGGAGGGGGGAAGAACGAGCTCGATGCTGGTAACGAACGTAAATCGGATGATAAGTCTACGAGGGAATCGGTGCGCCAATTGCAGGAGGCAGACTTTTGATTTATTCTAATTGCTATTTCGATAATGGAGCGGCCCCCTCCCCCTTCCCCGCCGCCCTTAGGGGCAAACATAGAGAGTGCTTGCGCGAAATCGCGTACGTTCAACGGCTAAAGCAGCAGCAGCAGCAGCAGTGCCTCTTGCATTCTCATTATCGAACTCTCTCTCTCTCTCTCGCGCCCTCGTTGTGGTGGTCGTCGTGCTTTCGCTTGTGCCTCCGCAAGCTCGACTGTGGGGCCTGGTCAGCGGATATAACGAATCATATTCGAGTTAAGCTATAATGTCCGGTTTCGGTAAGGAGGGGGGGGGGGGAGAAGAACGTTGGATATCACAACGGTTGCAATTATTATCTAATTTTCCACGTTGAATCTTTGTTAAGGTGTTATATCCAGTGGGAAAAATTAAGTAATTGTTTTTTTTTTGCATGAGTTTGTTTGATTATTGATGAAAAATTTGATTTATGTGAAATTTATGAATATTAGATTTTATAATTTTGATCGTTTGAGAAAGTCTGAAGAAAATTTGTAAACTGTTTTCGACTTTTTTAATGGTATTTGTAATGTTTTTTAGAGGGTGGGGTCAATTGGACCCCTCTTATCGGTTATGAGGTGCACAATAAAAAGTATGAGGGATTTTTTTACCGGTTTTTCACATTTTGCAACGTGATAATGCGAAGGAAAAAAATAATCGAGACGCTTTGACTAATTAACTATTATTATGGCAGTTAGTTATACGTTGAATATGCTCGAGCCCCTTCGAAGAAAACTGTCCCATCCGCCAAACGAACCGCAAGCCGACCAAAAAGGGACCGTTGTGCAACCTTTCCTCGATCCTCGGACGTCGTGCGGTGTGGTCCAACCCCCGGGGGTCGGTCCAAGCACATGACTGCGCAACCGAACGTCGAACACAGACGTCCA
Organism: Diplazon laetatorius; assembly: GCA_963662125.1. Taxonomy (NCBI): domain Eukaryota; kingdom Metazoa; phylum Arthropoda; class Insecta; order Hymenoptera; family Ichneumonidae; genus Diplazon; species Diplazon laetatorius. The sequence continues at coordinate 20,209,470 of OY759155.1, read as the reverse complement.
ATGGTTACAAATTTGCTTTGTGTGTCTCAACACGTGACCGCCAATCCGGGGCATTAAGTGGCCTCTCAAAAACCGCGCTGCCCATGCTTAATCTCCGTCCTAGAGCCTGATGGACCTTTGATACCCATCTTCGCACCGCACACACGAGGCTTTCGCTTTTTGCAGAGTCGAAAACCACATTTTTTTTATATTCTTTTTATTCATCTCAAACAAATACGTCTCGATGACCGATGACTGAGCTTGCGTTTTGAATGGACGTAGACTTGGCCATTGATTTCATTTTAAAAAATTCTGACGATTATAGAAATAATTTTATTATTGTGTACTAATAAGTTAATTGATTAGACATTGGACACTTGACTGTTGGATAAAATAATAAATAATAAATAATAATTCTTGATAGAATAATAAATTAATGATTTTTTAATTTTTTACTTTTCGAGTCGAATTTCGAAATTCTAGGTCATCCGGAAGTTACGTATACATTATGCTTATCAGTGGGTAAGCCTCAATTTTTTTAACTCAAAAGTCCGTAACCCTAAAATAAAAAAAATACTCTGATAAATAACGATCTCACGTATTTCACATTTTCAAGCAAACATATATATATATTTCAACCCGCTGCAACTTGGTTGTTACGAATGTGCTAATGTTCTCACGAAACTTTGACGATGTAAACTCGAGTAATGCATTATGGCACTCGGTGCGCCCGACCGTAAATTCTTCGTGCATCTCGCGTTGCTTCTCGCAGTGAGTTAAAAAATAAATTTCAAAAAAAAAAAAAACGAACCGAAGAAGACGAACAAGTTTGTGTGTGAATGTGAAGAAATGCGGCTTGAGAAGAAGAACCCCCCCCCCCCCCCCCGACGGTTTTTCCGTGTGAGGAAGAAGACTCGGCACATAAGGAACGAAGAAGAAAAAAAAAAAACAGCACATCGCAGATGGCCCCCAAGGGTCTCGAGTTCGAATCCCATTACCGGACTCGCGCCCGTTAAATAGGTCTCGCATCGTCGACCGGAAAATATACCTACACACATAGACATAGGCACCCACACACATGATCCACCCCCTCCCCTACACTTTGGGGTGCTCCAACCTCGTCCTCAGACACTCCCTCTCACCTCTCGTGTCTTGTATGTGGACGTGTTCTATTAACAGTGTTGCCCACTGCCACCCCCACGCCCCACCCCCTCATCCCCTTAACCAACCCCTCTCCCATTTCCACTTCTTATTTGTTTCGCGATGGGAATCGATGCGTTCCATTAAGAAGCTGCGGAAAATCGCATTACCTTCGTGAAATTGGCTCGTCCACTGTGTTAACACAATCGTAATATCTTCGCTCGCAACGTCGAACTTTTTTTTTCACATTCGAAATAAGATTGACCCGAAATTTTGCTTGGCAGGCACAAATCAACTGATTGATTTTTTTGATCCGGCTTATGTTTGGTTTACTTATTTATTTATTTATTTATTTATTCATTTATTTATTTATTTATTTATCTATTTTCTATTTATTTTTTTTGGGTTTCCTGGCTGACCATTCACGTACCGTAACTACTTGGACGCGAGATTCCACACTTTTTGGCTTTATTACAGAAGTGACGAGAAATAAAAAATGAAATTTGACCAAAAAAATTGTCTTGCATTTGATTTATAAATTACAATACATTTTTTTTTTAATTTATGAAAAATTCCTTCATTTTTTCGCAAAAAACTAGACACAACTACCCCTCAAGACGTCTTTCACTCCACTTCCGTTTCAATCCTTCCATCATTCCTCACTCTTTCGCCATGCTCTCTTTTTATATTATTATTATTTTTTTTTATTATTTCCTTCTTTTCATTTTTTATTAAAAAATTCAACTTTCATTCTTTATTTCATCTCATTCGCGTCTCGTTCTTGCCCGAAGATCGACTCGTCCCTTCGCGCGCGACCTCTTTCATCGTCTCTCGCTCACTGTATTTCCGCGTCGAACCCGGGGTGAAAAAAAAAAAAAAAAAAAAAAAAAAACCGACAACTCGTCCCGAGCAACGAAACGAAACGAAACTAAACTAAACGAAAATAAAATGTAAGTGGAAATTTATCGCTTCGGGCGATGGGAGACGTTTTTTTTTTCTTTTTCTTTTTTTTTTTTGCTCTCGGTACTTTTAAATATTTTATAAACTTTCTTGTTCGTGTCTCGTCGGGCCGGCTCGCGATTGGCCAATGGCATGGTTCACGCGGACCACGCGGGGTTCCCAGGAACCGGTGCGACGTAACGACGACGACGACGACGACGACGACGTCGACGAGAGAACGAAGCGAGAAACCGAATAAAAAAAAATGGAAAAAAAATTTCGAGGCGCGAGAGGGCGAAAGAAGAGCCCGGTAGCCGAGGGGTAGTGCGAGGGGGATGTTCCGCTTCCAACGTTACTGTCGATTTTTTCTTCTTTTCGCTTGCATAGCTTCGCTACGCTCGAATATTTCCACCCCTCCAACATCATCCACCCCACCCCCCACCCCGTATATATCGTAATGTTATTAAAACTTCTAAATGGCTATGGATCGCTTCGCGAGTTACGCCTCATTCTTGCCAGACACTCGGTTATCTCCGATAGTCCGCAACGTCGACAATGTACCTTCAAAACGCTTTCGGGGTGGTTTTTTTTTTTTTAATTCTTTTATAAAATAATTTTTTTCTCTTTTTCAAAGCTCAATCTCGCAGCTTCGGAAAATATACTAAAATTTTGTCATATATATATATATATCTGTAAATATTTATAAAATAGGGGAAGGCGTACGACGAATGAGAGTGAGTAACAAATTTTTTGTTTGTTTTAAATTATTCTGTTTTTTTTTTTAAATCGTTTTACCGAACTAATAAGCCGTAGAATAAGTGTGGAAGAAGGAAAGCAAAGAAAAAAATTGTAAAAAGAAAAGAAAAAAGAAAAGAAAAAATATGGCGAAGAAGAAGCAACGAGAAAACCACCGAATTGCCTGAATTATTTATTCCATCGACGTTTCTTAAACCGTAAACCACCGACGGTTTTAATATTCCGGCTGTGGTGGAATATTTTTTGAGTTCACGGATGAGAGACGCGCCTAAGACACAACGCTTGTACGACCGAGAGGTTTATACTCCCTCTTCGAACGAGCAAAAAAATATTCATATATATGTATATAAAAAGTGGGGCGGTATACGAGAGAGCCTCTTCAGAATTTATCGCCCCCTCCCTACGACCCGAGCTAATCAAGAAAGAAATCTTCGAAGCCCCCGTGAATCATTAAACGATGTTTAAACGAAATGAATTGATGAATTCTTCATTCGCGCTAGGCTTATGGGCACCCCCTACCCCACCCTCTTCGGCCTGTTCCCATTGACAGCTCGTCTTCTTTACGACTCAGTTTTTTTTTTTTTTTTTTTTTTTTTTTTTTCATGTTAAATTTTACCGAATTGCCAACGACGAAATTATTTCTCAACTCCACAAAATTAAAATACATCACTTGTGTGAGGGGAAAGGGAGAGGGGAATGAAACTTTTAAATTCATTCTAAACTTTTTAACATTCGGATTAACATATATTTGTATAATTATTTTTATGATTTTTTTTTCGATTTTTTTTCTCGTCTCTTTTATCAAATGACGTGGATAATTTTGTTGCAAGACTATATCGATTATTCTGAATTTTTCGAACCCTACTGTGAATTTAAATAAATAAATAAATAAATATATAAATAAAATAAAATAAACAATGTAGAAATTGTTCAAACGAATTATTTAAGAACCACAACTATATATATATTTGTTTCGGCATCGTTGCATACGTGTGCGATGATAAGGCGAGCCGAGAGACCCGAGAAACTTTTTCGGGGGTTGGGGGTCGGAGAAGACCCCCCAAAAAAAAAAAATCAGAAAATGGTTTTAAAAAAAAATTTACGAGATATATGGGCTGGGGGGGAGGGGGAGGGGGTTGACCCGGACGAGTGGCAAGAGGAGTACCGGACCGCGGGGTCGATCGGAAAGCGAGGGGGAGGGGGTGCTCGGGTCCGTGGCGAGATTACTTTTCGATAAGGAATAATTAAAAATTTTCTCGTTTAAAGTAGCTAATTTCGTTTTCTGGGTTGCCCGGAGGCTCGAGTCGAGGGGTTGGAAAATCCCAACCGGCAGCAGCAGCATCCTCCTCGTCCTCGTCGTCGTCGTCGTCGTCGTCGTCGTCGTTTCGTTCGCGAAACGTGGAAAAACCGGAAAAAATAACCGGTAAAATAGTCGGAGATAAAGATGATAAAGGCCCGGTAGAGTGTCGCTTGGTTTCGCTGGTAATTTACATCGGTGTGTGATTCCCGGGGTAAGTCGCGGGTGGCGTGCCCCGCGGCAACCCCCCCCTACCCCCTCTTCATCCCTCGCGAGAAGAAATATTTCATGTCGCCGTTGGACCGCGCAGTGATAACGATAATTAAAAATTACGGGCAGCTCGGTGAATCGAGAATAAAATAATGAGAGGGACCGACCCGTGATTCATGGTTTAAATCACAATCATTGACACTACGAATTGAAACAAAAAAAAAAAGGAGTCTTTATATATGTATATATATTGTTTTTTTTTTTTTTTTTGCTATTCAATGGCACAGAGATGAACGATCATTGATATCACGTTCTCTAATTTTTGCTACGTCACATGTAGTTACTAAGTCCTAATAAGTATCATTAATGAGAAGGTCCTGACAACTACCATTAAAAATTATATTCCTCATATATTTGTGGAAAAACTTAGGAAAAAAAAAAATTCGGATACTATTTTGTTCAGAGTGATATCCACGATCGATTCCAATGATAAAAAGTTTGTAATTAAGAAGGTATATACACCATAAACACCAATACACACTTATAAGCTATGTATATGCCTATAGATTGGTGTTTATGGGGTCCTTTTTGATAAAATGTTATATTATCAGTTATTTTTACATACCTATATATATATATTGAATATCACTGATGGATATGAAATATCATTGGTTCAAATGTCTCCATATATCGATATAACTCAACAAAATTATTTTAACATGGCGAAAAAAAAATAGAAATAAAAATAAAAATTCGAATTTAAAAATAGAAAATTAAAATTTTCTCACGAGTAAACAGATACAAAGTCCCCTCGCCTCAATCGATTGTGAAAAATTTTTTATTCTCGTGCCGTCGATGGTTAAAATTACACGAGATGTTAGTTTGGTATTAAAACCGTTGGGTCGCGGACTTGGCACGATAAATCCTTTTGCAAGCACCACAGGGTACAACACACAGTGAGAGTGAGACTAATGTAGTGGTAATAGAGTATAAATGGGGGTCGTGACCCGTGGGTCAGACCGTCTTACCCCTAAACTGTCGCGTCCGTTGGCCCATACACCACCACCACCACACCACCATCACCTTCGTCCTCGCCGGTTGGATCACACTCCGGGCCACTTGTGCCACCGGCCAAGACCTCAAACTCACATCTCGAGCCTGTGGGATCCGACCCCTTCCCCCCTTCCCCCATCCCTACTTCCAAACTCCCACACTCGCCATCGATTATACCCCAAAATGACTTACAGAAGTTTCCCTTCACTGCTTCATCGTTTTCACGTTATGTACCACCCCCCCCCCACCCCCGTCGCCTCGTCCGCCAGTTCTACGCGAATTTACATTCATTTCCGTGTTGAATTATCCGGGTTTCAAACTCGTTCGGAATTCTTTCGGTTTTAATGGCGTCGTGAAAATTTGTACTAGGACCAAAAGACATTTTTTAACAATATGTTACATTTCTGTTTTTTTTTATCTGTTCACGGTATTATTGTTCTGAAGAATATTACGATATGTGGGGTCTATTGTGTCATCGAAGAAACATCGATCAGAGTCATTTTAGCAGCTTTTTGACAGCTGTCAATTAAGTTTTATTTTTTAAAAAAATTTTCGAGTATTTTTTTCCAGATACTTATGGTGATAAAAAAATATATGAGAAAACTGTTTTTGACGTGAAATTGTCTCAGCTATTCGCGTGAAGTATCAGTTTTTCATTGCGACCCTCAAAAATCCATCAAAATAGAATTTGAATATAGAAAAGCTCTTTTCGACCATTCCCATAATTTTGATTATTTTTTTTTATATCTTTGACCAAAAGCTGGAAAAATTTCACGAGATACAAGCGTATCTTTCGAGCTGGGATTCCAAACCACAAGAGGTAGAACTCTGTACCGTGCGCTAGTGACCTCTCTCGGGCCTTGATCGAACCGACTCATCGTGTACAGCTGACGACAAAACTTTTGCCTTTCGTTACACCTCCTAAAATTGCCAGTGCTTGTTTCTCTAACATTCATTCTATATTCAAGCATATAAACTATCAAAAAAAATTATATAAATTAAAATTCAATGCAATAAAAAAAATCAATATTTATTCCGAATTTTAGATTTTCGTGTCGAAAAAAAAAAAATTAACCAAGTCTAAAAATCTGTTAAAATTCAACGTCTCTCAACTTGGCACCTCTCTCTCACAAAGCTCTTCAGCATATCCAGCCAAGTTCCATAATTTCTTGGCCGACAATCCAAAAAACGATCTCAAGGTTGTTTTTTAATTTTAATTTTATTTTTTCTTAAAAAAATGTTTTTTTTTTATCCATCTTCCGGCACAATAAGGTTTCGTTCACACAGGAATTGGTGAGTAGCAAGAGGGTCGTGTGTCCGGTGGGTTTCGTACGACCATCGCGCGACGGAAAATACGGAGAAACAGGGGCGGGGGGTGAGGAAACCCCTTTTCCCACAAAGTTGTTCGAAAGTTCACGGGACAATGGTCTCCTCGGTCCATATATATATATATATATATTTGCGACAGCAGAATGGAAAGGAGAAGTAAAGAGGAGATGGGGTGGGGGTGGGAGAGAGATTCGGAGAAACTGCGTGGATGGTTCACCCCCTTCGTCTATTTCTCCCATTCTCGGTTGAAGGGAGAAAAGCGTCTGTTCTGGTCGCTGTACGTTACCCGGCTGTATAACCGTCGGAATAGTGCTGACCGGTGTTAGTTCGAAGATACGGTTGACGGGCCAGACCGGTCAGCGCCCCCGCCCCCCCCTCTCCTACGTCACCTCCCGAGCCAACAGAACCATCAACCCCGGACGTCTCCCGGATCTACCCCTTCGCACTCGCTCACCCCGACCCCTTCACCCCTCCCCCTCACTCTGAAATGCGTGTCCGCATTCAATCTCCATTTCTCCACCTATACCACCTTTGTACCCACAACAGTTTCACTATCATACGATTATTAATGCAATGACAATGTCGAACGTCAAACTTCGAACTTGGGTGAAATGAAAACATTTTATGTCCTAAGTAAAAACATTTTTATATGAATTATATGCGGAATTGGGCATACATATAGATTATATATAGATTATAGATGGTCGATACGATATAATAAATATAGTTTATATAATATAGTTAGGTATAAATTATATTTATCAAAATTATATAGACTAAATAGACTTATATATAGATACATAATATAGTTTATAAATAGATAATATATATTATATGTATAAACTATGTTATGTATCTATATATATAAGTCTATTTAGTCTCTATAATATAATAAATATAATTTATACATAACTATATTATATAAACTATATTTATATTTAGACTATATATAATTTTTTTAATCAAGCCATGGACCAAAAATAATTTTTTTACTTAGATTATTGATACAAATATTTCTGTATTTGAATGATCGAATCAAAAATTGTCTCATCGATGAAAACCGCATGATTTTCCGAAAGTACATGGACTATATGTAGTAGTCTTCGATAACGAATGCCAATAATTCCATCGAATTAATTTCAAATACTTCAGAGATATATACCGAAACATTAAAATTTCGTTCCTAAGTGTAGATCTTCGCTAACGATCGGGGTTCTTGTCGAGCGTGGAACGATCAGGGGACGAGAAGGGGGGGGGAGATGTAAATGTACGACGGTGAAGAAAAAAGTAAGAAAATGGGGTTTGGTTCTTGGTCCAATGGCTGATGTTCAATCTACGAAAAGACGAGAAAGGATTAATAATTAAAGGTCGTTTCGTATTTCACGATGGCTCTTGGCGCGGGGTGAGTTTTTTTTATCTTTTCGCCATGGTCTCGATTTTTTCCTCACTCTCTCTTTCTCTCGCTCTCTCGCGAGTAATCTTTATTTCTCACCCTTTACTTACCGCCGCGTTTCCGCGGCATTAGGCTTTTTATTTATGGACTTTCATTAAGATAAAGGAACAGTTTGGGTGTCGTTGGTGGGCCAACCGAGAGTGGAAAGAGTTGGTTCCATCGTCAAACACCGTGGAATTATTTTCTTCGGGGCCGATCGGGCCTGCCACTCCGGCCCCTCAACCCCTTCGTCGAGGGTATAACGAAAGCGGAGACGCGCCCGAGGGTGCATTACGCTCTTCCCGCTTGCCCTACCAATGAAAACCCCGTCGAATAAATTTTCGATACCGATCTCTCTTTTTCCTTCCCTCTCGACCGATGGGCCCGCGCGCAGTCGACTATATATATATATATATATATATATATATATATATATATATATATATCTATACGTTTCAACCCCATCGTGTTTATTTTGGACAATCGTTGAGGATTCAGCTTACGGGAAGACAAAAACCCGACGATGACTTTCAAGATGTAAACGATGCTGAATGGATAACGATTGTGATATTGGGGTGGAGGTGGGTCAACAGTCGGTGGCGCAAGAGCCTCGTCAGCGCCACTCGAAGCTCCGGCGTCTGGGAAATGGAGGAACTACGGTATAGGACTCGGGGGAGGAAGAGTCTTGGATGCGTTGTGACTTTCATCCCCCCGGTTATCGAACGAACAATGGATGTCACGAGAAGACAACGAGCCCGAAACACCCCGCTGGACTTGTGTGCCACCCCCATTGTAAAACTGTTAAATTCACACAATCGTGTTGGACCGGACCCGCGCAATCCCCCCCCCCCCCCAAGGACAGCAATCCAATGGAGAAACGTGTGATCCGCAATGAAACACAAGCTCCGAGGTGAAAAAAGAAAAAAAAAAAAAAACGTGTGTGTGTCACCCGCGCGGAGCAGCTAACCCCCGAAAAGGATTGGGCGGTATCGTGGAAATGGTTTTACCGACTCGTGCCGAAAGTCCGGTGGAAAGTATGTCGGGCCCCGGATGCTGGGCCAAGCTACGATCGTCGATGATGGACATTGGACCGCGTGACTGAGTAAACGCATCCAAAGTCACGAGTAATCTACTTTAAAACCTACGGTGTTGATTCCCACAAACATTTCTCATTCCAAGAGATAAGCAGTCAAACCAATGAGAATCGAAAGTGAGATCACAATAACTCTGAGACAGCTAAGAGAATCGGTTTCGTCAAGCAGACGTTTTTTTTTTTTCTTTCGACGCGGATAGTCGAACAAGAGGCTGCGTTATCCGAAGTGCGATTAACAAGGTCCATAAAAGGGTTTATCCCCAGCGGTGATGAATCTGGAAAGAGGACAACGACGACGATGAGACCACCGTGGGTGGTTCTTGCGATGCGGGGTGCCTGAGAGAAAAGAAGTTTGGATTAAAAAAAAAACAAAAAAGGGGAAGAAGAAAAAAAGGGTTGAAAAACGGGGGTCGAGTAGGCGCTGCTGCTGCTGGTGGTTCTTTTTTTCTTCGAGGGAATGAAAAGAGGGTAGTTTCGAGCACACGCAAAGTGTAACAGTCAGTGAAAATATATATATATATATATCTGACAGTCACACTTGCACGAAAGAAACGCCAATATTTCATTGACAACGATCTGCGCCCGGTTCATAATGGCCCACCATTTTGCAGGGTGTGCTTCGAGCACCCAACCAAGTTCGTATTAACCCCCACCCACCTCCACCGAGAATCTTGATTAAGAATCAAGTTTAAAAAATGATCATTTTTAATTTGTGAGACTGCCTGGGATTAAGTTTTCTTTTTTTTTTGTCACTATTTCAACATTTACCTTCTTTTTTCTTCAAAAAGGGTTGACTTCGATTGACGCGAGATAAAAGATGATCGCAGAATCCTTTTTTGTAGAGAATAAATGGAATGATAAAACGATTTAAAAACTCGTAGCTTTCTTGACCACGTTTTTTTTTCGTTTTCCTGCAATCGAACAATTATCAACGTTTGGACTATCATCAAAATGTGGACTTGTAGAAAAAAAGGGTTTGAAACCTGCTCACAATTTTCAGTCGCACCCTAAAAAAGGGGTGTGCGAGGTTGGTTCGAAATAAATAAAAAAAAACTTCGGATCAAGAAGTCTGGGTGCCCGATGACACGATGGGGGTTCGTTTGTGAGACCGCCGAAGGTCGCACATAGGACAACTCGTTAAACAATATAAATAAACCCACGAGGCTGACCCTGACGACCCAAAGGTTCTGCAACATCGCGTCATTCGTTTCACATCAAGATGTTTCGAGTGTGTGTGTGTCGTTGTCATCGTCGTCGAGGCTCGAAATGTGTATTCTCTCCGTCCGTTTCCTCTCTTCGTCAACGCTGCAACGTCTGACATGTCTGACTCTCTCGTTGACTGGCTGGCTCCGTCGACGCTCGCGCAATCGCTCGCCATTGAAACGACAAGTGAAATATACGAAATAAATCTTGCAAGAGCACCCTGCGATCTCTCCCTATCCCCCCTTCACCCCGCGACCACTTCTCATTCAAACGTCGGACAATGAGCGCGGGCGAGAGTCCACTCTCTATGGGGTTGCCTGTGGCCGAGGGGGTAGTTGCTGCTGGCTGACGCTTCGAAACGTATTGTGCAACGCGCCTCGCCTTGGGGCCACACAAACACTCACACACATACATCAAGCAACGAGAGAAACTCGAACAGCACAACCAGCACGAGTTTCCGAAACGTTTGGCGTTCGCGCTTGCATATTTTGTCTTTCCTCGTCTTTTGCAACGCACGAGAGGGCTGCAAGAAACCCGATGGGCCATCATAGCAGAGGTCAGACAAACGTGAATGCTGCGAGAGCGAGAGAGAGAGAGTGCTAGCTTCGCCAGCTTCGTTGTAGAATCCGTTATGCCATATTCATTCCTACGGCTAAACATCCTTCACAACCTGTGACCCCTAGCAGGCTTCTACCATTCCCTTTACTCGCCTCTTCAGGTTCTGTCTTCGTTCGCCAGCTTGCAGGCCTGGAACGTCATCGGGCTCTTCCATCTGGCCTCTCTCTCTCACACTCGGGAGGGAAACGAGCGAAAGAGTCGGTGTCGTTGGGTAAATACTGCTGGTGCGTGGAGGGCCGACCTTTCTAGCAGCAGGCCGAGGCCGTGAAGAATGGTCCGAACTCGGATATAGACACCGGGTAGAAAGACGTGGAAAGGGATCCCGCCAGAGGGTTTTCACAACCCCTTCCCGCAAGCGTCGGACCGAGTCCGGTGTTCCCCCCCCCCCCGCGCACCCCGACGTGCCAACCCCTTCGTTCTCACCCTTTCTCCGAGCTTTCGCGAACCTTCCAGCAGACCCACGGACCAAAGTTTCCGAAGCGAGACAAGCCGCGATATAATGCACGCGCTTCGACCCCGTTTTCCACCATTGTCCGGGTTGTACAATGTGCGGGTGGTGTGGTCCACAAACCTCCGGAGAAAACTGTGGGACGACCATTGGCCCGGAGTCTTTGATGAATAACTTTGTAATCGCGTTCTTCGTTCGAACGGTGCGAATCAACGAAGAAAACAAATCGTTCAGTCCGAATTATCAACCTGGCGCTGTCCATTCTTGAACTAGCTCATGACCCGGATGATCAGGGACCTCGCAGAACCTTCGAGGAACCGGCTAAGCGTCCCAGAAACCGACTAAACAGTGTATCGAATTGCTTAGTCGGTTGCTGGGACGCTTAGCCGGTTCCTGGAGGTTCTGCTAGGCTGCTCTGCAAAGATTACAACAGAAAAAATTGGCATCAATTCGCACCACCCGAAATTTCCATAATTTTGATAATCCGTGATGCACAACCCGACAAGACGCCTACCGATCATGCCCTACGTTGATCTTCCACTCGGGGAAGACCCTGATCAGCGACCGGGGAAACACGGTGAAATTGACTGTGAGTGAGAAATCCTACAGATGATCCTCGAGGTATCCACGCGTATCTGTACAACCTCTCGAGGGGTCCGTGCAATTGTTCGATACGCCAGATACGTATATGCGATATGGACAACGTAGCATCCAACGTTTGGGCGGTAATATTGATTAACGCGCTTATGACCCGACCACGACAGTTCGGGATTCAACACGCAACCCACGAGGCTGATGCTGCTGCTGCTGCTGCTGGTGCAACGCAGACGTAGGAATAGGTTTCGGACCGTCCGAAGGTTTCCCACACACACACACACACAAGTTTGGCGTAGCTTTGCTCGCACACACACACACACACGTACGTACGTAGGTACAGCTCGGGTTCGGGAAGGCTAATCCGCGCGGGGCCATAAACAGATCAAGAGCAGACTAAATCCGGCGCAAATTGTTACTAATTCGCATCTTAATAATGACCGCGTCACAGGCGTCACCGTATCTCAGAACGTGGCAAATTAGCCGCGATGACAAATGACAGTCGGCGGGCTCGCGTTCGTGTGTGTGTGCTGTCGCACGAGGATCCTGTTGGTCCGTCCTTCTCTCTTCCAGCTTCTGATTCCGTTCTCCTGCATCCACCTCTTCGTCGTCGTGCTCGCAGGCCTTCGTCGAGAACGCGGGCGATCGTACCTCTCGAGGCTTGCTGAATGTCCTCCCGCTATACACGTTTCTCTCGTATGTGAATGCATAATCTGTGTTGTCACCAATACCATGTATATATGTATGCGTATATATGTGTATCGTGTATGCGTGGGCGATGCAAAACAAGGTTCTGGTGAGACGGTTTGTGTGGTGCGCGCACGTGCAGCAGCAATCCATGTGTAATGCGGATGGTTAGCTACGAAATCTCACGGACATACCGCAACCCAAAAGCGGGTCGAAGGGCGAACGGAGAGGGGGGGGGGGAAGCGATGGAGGAAGAGATACGGAGGGTAGGATTGGGTGGGGGAGGACCGCACAAGCACCCGGAGGCAGTGCGCATACCTATTCAACATGTGCAACCGTCAACGTGCTCGTCAGATACAATCAATCAAATCAATTAATGATTCAATCGTCCTGCGATGGAATGACAAGTGACGTCAAACTGACTGATAGTATATCGAAGCTTTGAGTTATGAGGGAAAGAAAGAAATGTAATTTCATCATATTGATCCCAACCTCTTCCAACTGTTGAACGAATTATTACGTGAACGATTTTTCGTAAATCCGTCAAAGAATTTATGTGAGGCGAATTATTGATGTTAACATCCGTCTCCCATCATCGTTTACCATCAAAACTGTCCATAGACCATTCGAAATTACATGTAATCAACCGGGGACAAATTGATAATGACAATGGCAATGAGCAATCGTCCGATTAAATCCCGAGGACAAAGTACATTTGGCCCGGTTAACATGGTTTTGGTATTCGCTGGTATTAACCGATATCCCGTCAGGTCACGATGTAGCTTCGGATGTACATTCGAGGGGGAGGTTTTGTCCACCCGCTCGACACGCGGGATATCGAATGTCACTCGCAGGATCCGTCATTTAGTCGGAATACGAGATTCGACCGCACGTCATTGCGGTAAGATCCGGGAGAACCTCCTGCTGCCGTTGCAGTTATCCCCTGGCCTGGGTCTGTCTCTGATTTTCCGGTCTGGCGTTCGAGCTGCAACAACGCGTTACCCCCTCCCCCAGCCGGGCACCCACGGATTTTGATGCAGCTGTACACCGGGCTAATACAACCAACCGGCAGTCGGGACGCGGTGTGCGATACAGGTTTACGGTGCAGAAGAGAAAGACAGAGACAGAGGGATTGAGAGAAACGTGGACCTGCTTCTTGATTATCCGGCTTCAACGATTGACGGGCCGTGTGATGCATACGCGATGTGAGACAAGCAGATAGCTTCTCTCACTTCACTAATGCGAGAAATTTCTGCAAACCGACCTAGGACCGCGGTTGCTTCCAGTTACCTCAGCCTCATCCCGGATAACCGGAAACAAAGGCTGACGTAGTTACATCAGACCAATTTCCTGTTCCTGATGCGTTTGGTTACATCGTCAACCGGTCAAGTCCTCGGTAGACCACAGACGAATCATTGCACCGATTGCAGACTGCTTAAATCCAAAAAACACTAAGCAGATCCCCTAGTTATCGACGGTCCTAACATCAGACTACCGAGAACGATATGCCCTTCTGTCTTCAAAGCTCCGAATCCTAGAATTCTAGGCTAGTCTATTGGATAACCCTAAAAAGTCAAGGACAAATATTCCCACACATGAAAATCGTCCCTCTGCAACAGTGACGCTACTAGAGGACGCCAGGGGGGTGTCGTTAGCTCTTGCAGGGACGAGAATATTGCGATGGTACGATGAAGAAGGGTGGAGGAGGCATAGGCACCGGCTATCTATGCGGACATATACACAGGACACCATAGACCCTCTCCCCTATTCCGCGGAGGGTGGTATTGTGTGACGTCATCATTTGCATACGGTGTAGCGGCTGGCGAACGATGGCCAGGATCCGAGGTTTCCGCGTGCTCTGTCTAGCTGCTGCCTAGTCCGCCCGTACTACGGCACCGACACACACAGCTAGGGGGGAAGGGCAGCAGGGGGTAGCTGTGGAGGAATGAGCCGTAGGGGTAGGTGGACGACGTCGTCCGGCAACCATCGCGGCTACCGTACGTTCTCGCCGAGGCGACCCCCACGTTCCCATTCCCGTTAGCTACGTTCCGTCCATGTCTCCCCCGTATCTATCTAATTATTGCCGCGCCCTGCCAGAGCCTCTACTCTCTCGCCTCCATCTCCGTGCCTGGCTCTTCTCCTCGCTCTCGTCCTCCGGTCGAATCCCAAATACGTCCGTCTCCGTCTCTCACGTCCGTGATATACCGCATGCTAATAAGCGGCTAAAGACCGGGAACCGTGGACCCCCCGCCAGTCATAAATCTTAACGGCCGATTCAACGTTGCCTTCATGGACGCGAGCGACACTCGGGCTGGCCTACGGGTTGCCATGCAGGCACCTTGGAAACACGTTTAGAATGATGGTTAAGGTAGAAGGATTCACCAATTGGAACGTGACATCTTTTTGCTGCCTAGATTTCTCTTGTTTCGTGTTAGCAGATCCCTGAGTTACCGATCTTCTGGATTTAGGATTTTTCACGCGTAAGCCAAGCAGAACGTTGATCCAAAATCGGTATCCTTCATCCTCTTTAGGTTCCAAAGGCTCTACGTCAACCGAATAATGTCACGCATCTTCAATGTCCTCTGCGTTCACGCGGAAACGCTGAAATCCATAGAACACACTTGACGAATCGTCACCCACGAAGCTGACTACTCAATCGCAAGTGTCACAAGCCGCAAAATCTGCTGGCAACGCCCGGTTATGGCGATAGGTGTGTGATCGACACGAACTAGAGGACAACCGAGGGAAAGAGAGCAACCCTTCCGCGGTATCCCTCCCGAAGCATTGACGAGAACGACGCGGGGCAATGGACAAGGCCAACAAACCATTGGGAAATATCTGCCAGGAGTGAAACGCCAATGCTACCCACACATTTGGAGTCCTACTGACCATGTGCGTTCACACATACAACGCTGTTGCCGGGCGTCCCGCGGTGGCAGACGGTATGCAGCACCCTGGCTCATCCCTCTCACGGTCGGAACTTCGAATTTCGACGATGGCGAGAGGCAAAAGGGGTTGGGGGATGCTGCTGCCACGTGGTGGGACGCACTCGGTTTCGGACGGTCGACCCCTGCGCGTGATGCAACACTGACCACACATCAATTCACTGCAAATGGACATCAATACTGGTAATTAATACATCGCGCCTCTCATGGTTTCTCTCATCCCCTGACTCATTCACCAACCCCCAACCCCTTCGTGGAAGGATCGTGGCACCGCTGCCACGGTTACCGCTCTGTGCTCACCTCCCGCAGCCTGCATTTCTCATACCAACCACGCTACACAACGTGTGGCAAATAACAACCCCTCGCACGGCCTCTACATGCCACCCACGATAACCCATCCTACGGAATATTCGTACATACGTACGAATCCTCGTCTGGCAACATGACTGCTGCTCTATTTTAACCATGTATCCGTCACTTTGTCGAGTCTGCGTCTTTCCGTCCTTGTTCAACGATATGGTCCTTCGTTTGACCCCCTTTGGCGGAATGTTTGGGCATGCCCATTGGGAAATTATAACGCGATCGAGCTTCGCTTTCACCGGGGCTTGGACTTGCGAATTACACGGAGTGAAGTGGTGGAAATGGATTTGTCATTTGACCCCTGGTGACGGGGTTAGAAATCGATGACTTTGAACCGGAGAATTGGGAACAAGGCTGATTAGTTGGGTGGAATGGTGATGACGATTTTGTGGCATAGGACATGTGTCGATGATGTAAATTTGTATTTGTAATTTGTATTGTATAGAAATCAATGTTTGAAACTGAAGTTTCATTGCTCGAAAGGGACAAAGCACTGTGTATCATCGTAATTCGTTCAAGATATCTCAAAGTTAATGGAATATGTATCCAATAAAATAGTAAATTTATGGGTATCTATTTTATTTCGATAGATGCCCGTTAAGTTTCATTACATTTTTCAAAATGTTTTTTTTTTCAACTGTAATGTGCTTTTCGAATGAAAATATTGCATCACCCGTTATGTAAAAACAAATATCCCCGTAGGCGTGTACCGCGGGTATTTACAGTTATCTATATACATATGCGAAACGTTGTGCGAACGAGAACTCGTGGAGGATGCACAAATTGGTTATCAAAGGATATTACCCTCGTGCTTTCCGAGCACCGATATGCACACTCGATTTGATTCGTCGACAGCACGTCAGTGTTACCTCCTGTGTTTTTTTATTTATTTATTTTTTCATTTTTTGCCCAACCAGTCGTACTCACCGACCTGCGAAACGTGACAACATTTTTTTCCTACAACCAGATTCAACGCGGTAAAAAGAAGAGAACAAAAAATCAAACAAAAACACAAAATACGTATCTGTAACTTTTATTTCGTTAAATATTTGCTCGCTAATAATGCCAGCTGTCGTTTCAGTTACGACGCGCATGAGAAAATAATAAAAATAAAAACCAACAACATCGGACGTTCCAATGGCAAACACAGATTGTCGGATAATGTGACAAAATCAGAAATTACGAAAGAGTCAACGATTCAAACGAAATTTTACGAAATAAATTAAAAATTTTCAGCTTTACGACAATCAACGTATTAAAATAATGATAACAATATTTTTAATTAATTCGATCGAACTGTGTGGAATCCAATTTCATAAAAATTCTTTACAACCGAATTGTTATCGATCAGCTGTTTTAATTGACGTTCAATCGTTCGTCTGACTCGAAGCTTCAGCTGCCAGATTGATTATTATATAGAGACTTTAATATTGATTATTATATAGACACCTATAAGAAGCAAGGTGAAAGCGTATTTCGATCGTCAAGTTTCGTCTCGAGTTGGGGGACATATGTGCCCCACAGGTCGGCCCAAGTACGTGTAACGTATCGTCCAGTGGGGTCCGAGAGGGGGGAAGAATCTACGTGACGGTATCGTACGTGGTAATAATCAATGATCAGGCTAATTGAGTGGGATTGATAGGATCGATGATAACGATACGATATTCGGGAGTCGAGGGGGGGGGGGGGGGGCGACACGCAGTCAGCCAACTCCCGCGACGGTCGTCTCTGTGACCGGTGGTAACAACGTAACAACGGAATTCACGTGTTACCCTCCGGTCGGGCGTTCCGCAATCGTGTATATCACGGTTGAGCCGAAACACGAGGGAGGCGAGAGAGAGAGAGAGAGAGCGTGGGAGATGGTGACGTACGACCCTCGGTGGTCGAAGGGACCCCGGGCGAGAAACTACCCCGTACCAAAGTTTATGGATCGGGTGAGCTCGGTCCACGATGACACGACCACCTGCCCAGACACCACACCGAATGCTTAATAATTGATTCGCAATCCGTGAATTACACCAACCCGGACCGAACAATACCGTGCAACGCAAAATTTCATGATTTATGTCATGTTCAACCAAAATGATTACGATTATACGAATTTACCATAATGACAATTTTCTTAGCGGATAAATTAAATGTGTGAGGAGATGGCTACCCACGTGGAAAAAATATACATATAAACAATTGATAGATTATATTCAGAACTGGACATATATTTTTTATATGCAAACTATTCATAAACTGCGTAGATACAGAACGTATCTATGGTACATAATCAGATTATGTATAGTTTGCATATAAAAAAAACATATGACCACTTCTATGTATAATCTATCAATTGTTTATATATATTTTTTTTTCCACTTGGGTGAGAAAGCCATTTTGTAGAAATAATGGTCGACTATGGTTGGTGGTTGTTGGTCTGATATTAGATTTCGAAAAAAAAGTTTGTCTAGGAAAAAAATGTAAGAACCTAACTGCGATGGAGAAACAAGAAAAATCGGTAAGAAATAGGAAACCTTGGAAGTTGAGAAATAGAAGAACTTTCAGTTTATAAGAAGACAATAGGATGACATAGGTTGAAATAGTGGCTGAGCTATTTATTACGATCTGGTGACCGACTTGACGTGCATTACGCTCGACAATCGAATGTAAAACAATCCCTCCATGACGGTAAGCGAGTGGGCGACCATATAGGAACTCTTCGAGGCTCGTCTGTCCGGGTGAAGGGTAACCGATATTTCAACCTGCTGGTGCAAACGCGGATGCGTCGAGTCGTTTTCTGCGGTCGTATCCGACTCTCCAATGTCTTCCTGCTTCGGTCAGTCTTCGGGAACGGTTTTACAGTGCGGTGAAGCTGATCGACTGTCCATACATTGTGCGCATGTGCACCTACCTTTAATTCCCCTCTTCTTTCCGCACTCTCTTAGCATCTCCACATGGACAATCTCATTCGTCATATATCTGTTTACCCAATGTCTCGGTACCCGAAGAAATCAACGTTCTACCAAGCCACATCCTCAGGTTTGCTTTTTGTTTTTCTTTCGCTCTTTCATTTTACATGGAATAAAGGAAATGCGCTTCACTCGTTTCGATTCTTCGCCTGGTTCTTCGGTCTCGTCGCTAGCTGCACATGATCCTGCAAGGTGCGTCATATGGCTTCGGTATATATAGTACGTACGGCTTATGCATGAATGAACTCATGTGACCTTGAAGCTTCAAATTTGGCAGAGTGATACATCTTCTAGGTCAACGTGAAGTAGACTATAGATTAAGATGATTAGTGATCGAGTCTAAGGTGAGAAAACATATTAATCGGTTACCTAGAAAGCGTAGAAGCTTACCTAAAACCCAAAAGGTTACCTAAGCCCTAGAATAGTTTGATTTCATTTTGCCATTTGGAAATATGGATCCCTAAAGAGGGTTTCTAAAAGTATCACAGTACTCCGATCCACCACATCTCTGCCACCTCATAGATTCCAATCCCCGTCCATTGTCCGACTAGCAAAACAACCAGTAAACGTCCACCAGTGATTCGGTGATTCCAAACGATGAACACACTGCGGAGAACCTCGTGCGAGTTGCAACGAGCATCAGCGAAGTTTCGGAGAGAGAGTTACAGATGTAATCGATTCGGTCCGAAGGGTCGCAGGTTCTGGATGACAGATCATCATTGGTTCCGGCAGTGGCCGAGAGGGGTCGCAGACTAGTGTCCATGCCCGTCGACCTGCACATCGGGCAACGTTTAACCATGTTGGGGAGAGGGGACGAGGGGAAACCTCGTTGGTGGAAGGTTGTGTCACTCGTCACGATCGATGATCAAAGTCACCCTCCACCACGTTCGACAAATGTGTCCAACGCGAATCCGTACCGGGTTTCAGAACCAACCGAGCATCGTGATAACGTTCTTCGTCAATCTAACGTTCGTCACCCGTGACTTCTAGTCGACTAGGGTCACTCGGCATTGATCGGAAGGCTCCAAAATGTTCGGAAGATGTTGAGGAACTTTATTTGTCGAGATACTCTGCTTAGCAGTCTACTTTGTTGATTTCCCACAAACATTTCTTATTCCAGAAGGATAATCAGACGACGTTCTATAGTGCCAGTGACTAACTACCCGCGATACGAGTGAATACATTGCCCCCATGCTTAGTTAGTCCGACAATGCGCGAGTCCACGCTAGTCTAGGAAGGAGTCGGCTCTCGGGCAGAGGGTAGGGGGTTAGATAATGACGCGATATTATGCATAGGATATTCGGTGTACATCCGCGGGCGTATTCTCCGCTTTGATTTATCGCTGTCTTCATTATTAGGAATGCAAGCCCGCGCACAGACCAACCGGTCTGTGAGCTCTGACGTTGTCTCGGCTAGAGTCGTGGACCTCGGGCCCCATTATGCGTGAGGACCGGTGCGAATCTGACCGTACGTCAGTTGTTACCGCAACCGGCGAACCCGGCGTCCAATACAATGAGCCCAAATAGGACGGACCGAGGGATGAGACGGAGAGAGAGACTGGAAGAGCGAGTGAGACAGAGAATGTCCATACGGGTCACATACAAGAGGCCATTGAGACACTCGTAGGTATCCTGGAAGGACGTTGGCCCACGTACGAGAAACAGATACCTCGTATCTATATATATATGTATATATGTGTGTAGATACAGATAGATAGACAATTAGGTTGGCCAGAACGCTGCGTCATCTCCTATGCGCGTAATTCTACTCCTAGATTATTATACCCGGCGACCACTGTTTCCTAATACACGACGTAACCCCCCACCCCCTGCCGAATGTCGTCTCGTCTGGGAACGCTCAATGAGAGAAGCTCCGACGATATCTTCGAGCTTTGTCTGTCGCGTAGTGTGTCTTGGTAATTGTTCATCAAGTTGGCATATATGTACACACTTGGAAATTAAATTTTAATCGATATTTAAATCTTTTTTAGAGTCCTAAGGGTGAGGATTGTTGTTGTTTATTTATGTTTTCAAGAGCAACTTACTGGATGGGAAAAAATAATGTTTGACAACGGTGATAAAAAAAAAAAAAATGTCGCAACAATCGTATGAGCGATTGTTTTCGGGCTGTAATAAAAATTTGGGCTAATGAAAATCTGGCGATATTTTATCCGGCGGCGGTCGCGGGACCAAAAAAAATGGAGAGCCGCGAGGAGTCTAAAGCCGGAACGAAGGGAGAAGAAGGACCGAAGGGTTCGAAAGTTGAAGTGGGAAATAAATAGAGAGAAAAAATAGGGGGGAAACGAAGATGGAGATTGTGGATGAGAGGGTGGGGGGTGGTATATACGTACGTGGTGGACAGTGATAAAATATTCAGGGGTGAGTTCGAGGGGGAGGGGGGGGGGAGTAATATTTCACGTAGGAAATCGGTCGGTTGATTTTTATAATACTGGTCAAATATAGCCTGGGGGGAGGGTCAGGAGTGCGAGAGAGAGAGAAAGAGAGTGAGCAGGGGGTGGACGGCAAGTACGCGCCTCTGTATAACGTCTACCGTGTATATAGCTCGGGCACAAAGGGCCTTGGCATAACAAATAGATGTATAAAGGGTCAATAAAGCCGGGCGAAGGAGAGAAGGAGAGGGATGAAAGTGTGTGTGTGTGTATAAGAGAGAGAGAGAGAGGAACAAAAAGAAAGGTTATGGTGAGGAGCAGAGAGGGATGAAACAGTCTCCCGAGGCACCGAGGGAATAAATCTGAACTCTCGGTTTCGCATGGTTTTTACTACGGTACTGGGCGCAGCGGGGACGCTAAAAATCAAGGGTTGACGACGAGATATCGTCGGGGTGGATGGAGAGACCGAACGACGTCGGCCAATGGTGTTGCCCACACCCTCCTTCAACCCCCCTCTCAACCCCTCCACGCGTTATTTTCTTCACTTATTCTTTTCACAATATCTTTTTTTTTTTTTTTGTCGATGAAAAGGGACTTTTGTTTCTTGCGATTTTCCTTTCTTCGATTATTTTCGAAGTGTCTCGAACAGAAATTTTTTTGAGTTTTGACAAATGTTTGTTTGTTTGTTTTTTTTTTAATGAAAAAACTATGAAGGGGTGTAATTAATTTAGTTATAGAAATTGGTCGTCATATTTTTATCCAAGGTCAGCGATAGGCGAGGATAGAGTTTTTTTGTTGAGATTTTTGAAACTTAAAAAAAAATTTTGAAACGTCAAAAATTCGAGTTTTCGGGGGAAAAAGAATTGACGATATTATTTTTTTAATTAAAAATTCGAAAGTCTTTCTAAAAAATCGTCGCCTTCGAATCTTAATAAAAAAAAAACAGGTGACTGCGCCGTTAATAAAAATAATCGGGACAAAATTTCGGCAAAATTCAGCAATTTGGGTGTGCGTGTGTCTGTGTGCGTGTGTGTATGTTACTCACACGAAATAATCTCCGGTAAATTAGCTTCTGGGGGGAAATACGGTAACCTCATCGTTAAATATTCCACAACCGATTAATAATATACGTTGATGCGCAATTTGGACCGATGAGATTTCGCACTGGCTGGGTTACCGGATGAGAATTACGAGTTACGATTTGAAAATCCAAAACCCGTGGAACGGATACACCGTTGCGGTTGTACATCCAAGTGCGGATACGCGAACGAGGCCCCAAAACCCTCGTGAGCTCAAGTGCCCTTATGTTGGAAAATTAACCAACGCTACACCGACAGTCGTGATAAATCCATCTTAACCTCAACTCTATTCCCAAACAAACGAATCAAAAATCGAAACAAATAAAAATAAAAAACCAATTTAGATCAGTTTCTTTTCAAATTTCAAAATGCTACATTCTCAAAGTGACACAAATAAATAAGAAATAAAAATAAAAACAACAGACAAATAAATTACATTATCCTATAAATTAAGTTTTTTTTTTTCAATTTTCAATTTTTCGAAAGCGATAACCATGATAACATCATTCAATAACATCTTGCGCAACGAACAAACTCGATTTTCCAATCACGTGAATTTTCTGCAACGCGTAAAACAAAAAATAAAAAATGCCCAATCGAGACGAAAAAAAAAAAAAAACAAGAAAAAAAAACAATCACAATCGCACACGTCTAGTTCATTCGGTTACAACTCGAACAATGATCCCAAAGTTCCTTTAACCCAAACTGCATTTGGATTGCCGGTGAGGGAGGAAGGGAGGAAGGGGGTGGAAAACTTTTTCGCATTCACATTCGATTCGTCGGTTCGGTTGTTCGATAATAATACACGTGGCGATGTTTTTTTATTTTTTTTTTCAATTTTCTTTTTCTTTTTTTTTTGGCAACGTGTAAAACGTAGGAAACGTGGCACGGGTTCGACCCTTTTGCGTAGCTCTCTCTCTCTCTTTCTCTCTCGGTTTGGTCTCGTGAAAATGTGAAAATTCACCTGCGCGTAGTCCGAGATGTGAGTGAGTGAGAGAGAGAGACAGAGAGAGAAACTCGAAGCCCTCGAGGGACCGATGGGCGAAGGGGGGTGGGAAGGGGGTGAAAGAGAGTTCGTGGCCGCGCACCGCAGAGTTTTGTATCCACAAACGTATCCCTACGTCGAAGTTCAACGTTGGTTATGTATGGGCCGAGCAATGGCCGAGCGGGTTGAAAGGGGGTTGAAAAAGAAATTAAAAAAAAAAAAAGAAAACACACATCTATAGATATATAAATATATATATGAGGGATGGAGAGCTAACCGAGAGTACGGTGTATTACAACAGGGTCTGTCGAGTCACGAAAAGCGTATCAGCTGTAGCCAGGAGGGTGCAGGGGGTGGAAGGTCGAGGGGGTGGGGGGGTGAAAGAGAAGAAACGCGAAAACCAGTCGAACATGCGCTGAAACGTCAGCCCAAACGACGACGACGACGATTCGAGAAACTCCAGGGTTCAAATTAAAAAAAAAAAAAAGAGAGAGAGAGAGAGAAAGAAAAAAAAAGAAAGAAAGGACATGCAGGGACGAGAACGTCTGGCAATTATCAAGTTGATCGAGTCCCACGTACGTTCCGTCCGAACGAACCTGGCCAGAAGGGTTCGTTGCCACTTTTTCACCTCTTCAGTGTCATCGGGCTGGCAAGACGTAACACGAGTCAACGAAAACCAACGAAAGACGGACCAAAAGGAAACCCGTTGAACGTTGGAAATAAAAAGAAAACTTGAAAAAAAAATCTTTAATTAAAAAAAAAAAAAAATAAAGAGAAGAGGTAAAAAGTGAAATAACGAAATTTGCGTTTGTTTTTTCACTCCCGAGTATCGTCGAATTTCTGGAAAAAGAAAAAAAAATGACAAATTTCGTTATTTCACTTTGACTCTTCTCTATATTTTTTTTTCCAAAAAAAAAAAAAAAATGTTGTCTCAAATTAAATTTTTCAGGTGACTCGAAATGCCCCATACATGTATGGAAGAAGAGTCAGATGGTCGAAGTGGAAGGACGAGGGCAAGAAGAGAAGGGGGATGGGGTGCAAATTCAATAAGCGATAATCAATGTCACCGTGGATGGCGACGTTGGTTGGAACGTCCCTAGTGGAAAATCGTTCAAACAGTCAATCAAAAGACCTTGGCTCCCATCCTTTTTTTCACCCCCTTCGGGAATCTCATGTCTACATGTCTATATATATATGATACAGCATGTAAAGTGTCTTTCTGGCAAGAGAGTTTGGATAAACCTTTCGTTTCACTATCCCACGAATTTTCCTTCATTTTCTTCTGCACCTAAAATCTTCTTTTTCCTTTCTTTATTTTTTTTTATCACCCTACTCACACTGTTCGTTACAGCAAAAAAAAAGGTCTGTTGGTACTTTTTTCACTGTCACTGTTGCTCCTCGATTCCGTCTTCGTTGTCGTCGGTGAATTGAGCTTTGGCATTTCCACGTCGAAAAATACTTTCGTATTTTTCACGTTCCTGTATTATCCACAGACTCGGTCTGTGGGAGTAATGGCGAAACATCCGTTTGACGTATGACGACGTCAAAGAACGGGGTGTCCCTCTTTTTATCGGCGTGAAATGAAAAAAAGAGAGAAAGAGAAGATCCATGAGGCGAAGCGGGGAGTTTGACGTGTTAAACGAGGAATTAGACACATCGGGGGAAAGTAGGTGGAAGGGGTTGGGGTTAGAGGCGAATGGGGGAATGGGGGAGGTTGAATCGTATGGGTCGTAGGGTCTACTGCATCCATGTCCTTGCCAATTTATGTTAAGTTGACGCTCTTTCACGAGTGTGTGTGTGTGTGTGTGTGTGTGTGAATAAAAATAGTCTGTACAGATTTCAGCCGAACCTTTCGTGGGAGTCAAAAAAATTATCGAAGAATCCATTCAGTCGTCTTTATCGTCAAGCTGACTGACTTGATTCGTTTTTTTTTTTAAGTTACTTTATGATTAATCATTTTTTGTTTTCCAAAGAAAAACAAGAGGAGAGTTGTTTGCTGTTTTTTAGAGGCATTTTTAGTTCAATTTCCAGTAATTTTTTATTCATTAAACAATTTTTGTCATTCATAAAAAAAAAAAATTGTTAGCCATTTAAAAAAAAAAAAAAAAAAAAGATTCCACGTCTTTTCCAACAAGACACACAAAGTTTATCCCATTGAATGGGTATATATATACCCATCCGGTATCGTGAAATGGGATTTGAAGTGAAAGGAAGAGTGACGGTTGACCGTTGAACGGGTTGAAGGGCGAAGGAAATCTCTCATGGATTTATGGAAGTGGAGAGAGAGAGAGAGAGCCACCACCACGTGACCGGGGCCCAAGGGTAATGTACGAAAAGGTTGGAGGGTAAGGGCGGTCCAGGGTGAAGGCTGAAGAAGGGGGTGAGGTTAGCGAAGGTTCGCGAATCGTCGATGCAAGAATTTCACCCGTTGGCGGAAACGCTTGTGTTTGAGTGGGCACACATGAAACTCGGCGAGGAGAAGGGTGAAGGGGGGGAGGGACGTGAGAAGGTTTGGTTAAAGGCCGTTTGAAAGGATATAACGCAAGAGGTATGGCCGAGCAAGTGAGAAGGACGAAGTGAAAAGGACGAAGAAGGAGTCGAACAGGAACAAGCTAGCTGGGGGTGGGTGGGGGGGGGGGTGGTCTTTGTTGCGGTCGAACGTGGTCAGAACCGAGCTATGCCGGCTAGTCGTGGCATGCAAGGGTGTGGAAAAGCGTGGAGGGGGGGGTGGGAATATATGTTTTGGCAAATGTAGGTGCGTACGCAATTCTCAAGCCGCGGGTTGCAGCCCCTTATGAAATTATTTCGACCCTCCGGGGGTTGGTTCAGGGCGAGGGGGGGAGGGTGGAGGTTCTCTCACTCTCTTTTCCACCCACCGGGTCTCGGACGAATACGGAAAATACAACGGACGCCGAGCTTGCAAGAATTATTAGAAAAATTAATTATTTTCTCGGTCTCTTAATTAATTTTACAATTACCGGCGGTGGGTTTTTTTTTTATTTTGTTTTTTTTTCGTTTCTTTCGTGCTTTTTATTAATTTTTTTGTTTCTACTCGCCGGTCCTTTCGCGTGGGCAAAGAGATTGAGAAGCGGTGAAAGTAAATGAGGTGAGGGGATGTGTGTGTATGTGTATATAACCGACTGGAGAAACCGAAGGAATAAAGGCTTTTCACGGTTGCGTTAACCTTTGCCCCCGACCGGTGGGCTTTCTCTTCGAACCGTCGCGATCTGCAACAAAGCTCGAGGATGAAAAAAAAAAAAATAAATAAATGAACGTTGAGCAAATTTATTTTTTTCGATCGTTGGGTTTGGATTATTTTTATTGCGTATTAATTTTTGGGTGATGCAAATATTTTCTTTTTTTCTCGTGTATAGATGTATTTGTATGTAAGAATTGAAATAACTTGTCGAAGGATTTGAGAAACGAAGGAGCTTTTGCTTTTTTCATCTTTTTAGGTAAAAACTCGAATTTTTGTAATCTCGAAAAAAAAAAAAGAAACTTTTCGGGGAAAGAATCAAAGACATTATCTTGAAAATTTTAGAAAATGTTACTAAATCACTTGTTCGCGAACTGCGTTCAATTTTGTACCGGAGAAATCGTTTTCGGTTTTCTTATTTCGGACGAGCCAAAGATCTTCAAAAAAAAAGGAACATACATTAAACATGACTAAAAAAAAAAAGAATCATAAAAATTCCTTTAATTTTCCTGCAGTCAACCACCTACAACCCCCTTTTTAATTTCGTTGCACTCATTCTTCGTCGCGTCTGACTTTTTCCCCGGACTCATCGACCGGATATCCACGTCCCGGCCAAACGTTACATCCGTCGAAGTGGATACGGCCGAAAGACAAAAAACGAGGGATATTATATGAAAAGGGATAAAGTAAGCAAAAAACAAAAAAATTATACATATACATATTTCGTAAATATATAATTCTCATGCTCTGAGGCAACGAAGATAGAAAGGCCGGTGAGAGTCGACGTATCCTCTTCGCTTTTCGCGATTCTGTGTGTTTTTTTTTCTTTTTTCTTGTTTTTTTTTGTCGGTCTGGCCTCGTCTCAATTATAGAAAGGCTTGCTTCGACCGCCACAGACGAATTCCAATTAGTCTCTGGCCGTTCTCGTGTCGCGGGTGGTGGAAACCCGTGGCCGGGGGGGGGGGGGGCGGGAGGGGGGAGAGGCTAGTGAGGGTCGGTCGGTACGAAATGGGGGGAGGGGAGGGGGCAGAGATCCTCCCGTATGGGGTTTCCCGGATTCTGTACGAGTTCCTTTCATGACGATAGCCGAGCCCAGAATGAGAGTCCGAGACTCGTTCATTTGCCTTTCGTTCATCCATCTTCTCGTCTCTCTTTACGTTCGCGTTATAGGAATACGTATATTAGGGTGGTCCTCAATGAGGGTTTTGACGAATTTCCACAAGTGCACCCCCCACATAGGTTCGAAATAAATAAATAAAAATATGTGCGAAACCCCAGCACTGTGGTCCAATGAGAAGACGTGGCTGTAAGCTCGTTTTGTTTCCCATTTGAATAACATGGGATTTTCGGACTGATTCGGTTATTATTTTTTTCGAGTTGTTCCTCAGCACGCGAAAAATTCTTTATCCACACGAATCTATTGTCAATGGGTATAACTACTCGTACGATTTTTTTAACAAGACACAAACACGAATAAATTTGCAATTTTTGTTGAAATGGTTTATCAGTTTTTATCATCGTTCATCGGTTCGCCGTTATCGATGATACGCAGGTGAGGTCTTGTAAAAAAATGTACGAGTAGTGATACCCATTCACGATAGATTCGTGTGAATGAAGAATTTTTCGCGTGCTCAGGGACAACTCGAAAAAATAATTACCGAATTAGTCTGAAAATCCCATGTTATTCAAATGGGAAACAAAACGAGATCACAGCCACGTCTTCTCATTGGACCACAGTGCTGGGGTTTCGCAAGTATTTTTATTTATTTATTTCGAACCTATCTCGGGGGTGCACTTGTCGAAATTCGTCAACACCCCCATTAAGGACTACCTCAACATATATAGATATATATTTTGGATTCACGGACGTAGAGAGCGAGTGAGTCGTCGCCCACGGTTACCGAAATGTTACGGGGTGGCGGATTTCGCATATCAGGATTAGCAGGGGGCGTCAAAGCCATATCCCATCCCCTCCCCCCTCCTCCCCACGTATATATAGCTATCTCGCTCTCTTTGTCTATCAAGCTGATGGGGGTTGCTTTCCATTCCACTTTTTACGTTCCTTCGGTGACATTCACTCTGCAATAACTGTGTACGTGTGTGTGTGTGTGTTTTCGTGTGAGGGTTGTGGAGGGAGGGGGGGGGGGTAGGTGCAGAGAGCAGCAGAGAACAAAATGGGAAAGGCAGGAACCGAAGAGATAAGTCCACGATTTTCTGCACTCTCTCATTGAGGATTTATTTTTTTTTCTCGCATTTTCCAGATTTTATTTTACCAATGGAACGTACATTTTCAAAGGCTCCAAAGTTCTCATAGCACGTGTGAGTGTTTTTATAGATTTATTTGTTACTCCATGTGAATTTACGAAGGGATAATAATGGATTTGTGCAATTGTGATTTTTCATTGAGATTCTTACAAAGATTGGAATTTTATGAAATAATAATATTCTATGTCGTTGATTTTTTTCCGTGGAATTTTGAAATTTTAGTTATTATAATTTTTCATGGAATAATAATGATGAAATAATAATTTAATGGAAGGGTGTAATAATATTCGTTACGATTTTTTTTTGAAAAGTTAGATTTTTGAGATTTAAAAAATTATATAATTGTTTATTCTTGATAATGAAAATTAAAAAATTCGAGACAGAGTTTCACGGAAGATAAAACGTTCAAATTTATTTGTCGAATTCGTTTCTTCATTTTATTTTTTTTTTCCTTTAGTTTTGTATTTTTTTTCGCGATTCTTTAACGTCGCGAATTACGCGCACCGATAACCACAAATTAAATTCGCATAAGAAATCCATAAGGGAGCATCCTTTGCCGATTACGAAGTCGGGTTCTGGTCCCTTCTTTGATCGTTCGTGCGACGTAAAGTCGTCGGTTTTGGTTCGGCTCCGCGCGGGTCGTTCTTCCAACGGTTTATGCGGGTTGCGGTAAAGTTCAATCGGAAAAGCAAATCTTCGACGGACTCTCGACTCCCGCACTCTCGAACTCTCGCCCCTTATACACATATATATATATATATATATGTGTATATGAACTTTGGAGTCTTGCCGCGCTTGTCGTGCTGCTCTTCCGTGTCTTCGCGGTTTGCCAGCCAGACCTCTCCCCCGCGATTTCCAAGCGACCAATAAATACGTCAAACGACGACGCAAAAACGACGTCAACTTCGAATGGGGTGAGGGCAAGTGGGGGGTGAGGGGGTGAACAACGGGGAAGAGTGAGAGATTCGATTAAAGTGATGCTGCGAAACGACCGTGGCATAGGCAAATAAAATCGTAAAAAAAAAAAAAGACTCGAGGTTTCTAAAGTCGAGATAATAAAAAATTCGTGTAATCTTTCCTTTTTCTTGTTTTTTTTTTGTTACAATATTTATTCTTGACAAATTGATGAGACAAAGTAAAATAGTTATAAATTATTTTTAAAAAGAAATAAAAACAAAAAAAAATTGCTATTTAAAAACGACTGTAATGTAAAAAGCTCTTTTGACCTTGAACCAAGAGTTGACTCTAGAAGTCTCAATGCAGCAATAAAAATTTGGTCACAAGTTAAAAAAACAATAAATAATAATTATAATTATCAACTTATAATTTTTTCCAACTGTTTTTGAATATATCTACGCTTTAGAAAAAAAAAATTGCAATCCCATTGTTCGTAGCTGACACGAATCGGGATGATAAAATCGAATTCATAAATATAATTTGCATGCCAGAAAAAAAATTCCGTCTTATCCACTTCCTTTAAAAAAAAAAAAAATAATAATAAAAAATAAAAAATGTATCACAAGTGTCACCCGGTATAAAATGGTAGCCGCGAAACGACATAGGACCATCATCGACCTATACGTGGATTCAATGTAACGCGGATATGGAGCACGAAGTAGTCCCCAGACTCGAAAGAGAGATGTATCGAATGTCCGAGGGATTTCCAGGATTTTATCCCTTTTATCCCGCCCAATCGTTCGCGATACATCGAAGCCGGTGGGAGGGGGGGCAAGGGGGGTGGGGGGGTTCTCTCTGTCGGTTTAACAGGCCGCACAAATCTTCGTGCTTCGGTCCCGCACGACCAACCCTCTTGTACGGGCGGCTTGCGGGGATCGTTCAACAACCCACCCGGTGATTTAGCGATTTTTTTTTTTTTTCTATTTTATTTTTTTTTTTCGCCGTGAAATTCGAGACCCCACGAATAACCCACTGCGGACTCTTTTATATATCAATCGACTAGTCGTTCCGATCTCCGCGGGCCGTCCCGCGGACGCCGGACCCCGTTTCATCCCTCGAGAAAAGCTCTTGCCCCGAGGAAAAAAATTTTATATAAACTGTACATGCATATAAAGACATAGATTTTATACAGTATATATGAGGATTTTTTTTTACAATCCCTCACCTGCGTATTATCGATAACGACGAACCGATGAACGATGATAACAACTGATAAACCATTTCAACAACAAATTGCAAATTTATTCGTGTTTGTGTCTTGTTGAAAAAATCGTACGAGTAGTTATACCCATTGACAATAGATTCGTGTGAATGAAGAATTTTTGCGCGTGCTCAGGAACAACTCGAAAAAAATAATTACCGAATCAGTCCGAAAATCCCATGTTATTCAAATGGGAAACAAAACGAGCTTACAGCCACGTCTTCTCATTGGACCACAGTGCTGGGGTTTCGCACGTATTTTCATTTATTCATTTCGAACCCATCTGGGGGGTGCACTTGTCGAAATTCGTCAACAACCCCATTAAGGACCACCCTAATATACATAATCCCACAATTTCATATATAATTCATATCCATAGACTATACAAAATTTTTTAATAATCAGACAGAAAAACAAAAATGTCCATCATGAAATAGATTGTTTTCAAAATGCAGAAATTGCGTGAAAAAAAAAACATAAATAAAACAATCAAGCTAGAAAATTATTTTCCAAGCTCGATGATATTTCGTTCGAAATTGGATTACAAACTTTTCGAGACTTCGGTGTGACTGGTTGTAACGAGTGTCTCGAGGTATAACCCATTATACGACTGCACGAATGTTACAAGCAACGTTGGAAAAGTGGTTGCGGAGTCGCGGCGGTTAGGCTACGCGTGTAGGGCGAAGAGGGTTGCTAACGAAATTACAACCGGGATGTCGCGGGTCGGCCCGGAGACACTGGATGACGACAGTGATATTAGTTTTCACTCTCCTTATTGATACCAAAGTTGCACTGTGCAACCGAGATACTTGCGAGACCCCGTCGTCTTATCAAAGTCATTGTCGAGAATTTCTCTCGCTCGTCACACAGTCGCTCGTTAGTTTCGTCGACGCCTTTCTCGAGGTCGTTTCAAGAACGCCGATGGTTCGAAAATTCAGAATTCCTAATTTTTATATACCGGGTGTCACAATAGAACAAAAAAAAAGAATAGCAACGAGCATATCTGAATAATAATAATAATAATAATAATAATAATAATAATAATAATTCGAAATTATTTTTAGAACAAAAAAGAACACGGTTGGATAACTCTTCGGAAAAAGGAGTGACGACCAAATGGGTCGGATGAAAGTTTTGGGGGAGGAAGAGGGAAAGTCGGTAATGATGAAATCTATGCTCTAGCGGTTCATGTTTTCATGCTGCGAGCCAAAATTTCATAATAATAATAATAATAATAATAATAATAATAATAATAATAATAATAATAATAATAATAATAATAATAATAATAATAATAATAATAATAATAATAATAATAATAATAATAATAATAATAATAATAATAATAATAACAATAACATACCTGCATTCATTGCCGGAAATTATTTTCCAACACGTAGGACACAAAAAAACACATATGCAAACACGAGAGAGAGAGAGAGAGAGAGAGAGAGAGAGAGAGAGAGAGAGAGAGAGAGAGAGAGAGAGAGAGAGAGAGAGAGAGAGAGAGAGAGAGAGAGAGAGAGAGAGAGAAGAGAGAGAGAGACAATCTCGGTTCTGAAAGTCGGGGACGAAACATTTTGGATGACGATCGGACAAAGTCGAATGGGTGTCCATTAGTCAGCGACACGGTTGGCCAATTAAATGTAAATGTTGGTTTATGAGTTTGGTCGAGAGCGATGGCGTTTATCGATGGTCGTGCATTAGCAAACGCATCGACGTGCACCAGAACGACCGACCGGACAACCCCGGGTCCCCGTAAGTGACGTTACACGTGCGACTGTCGCGCGCGCGCGCCGCACTAACACAAACGTGTTAGTGTGTTAGTGTGTGTGTGGGGGGGGATCGCGGTGTGGTGCAGGTTGGATGGCATACCACGGGCCGACCGAATGAAATTGTGGTCGAAGAGAGGATAACGCGCCACGAGGTGTCACGCAGGTTCGTTCGGTCCTGCTGTACCGGCTACGGGGTGTCCGGTTCGTGAGTTTTAACCCTTCCCCCTCTTCCTCCTCCCTCCTCCCCCACCCCACCAGGACTGCCATTCGTTTCCCGTGGTACATTAATCGTCCACGAATATCAAACCGTTACGTTCAACGATTTTTTTAAATACATGGATTATATATATATATATATAGATAGATAGATGGATACAAACATATATGTATGTGTATAGATATATATGGGGCAGGCAAGGTCAACTCGGCCAGCTGAGAGGCCACTGTGTGTCCTACGATGTGGTCGATTGTTTGTTTTCAGTGTCTTTTGCGTCCGACGACTTCACCATTTTTTTCGCAGAATTTTTAGACCACTCTTCCCCATGTCCTACCGCCCCCCCCCCCCCCCGTCCCTTCGGGCCCCGAACTGTTTTTATCAAGAGGTAAAGGCTATTACGTTATTTTTCAATTGAATGCATTTTGTTTGTTCCAGATAGCTTGTGAAAATTCAGGAACTTTTTTTTCATAAAATCGAAGTAGAACTATTTTTTTCGAATGCATTTTTTTTAATGCATTATCATGGTTTTCGATCTGAAAAAAAAAATTGATAAAACGTATTTTGAAAAAAAAATTGACATCCCGATTATTTTTTAAAAAATTTCATTATGTAATTATTTTTTTTATTTTTCAAAATTGAAAAAAAAAATATAAGAATAAAATATCAGAGAAGATAGTTCTACTGCAATTTTATGAAAAATTTCCTCAATTTCTGGAAAAAAATTTCATTCAATTACAAAGTGTCGAAATAGCCGTTACCTTCTGATAATGAAAAATGGAGGGGGGGGGGGCATCTAGAAAATCTAAAGAAACTAACCTATACGGAGACTCTATCGTTCTCCCAATTTATTTCCGATTAAAACATAAATAAAAATTCTAAGTATAGAATAAATAGAAAATGTTAAATTAAAAAAACGTTATAAAGACGCTGGACAACGTACCCACCCAAAAATTCGATGCATCAACAATTTATTATTCGTATTGAAATTAAATGATGACTCACTCATTACGCTGGCAGGTCGTTGACTCGACTTCTTCGACTCCATTTTGTCCTCACCCCATCCGTCCATTTTGGTTAGCTAGTCGTCCGCGTTCGTTGCATGGCGTACGTGACCCCCCGTTGTGGCTTCGATGGAGACACAAGATGGCGGACCCGTAGACGCTTGCCGCACACACGCGCACTGAGAAACACTGCACGAACACACACGCACGAAAAACACTGCACGAATACACACAGACGCACTGAAAAACACTACGAACACACACACGCGCACTTATAAACGCAAACACGATCACACATTTAATAAAGATACACAATTTCAATCGATGGACATTTGTCTCTTATTAATATTGACGAAAAAAATTGTCTCACTCACTTCGTAACCGTCGAAACGACACTGCATTGTTTGTTTGTTTGTTTTTTACCATCGCGGGTCACTTACTCGTTCGTCCATATCGCCCGGGATGTCGACTCGAATTCGCAATGACCTCTCAATGCAAACACAAGATGGTGGAAAAACCGTTACAAGCGTTCGCCGATGTCGCGGGGGGGTTCGTCCCCCCATCGGCTCAAGTCGGTTATACTCGTCGCGGCTGCGCGCTCACTCACTCTCCCTCTCACTCCCACCCGCCCGGCCAGTTGGTTCTCATCTCACTCACTTTTCGCGTCTGTCGCTGTCACGCCGCCATTTTGATATTTGCACTTAGAAACACGAACACACACACACACACACACACACACACACACACACACACACACACACACACACACACACACACACACACGAGACGTTGAAACACTAACGCGACATAACACACACACACACACACACACACACACACACGAGACGTTGAAACACTAACGCGACATAACACACACACACACACACACACACACACGAGACGTTGAAACACTAACGCGACATAACACACACACACACACACACACACACACACACACACGAGACGTAGAAACACTAACGCGACACACACACACACACATAACCGCGATTCTGTCGAACGATCAACCGCTCGTCTTCGACAGAATAAAAAATTTCGTGCAATTTTTTTTTTCTCAAATTGACAAAAAAAATTGTCTCACTCACTTGTAACGGTCGAAACGGCGATACCTGGTTTTTTTTCGTTTTTTTTTCGATCTCGGGTCACTTACTGGTTCGTCCATCTCGCCCGGGCTGTCGACTCACGTAAGTTCCCACCATGTATTCGCGATGATCTATCGATGCAAACTGAAGATGGTGAAAAAACCGTTACGTCCGTTTACCGATGACGCGGGGGGGTTCGGGGCCGCGGATCGCCTCAAGTCGGCGACACTCGTCATAGCTGCGCGCTCACCCTCATTCTCCATCTCACTCTTATTCACCCGGCCAGTCCATCTCGTTACCTCTCGCGCTCTCTCGCACACAGTAGCTCTGGGCGTCGCTCACTCGACGGGGAGTGAGAGGGAGAGTGAGTGAGCGCGCAGCCGCGACGAGTATGGCCGCCTTGAGACGGTCCGATCAGTGGGCCCACCCCCCTTCCAAGAAAAACAACAACCAACCGCCATGTACACTATTGCACAAAAACTTTTTATCCACCGTCAAAAAACGGAAAAAAAAGTTCATCATTGTATATCCGACGAGATGTCAAAACAATCAATCGAATTATCGCGATGGTGATGTAAAAAAAATTAACATTCGACGTTTGGTGCGCGTCCCCCCCGTGGCCCCCTCCGCGTTTGACCGTTACAGTGTCTAGTTCGTTGATTGGCAGTAGTGCCGCTTCGCGACGCCAAGAGTGAGATGGAGAGTGAGTGTGCGCGCATCTTCGACGAGTATCGCCGAATTGAGACGATCAGTGTCCCCCCGCCCCCCGACATCGGTCAACGGACGCCACGGTGTTTCCACCATTTTTCGTTTGCATCCAGAGGTCATCGCATCGCGAATACACAATGCGGACGAATGCGAGTCGACAGCCCAGGCGATATGGACGTACAAGTAAGTGACCCGCGATTGAAAAAACAATTAAAAAAACAAAGTAGTATCGCTTCGAACGTTACGGAGTGAGTAAGACAATTTTTTTCGTCAATTTGAAGAAAAAAAAACGATTGCATGAAATTTTCTATTCTGTCGAAGACGAGTGGTTGATCGGTCGACGGAATCGAGGTTATGTGTGTGTGTGTGTGTGTGTGTGTGTGTGTGTGTGTGTGCGTGTGTGTGTGTGTCGCGTTATCGTTTGTACGTCTCGTGTGTGTGTGTGTGTGTGTGTGTGTGTGTGTGTGTGTGTGTGTGTGTGTGTGCGTGTGTGTGTGTGTGTGTGTGTGCGTGTGTGTGTGTGTGTGTGTGTGTGTGTGTGTGTGTGTGTGTGTGTGTGTGTTCGTGTTTCTTAGTGCAAATATCAAAATGGCGGCGTGAAAGCGACAGACGCGAAAAGTGAGTGAGATGAGAACCAACTGGCCGGGTGGGTGGGAGTGAGAGGGAGAGTGAGTGAGCGCGCAGCCGCGACGAGTATAACCGACTTGAGCCGATGGGGGGACGAACCCCCCCGCGACATCGGCAAACGCTTGTAACGGTTTTTCCACCATCTTGTGTTTGCATTGAGAGGTCATTGCGAATGTGAGTCGACAGCCCGGGCGATATGGACGAACGAGCAAGTGACTCGCGATGGTAAAAAACAAACAAACAAACAATGCCGTGTCGTTTCGACGGTTACGAAGTGAGTGAGACAATTTTTTTCGTCAATATTAATAAGAGACAAATGTCCATCGATTGAAATTGTGTATCTTTATTAAATGTCTGATCGTGTTTGCGTTTATAAGTGCGCGCGTGTGTGTTCGTAGTGTTTTTTAGTGCGTGTGCGTGTATTCGTGCAGTGTTTTTCGTGCGTGTGTGTTCGTGCAGTGTTTCTCAGTGCGCGTGTGTGCGGCAAGCGTCTACGGGTCCGCCATCTTGTGTCTCCATCGAAGCCACAACGGGGGGTCACGTACGCCATGCAACGACCGCGGACGACCAGCTAATCAAAATGGACGGAAAGGGGGAGGACAAAATGGCGTCGAAGAAATCGAGTCAACGACCTGCCAGCGTAACGAGTGAGTAATTATTCATTTTTATTACGACAAATAAATCGTTGATACGTCGAAATTTCGAGCGAGAGAGAGAACGGATGGATGAGAGGGGTAGAGGGCCAATCGGAAGGTCGAGTGGGAGTGAGAGGGAGAGTGAGTGAGCGCGCATCGATTTTTTTTCCTATCCGTCTAAACGCTGGATAAACAACGCTATATACAACAAAACTTCACATAACCAATATTATAGGGAATTGAATTTTCTATAAAAAAGTCAGCGACGGCATACATCTAACTATGATAATTGTTGTTGTAAATAAATTGTTGTAAATAATTGGATTAAATTCGAGCGATATAACACAACCTGCTGGGTTCTTCGGTTAATTGGATAGCCACGAAGTTTCCGAACAGTTTAACTGGCCTCTTTCCTACGTTAGAATCGTCATTCTGGCATCGTAATGCTTTTCGAGGCTTCTTGTTATTGCTTCGATGGTCCAGGGGTCACTTGGGTTAAGTACAATCTGGTATATATAGATATATATATACATACATATTTTATTTCCAAGATTCTAAAAAAAAATATATGTATATATATAATATATATTATTTTATATGCAAAAAAAATGATAAATGTATATGTATATGTATACAATTTTTTTTAGGATTTTTTGGATCCGACGATTTTACTAATTTTTTTTCCCAGCTATTTTGGACCCCCCTCCCCCGCCCCTCTTTTTTACCAAGAGATAATTGCTGTTTCCATCATTTTGTATCGGATGAAATTTTTTGCCTAGATATCTTATCGTAACTGATTAACCCGGTTTCCATAAAATTGGAATTGACATTGTTTTTAATATTTTAATTATTATTATTTTTTTTCAATTTCGAAAAATTGTTATGCTTCCTGTGGGTAAAAAAAAATTAAATCATTCTCAACAAAAAATCCGATACTTCGATTATTTTTTATGGAAAATATAAAAAGAATCATTTTTATTCTTAAATAAAAAAAAATAATTTAAAAAATGAAAGAAATTGATTTTCCATCGAAGATAATTGTGATAAATCAAATGGGGACTTGGAAAAATCTTTTGGAGGAAAACAATCGTTGCGTGCAATTGTCGCGGTCAGTATTGAGAGGGATAAAATTGACCGAGCTTCGAGCAACGGTTCAGATTGCCATACGGTTAATCGAACGACTTTGGTACACGAATACCTCGACCCTGACAAACCTTATAGCTGTATATTGCAAAGTGTCGGGTCGGGGGATGGGGAGAGGGGGTGACGAAACGACGGGGGTGGTGGGTTTCATTGGCAGTTAGTCTACGGTTTTCGTAGATGCCCCCGAACCGATGGACCTCGTACAAATATCTCGAACTAATCGTCATGTGGGGATACTACGAATCCCTACCCCCCCCCCCCCCCCACCCCTCTGCCCCGGTCGTTTCATTGCCGCCAGAACGGTTTCGTCGACGATTCGACGCAATCTTCTACTAACCCCCTCACCCTCACCCCCTCTCGCTTCATCCCTTACCGTTCCCCGTGGCAATTAGTGGTACCAGCGATACACAAGCTTTTCCTCTGGATTCGTTATCGCTATTGTATCCACTTGGTCAACGATTGCGAACCATGTCATTTCGTTACTTCCGATCTATGTATTCTTAGAAACAAAAAAAAACAAAACAAAACGAAAAGGCAAAGAAGAAAGTAGAAATTGGAACATGAGTCAATAGCGTCGTAAAAAAAAGAGAAAAAAATATAGCAACGAGCATCCCTTAAATAATAATAATAATAATTTGAAAAATTTTTAAAAAAGAAAGAAAGGAGAAATTGGAACATGAGCCAATAGCGTCGTAAAAATTCCTCAATAATAATAATAATAATAATAATAATAATAATAATAATAATAATAATAATAATAATAATAATAATAATAATGATAATAATAATAATAATAATAATAATAATAATAATAATAATAATAATAATAATAATAATAATAATAATTTAAATATGGAAAAATAAAATTAAAAATAAAGAAAGTTGAAATTGAAACACGAGCCAATAGCTTCCTAAAAAAAAATAGCAACGAGCATTGCTAAGAAAAAAATACAAAGAATAATAATAATAATAATTTCATTTTTTTTTAATGAAACAAAAAAAAAATAACCAGTCACTGGATTATGTGATGTTATAAAAAAATGTAACACTCGAGACCGTGGCATTGCTGCAGCGCGGTAACTCGCGATCAGGTGGTGGTTTTGGCCCTCCGTGTATATATACAATATATATACATGTGTATATATATAAACTATCTTTCTCTTGTTCTTCATCGTCCCCGCGAGCTGCGCTTCCTTCCTTCCTTCCACCTTATAAATCTCCGCGGCACGCGATGATCGAAAAATATTGCGAGAATATATCAGAACCGTCGGCACCCGTGAGCCTTCCCCCCCCTCCTCCCTCCTGCCCTTTTACGCGTTACTCACCTACGTGTGTTATGTATGTATGTGTTTTTTTTCGTCAAGTATGTAGGTGTGAACTTACGTGTTTTGTGTGTGTGTGTGAATTCGTCGTTCGAGTCGATGTCGAAGGTGGGGGTTGGTGTTGCCACAGGCTTTGGAGTTGAGGGAGTTGGGGGGGGGGGGGAGGTTAGGTCGAAGTGCGGAGCAACACCGTCAGCACGAGCGGTGGAACGAAAAGAAAAAAACATAACAGAGATATAGTCGATATATGGCGGAAACCTCGGGGAGTGAGGAGAGAGGGAGTGAGAGAGAGAGAGAGAGAAAGAGAGAAAGAGTGGAGCTACGTCTATATCCCAAGACAATGATATGTGACCCGGGCAATATCAATAATTTTCGCATTTTTCTGCCGTATATTATCCGGGCTCGTGCCCGAGACTCCTTCTCTTCTTATTCGTTCAGTATGTACATATATATATAAATGTGTGTGTGTGTATATTATATATATAGACAGTGCACGTCTTTTCTCATACTCGAACATCAGACGCACGGTTTACCTGACACATACACACACACAGAGACACACATGAGCACTTCCTCCAATTTTTCTGGTATATAGGCTAGTTTTTTTTTTTTTTTCATTGCCAGAAATATTATTGTTCTATATTTATTCGATCGAAACTTTAGGCACCATCCTATGTGCATGAGAGGCGATCGTTGAAAATCTTTTTTTAACTCTAGCCTGCGCTCTTAGAAAGTTTTTTCGGTTTTTCTTAAAAAAAAAAAAAAAAAAAACTAGGACATTTTTATTCTTGTGAAAAAATAAATAAATAAATAAATGAATATTTAAAAAACAAGAGCCGAATTATAATCAAAGTTAATTTTTTTAATCGATAAAATTGCAATTTTTATCCGGGATCGTCTGATGAAATATGCAGATTTGAAAAAAAAAACAACCATGAGAATAATTTCCCAGGGAATTAAATCGTCTGTTAAAAGGTCACCCTAATATTTTTTTCACGAAAAAAATGTGTATCACGCGTACACACATCCTAATCACGTCACGAAAAAATTCTCATCGGCGTTATCACGTCGATGATGACCCCAAAAAAGAAAGAGGAATTTTCGGATCGATGATAGCAAAAATAAAAAATAAAAACATAAACTCTGAACGATTTTTCAAAGCGTGTGTTTACGATCGGTCGTGAGCTCAAGTTTATATCGGTTAACTCTAACGAAGGGGGGGGGGGGGGGAATAATAGTTCGATACCAATTAGTGTGGGAAACGGTTCGAGAGACCTGGGGAAGGGTGGAAAGAGTCGGAGGGATGGCCAAGGGGCAAAGGATGCAATGCGGTTTTGTGCCCGATCCGGCCGTAAAAAGAAACTGCCTTAGGTAGTAAGTAGGTACGCCTGTAGCATTAACTACCGGCTGCTGCGAGGTCCACCTCGACCATCGACCGAGTGTCCCCCGGGTCACACAGGACCCCCCAGCCGCATCGGGGGATGTTCTACACCCTGTACGTCGCACACCTCCGAACATCGAACCCTAAACCGCTGCCACACGACCGGCCGCTGTTAATTGAACTCACCCCCCCCCCTCCCCCTCCCCCCGCTCGTAACTGTAGTGACCATTCCCTCGTAGTTCGCTTTTCTTCATGTCGCCCCGTTCGTTCAACGATAAATCCATACCACTTACTTTTATCACGATCACGATCCGGTCTGGTTTTGTGGTCGTTTCGTTGAATTCCATTCGCCATCCAGCTTTGGCCACAGATCCACATTTGGCTCGATGGATTTTCCGACGAAAATCGAAGCCCCCAAGACGCAAGAGCGTCGTCAGCGCCACTCGAAGCTCCGGCGTCCGGGAAATGAAGTTTGAAGTTTCACTCTCTTCGTCAAGAGGACATATCCAGGAACTTTCATGATTTTTTTAAACCGTGTTAGCATAATTTTATTAGAAAACGCTGTACGCTATCAATTGCAATATGTACTGAGGTACTTGCATAATTTTTTTCATGAAAAAATATTCAATTTTGCGTCAGTTATTACAGTTTTTCCGAAACACCTATATTTTCAAGGTCACTTGCGGTGAGCCCCATAACTCTGGAACGGCTCGGCCGAAATTGAAAAACCAAAATGATTTCGTTATTACAATATCAAACGCAGTTCGTGACCGAAGGGTTTAGGGAAATTTTGATTTTTCAAAGGATGCCATCGATTTTTCCGAAAAGTTCGATTTTGCAAAATATCGAATAACGAAGGAAATTGTTTCAACATCGTTTTTTTATCACATCAAATTAAATGTAACGCTATCAAGTCAGTGAGGCACATCTATATTTTCATTAGGACTTATTCTCTCGCGTGATTCACGATAGATTCATCTTCTTATCTCGGAAAATAACGTTTCTACGTGGTGGCTATTATTTCAAAATATACGAGGCTCTTATAGCCCCTCCCTCCCCTCCTTCCTGGCCCTCGGAAATAAATAAATTTTGAGACGGGCAAGGGCTCGAAGCGTTCTCAACGGAAGCTGCGATATCAGTTGCCCTCCCCCCTCCCCCCTCTGCCCACCCGGTTCGTGACCTCTATAGTTCCGAGCCGTGCATAAGATTTTCAATGATTACATCTAATTCCGCGATTATGCGAGACGGTTAATTGAATTAGAAATTTCTCGTAGAAACGTTTTCTCGGCCCTACGACCCTTTCGCCCTCTTCGCACGAGAGTGAGAGAGACCTCGTGAGGTTTTCATACGCGAAGGGTGGAATGTCGTTTAATTATAAAATCAACCGAGACCTCCCCTCCCCTCCTCCCCCCATGCCGCCATACGTGGTAAAAATTCAGAAGCAGAAACGACTGTTATTGCATTATTTAATTCAATTTTTTTTCTCATCAAAGATCCAATTTGTTGTTTCTTTTTTTTCTTCTTCTTTCTGAATTTAACGTTTCAATTTTTACCCGTCACATATAGATATGAAAAAATTCCTATCCCAACAATTATCGTCATGCTTTTATTTTCGTTTTAAAAAAATATGAAAATAATAATAATAATAAAAAATCGTTCGATCGTGTAACCGTATCACAAAATAACAAAGTCCATACAGACAATATGTAATCCTTTGAACGACCCTTCAAACTCACGACAAACACACGTTTTTGCCATTACAATTATGATAAAAACAATAATAATAATAATAATAATCATAAATATAATAATAATAATTTTTTTTTACCATAAAGCCGCATCAAACAATCAACTTTTCCGGGACCTCGAGTGATATAATCCGAGAGTGTGGGGGAGGGGGGGGGGGAAGGGTCGTTGGGGTGTAAGAGCGACGAGGACGGATAACGTGTCCCTTGACCGTTCACGTTTTGTCTCGCTCGCGAACGAATAAAATTTACCCGAGGCCATCTTGTCGACTATATTAGTGAAAAAGAGAAAAAGAGAGAGAAGAGAGTCTCGCGAGACATGAATGAAAGGGCCTGGGGGCAGGTCAGCCCGGGAGGCTCGTCCGTGGTTAAGGGCTGGACCCGAGCGGTTCA
The DNA here is from genome assembly GCA_963662125.1 of Diplazon laetatorius. Classification (NCBI taxonomy): domain Eukaryota; kingdom Metazoa; phylum Arthropoda; class Insecta; order Hymenoptera; family Ichneumonidae; genus Diplazon; species Diplazon laetatorius. The sequence goes on along the minus strand of OY759155.1, from coordinate 20,166,311 downwards.
GCCACAGACAGAAAGCTTTACGACCGTACCGTACGTACTCACGGTAACTCCCCCCCCCCCTTTCCCACCGCACTGTCGCCGTTCTTCCTGCTACATAACTTTTTTCTTTCAATTTTCGCTCGTATATCATTTTTTGCGGTTGGAAAAAAAATTATTTTAACGTCCGGCACGCCGTCAAAGCTTCGGCCACCCGGTATATCGGCTAATGCTTTTTTTTCCTTTTTTTTTTTGTCTTTGGGATTCGACTCGCGGTACGCACAAAGGTGTGCGAATATTTTTTTTTCTCACGTTTGTTCTCACAGTTCATTGTGATAATCGATAAGTCAAATAATTTATAATATTTTGTTTTTCATACGAGTATTTAAAATACGATTTTTTATTTTACATCATTTTTTTATTTTGTAATAATATTTCGAGCTAATTTAATTTTGTCATCAAATATAAAAAAAAATTAACTATCAATGAAGGAAGCAAAATAAAAGGAAGAATTTGTCCCTTTTATTTTTTCGAGCCCTTGGAAAAGCATCACCGGACTCTCTTGATTTTCGCATCATCGTGTGTCTGTGTGTGTATTTAAGCCACATGTGGATCGAACGCTGTACACAGCTTAACTCGCCTTTCTTTCTTTCTTTCATCCCGATAAATCAGCAGTCGTAAATAACATCTCGAACGAAAACCGAGAAATGAAGCTCCTCGGCACGCGGGGGCAAGTTCCACCACTTGTTCGCGGGTAACCCCCGAAACGGAAAGAAATAAAGTGAGCGCGATGGTGGTGGAGAACCCGTCGAAAGGGCTCTTCGTCTTCCAGTATTTTGCCCCCCCCCCCCCCCCACGAGAGTTTGTTGGCCCACCCAAACCCACCCAAACCCTCTTCGCCATTTCTTTCGCATTCTCACGTATTCGCACACACTAACTAGCACAAACCTCCCCACCCCCTTTTGCTTCTTTCGTGGCAACGCTCGAAATCACATTCATCATACGGGTCCTTCGGCTTCTGGTCCTCTACTCGACGCAACGCTGATCGAATCTTCTTCATCCGCTTCTGGTCGTGAGAGATCTACGAGGATTAGAAAGAACAAAAAAAAAAAAGACAAGACAAGAAAAGAGACTAGAAGGACAAGAAAAAATTAAGCCACTGTACTTACAGTAACTTATATAGTTCATTTCAAGTTTCAATTAGGTGCTTAAATTTGAATTCAAATTTCTAAAATAATCTGTATTCATGTATTTTAATTATTATAGTTTGAGGTATTATTTTTATAGTAAGCGGTTATGTTAATTTGTTTATTGGGTCGAAAAACCGAATTTTTTAAATCACGAAAATCAAACTATTTGCAAAAAAATCGACATTGTTTTTAAAAAAATCAAAATTTCTACCAAATTTAATTCTCATCGATAAAATATTTGTTCAAAAATTGTCGAGAACAGACTAGCGTTGAATGTTGACTGTTGATCGTACAACTCGTTCGCAACTCGACCGTAAAAACAACAAAAACCATGAAAAAAAAAAAAATCAAGATGAAAAAACAAAACCGTAAACGACGAGAACGTTTTCTTCGAAGATACGAGGACAAACCCGTGACACATTGCCGAAGGGTTTCGGAAACGAAGGTTCCGCCGCGATGAGCGCGCGAGTACACGGCCAAGAGGGGGGGGGGGGGCTGAGGAGAATCCCATGAGTGTGGACTGGTACGTGTGTATTTCCAGTGGTTGGAGGGGCACTCGCCAAAAAGTTGAGAGAGGATCGAAGGGTCTCGGACGGGTGGTGGGGACCCGTCTCTTGTATCGGTAGATTCTCTTTTCGGTATCACGCTGCTTGAGCCCAGGCACACACGTTGATTTATAAAGCTTCCAAGATTTATACGAAAGAGCTATGGGATTGAGTTGGTACACGGCGCCGGGTTATCGCGCCCGTCGAGTGGGCAGAACGGCACAACGACGGAAGACAAAGAGAGAAAGAGAGAGATGGATAGAGAGAGTAATAAAAAAAAAACAACCTAAGGGATACGTGTCGCGGATTTGAAAGAGAAACAACGACGGCTTATCGGTTGTGCCATGTGGAGAGGGGGGGGGGGTTATCGATCGGTAAGCGTTTTCGTATTGACAAATTATCGGTCCCAATAGTATACGTTACACGGTATCCCAGATGGCAATCTATCTCCGAAATAAGGGCCCGGTTGTCGAGCCTGTCCGTAAATTTGGGACTCGATTTCTCAAACGCAAGCGGATCCGGCTGCGAAAATTAACGATGGGCGTGGCGGGGACGCCGCCGTCGTTGATTGGCCGGACGCTTGCCCCACCAGGCGCCGCGTCGACCGCCGATTGGCCCGAGCGTTCCCCCACCAGACGCCGCGTCGACCGTCGATTGGTCCGAGCCCGGTCACTCACATTGTCCGACTTTAGAGCCTTCTCACGCCTAAACTATCAATGTTAGACATATGCCGTCGCGGACTTTTTTGTAGGAAATTCAATTCTCTACAACATTGTTTATATGACCTTTTGGTCTATATAGCGTTGTTTAGCCAGCGTTCGAACGGGAAGATAAAAATTCATGGATTTTTTTTCATCGATTGAAATCTTCGTTGATGACTTGACCGCGTTGACGTCACGCTGCAAGCTTTCTTCTCATAAAGATAACTGTTTATTGGTGTTAATACAACATATTATAGTTGAACAATAATTTGTTTAAACATTATTCATCGATTCGACGGTGACAAAGTGTGCGAAATAAAAGATTTATCGTGAAAAATAAATACGAAACAAATTCGTACGAGTTTGTGAATGATTGTGGGTTGCTCGGGTTGTCCGTAGAAACAAATAAAATTAATAACGAGTGAGCCGGGCACAGTGGTACACGGTGTGTAGCCCGCGCGGTGCTCGTGAAACAGTGTGTCCGACACCGCAAAAGACGAGAGCCGCGTTAGTCCTTTATGTACCGTGAGTTCTATATACACGTGCGTTCTCCGCTCGGTCTCTTTGCTCAACCGCAATGTGCCATACTCATCAGACGCCTCGTGAGCACGCATCGCCGACAAAGTCGTCCATTAGCTGTAATTAGACCGCGAACCGATAGTAAATATCAATTTATTCGACTTGCTCGCACACCCTCGATGATTTACGATTTTGCGTTCAAGTAGTTTCCGTGATTCTTTTCATTACCGACAATCTCTCTCTCTCTCTTTTTAATTTAGATTACTTTTTTCACGATCTACGAATTTGCTTTGGCTCATTCATCGACTCGTGAATTATTATCATGATAGAATATTTCATTATCACTAACTTCAAGATAAGGGTGCTATATTTTATTATATTTTGAGGTGTGTCTCGAAGTTTAGAATTTTTCAATGTTTTGACGATCTGAAATTTATGGGATCAGAATTTTTGGAAAAAATACAATTTAAATATATATATATATTTTTTTAAATTTCTAACTTATGAACCTTCGGAACATTGAAGATTTTGAAACGATCGAGACTCAGGTCTGGTGTAACGTGAAATTATCGAAACGCGAATAAAATATTCATGCACTTTTTTTTTTTTTGGTGCCAAAGCGTACTCATAGCGTATTATCTATCATGTGTATTATGTTCATCGCGATACTCAGAAAAAAAAACTCGAATGACTAATATGTATATATATATAAATATACATAAATATATATATATACGATCGGACGATGCATCGTTGCAACTTTCGTGATCTCGAGTCGAGGTCGCAACGCGATGTTGGGGTTTCAACTTAGTGAGAAATTCACAGAGGGCGGTACACACCAACGTCTCCGGATGTAACCTTTAATGGAACCGATAAGCCCCGATGCCCGAATATATTGTTAACTATTACTTATGTACCGATAAAACTGTCTTGTGGCTGTCATCGGATCCGGTTCTTGACAAATGCGATTTTACACCACGAACCCAGGACTTTGGTTTCCTTTCGAAGAATGCAGATGGTATATATAGTTTTTTTTTCTTTCCCTCTCTCTTTCTCTCTCTGTCTTTGTCTCTCTTCAGCTGAACGATGTGTCCAAATGCACAGACCGGTCCGGCACAACTTGCTATCGATGTCATTACTCATTAGTCTCACATTAAAGACGTTTTATCTAGTTGCTTGCTAGGGAAATTGAAAGCAATTTTTTATGATTTTTTTTTTTAGCCACTTTTGAAAAATTTTATCAGAATGCAAACAAAAACATTTTTGGAAAATAAAAAAACGGAATGAAGAATAAAATTTGTGTGAAAATAAAATATAGTGCGACTACAATCTGGACTCCCGTAGTGTTAGACGTTGTCCAATAAATGTTAACCAACGGGTAGTAGATTCACGAGAGTGGAGTGGAGTGTCCTCCTCCTCGGTCTCTCGTTCTTGCCACGACGATTAATCGGCGAGCACGTATTTTCGCGCGACCGCGTTGAAACAAACGTTACCCGGGGGGTTGCTCGTTACTTACGAACCTCCTCGTGCTTATTTCGTTGCAATGCGAATCGGCATCGGGTCCTCGACAACGGGCTATAATATTTAAAAAAGAAAAAAAAAAGAAATGCTGTTCGATACGACAAGACGTTTGTCATTGAATCGTATAAAATTAAGATGTGCAGGTGTGTGACTCGATTTTCGTTGCGCATAAATATCGTGTGAGAAACATTGAAATTGCGAAAATAATTTCATACGATAAATGAAACGGAAAACAATTTTTCAGAGGTTGCTCAATTTTTTTCGATTCAAAGAAAGAAAATTAAATAATTAAGTAAAATAAAAAAATTCACAGGCACACCTTAATATTGAGATAGAGAGATAAAATTTGGAGAATCTCCTTTTTTTGACGTCAACTTTAGATTTCTCGAGTGGCACAATTAGTAGGACAATTTTTTTTTTTTTCGCGCCCACCTTAATATATATATATAGATTATATCTATGGATATAGCGTATGTTATACAGGTGAGCTATGAGGGTGGGAGAGAAGAATCCTTGAGCCGGGGCACGAGAGGTGGCTGAGCAAACGCCAACGAGCGTGAATCAAACGAACAGCTCGGCGAACCAGCTCAGGAATGCTCACGGACATCGAAAAACATAGCAGTGCTTTATGGTGGTCCCCGGCTGAACCTGATTTATAAGTGCATTACTATACACCGCCGAGAAGAATAAAAAAAAAAAAAACATAAACGTGACAAATAAAAAATGAAAAAAAAAAAAAAAGGAAAAAGTTTTTAAAAGGTCGCGGGTTGTAGGGTAATCGGAGAAGACAGAGGGCGCGACACCTATACTCGATTGCCACGATATCCCCTGCCCCCCCCCCCTCTCCCACTAATCGGCAATTCATCAATTGTAAATTTTATCTCAACACTTTTTTACGACAGCTAGTTCGTTTGAATTATCACGTGACAATTAATATCGATCATGTTAATTTAACAATCATGAATAATCAAATATTCAATTAATTTATATTCAATTTAACTTTCAATTTTCAATTTTCACATTTTATCTCGTGGAAAGGTTAATCCTGGGACACTTTTTTTCCGCAACTTGTTACCAAAAAGAAGGACCACATGGACCTTGCCATTTTTAAATTTTTATAGTAAATATAGTCTAAAAAAAAATATTGTAAAAAAAAATGTGAGTCATGGATAAACTTAATCAATAATTCAAAAGAAGAGTAAAAAGTTTTGAAAAAGAAAATTGCATACATTATACTCAACTCTCTCTGCTTCGTGATAAAACAATATAAAATAAAATATGATATATTCGTAGATAAGGATTATCGATAATTGTGCAAACTCATGAAAATAACACGTGAGACGCCATTGCCGCAACTCCGTGACAACGATTCCTGTGTTCTGTCGTGTACTTTTGCCAGCGTTGCCACAATACACACATATGAGAACCTGTGTGTGCATATATATATATATATATATATATACATACGACGAAGGCGAAGGACCGTTGGAGCGTGGAGGGCGCGATATCAGACGCATTATCGCGCATACGACTTTGGCTCGGTTCTTTGACTAATGTTCTCGAACGAATGCCTGAGCATCGCCGATTTATAATGCCGGTCAACGAGATGTGGACAAACACCGGGCACCAATATATTTCAGATTATACGGCTAAGCCCGTTGTGGAGTCCGGGCGATCATTTCCCCACGTGCGTTGCAGGCCATTGCCATTGGTCCAAGTTTTCAGGCTTCGTAGCGCGCTACCAAAGAGGTTATTCTATGAGAAAACGGTGCATAGCTATCTCAAAATTCAATATTTTATCATGAAAAAAATCACGCAAGTCCCTCAATACCTGTTGCGATTGCTAGTCGACAGTGCATCTCGATAAAATTGTTCCAACATGGCTAAAAAAAAAACAAAATATAAAGAATTTGTTAATTTTTCGGTGAGCAACTGAAATGAGTTGTGAATTTGCGACGCACGTAGTCGAGGGAATCGCGAGGATTGCAAGGGGGCAGAGACAGGGGGTGGTTTTGCACGTCGGCTTCCGGCTTGGTTTCGAGAGCCCGAGGAATCGGCGAAGGTGACGAGACAGAGTGGCAAAGAGGTGAAGGACGAAAAGAGGGGTGGCCAAGTGTTTCAAACGACGTATGCACGTCGGGACACGTAAACGATATATCAGGGGGTTAGCCGCTGGGGACGTACCACCTCAACCATTTTTCTTCAACTCACATATGTGTATATATATATAAATATATAAATATGCGTGTAGAATATTCACATAATTCGCAAAGTTGATACACTCTGTAGGAAAAAGCTCGAGGAAGAACAAGGCAGGTATTCGATGTGATCGTGAGGTTGTTTTTAACCCCCCACCTCAAAATATGTTGAGGTAGGGGGTGAAGAATTGTTGACAGTTAAATTTTATGAAAATCTATGAAATTTTAATGATTATGGATTTTCGGAAACTACGTTGAAAGTGCGTTTATCAAAAATGACCTTTGGAATAATCGTGTTTTCAATCTCTCCGAGTACGTGTGAAACTAAAACATTTGTCGCGTTGAAAAATGTGTCGTTCGGGATATCGATTTCACTCATCGATGCACAAACCGCTAAAAAATATGCCGGCTTTTATTTTCTTCGTATATTTTTTTGCGCGAGAAAAACAACGATAATGAGCCATTTGAAAACGAATTATTCGTCGCTGAAGGGCGCGATAAGCGAGTGCCTTTATTTTTTTACATTTCCACGATGCGCCTGGAAACAATTCCGCTCAGTCCAGTGTCGCACCTTCTGCGTTACACACCGGAACTCAAAATTCTCGCGAGTGATTGAGAAAAAAAAAAAACGTCAACCAAAAAATAGAAATCATATTAATGCCAACAAAATGAATTCGAGATTCGGGGTTGTGCTGTTTGTGATCGTGTGGGGGTTGATGGTGAAACCGAATGAGGGAGCTATGAGCATTTTAAAGTGGAACAAGCATATCGGAGATTTCGAACCAGTTGGTGAATTACCGTCGTTGAACAAGAAGATAGAAAATCGTGCTTTGCAAACCAGACGAGAGGAAACCCACAATTTCAATGGAAAACCATTGCGTTTGACGTATTACCCGGTAAATAATTCTCTCTCTTTTTTTTTCATCACAATCATCCGATTGATCACGGACAATTGACAATTTGGAAACAAAAACGAAATAATTTTTAGGAACTGGATCTCGTCAACTTTTACGATAACGACAGAAAAGTTACGGGACTGTACGGCGATATATGGACCATTCTGTCCGAGATGTTGAATTTCACGTATGTATTTGAAATAGTTTTGACGACGTGTACATAATACGATTTTTATTTAAACATTTGCATGTAAGTAGCATTTCATGTAAATAGACATAAATTGCAATCAATATTGCCAATAGGCCATCGACCGAAATCCTTTTAGTCTATCAAATAAAATCGTTTAAGGTGTTCGATTATTCTGTTATTCTTGATCCATTAATCTGATCCTATATCGCAGACTCGTCGTAGAGCGAAGCGAGTCATGTATCGCAACATCATCTTCCAAAGGGATAATTAACGGTGGAATATTCATGAAACTTGTGCGCGATCAAACGGACATAATTCCAAAGTTGGATGCCATTCCATATCATCATATGGGGTTCGCAATGACCCCATACTTCTGGGAGACTAAGTAAGTTACATGTATGTCCATCGATGCAACATGGAATTGGACAATCAACGCATTGTTTTTCAAGGCACAAGGTCTTCGGTCAGGAAACGTTGAAGCACGACAAGAACTGGCTGTTCAAGCCATTCTCCATGGAAATTTGGTGTCTCGTTCTCACTTTCATCGTCATTCTGAGCGTTGCAAGTTTTGCAATGGCGAGAATAACGATGCGCCGACGAAGATCAAGGTTTCGAGCTTCCCTTTCGGATCACGTATTCCACACAATCGCGGAATTTTGCAATCAACGTCAGTTCAACAAACGGTTTCAGAGAAGTATTTCATTGATAATTTCGTTGTATGCAATTTTATTATTTTCCTTCACCAGGCAACACGGTCGACCACAGCTTCATTGGAGTCAAAATTCTAAGGTTCACGATCGGCGCATTTACCTCGCTAATTATCCTCAGTTACGGCGCTCGTTTGTTGTACAGTATGGCTCACGAAGGTTTCGAGGTACCGTTTGACGATGCATTGTCATACTACGAAAAAGAAAATCTTCATCTGATCGTTCGAAACGGTTCAATAGAACATTTGGATTTCCAGGTTGGTATCGCAATAATTCAATAAAGACATATTTACGATTTAATAATTTTTCGTTGTTGTTTTGTTTTTTAGGAGTCGGTCAAGGGGAGTTCATATCGTCGTTTAATGGACGCTAACCGCTTGACAGTCGTATCGAATCTCGAGGAACTTAAGCAAACAATTTGCTTGCACCCTAAGTCTTATTCATTGCTAGCAGACGAGGAGACACTAATGATAAATGAGAACGTCTGTAATATCGTGCCGGACGACGAGGTGGTGTTCAATATCCCCATTGGTTCCGGTATCAGCAAAAAAGTTAAAAACAAGAGAAGCATCGATATCGGGTCAGTCATTTTTCCTCCTAACTTATCTTTTGATGCTTTTGTAGCCGATCCAACAAATTAGATATGACTTTGCATTAATGTAAAAAATCAAAAAAAATATTTCCAGAATTATGAAATTACGGGAATTCGGTATATCGAAAGCAATCAGACATAAGTGGCTAAAACCAGGAATCGCTCACGCGAATACTCGACAAGCCGAATTGATGACCATCGGATTCGATAGATTTTCATCCCTTCTGATGATACTGATCGTCGGCATTGTCGCGTCGATCGTAATCTGCGTGGTGGAAAACATCATTTACGCCGTGAAAAAACGTCGAAACGAACGAAATTTGTCAAAACGAATTTCTACGATCGAACGAGCAGAGTCCGGTCGAGATCGTCCACGAGCTCGACCCGCCGTTAGGCGAGTCAGAAATCTCGACGATTTGAGAATGTTCGATACACTCAAATCGCTGCCGATAATAGAAAACTGATTGGCGAATCAGTTGGCAATGCCACCTCGACATTTTTTGCACATCGTACACTTGTAATTCATCACGATGACCAATCGATCGTCCACGAACGATGATTCAAATGGAATATTGGGAAAAAACCGTGCTGAATTATTTTAAATCATCATGGATGTTATTTCGCACTGTGTGTAACACTTTTAATTGTATCAACAAAACAAAATTGAAACAATGAAATACAAACAATAAGTCAATCTTCTTCCTTCTTCATTGGATTATTTTCATCATTGTTGGACCGGATTGATGCTAGTCCGGGACCAAGACGACACACACAAATACACAAATGGCAGAAAAAGAGAATTCCTTTTTTTTTCCTCGAGAATCCCCAGGAGAAAAATATAGGTGAAGCTTTGCGTGGGTGGCTCGTGGCTATCAAACGTCGACTCGCGCACAGTTTTATTGAAAGGGCTTTTTCGGAATGGCAACCACAAGTCGGGTGAAGGGAAAGCTGGAGGGAAAGAAGGCAGAAAAGAGAAAACGACTGGACAATGGGGAAATAGCCAGAGCAAAGCTCACTTCGTGCCTGATATTGTCTACGTCTTCTTCTCCGTTTTCGACGACCCTGCCCCCCACTTCCGGTGGTACTCGACGGCGCGTGTCCTTTCGCCGAAAAGGTTAGCAGTCCTGATCTTCGATCGTGGCTCCACGATCGCCACTGGGTCACCTTGAACCTTCAAAGTCCGCCCATCGTCAAGCTCTTCATCAAAACAATTTTTTTCCCCCATCGTATTTTCCAGTTTTTTTTTTTAAATTGGAATAATATTTTGGCAATGACCTTTTGCGAGGCCCCGAGGATTTCCAGAGAGTGTGTATAAAGTGCACCATGCACTATTTTCAATCAACCAGTATGGGAAGACTTAATTTTCAATTTTAAAGCTCGTCTATTTACAAAGATGTAAATTATGAACAAGTAAACATTTTTAATGATCTATTAAATAGCGATTGGATGCTCCATAAGAAGCTCTGAACAAAAATGTTGAGAGGATAGTTTAGTTTATGGGTCACTTCATGATAATTAAATTAAATGAAAAATGTTTCATTGATCATGTCAAAAAAAAAAAAACAAACAGAATTTTCGTTTCTCAATCCTTCAAGGATTCACAGCTCTCTCGAGTGTGGCACATTATATTACATACGGCCCGTTGGATTATTACATTTTCATGTCTGTGCGGCATATGCACAACGGTTGGTAGGTACGAAAATGTCGGTTATCGTGTGTAAAAATTCGTGGTTGGGTTGTACAGAGCCACACGAAGTTTTGGGGGAACCACGTTCTCGGAGCCATAATAATATCTGTTCTGATAAATGAGACACATAAACGTTACACGTTTCTTCCCTCCGTTTTTTTTTTTCGCTTCTTTTTTTTTTTTTACCCTCGCTACGCTCTTCTCTGTTCTCAAACGTACTCTCTCAACCTCTCCCACCCCTTTCCTCCCTCCCACGTGCAGGGTTTTCGAGGTTGGTTTTCATTCCCCTGTGCCAACAACATCTTACCTTCGTTCCAAACTTGTCACACATTCACCATTCGATGGCCTCACTCCCAGCCACCCCATTTCCACCCCTTCCAAACCTCATTTTCAACACCCCCAACCTCTCAGTCTCGGTGTATTCCACTTTTGCGACGATGCATTACGAATTTTATATTTTACAGAGAGGGGGGGGGCGGCTCTCTTATTTGCTATCTATAAAATGATACGTCGGAAATTCTTCGAAAGTCAACGTTTGTGCTGTTATAATTATATATATATATTTTGTGTGAATATTTTATATAATATAATTATGTTCACGAATAATATTTATTTCGAATATTAATAACGAAGATTTTATTGTACATTTTTATTTTCTATTTTTTATTCTTTTGGATTTTTTTTCTTTTTTTTTTGGGCCAGTGAGACGAACGATAATCGCGAATGTGTTTCCCGGGTATGAAAATAGTACGTGTACGTGCCGTCAATTCGAGAAACCTCCAGCGTCTCGTCCGGGTGAAAATAGTGACGGGGAATATGAAAACAGGGAGAGGAGGTTGGGGAAGGGTGAAGGAGGAGAGGAGAGGCGAAGCGAAGATCCTTCGTGCACGTCGGACCAAGCGAAAGAGTGAAGTAGCAGCTCTCTATGATAAATAGCACCAGATTTGCAAAAAATATCGCGACGCGTGATTCCGAGGCGAGCCCGGAGAAAGAAAATCGTGCTTCGCGCAAAAAATTTCACGTCACAAGAATAAAATTCAACCGCGGAATAACCCTTTTTTCCCATTTTTTCTTCGATATAAAATCAATGTCTTATTTTTTTACAAAGAATAATCGAAAAAAAATGGACCTGAAAAATTTAAATAAAAATTAGTAGAATCCAAAAAATACTGAAAAAAAAAATGTCAACCTAATTTGGGGGATCGAAGGGCTTCAATCTAGTGATTTAGGACCTCCCTTCTCACATATATAAATAAATAAATATAAATATATTAATATTGAAGCTTCAGATGAAAATACGAAAAATCTTGATATCAAATTAGCTGAATTTAATCGACTCGAATCTTCTGCGTCTGCTTTACCAATACGCATGTGTGTATGCACACACACACACACTTACACACACTGACACACAATGAAAAAGACAACAGACAGACGATACATCGTCGCTTCGAGGTTTGGATTAAGGAAATGCCGTAAATAACTGTAGAAATACGGTCGACCGATGTATCACCCGGGATGTTCGGATCGCATTATTATTCGGTCCTCGTCTCTTGATCTGGTACACACACACACACACATATATCCCGCCTATATCGCCACTGGTTAACTCGGGTTATCCGCCACGTTGTCCCGCGTGTATTCCTCCTCCTCGTCGTCGTCGTCGCTCGAGTTATTTTCATCGTCGCGATGAGAGTCTTCGGTTCCGTTCGTGTCCTCATGGGGAACCTTACGGGTTCGCAAAGCCCGCGTTTAAAATTCACCATTGCATATGTGTGTGTGTATACATGCACATGAAAAGCAAAAGTCGAATTGTTGAACAAACGTCGCGCGCATATATTTATATATTTATATATATATGTGTATGCGCGAAGCGATGAAACTTATGCAAAGTCGACGAAAATATTTTGATCGTGGAAATCGTCAAACCGGTCCCGAAGGATTTCACAGTTGAGATATAATTCCCCGTGGATATATATATATATATATATATACGACTTACATTATCGCTGATCCAACCATCGATTTTATTCTTATTTATTTATTATTTTATTTATTTTTTTTCAACCACCTTTCAATTTTGTGTTAATTTGTTCGTTAAACGGAAGAACAATGTTCGTTGGATCGTATAGATTTTTGGTTCCTCGGAGATGAAGCTGTGTGACGGTGAAAGTGATTTTTTTTCAATCGGGATTTTCATGACAACATTTTGGAAAATTAAGAAATTTTTATCATTTTTTCTTCGAAGGAAATAATGATATTTCTAGAAGCCCAGAAAAAAAGAATACGAAATTGATCGCGATATTTGTGACATGGAAAACTCGAGTTCTCGATATCTGCTTTGTGGCAAAAATCACCGACGAATAAAAAAAACACAAAAAAAAAGACCACAATAAATAAATTAAAAAAAGGATGAAGCATCAAAGCGCGAGGCTTCGAGGCACGTTTGTTGGTTAGAAGCTCAGTCAAAATACTTATCTTTTTTTTTTATTTTTTTTTTTTATCCATCTTCGTATTCGTCGCGGGGCTTGCGCGAATAACGCGTCGACGAAACCCGCGGGTTGCAGCAGCTCTCGATATAAATTATTATCTTTCGAAGATTAGTCCCCGATGTCGCGACCCTCATAAATATCAATATATATATTTTCGACGGTTAAGCCGATTTTCTTTTCGGGTTATTTTTTCGATGGGTTGGAGAAACGTTGGCGAGGTGGCACGCTCAGTGTCGAACTTCGACGCAATCCTCTCTCGCTTTCACTCTCTTATTCCTTCGCCCCTCCGCCAAAATTCCCCATATTTACTTCGACTCGACGTTCCTCGATCTTTCCACGAGGACCCCAGAGGACCCCACGTTGGCCGTGGCAAAATCACGCCGACGGTTTATAGACCAGGAGATTAAAGATCACGAGTCCCCTCTCTCTCTCTCTCTCCTCGTCTTTTTTAATTTCACGCTTTGCGTCGTCGAACTCGCGAAAGAGCGAATATACGATTCCGATTATTCACATATATATATATATATATATATATATATATATATATATACATATATACGTATGTGTTGGCCGCATTATGAGCCTATATATCTCATAATGGCGACAGTCGATGATACACTCCGTTCGAATCAGTTTTCTTCATTCCAAATTGTTTCAACAATACTTTTAGATCGAAGCAAGTTATTAAAATTAGGGCAAATTCTTACTTAATTATTCGCTTACGTTTTTCGTTTACGTTTCATTTCTTTGATCACATTGCATCGAGATAATTTATTGGAATTATTTTATGTACATTTTTTTTTGTTTTTATTTTTTTCTTTTTTTGCCCTCACAGATATCACGTTATTGGCCCCGGACGTGCAATTTGTCGAGTTTTAACGATTTTGCAAACTGCCATTCTATGCTAATATCGATGAGATAGGACGGCAGCGAGGCGCGTGGGCCACGAGATCTTTCGCTTCTCTCGCGCCGATTTCGAAAGTAGATTTTTTTTTCCTTCTTGTTGTTGTTTTGTTGTTTTTTTTTCTTTCCCCCATTTTTTTCGTGTCTCGCCGAGCTTCGGGGTCTCGAGGGACGTCGGCGTCGGCTATGCGAATATCGGGAAATACTTGTTAGATAAGATCTCCGTGAAGAATCACACGCAAATGTTTTCATCAGAAAAAAAAAACAAAGAAAAATGAATATTGGCTGTGAAAATAATTTCACAGCTTTATTTCTCAACAGAGATGGAAAATTATGAAATACACTGTGAAATAATCATTCGTGTGAATTATTCATAATTATTACAGAACACGTGAAAATATTAATTGTGACACAACAATTGATCAGTTATTTGTTGAAGAAAGTATTTAAATTACTTCGTGTCATCTAAATATAAAAAAAGGATCGAAAAAAGAGTGATCACAAAACGTTAATAGGGCGAGAGAACCACTGATTGTGAGTCTCAGATGAAGCTTCCCTCGTTGCGTCAGAGATGGCGCCACGAGTACCGCCAAAGTTCCCACGAACTAAACGTTGTTTACTTCGCGTTGATCCAACCGTTCTCTCTCTCCTCTGATGCCCAAACCCACAACGTGTAACTCATTCGACGACGGTAAAATGTCAAAATATTCCTTTTCGCGTATATATACATATATATATATGTATAACCAACCAACAGTTCCGATTTCGTTCTTGCACTATTATTACGCGCATTTGGAAAATTTATCGACGTTCGCATTAGATTCGTCTATCAATCATTCGCGAACACTGAGTCCTATTCATGTCGCGTTTCAATGCTGCACTCATCCGGCTTGTCCATACACACACATTCACAAACACACACACATATATATTATAGATATATATAGACAGATACAGAGCCATGACAAAAAAATAAAATATATCTTTCACCCAAACTTCGATAAATCTTTCCACGCCGCAATTGCCGTGTATATGACGCGTGACGTTGGCAACCATGTGTGCACAGCGGGCCTATATTCTTGGGGGTTCTTCACGTAAGTACAAGAACATTACACGAAGAGTAAGAACGGTGATTTGCGACAGTGATACGATGAGAAATCACGAAATTCAATCGGTGTTGTAAATCATTCGATACTCTTAACTTCTATTTCATTATACATGCATATATTATATATATATGGGTGTGTGTGTGTGTTATTTGTAATATTCGGATACATCATTAGTGTGGAATAAGGGTCTCATATACCAACTAGTCGTTATAATTACAACAAACAGAATGATTCAGATAAAAAAGTCCAAAGCCTCTTCAAGTCTAAAGTCTAAACAGTCTTCAAACACTCTTCTATTAAAAAAAAACCTAACTCAATGCCAATTAATTGTATTTCAATAAACTAATGATTAACATTAATCTACCAAGTCTGTCGGAGAAAAAGAAAACAATCGAACCATCGCATATGTATATTAACGATACAAAAATACATAAATGAATATTATTGTTATTCGTCATGGGACACATTTGCCAGGTACAGCTTTGAGCGAGGACGCGAAACTACGTTCCTCCTCGGCCATGTGATAAACCACGAAGCGTGCAGCTCCGATATTCACGATATTTATGATCGTTAGAAAACAATGGGGAGGAATCGATATTGTTTTCTGATTGGGGACCAGCAGCAGCAGCACGGCGAACCGCGAGTTCCCCCAACTTTTACAAGCCAACGCATACACACAGCGTACTACTATAAGGCATACAAGCTAGAACCACCAGCAGCAACCCCTTTGACCGTCCGTGCGGACTTACGCGGCACGTAAAAAAAAAAACCCCCACCTTGTACATAACCAACCACCGCAATAAGAAGATGTTCACCGTTTTGCCCGGACAATAATACCGCGTACGCGTAACGTTCAAACCCACACACACTCAACGATCCATGTTTATTCGTTAAACTTACATAAATAATATTTAATATGACAGCGCGCGGTCGAAGCTTATAGTAGCGCCGCGCCGCGCGGCGCGGTGGCTTTGTGCGATATATTTGGTATAGAAATGTCACCGATCGCGTATCTTAACTCCACCGTGCTACGGTCCCCGTGGCTGCACGATCTTACGCACGATGTGCTTCGAAACGTATTTTTTTTTCCGTGCGTTCGAAGACAAATAAAAAAAAAACCGAAGACAAACGAACCATGTGAGTCATATGAAAAAAAAAATACGATAAACGGAGGAGGATCGTAGGATGGGAAACTCTCCGGGCGCGTTGGACCCTTTACGCATCCCAGATGCGCTATCTAATCTTCGACAATTGCCAAATCGATCTCGCATATATATATATTTTTTTTATACGTCGTTGAAAGACCCATGCGCACAACCGGCTAAAAATGGATCCTCCCCGCGCGTATGAAGAATAAATAAAATGAAAAATAAAAATAAAAAATAAAAACACTTGGGCGTTTGTGTTCTCGCTTTATATGGAGTTCGTGGAAGGGTGGTGGTGGTGGTGGTGTAACCGGTGGCATTGTGCTACACCAAACAAAAGCCGCTTTTTTATACCACACGCATGAATAAAAAAATCGATGGGAATCTCGAAAATTATTCACATCTATCGATAGATATTCACCACGAGATTCGCGATATAAAAAAAAACAAACAAACGATAATAATAATAATTCGGTGAGTTATGAGCGTTCGATATTTCATTGATATTCCATGAAATAAGGCGCACCACCTTTATTTGTGTGTGTTGTGTGTGTGTTTAGCATCGATTCTCGGAAGTTTTACGGGCGCCTCACAACACTCGTCACCTTTCGACCTTGTCTTGTTTTGTTTACTAAATTTTCGGTGATGGCTGATGCTCGGCTGAACAAAATGTTGTTCAGCCGAGTATATCAGCTAAATCAACATCTTTCAAGAATCCAACTAGGGCCAACAATCGAATGTTCAACATCGAGTCTTAAATATATTAAACAAAAATAAAAGAAACCTTTGACTGTCCTCTGTTGTCCGCACGAATTCCTTCATCGGCACATAACTCGTACACGCGAGTAATCGTTTTCAATATGCATACAATTGATACGAAACACAAATGTCGACATTCGTTTGATACACAAAAACACACGAGGAACAACAGCCATCAACAATTTATCTCGTTGCAACGCAAGTTTTGTTATTCAATCGTTTTTGATGTTGTGCCGTACGAGGAATTCTCCGGACCGATGTACGTACGAGTGTGCGGCATGCTGAACTATGCCTCTGTTTTTTTTTCTTCTTCTTTTTTTTAGATTATCGTACATACCGTTCTCGTAGTACAAACCGCAATTGTATTTTCCATACACTTCGTTCGCTCGCTTCGAATACTTGAATATTATATATATCTATATATTCTCCATAGATATTTACGAGTATGAGTTAACGTACGCGGGAGGCTGGGGGAGGGGGGAGGTTCTTCGAGGGACGAGGACGAGAGCTAAACTCTCGTGGCTCGGTGTGCACTCGGATGAATACCTGCAGCAAGGCCCGACGACACGATTGCAACGCGACTGTCCACCATGTGTATCCACTGAATATATATGTATATATGTTCGAGGAGGAGTACGAAGCCGATGCACGGCAAAATTGTAAGCGTAGAACCTGGTGAGTTCATGCAGCGGCTTATATGGCGCCCCCGCGCAAACTAGGCCTCCCCTCCCCCGCCCCCAACAAAGGCTTGTAGACATCTGTTCTTGTCATAAGCGAAAGATTTAGCGATTCCCCTGAGCCCGAAGAGTCGTCGTTCGCGCACAAGCACGTTAGAAGGCGGCGGGGGACGAAACAAACTATTTCCGTCCTCGTCGCTCGCTCGGTGAAACAGTTTGGACGGTTGCGAAGACGGCAGATACAAGACGAGCGATTTCAAATGCCAAGAAGCTCTGGAAACTCGATCGACTCCCGAGGATCGAAAGGTGGAACGATTTGGTTTGGATGTGGAAAGGATTTAGGAGGGAGAAAGATTGCTGATCGACGAACGAGGATAAATTTGGTGATGAGTGGATTGATCATGTGGAAATGGGTTTGCGAGTGAACTTGTTTGAATCCAACGTCTAGCTGGTCTTCCTGATTGAGCTAAGCTGGCTAGTAACTGGATAGAATCAAGCTACACCTATAGATGAGGACGCTATGCAGCATTTTCCACAAAAAAAGAGTCGGAGTCGCAGTTTTTCGTAATTGACAGGATCAGGCCCTGTTCTGGTGTCTTAGACAACTGCCAACTGACAAGTCAGAGATTACGCAGACCCTAGCTAGCTTCCCAAGCTAGAACCTAACCAGAATCCAGGATCTTAAAGTATATCACACAATGAAACTGTCCCGGTTACAAGAATGAACCGAGAATCCGGCTGACGTGTTTCCAAATGATTTGGAGCCTCATCGACGACTGCAAAATAGGGATCTGCACTCCCTAGCAGATCCGTCTCTGCACCTAGTATCACTAGTTCGTGCACAGCCGTATCGGAACATGCATGGATCCATAGATCCAGGATCAGGATGCGTGTATGACGCGGCGGACCGAACTAGCGAGCGGATAACCAGTTCCCGGTGATTTGTGACTATTCCCGAGCGATCCTGCCACGAGATAATAAAGTGGCAATGGGGCTTGTTAGCGGCCCGGGTTCAACGAGCATATAATCGCGCTAAGCAGACGCATCACCGCGAGCCTAGCCTCGCATAATACGTCCCGACTGCTAATGCCGCTAGTGTCTGCTGTCTTTATGCTCTCGTCGCTGTCCGGCTGTTGGCGTCAACGACGTGTCCCGGTCACACGGAACTGCGTCATTGATGCGGCATAGTTCCGTCTCTCCACCAAAATATATAGACGTCGTTTGACTGATTTAATTTCACACCGTAGCCTCATGTATATATTAATATCACGGTGTCTTCAAAAAAAGGCAAAGTTTTTCGAATCTTCTGGCAGTTCTCACATCAGAAGCCGACACTACCGAGAGACACCTGTCCAAATTTAGAACCCAATAATGTCCCACAAGTTTTATCATTATCGCACATCGTCAATCATGGTTTTTTTTTCGAATCTTTCGTTTGTCAGTTCCAAACTAGAAATATCCGAACCCCGGTCCCCGGCAAATGGCCAAAGCCCGTTCAACAACATTCGCCTATAATAAAGATTTGAACTTGATAATCTCAAAGCGTCCGCGGCTCGATTTCCGCGAAACAAAAATATCTTGTCCTTTCCTTCTCGGCAGCGTAACTTTTATTTCTATTACAGTTTTTTTTTTGTTCTTTCCTGTTTCTTTATTTTCCTCTTCATTTCAGCTCGATCCGTGGGAACTCGAATTAAATTCGCAAAGTGCACGAATATAACCAGGGGAAAGGACAACGAGCAAATATTATATACCTTTCGTGAGAATATCCTCGATGCTGTGGCCCAACCGTCGCGGCCGGATGAGTGGTACGCGGGCATCAGAGGAATTATATTCTCCGAGTCGTGTCTCTTCGTCTTCGTTGTTCTCGTGGATCTCTCGGGAGGATAGGGTCATCGGGCGAGCGCGCACGCGCCTTCGCTTCCCCCCCCCCTCTCTCTCTCTGTTTCTCTTTCGTTGATGATTGCTCCTTTGACAAGCGAGAGATCCCGCGATTGCCGAGAACCGGCAGCAGTAGCATCAAGTAGCGAGAGTTGAAATAAAACCCAATGGCAGAGTGGACATACAGCGGCAAAACGCTATTATTCCTTCAGCAGCGTGTCCGAACAACCGAAGTCAAGGTAAAGCGGCCACGATCAAGTCTGAGCTATGAGTCAGTCACGGAGAGAGACCCACGGCCGTATGAGTCGTAATCCTTTTTTTTCTTCTTTTTTTTTGTTTTTTTTTGTCGCGGTGCTCACGCACGCGCGTTAGCGGTACGTCGCTACTTATCCGGTAAACAGCTCGTGCATTATGATCCCCAGCTACTGCACACTAGTTACGCATTATTTTGCGTAACTTTGTTTTTTTTTTTCGTTATTTATTTATTTATTTATTTTCATGAAGTTCACGAACTGCGTTTGATATTATACTAACGAAATCTATTGGAGGGTAGTTTGTTTATTTTAGATGAAGTTCCAGAGATATCATGCCCCAAGTGACCTCTACTATAGAGGGGAACTATTGTAGAGGACCCTAAGTGACCTCTACAATAGTTCCCTCAAAATTGAAATTTTTCCAACGAAAAAATTCACACAAGTTCCTCAGTACATGTTGTAATTGATACTCTACAGTGTTTCCTGATAAAATTATTTCAACATGGCTGAAAAAAAAATCATGAAAATCCCTTTATTAAGATGAATCATCGTTTTATAGTTAACTTTGATATTCACTAATCCAGATGACCCACAAATGAAATATCGATGCGAGTGATCGAAAAACTGTATTTTGAATAGTACGCAATCCATATCTGCTACAAAGTCTCAGCTACGTTTCTCATCTTCCTTCGTCTTTGCCATATCGCTTATCATTATATTTGTTTTGTTTTTTTGTTGTTTTTTTTTCATGCCGGGCGTATATCCGTTACCCACGAATTATATGTATCTCGGGGCGTGCATCGTAACGAATGGGGGGGTATTAGTTAACAGGATATCAAAAGGATATCCTGAGCCGTGGGGCCACCGAGAAGCGACGGCAAGACGGACCCCACCCAGGCAGCAGCAACGCCATCCACTTGGTTCTCTCCAACCCCTCTCCGATGCTTTTATTCTTGAGAACCAGTCGATTCTCGCTGTTGGTGCAGTTGGCTTGCATTCGCCCGTCCCGACTGTTTGGCTGCCATAGAAACCTTTCGGTGCAACGTCAGAAACGAATACTGCACGTCGTGCGGTATATACCATATATACATATATATATGCATGTATTTGTGTGTATGTAGCGCCGTATACCGACGAACCACACAATGCCTCGAACCCGAGACTCGAGCGCGATATCATCCTGTTATAAATTGAAACACAGCTTCGCTCTGGCATTATGATGTCTCTAATATGTCTTTTTCCTTTGGTGGTATCTCTCTCTCTCTCTCTCTCTCTGTCTGTCTCTCCCTCTCTTTCTCTTCAGAACCATCGCAATATGCAACGAATCGTGAAACTTATCCGATCGCTTTTTATTTTTCATTCATATTCATTTTTTTTCCCGTAATTTTGTTGTTTATTTTCTTTTCCACAAATTTTTTGTTTATTTTATTTTTATTTATTTTATTATTATTGCGTGGATGCGCAGAGTCTCGTCAATTGTAAAGTTGTGGGCTGCTTCTTTTTTTTTTATTATTATTTCTTCTTCCTGGTTTCCGGTTGCAATTATTCATCAGAATATTATCAACGTGTGTATCAAAAAATATAGGGAGAGGTCGGTGTTCTTTATTATTCTTATTATTATTATTCTTTGGGTTCGTGAATTCTTTTGCGAAAAATTTTTCCCAGTGAATGTGTGTGTGTGTTTGTTAGGGTTCGAGTGTCGGATGTTTTCTCGTAGGGAACGTTGCCGGGGATGTTGCACGGAGGGGGAGGAAGGGGG
Source organism: Diplazon laetatorius (assembly GCA_963662125.1). Classification (NCBI taxonomy): domain Eukaryota; kingdom Metazoa; phylum Arthropoda; class Insecta; order Hymenoptera; family Ichneumonidae; genus Diplazon; species Diplazon laetatorius. The sequence continues at coordinate 20,144,613 of OY759155.1, read as the reverse complement.
GCAAACGAAATTATTCAAAATCCGGACTCTCCTCTGTCCGAGATAAATAACTTTTGCCGTAGAGCCAGAAACGACGAGTGAGGTGAGGTACAAACGAGAGTGAAAGAGGAAAAGAGACGAGTGGCCCGGGGAATGGGGTGCGGGGTGGGGGGGAGGGAGGGAGCCGAGAACTCCACCTACACCTGAAAACTGCCCTCGGTCGTGTGGGTGCAGAGCCTCACGAGCGACGCGTATACCGAAGGGCCACGGGATGTTTAACATAACACGGGCAATCATTTATGCGTCGCGGGGCTCGACAGAAACCCCATAATTTAGACCAGTGGGCAGGAACTAGCCCACATCCTTTTTCGTGGTGACTGTCCCCGGACCATTGGCTACCTCTCTCGCCTCCCCCCTCCCCTCCCCGCCCCCCCTCTCTCTCCCGAATACAATACGCACGGTGTGTATAAATATAATTATGCCCGGGATGGGGATTTCGTCACCAACAATGGTTTTCAAAGGGGGTAATATTTGGTTGTTTGCGGAAAGATTCAAAAATGTTCATGATTTTTTTTTTCAGTCATGTTGAGATGATTTTATTGGAATGCACTGTGCGGTATCAATAACAACATACAATGAGGTACTTGTGTGAATTTTCTCATTGAAAATAATTCAGTTTTAAGGGAACTATAGCCAATGTCCCATAGCGACTCTATAGTAGTGTCCACTTGCACTAAACCACTAAAATAGAGGTTCTATGGCAACGAATGGCCTCTAGAACGAATAATCTAAAATGAAAAACCTTCGAAATCATTTATTCAGTTTAATATTGAACGCTGTTTTGTATTTTTATTGAAAATTTATTTATTTATCGAAACGAATATCGAACTCGTGTGCATACAGCGAACGATGTTGAAGTGAGTGAATGAGGTGAGGAAGTGGAAGACGAAGAAGAAGGACGGAGAGAAGAGGAGCCCAGAAGAGGATGAGGAGGCGGAAAGAGCGGCAAAGTCTTGGAGTACTCGTGAGCGAGGGGGCCCCCCATGGCGGGTATAAAGTCGGAGAGCCCACACGAGACACAGTAGCCGTGTACGCATGGGTTAGACAATGCCCATCGCCATTAATACACTTCATATTAGACCGTTTTAATGCATGTTCACCCGGCCATTGTGAATGAGCGACACTGTTTATCACCGACCCCCGTATAAGCACCGATGGCAGCAGCCCCCTGCGCCCCATGGGTCGACGGGGGGGGGGGCAGGCCCACATTTGTCTTGCACGAGCGGTACCCATAAGGACCGATAGCCCACGATAACAAATTCTCCGACTATTTCGTGTATTACATTGTATCATACATAATACATGTATTATGTATCAAGTGTGTTTCAATGATCCACAACAATGTGAAGGATGCAATGCTCAAAGTTTCACCAGAATCACAAGTAATGCCAATGAAAAATAATGCAACTTGGATATTAAAAAAATAATGAGAATAAAGATGAAAATTGTGACTGCGAAAAAAGATTGAGGAGGGTGAAGATACGGTGATGTAGTCAGGCTACGAATATAGTTCGTTAGCCAACGATGACTTACGAGGACCACATCGTGTTGCCCGATATTATTTCTGGCATCGACTCGACTACGGGCTATGATCACTCGTTCACGAATCGTCTACATCGGTTTTCCAGTCTTGTGACTCATTTCAACCGAAATATCATTACAAATAAGACATCAGTGTCCTCGATAAACAGAAGTGAATATATTTTATTTTTGTCAATGATCGTATGATCGCTATTGATCCCACAATCGGACATTACGAATTTTTCGTGAGTAAAGGATACGTCGAACAATAGTCAATTACATTGTCAACGTTGTCAATTATCGTACAGGGTGGGACTTGTGACAGAAATTGTATGGAATAATGATGATAAAAAAAAAAAAAACGGGCGAGGCCACCTCGAAGGTCCAGACGGTCATTCAGACATATTTATATTTACATATATGTATGCATACGCATATCAGACATTCTAATTCTTCTGGCAACTTGGCGGACACACGAGTGAATACCCGTGGGGCATGGCGAATCGTCAGTCCCGAGGATACACCCCGTGGAACCCTCCCACGCTGATATCACGATAGTGGATCACCTCTCGTTTCTGCCACGGCTATTGTAAATACACATACACACGACTACGTGTATACCTACTATCCTTTCGAGGAACTATATGTATATCCATATATATACACATATACACAAAGGTTTGGAACCCGTAGGGGGGAAATCAGTTATATTTGTGCTTTGTTGTGAGAATAAAAGCCCGGCGGTAACGACCCCACTGTGAATGCTCTTGCTGTCGTTGAGCATTTTCATCGAGGATGCATTCGTAAACTTTAGTCGCGCGTTCGGCTCGCGATACACAGACCATTCCTCTTTGTCGCCTGGTACGGCCTACGTACGTGTATATACGTATATATATAGTCGTGTGTTAGTAGTGAGAGTCGAGCTAAAGATGACGAAGAATCATTCTCTCACGAAGATTCATCGCTTCATCGTTTTCATTCGCCTTGGAAAATTTTTCAATTCTCAGCTCGAAGCCTACGTCGACTCGGTTCGAAAAGAAATGAAAATTTTGAAAGAAATTGATCGAGAACAAAGATTTTGTCGAGGAAATCTGTCACGAGGCGCATAAATTAAATATGCAGATGGATAATTCTGTTACAAAATAATAACGAATGAAGCTCCGAAATGCAAACAAAAGCGAGATTGGAATAATTTCTAAATACATCGATCGGCGAAAGTAAAACGAGAATAATCGTGAAGATGCGAATAAGGCGAAATCAAGAAGAACGAAGAATAGAATTTTCCATTGCGTTCGAACGTTGCCAGAATATGTAATGCAATGGCGTTCGGACTCGAAAACAAATTGCCATTGCCCCGTTGCTTTGTCAGCGTGCCAATAATCCTCGGGTTGTGTGTGTGCGCGTAGTTTTTCGGCCATTTCGTAACAACGGAGACACGACGAACACGTTCGAGGACCCGGTTAAATGTGAAAACGCGTTAATCAGAGAAAAGCAAAAACGCCGTACGACTACGACGATGTTTCGATGTACTCGCCGAATTTATCGAAACCCACACGGAGGCTCGAACGGATCTCGATGCCCGTTGACGAAGACAGTGGAGATACGTGAACCTCTCTTGCCTTGATATTTCGAACGCGCTCGATTAATCCTGAAAATTATATCGCTCGCGATGCACCGGCGAAGAAACCGTGCTCTCAAACTCGGTGCACGAACCCACACGAACAAACGCGATGTTCGAGGGTATGATAAATCTTTTGGTGTGTACTGACCCTCCCCTCCCCCCTCCGAGAAACTATACATAGTATGATAAGTTTTGCGCGGACTTCTCCGCCTTCTACTCGCTCATCGCCTCTTGGTCTTCCAGCCCCGCTCTCTCATTATCGTTCTTACCTTCTCCCCCGCATTCGCTCTTCACACATTTTTCTCACTCTATACGCCCTCCATTTCGAAATAGATTCCATAATCATCATTCGAAATTCTAAAATTGCACTGCTACGCACTCGTACGTCGAATGACAAAAAGAGAGACTAAGACAGAACGCACGAGACTTGTCAGAAGTTTCAGAACATTGCCCTGAAATCACGAACATTTCATATTTTTTAGGGTGACTCAGATATCCTGAATTGCAATTAGTGACTATCATTTTTCCAATATCCAACGATCCAACTAACGTCAATCATGACAAAAACAACCTTTCCAAGTTTCTAAAACGATTGTCTCGAAGCACCGGAGCTTCAGTAAATGATTGAGAATTTCAGGGTTTAATGAAAGTCGACGAGCAATGGTTTTCCCATACAACATATGGGAGATGGTAACGCGTGGAAATTTTCGCAACGGCGAAAATCCTTTATCCACAAATCGCCAGAGATAATTTGCAGTCGTGTAGACATGGCAAATATCTGTACAAGAGATCCGTAGTACTGCGAGACGGTCGACAGTGGGTGGCGACGAGATAGTACAAGGTGATGTATACGCGGAGGGTAAGAGGCGGAGGGGGAGGGGGGGGGGCAGGCCAAAGACTGTGTGTGGCCTTAATATATACTATAGAACAATACGATATAGCATACGAGGACGTTGGCATGGGTGAAAGATCGTGTCGAGAGAGCTAGCGAGAGAGAGAGAGAGAGAGCGTTATAGAGGGAGAGGCCAGAGCAGAGGGGATTTCAGGGGATCACTAATACAGAAGATGTTTGCGAACCTGTTAATAATGCTGCGTTTACTCGCCAGGTTATTAGCGATGGCAAACACTTTAAATTGTACTCGCAAGTCGGATCGGTAATAGACACGGGTCCCGAAGTTAGTTCCCCCGTTCCCCGGAATTCCTTTTTCTTTCAAGGTCTCCATGATTAACATTCAGACGCTAAGATGGAAGCGTCGATTCATATTTCACGAATTGTCTTTTGATTTTTTCTTTATATTTGCCACGACGTGAAGTCAACGTGAGGTTCATTGGAACAAGTGAGTCCGGAATATGAAAAATGATGAAGAGAAGATAAGTCCCCAATGGATTTCGATAACCCCACATCAGCAATAGCGACAGAGAGCAGCAGGCTCTCATTCCACGGATGTTGGTCGTGTTTGCAGAAGCGACGCAGCGATAAGATGTCCGGAAGAGATGGTTCGGGAAGGGGGGCCCAAGGATTTCCTTCGAAGAAGCCAAATTCCGTGATACCTACTCCAGAGGTTCTCTCCTATCCTTCCCCAAGCCTCACAGCCAGTCTAGCTCGGTCCTTTGTCGCCCGCGAAACAACATTTCCCCGCGTTTCCACCTACGCCCGCCCCTAACCTACCCTCACGGTTTCTCCCCAGAGCAACAACCCCCTGCCTAGTTCACCTACCGCCCCCCCGGTTTTCCCATCTTATCCCTTTCGGGTTCATCTTCGCTCGTCTGGGCTTCTTCCATCGGATCGCGTCCTTATGTCCCTGAGAGAGCGTGTATCTGGCTACGTGAACGCTTCCAGTGAAAACTAAACTGGTTTAGCTGCTAAGCACGTTACAACCCGACCCCCCTCCCCTTTAATAGCTTATAGGTAAACAAAATTAACATATCTTAACAGCGTTAAGAATTTCAACGTGGCAACGTGTATGTGTTTGCAAGAGTGTGGAAAGAGGATAGTGAAGTGGGGGGCCTGGAAAACGGGGGGGCTCGATGCTACCGCCGCGCGAAGCTTCTCGCTGTGGTACCCGGGGACTCCACGGTGGAGTACACTCTAATATACCAAAAGCCGCCCGCGCGTCCCGTGGTGTTTCCGTAAGTTTGTTAAGTAGCTGCTAGCGTAAACCGCCATGAACCTAACTGACACACGATACGCGAAATGCCCGGACGGTAACAGCGGTTTATAACGACGTCTTTGGTAACACAACGTTGAAAACCTCGCGTGTATGACGCAACCTTATACCATACTTTCGGAAGCTGTTCAAGCTGATGCTGATGGGATATATCATCTCGGTGTTTTACGTGGGGGGGGGGGGGGGGGTGGAACGTAAGAGTTGGGCGGAGGGTTGTTCTTTCGTCTAAGACGTTGGGGAGGTTGGAATTTTGCGTTCAAGTTCGTGTGGGAATGTTCACTGGGCGAACTTTGTTGAAGCATACGGAGGGTTTATTGTTTGTTGGGAATCTGTCGGGCAGTAAAGATTCGTTGACACTTGTGGGATGGTGAAGGAGACTATAACGTAGGAATTGACATTATCGCCCATAGTAGGCCTTAGTAAAATATCTGATCGACTTAGAATACAAGATGTCGCCTTCCAACCGGTCGTGTAATCATTATTGTCTTCAAATACAGGATATAAAGGCAACTAGCGTTGCTTACAGACATATCCGAATTGTTTCGTTCCAGGAACAAAATTTCCGCCTACAAATTTGAAAAAAAAAATTCAAAATATTTCGAATCCTCACGTTTCTCACACATTCCTCGTGAACTTTGCCGCGTAATGCAGTCACGACAATGCACCTGATGGTCTCAGGTTCCCGGTACATGAGAATTCTCCGATCGGACGTTGTCACGACATTTTACCAAGTTGCCGGATCTATCAGTCGTCGAATCTTCCGAGTCCGGTGAACGCTGCGGTCTCACTGGTGTTCTATAAATATGTAAATCCGTGGATTTCTCGGTGCGCCACGCGTGCTTGCCGGACAACGAGAAAAAAAGAAAAAGGATGAAAAAGGTTTCCCCCAAACGATACGAGAGCGGTTGGATGTACTATCACTTGACGTCACGTATTGCAACGCAAAGTCGTGACCCTCTATTTCGTTTTCTCGATCGTCTCTGTGGCCCTCGCACAGATTTCGACGTTTCTTTTCACAGTTTTTTTTTTCATTCACTTTGCGTTTATCACACATGTACGACCGTACGTCGAACGTTACAGCGTTTGCGGTGTCGTGGCACCGATATCATCCGGTCTCCGCACTGGGATTCTTTACCTATTGCATTATTCAGCATGGCGTATAATGTTTCGAGTGAATTTTGCGAATTTCGTTGCATTCGAAGGCTCTTTCGTTGATCGGGATTAATAATAATAATTATTGTTATAATAAATACTAATAACAAGTCTCTAAAACCGTCCTGTTAAAATCGTTAGATGAGAAGTGATTCAATCGTAACAAGAATGATAATAACAGTAATAATAATATTGTAAACAACTTTGACTTCGATCGAAAAAGGTCGACCGAAAAAATCATGTCTTCGAATTTCGACCTCAATATAATCACAATTCCGTTCGCAAAATATTTACATACGCTTGTGTATCGCAAACCATGAGTTTGACGACGACGCGAACGGTTACCAATTAGTCGACGAATTCCACGAACACAAAAGCCACCGAAATTCGTGCTACCAGATCGCAGGTGAAGCAACGTTCTAAATCTTGCGTTGCGATACGATCTCTTGTCCTCTCTCTATCTCTCTCTTACACTCTTTCGGCAAGTTCGGGGGGGACTCGTTTCAAAGCGTACGAAAATCCGTTAGAGAGTGAGAAAGACGATATACGATCATGAGATTCGGATAAACAGAGAACGAACAGACGAGTATGGTACGAAGAAGATGCGAAACGAAAGCGCACGCAAAAGAAGGGCATAACATAATTTTGACGGGTTTGTTTTCGTTTTTTTTTTTTTTTTTTTTTTTTCGTCGGAATAACACGAGAGACGAATAACCAAGTAGATCGGATCTTGGGCGGTTGTTTTGTGTTGCAGGGGTCACTTCGGTCACCATCTCCCCCCCCCCTCCCCCGCCGAGGTGCCAGGCTTGTTTGTACTCGGAATTATAACGAAACGATGTATATATCTACATATATGGATGTATATATATATTCGTGTTATGGTTTTATTTCGCTATTGACCGGCACTCTAATACCAAATACGTAGCTTTGAGTTCTTTTAGGTTCTTCTGAATACTTTTGGGTTCTTTTTTTTCTTAATAATTCCTGTGATTACCTCTTGGTTGAACTATGAACCGAATTTCAGTCTGATTCTAATATCGGATAATACTAAATTAGGACGAAATGAAAATATATATACATATATGTATGGATCTTTAGAGTTTAGCTCAGCGGGCGAGTGCCGATTGACTCGGGGCATTAACATTTCGAATTTAACATTGCGTCAATGGGCCTTCGCACATGTGTAAGTCGTGTACATGAAGAACCGTCAATTCCGAAGTTGATTCGGGGGAATGATTGGAGACGACGAAGACGTGGCTGATTTTCTTATTTATTCCTCCCCCCCTCCTCCCTCTTCATCGTGCTCGTTACTCAGCAGGTGGTAATAATTAACGCCGTTGTATTCGGCCGGAATGTCTCACGGCATCCCAAAGCAATCGAATCGAGACGAAGGGACAGACAGACGGGATTCCGTCGAGCGGCGGGTATTCACGGGATCAAGACGCGGCAGACGAACGACGGGGTTTGAAACACGGCAATGGGCCAACTCGGGGGGTGGCCTCGTGTGTGTTTCGAAGAGTCGATCCTGTCAAACTGACAATCAGGTCGAACACCGCCTCCGAATATTGCTACAGGAGCGAGGAGGGGGGAGGGGGGATCTTGAAATTTCGGCGTGATCGAATCCCTGTACCCGAATTCTCATCATCTTCCATTACGAAACATCGGCATAACCGTCACGGATGAATCCGGAACCTTGGTGTACAGTCATTGTCAAAAGTTTTCACTAATTGTGATAAACAAAATTGATCATTTGTTTAATTTGATGAAAAAAATAATAATTTAGAGATATTTTATAAAGACTGATAAATAGTTTTTATGTTAAATTGAATTATTTTGCTATTAGATTTTCTGTCATATTGTGTTTTGATTTATTAGAAATAATCTTTTATAATAGATTTTTATATTTTATATTTGAATTTAGATTAAGTTTTATTATTGAATTTTTCTGTGAATTGCAACCAAAGTTTATGTTCCATTTGAATGTGTATTTTTGTGTATGATTTCTGTGTATCATGTTCGATCTCAGACGGGCCGTAAAAAATGTGAAATTCCACGATTTTGGGTGCTGGTGTTGTTTCCAGACTTCCGACAAGCCCAAACCAAGTACATTCGGTTTGAACAGACCTGACGGATTTTCGATAATCGTAACGAGAGAATCGAGAACGTCTGGGCGTCAGAACGCGCCTCCTTCTCCCTTCCTATACGGCAAATATCTCGACAGCGAGGCATTGCTTCGTATTCCTTGACAACAACGAGACGACGTATCGCCTCTGGCGTTATAACTGATGTTCCACGAAGATCTGGGCATTGTGTGTGTGCGCGCGCGCGTGTGCGTGTGGATGATCGTGGAAACGTCAGTTGTCGTGTATCAAAATCGAAATCCTGGGAGGCTGGAGCCCAAGGATTTGCGATTGATTATTCTTGCAGGGTTTGAGTTTGGACCGATGGACGAGAGACAGTCCTGGAAGCCGTCGAATTAATTATCCATTGAATATATCACGCGGATGATTAACTGCCGAGAGCTTTCGATCAACTTGAAAATCTTTAAAATTAAAATGGTGCAACCCTTTTTAATTTTGTTGCAAGAAAACAACAGAAACAATGAAAAATCAATAGATTTTTGTCTTCTCCCGGGAACTCTGGCCGAACGACGCTACGTAGACCAAAAGTTCATAGAAACAATGTTGTAGAGAATTGAATTTCCTACAAAAAAGTTCTCGACGACAAATATCTGACATTGATAGGTTGTGCGTGGGGAAAGTTCGAAAGTTGGGCAAAGTGCGAAGGCGCGCGACTAGTTAGGCGTTTAGAATTTTATAAGTTCGAAGCGTTGTCCGTTCTTAACTTTTGACCCCTCTGTCCTTATTATACTATCGATGTTCACTCGGTTCGAACAATTTTATTGGAAACCCGGTTTCAGTTGAGATTTGTGAGCCGCCGTTCGATCGAGAATCAATAATCGGTTTGTTTTTCACATTTTTATTGTCCACAATAAAGACACCTGCTGTTAGACGAAGGAGGACCGCCTACGGTCAGTCTTGTCGAAACTCGGTCTTCGGATAAACAGGTCAAACGCCTTGCCTCGCTGTTGGGGATAATCAACATTTTTTTCCCGAAGCCACGGGGTGGCTCGTCACACCTCCTTTCACCGACATCGACGGCGCCGCTTTTCATTTCAATCAAGTGTCCCTCGAAACCTGTCCCATTGTGAAAGCAGATTTTCCGTTCATCTCGAATGACTGCAAAAAATAAAATAAAAAAATTATCGTTCCCCGAAGAATCGAAGAAAAAATTAGAGAAAATTATTTCAACTTAGATTGTGAGTAATATATATAAACCTCAGACTTCTTTATACCCCCTCCCCCCCCCTCTGCACCCATAATCTCACGACTATTTTCTCCGTTCGATCGTTAAATCTAACGAGCTCGTAAAAACGTGAAAAGAATGAAGGAAAAGAACTTTGGTTCTTGCCTCTCTTCATCACGTACACAAAACCTGCGACCTACTCTCTCTCTCTCTCTCTCGTCTTTTTAACCTTTCTTTCTGCAGTTATTAATAATTTACGATAATTATCCGTTCGTTCGTGAGTCTCTAACAGCGAAAGATCGTAAATTCGAGGACCCGAAGATGACTATCCGGATCATTATCGTACAGATGTCAAATGTTGCACGCTTGACATTACGATTTTATTGAAAATCGATTTTCGTTATTCAGGACCTAAAATACATATTTAACGACAGTGGGCTGACATTAAATTTAATTTTTTACGTACACTAGGTGCTTATCGATGAAAAACAATATCAATAAACGGGGTTAAAATTGTTGTTATTTGTTTCTAATTGCTAATTGTTTCTTAAAATTCAAAAAAATTATTGAATTCTCGTCAAAATTGTTATTAATTGCAAATATTGCTTATCGACGTTAACAATCATTATTTTTCACGATAAAAGTACTGTTAAAAAATTTCCAACAAGGACACAGTCCGGTGGCACGTGAAAAAAAAAAAAAATTACTAATTATCGCTCGAACTTATCGGCGTCTGAATTGTTGAATCTCCAGGGAAACCGAAGCGAAGATTGTGTGTATGTGTGAGAGCTGTACATATAGCCAACTTCGAACCTCGAATTCCCGTGATAATTTAACAGTCAATTAGCTCGAGGTTTCTCCGTGAGCCAACGCCGAACTCCAGTTGTACGGGGCGATAATATCGACTGGTAAGCGTTATTTTGCTGAAATCGCTTAGGTCCCCCGTACGGTTCGTTGGATCTTTGAATTCTCGATTCTCTCTTATCGTTGCATCCTCGTCGCTCCTTTCTCTCGTGGCCCTTCGGCAACATGTAACTGCGACGACGGCGTCGCGGGGTTGAAGGAGGAGGTAGAGGAGGGGGGGGGGATGCATGAAGGGTGCCGCCCCGTAATTGTTTGATTACTCAGCACGCTTCCGCTGGTGCTGCTGAGGCGGTTAAACTCCAAACTCCACGACCGAAACCCAAGATATTGCATCTCGTTTCCACAATCTTCGATATGTATATATATATATATATATATATATATATATACATAATCTATGTCTGTTTTCGCTATTTCGTGAAATCGAAAATAAATCACAATGTCTGTCTTTTCAATGTAATGACAAATTAAACAATCAGTCATTTTCATTTCAAAACGACGTGTCCACAAGGATTATATTTTTTTTTCACGCGACTACTTGATTTCAACGTATTCAAAGAAATCAGATGCACGTCATACAACAATACCGTCATCTAATATCATATAATTCGTTGTATAGGAGATAAGTGACCCAGTTGGCAATCTCGACGAGTGAATCGTGCTCACCAAGCTCGATGATACAACGGTCAACTTTTGTAACGTTCGTCAACGCCATCTATATACACATACTTTTTCGGTATCAAAGTATCAACCGTCGTGCGAAAGACTTCTCACGATAAGTAACAAAGCCTTATATACTTCTCGGCCTGTAACGTCGTGAAAAAAAAAAACAACCACGTCTTTCGAACAAAAAGAACAGAGACGAGACGCAACGAAAACGTATAGAAATGAGTGAGACGCATGAAGAAACTCCCGCCGCGAGAGTAAAAAGATAGCTCGACTCGAGAAATAAAAAAAAAACAAAAAAAAAACCCCCAAAGAGCACGAAGAACACGTGAAAGACGTGAAGGACCCCGGGGGAGTATCAATCGGAGATCGGGGGGCTCACGGGGGAGAAGATTATTTTTATAGAAGACTTATACTTCTTCCGTGATCTGGTGTCCTTTCACGGATGGCTTACAGAGGGATTCGAACAAGAAATCGTACACACACACACATATATATATATAGCGTTAACGTACATTCGACATACCACTCGGCAATCGTTTCTTCGTCCTCGCCGCACATAATCTCACCCACCGAAATAAAAAACTTTGTCCTTGGTGTTGCCTTTTATCCCTTTCAACATCCACACCCCTTTTTCCATCGTCTCGCGGAGAAGTAAAACTCTTATCAAAAATTGAAAACCCTGTTTCAATTTCATTTTTAATTATTCTCCGTGTAATTAGTCATTAAACGATATAATCTTTGTGAGGATTGTCCGTAGAATCATCGCCTATCTACTCATTTGTGTGTAGTACTTCACGGCCCACATGCTTTATGCATCGAGCTATACCGAAATTCGGCAATTGGTGCACCGGCTTTATGAAATCGGTCACGCGAAGAAACTACGAGGCTCACAAAAGATCGTTACGCTTCAACGATCTGATATCATTATTATTATTATTATTGTTGTTATTATTTTTTTTTTGTTATCCGCCATTCGAGTTCGGGGGTTTCGTTAAGATACTTATCTCGTGTCGTAGTTTTGAATCGAGATGGAGAAAATGTGAAGGAGGAAAAAAAAACGGGTTCGATTGGTCGTTGCGTGGGAGAATATATATATATATATATATTTATATGGGTGTGTGTGTGTGTGTATTTACGGGGACCAAGATCGTGACAAAAAGTTCATACGCGTGACACTTTCTTGTTCTATACCGGAGACGAAGAAAAAAAAAACCAACTGGAAACCATAGGCGTTCGGTATTCAACCGAGAACCTGACAAATTCTTACCTGCGTGTCATACGCACTCGCGCATCCATCTGGGTGACGACCGAAGCCTGGACAATAATGCGATCGTCGAATACGGATCGTTAAGTATCCATGAAAGTGAAAAACAAAATGTTTTCCACAACTATTTGATTTTTTTTTCATTGAATATTAAAGTTGAAACTGATTTTTTTAAATAAAGAGTAAAACGAACCAGTTTCCTATTGAATAGTAGAATGGATCTATTTTCTATTAAATAATAAAGTTAAGACATTTTTTATGAAACAATAAAATCAATAAATTAATTTTTTTATTTCCGTGTAATTTGGGTTCTATAATTTTTTACACTTTTCTTGATTTGGCATGGTGTTGCACCACTTGTAGTTATTTTCTAGTTTGAACATGGGCTCATAGGTATATATGTATATGCATATGCAAAGTCAGTTGTTCGGTCGAATATACGTAAATCAGTTTTTTAAATGCACATTAAGAACCGTGATAGCCTTGGGCAGTGGGAGGTGTGTTTTTTTTGAATTTATTTTTTATTATGGGTTGAAAAATAACAGACACGGTATATGGATGCAGAAGTGGGAGTGAACGAAGCTTCACGATGAAACGTATAATGGGTCTAATATTTTGACAGCCCTTTGCGAAACGCGTTCGAGATCCGAGAGAGTTGATCGGTTCGCATCTGAGAAATGGCCTTCGGACGGATCTTCGGGGTTCGAACCGATGACGGGAAAAAATAATTGAAAAAAAAAAAAAAAAACATTCCTTACCCAGTGTGAGGATGGTTGGAGCGCGTTTTGGCGTTTTCGTCGTACAGCTCGAGGCAGCGGAAGCAGGTGCATCGTTATTCGTCGGATCTGCGTTTGTGGCACCTGCCGCAAACGCAGATCGATGATCTCTATTGAAACCGCACCGGATTTGCGAATTTGGTGAATTCCTTGATGAATTCATCGGGAAATCATGTATCTACTTTTTTGAGTAATCGACTTTCCCACGAGGTGTTTTGGATAGGATTTGTCCCCCTAACCACGCTAGAACAAAGATCATTTCGATCAGACCAATAGAAAAAAAGTTATGGCCAAAAAACCATTTTGTTCGTTTTGAAGAGACAAGGGTTCGAGGGTCGAAAAATTGGGGGTCTAAAAACCTTCAAAAGTCCGAAAAACTTTCTTTCGGCTTGGCTACGAACGAAACGACGTTCACTACAAACCTTTTCACACCCAACTCTATAAGATAAACGCATAAAAATCGATTTTCCCGACTCATCATTTTGAAAATCGAAATTTCGAATTTTCGAGCAATGGACTTTCGCAAGGGGTGTTTTGGATAGGATTTGTCCCCCTGAACACGCCGGAACAAAGATCATTTCGATCGGACCATTAGAAAAAAAGTTATGGCCAAAAAACCATTTTGTTTGTTTTGAAGAGAAAAGGGTTCGAGGAAAAGTGCGTGTACGCAAAATCGAAATTTTGAATTTTCGAGCAATGGACTTTCGCAGGGGGTTTTTTGAATAGACATTCACAGCTCCAATCTCATACATGGAACAATTTATCTTTTTTAGACAAAGTTCATGTATTTTTTTTTTTACTTAAGTGGGCAGGTAGAAGATGACGATCCCGAGCAACGATGAACCAATGAAAGTCCGTTCCGTAGACAGCAAGGCGATGGCGAATCGAATGCCGATCGGCCATCGAAACGGGGCAACGGGGCACACAGTTCAGTCACGAACAGCTCCGATGCTCATCGCACATGCCTCTCCCCTAATTGGGTCCCGATCGTCGTTTTCCTTTTCTTTTTCCTGTTTTTTTTGTTTTCTCCGGTGTTTTATAACGGTTGGCGAATAAGTCTGTGGACCGTAGGCCCGGTGATTGGTTGGCCGGTGCAGAGATAGAGGGGTCCGAGAGTATCGTGCGTCGGTTGGGGGGGCCCAAGGCCCTTTCGCTCACGATGATCGCAGGGGCTCCGGGGGTCCGTCGTGCCGCGCTACATCCGCGACGTATAGCCAACCTTTGACGGGTCTGCAACAAGAACAAGTGTTAAATCAGCCTCCCCGCTACGGACAACGGACTCTATCAGATGGTAATTATGTTTACCGGCTGATACAAGACGATGGCCGCCCGATACTCCTATTCGAAATTTATAACGGGTGAGTTTCGACAGAATTATTTCACGATGGTGAATGGCCATTGAAAGGGTTATATATCCGGTTGTTTGGGGTAAAATTGAGGGATTTTAATCATTCATTGTCAGCCACCTTAACATATTTTTATACCGGATGCTGTATAAAATACAGGATCAATTTAAAAAAATCAAAAAATGTTGTGGGAACTATTGTTGTCTCAAAACACCTTCACTATAATGATCATTCAGGATGAGCATGAATGTCTCTAAAACGGCTCTGAGGAAATGCAAAAAGAACCTAAAATATTTCATTGCTGTAATATTAAACGGTCGATCGATTGCCTACCGGGTTAATGGGTCACTCGGATCACCCGGTACGTAAAATACGTTAAAGAAGGGTACAAGTTAGCGACTGGGGCACAGTGAGTGACGTACGATACGGAGGAAGGAAGGGCACACCGGCCAGTCTATAATATATAATAAAAATGCATCCACACGCCTCGATGAGTTGATTGTCTGCTTGTCAGGATGCCAAAACGTCCGAACTCGTGCATTTCATATCGCGTTACGCGCCAGTACGTATATAATGGTATATATGTATATGTATATATAGTATCCATACTCGTTTGCCATAAGCTAGTGGTGATCCCGGCACTTGTGCACCACAACGGGATGATACGTCCGCCCTCGGCGATCGTTCAGCATCGTTCTCTCAGTTCTCATTCCTTTTCATTATTATTATCATCATCTTAATATATATTTTTTTATTATTTAATTTATTTCTCACCCGAACAATTTTCCTCCCATCTCAAAGATCACCGATATAATAAAATTTGCCATTTATTCAACGTTCGATCACAACTTTGTCTTATGAATTTTTATCCGCCATTGAATGATATTTATGGAAAAAAGTAATTCATAACAAGATATCTCTTTCTCAATGTGTATTTTCACATCCAACAATCTCGAACTTAGGAAGATTTCGTCACGTGTGTGTCGTCCCACAAATAATTCCCGCACGACGCGAACGAAGTTGGTCGGAAACTGTTTTCCCGAAGACACCGAGGTTTGGGTTGTTGGAATGGTGGATGACGTGTGCGCGCGCCTTCGGTGCTTTCCTATCGTGCCCGTTAAACCGTGGAACACGTTATACCCAATGAAAATTTGCATACGAGTACACATGGGCTTCGACGTTCGAAACGAAAGCAGCCTACACACGGAGTGGCATCGGAGATGAAGGATGTGCTCTCGATGGCGTCAACGTGGTTTCCCGGCCCAACGTCTTCGTCGGCCGGGTTCAAGACGTTCGGAGAATACGGCGGACGAATCGCGAGGCAATGGTGGCTTATACGCGGGAATCCCGGCCACACGGCAGATGTCATATTCCCATTGTCTGTGTTATGGCGCGAGATAGAGAGAGAGTTAAGTACTCTAGGTACTAAGTGCTGTTTTATTTGTATAACAACAGCCACTTTGGTAACCATTCTCGTGTGTCGATAAGACACATGTGCATTGTTTCCCGTGTGATGACACCTGGTGACTTTCGTTCCATCCGTTTGTGGACTTGGGGTACACGTGAGCGAGTTAAGAAGGTGTTCATTCGTTACGATGGTCCTTAAGGATTCTCGTAATTTTTCAAGCCATGTTAACATAGTTTTATTGGAATACACTATAGGGTATCAGTTACAACATATATTGACGTACTTGTATGAATTTTTTCATGACAATTCCTTCGATTTTGGCGGAACTGTCGCCATTGTTCGAAAAGACCACCATAGTGGCTATCACAACTTCGAAAATCCGGAACATCGTGCCAGTTGACAAACGTCTTCGTTATTGCGTTAGACGGCATGGTGCATCATCAGCACGCTAGTCCAGACATCATTGCGCCAAATGGAACTATCTTCACCACTAGTCGAGCGCCTTCACTTTGATCTCGGTCAACAGGGAAACTTTAGACCCCCCCGTATATTCGGTTCTCAACTAACATCCCACACGAACTTATACTTCCGAGATCGACCATACGGCCAGTACCCATCCAGCTGTCGTCAATTAGCTCCCACCTCAAAACCTCCCAAAATCCAACACAACTCACATCCCAATCTTTTCGAACCCTTGGCAATCCATTCTATCGTCAAAAAATCCAGCATTCAAACTTCTCCGTTGGAATATCTTATTGCCTCGGTGAAAACCAAACACTTCGGACAATAGATGTTCATCAACGGCAAAGGGTTGTGGGTGTGCTTGGCATTGGTGGGGCGAAGGAGTCGCGTGGGTAAGTCGAGCCGAGCGTGGAAACGAACGTGCGAGTGAGACACACATCTGAAATTCGAGTTGTGTCATCTCGCTCATTCTCTAGGACGGATTCCTACCTCCCTGGCCCCTCTTCGAATCTCGCTCCAACGTCTTCCTTCCTCCGCGCGATACTCGCTTGATGTCCAAAGGTGCTTCCAACCCTCAACCACCCAGCTACCCCTCCGTCTCTCTCCGCTGCCTTGGTCTCAGCCAAATTGTACAATAACAATCCTAGTTGAGGCTGCCGCCGGTTGCAGACCCGCTGCCGTCACAGTCGTGCACGGTGAGCTGGTCCTTCTGCCCCCCAACCCCCGGCAACAACTAAATCCACCCAGCCCCCGCCATCCAGTTGTTCCACTGGTGTTGTGTACATTAGCGAATGCTCTGAAGGCAAGACAAACGGAATATTACACAAATACACCCCGGGTTCCCCGGTAACCGACTATCTTCCGCCACGTATGTCCCTTTCTCGCCACGGTGAGTCTTGGATATTCCTACGAGCTTGTGAGAGCTCGCGCGCGCCCAGGGAACATGGAAGGAGAGGAATCAGTGGGCGAACGTTTGGGGGCGACTAGGTCGGTCGGACGTGTCCGTGTGTCTTGGTGTGGCCCCCGTCACGGGCCCTACGGCCATTTCGTTCCTCGTCCACGAGCCCACAGAAGCGGGCAACACAACACAGTTCCTCTGTAGCATCATCCGCGTTACCGAACATCAACGACGGCGTAACGTCTTCTGTCTTAGGAACCGGCTAGGAGACCGCCTCCCTCAGTCGTTTCATCTCTTGCGGGCGGTAGGTTGAGGACCGTGGATGAGGATGAGCAGGACCACGGTGAAACAGTGGGAGCCGGGGAAGGGTGAAGATGCAGTCCGTATAGTCGGAAGGGATGTGCCACCTTCAAGGGGTTTCAACGGAGTTTGGACAATTTCGGGAACGGGCTACGTTCCGATTGCTTACCCTAATTCGTAACGTTTGCGCGCCACGAGCATACCGGGCATCAAAGTACTGTACCCAGACACACATACATACGGACATTTCATCTTGCCATCTTCCTCTTACTCTCTATCTCTGTCTCGTACTGGTACTTTGTTTAGTGTCAGTGTAGAGACGGAGACAGTGAAGACAGAACGTGAACGCATCCACCACAGAAGGTCCTAGGTGCGGTGCATAACGGTTTGTGGATGAAACTATCCTCCCCTAGTCGTAGTACACCGAGTAGTATAGTGTTGTGCTCCCATTGACGGATATGTACACATCCCGGGCTCATCGGGTTCTCACTAGTTGCAAGACAATTGTTTCATCGTTTCCGTAACTGAATGCCGACCGAA
This sequence comes from Diplazon laetatorius, assembly GCA_963662125.1. NCBI lineage: Eukaryota > Metazoa > Arthropoda > Insecta > Hymenoptera > Ichneumonidae > Diplazon > Diplazon laetatorius. The sequence continues at coordinate 20,126,279 of OY759155.1, read as the reverse complement.
CATTTGTCGGTCCACGAAGACCGAATGGAATACACGTTGTCGCAACGAAATTTAGGTATAGTTCGAAATACTCTTGAGTACTCTTGGAAGGTATCTTTTCTAGCAGCATGAGTTGTTCTTTGCTGATTTATTTTTGTGATGTTGAATCGATTATCAAAAAAATGATACAGGCTAAGTGAATGTTTTTTTTTTCGAAATATCTCTGTGAATACACGTTTCTCGGAAAAAATGATTGGGATCTTTTTTATAGAAAATTCAATTTACTATAAAATTGATTCTGTAAGTTTTTTTCCAAATCTGGATATTTATCGAGTAATTATCAACAAATTGCAATGATATCTAGAAAATTGACTTTGATTACGATTTGGGACCTGATTTTATCATTTTTCCGTCAAAATTGAAAAAGCTCTCATTTTCTTTTATCAAAAATCAACTTTCTACGATTTATTTTCATTTTAACCACCACTTTAATACGCATATATATGTACGCGTGTTTATTAATCGTAACCGAAGATCTGAAGGACCGATCGGTGATGCGGGAAGGTTGAAACCACCACGCAAGGCTTATATTCAAATATCAGTCTCCCACCGTGGGTCCCTTTACAACCTGGCAGGTGGAGCTCCGAACTCCTGCGGGAAAAGGTTGGCGAGACAAATAAGCGCGAAGGCTCGACGCAATTTACGTATCAGGAGGCCTGTCATGCGCTTGTCTTTTTTTTTTATTTCCCTTCTCTCTCTCTCTCTCTCTCTCTTGCTATCCAATATCCACCGACGATATGCCCCAGCCGTCGGATATATATAGCATTTCGATTCACCTTTCACCCTGGGTGCGTGTTTTCCATGGACCATCCAACAATTTCTTCATCATCGTCTCAAGGATTCTCACATCCCTGAATCGTCTCTCTTTTTCGTGTCTTTCAATTCGTCGAACAACCGATATCACAGTGGCACACGTTGAACCATTTCACAACAAAAAAATCCTCTCAATAAAATCCATTTATGTTCGTATCCGTACCTAAAGTTTGGTATCGAGCACCAATGGCGCACGTGCCTGTCTGAAACCCATTCATCTTGATTCATTCCATGATCTATAGTCCAAGGATTGCACAATTGTCATGCAGACACAACTCCCAAAAAAGTACACCAACGTTCAAGGACTGTTGGGTTTTTTTTTTAAATCGAGGAAATCTCTTCAATGACGATTTTAAACAAACAAATGACTTGTGAAGCTTGCAAACTTCAAAAACCACAAAGAAAACATTTTTTTTATCCAAGTCGGGTCCCAGAATTTTTTTTTAATTGAGAAATAATTTTTTTTCGAACTTGGAACAAAATTATTTACTTCAATTCAACCCTTCCCAACCTTAAAAAAAACGTTTGGCTGTATCGTGACTCGACGGTTGAACGAGTACAGAGTTTCCCCAATTGGCACGAAAATGCGATCTTCTCTTGGCTGGGGTAAACTCAATCGGATCGGATGAGTAAATTCGATTTTTCCAGTTCACGTGACACTCCGCAGACAGTAGCGACAAACAATGCCCGATCGCGAGGAATAAGGACAACGGCTGACGGATAAACGGAGATAGTGAGAGAGTCGTAGAGTGAGTGAGAGAGCGAGAAGACGAAGCCTCGAGCCAGGGCGCCCTCGTTGGTATTTCACGGGGATTTGAACCGAAGACATTTTCACCCAATAAATAGATAGGCTCGTCAGGGCGTGTTATACACGTTGGGGGGGGGGGGGAGGGGGAGGATCCTTATTATAAACTCTCTAACTAGCTGCGCCCAACAGTATCTTCCTTCGTCCGACGTCTAACAGTTGCAACGTGAAATCCATCGTCTTCTTCGTCGTCTATCGTCGAGTTCCCCCACGTGGTCCTCCTGCCATTGGTGTGGGTACGATACTTGATGGGATTCCTAGCCGATGGTGCGGACAATCCTATTTCGGTAAAACCCTACTACACCCTCCCCCTCCCTCCCCCCCCGCCTCCACCCTGCAAAATCACTCGACGCAGCTTCCCAACAACGTTCGATGGCTCGCATCCCTCGTGACGGTTAGTATCGCAAGACAGTTAGCAATCAAGTTCGATGATGGTCCAACTTATAATTAATAACTTTCAAATTATTTGCGCTGTCAATTTTTTAGAAAGATTTTTTGCTCGATCAATTTGCGATTATTTGAAGGAGGAAAGTAAAAATTGTGAAAAACATTAATTTTCTGATGAGATAAAGAGGGGAACATGCCACCAGATGGCGCAACAGGTCCTTTTTTTGACCTTCAGTCAAGGTGGAATATTTTAGGTTGAAAAAACTGAAGGAGTGAAATTTATTCAGTGTGATTAAATGGGGATTGATTATGTTTGCTATTTTTTGATTATTCGTGAATGACAGTTCAAGGTCATATATCTGGGAGCCTTGTCGAAGAGAAGAATATATAAACATTTGGATTGATATATAAAGCAATGCAAAAAAAAAAAAAAAACAATTCAAAGGCTCATAGAGACAAAGTTGAAGAATAAAAATATTTCATCGAACGAATGACCCTTATCACTCTGTTATCAACACTTGTGTGTGTGTGACAAAACGTTAAATATCCAAATCGGATGAAGCGTCATGAATGAATAAATGGGCACGTTGGGAGTCTGTGTTAAAGGTGATTACACGTGAGCGTAGATTTTCACAACCCATTCTGTCCATAACTGCACACCAGCCAACGTTTCGTCACTACGTTATGCACGAATTGATGCAGCGAAGGGTTGCATCGTCCGGTTAGGCCGTGTATTCCAAAACCGAGCGGGCCAAACGGCACCTCTGAGCTATTGTTGCAACTGCCACGGTTAATTGTTAATTTGAATGGGTATGAAACCGGGGGGAAACTAGACAGTCCGGGTTCGAAATTATACCGGGTGTTGGGAATCCCAGCCGTACGTATGAGCGATGCAAAACCCGAGAATTGGAATGATATCACAACCTTGGGAACGCTTGTGCAGGGGAAGGGGGGGGGGTCCATGCGTCGTCAATGTGTAATCACAATCGTGTTGGATCATAACGTGAAAATTTCATGCTCCCAACGTACGTACGTTGTCGAGGAGGCAATCTGTGGTCAGCCTTCAAAGTTGTTCATGGAAAAGTATTGCCTGTTGTTTGACCACTTTAAGGTTTTTTTTTTTAAGGATTTTTTTTTGGGTTATTGCAAATCAAATTATTTTTTTTTCTGTTGTGACGAAATAGTGAGACTATTTTGAAAAAATTCTAAAAGTTCGAAGACCACTGGAAAATTATAACGCAATTTTTAAAGATCTTATAGATTTCTTAAAATTTTACAAATTTATAATTTTATTAACCATTATTAAGGTCCTCTAACATTTTAATCTTGAACGAGATAATCGAATGATTGATTATCCTGTTATCATAAAAAAATATTGCAATATCTAATGAATAGATATTAATTTTCATCAACGTCATTGATAATAATTTCCATAGACATAATCAATAATAATAATCGGACAATATAATATTGATATTAAATCAACAAAATTTTCACAATCAATAATTTCAAAATATAGCCAACCTTTTTTGTTTTCGAATGATCGAGGATATTGTATGAAGTGTAATCATCAACTAAGTTATTGATTCGTGTAGCCAGAAGCGGGTATTATAGTAGTCGAGTGATAATTAGTCGGAGGGGGTTGGGGAAAAGTTAAGTTGGGTAGAATTTTCAATTGACAACCATTGACAGATCACGCGTGGTTCATGCTACGTGATGTGATGGTTGTGTCCCGAGGCAATATCGACTACCGAAGCATAAACACACACACACACACACACACACACACCAAGGTCGGGCATCGAAAACTGGAGGCCATCGACGATACACAACGTTGTTCGGATGGCGTGGACGCCTCCCCTTCCCCTCCTCCTTCCCCATCGACCTGCACCATGCGGTGTATACCACCGTAATTACCTTTACCCTTAATTATCTATCCAATTAGCCCGAAGCTATTATGATTAAACCTATACTGTAAGTTTATAATAACAATTAGTTACTATATCGACCGAGGGGAGTGGGGGGGGGGGGAAGGGGGCTGTTGGCTGTTGGTACGACATGGTGATTCGCTATTTTCATCACTGGCATTATCGCGAGATAGGTGTTTGCAGTATACACCTCGTAAAATTTGTAAACCCCTCTGTCCCCACCCCCCAACCATCGCGGTTCGATTCAATTGCCCCAAAGTTTTCCAAAGCTCGATAAACTTGTTCACAATCGCCTTTGTGCGTTTCTCGACGAGTTTCCAACGATCAAAAAAATTAAATCACGATTTTGAATTTTTTTTCTTCTAGTTTGAAATCAATCAAAAAATTATTGATAGGATTTTTAGATCTTTCTTTGGTTACTCTTAATTTTCGAACGATCCTCCAAATATTTTAATAAATATTTTAGGATCAGATGATATTTTTGAATCAAATTTTTCAAAAATTATAATTAAAAATTGATAAATTGGATTTTTAAATTTGATACATGTTATATGTATATATATTTTTTTTCAACGTAAGGGATGTGTGTAAAGATTGTGATAGGGAATAATGAAAAATGTAATGGTACAATTAATTTATTAAGCTGCCGAAAAAAAAAAAAATCAATTTTTCGAATCGAAAAATTTCACAAACAATTCACGAAAAACAAGTATGGGTTTCAAAGCCGGTACATAATTCACAGCAAGGTCCAGAAGGCTCAATATCGCGGATTTAAGAAAATCCAAAATAACTTTCATTTCCTGACCCAAAGCTCGACGACTGTTCATGGCTCGTCTCATGTTTTTCGCTATCGGTCGCACGCGTTGAGCGTATCCTCGTATCCTGTTCAAATCGTCCTGCAACTCGTCGACCATTTCCTCCGATGTCTCGTCGATTCCGATTTCCCCATAACGACGATCGTTCTGCGACAGATCGGCCTCTCTGTCTGCTGGTCCAGTCTACTAAGAAAAATTAAAAAAAGTTATTAAAATATTTTTCATTTCGTATTATGCGACAAACATTGATTTAAAAAAAAATCATCGAAAAGGTCAATTTTCACACAAACAATTAAAATCATTTAAAAACAATAAAATCACCCATTGTTTTATCGGAGTTCTTTCTTGTCCTCGAACGACGGCCTCGCGAAATCTTTCAGCGTGGGAAAATTGTAATTCCAAGTACACGAGGACACTCGTGAAAATGATGAAATTTTTCATTGTGATTTATGGGGACACGACACAGGACGATCCACTAGCAGGACGATTTTTCTTTACTTGGCTTGGCTAAGTAGAACGAGCCAAAGTGTCTAATCCGACATTTATAAATTATATATAGACAATAATACTATTTATATATAGACTATATATAATTTTTTTCCTTGAGTGTCCTTTATAGACGTTAATAGGTTTTTATTTTCTTTTATTTTTTTATATACCGATGAGATGTTCAAAGTCAACGTGTCTCGGTGGTAAGTTGAGGTGAAATGATCGAAACCACTGGCTAACTCGATGCACAAATGTTTATAAAAAATATATATATATCTATTCATCCGATAGTTTCATTTGATAGTGAACGTTCCACAAATTGTTACAGTTCCAACCGGTCGACGCTGTGAAAAATTAGTTGTGGCAATAAAAATCTCCGTGAAAGACCATTCGTCACACGATGTGTCGTCGATAATCCAAATCGTTGAATGCAAACAGAGATAAGCCGCCACCAATCGCACCAAAACAATTTTCCGTACGTCTTATTCCGGGCTCTCTCGATGGTTTCACATATCCCGATTCGTTTTCACATTGAAAATTCGATACGGTATACTCGTAAAAATTTAATTGTCCCAGTACAATATAGACGCAAAACGATTGATAAACTTGTTCAAGCATTATTTTTTAACAAATGTTTTTTTCTCATGCAGTCAAACAAATTTACTTCGAAGATACTTCACTCTGAAAATATGGCGGCCATATTAAGATCCGCCAATTTGTTTTCGGGGGTCCGCAAATTTTTCGAGTAGAGTACGCAACATGCTGTCAAAAAAAAGCATATCGAGCAAATTGTTCTTAGGTTGATATTTTAGGTATGATAAATTAAATAATCATGGTATGATAATTTTCGAAAAATAAAAAATTCCACACCCATGAGTAATTATTGAGATAGGTCGAGGGGACTTTGCAAACATTTTTTAATGATTATTTGAAACCTATTCGTGACGGTACTCAATTTTAATTAAAAAAATTGCCTCTTTTAAGGACCACTCTAATCTATATATATATCATATATACATACATACAGGCATACACACTCTTGTGAGAGAGATCTTCACCGTCCCGATTACCGTGTACACCTTTCCGAGAGTCGTCGCAGGAAGTTAAACAAAAAGGAACCCCCCCTCCTTTCCCCTGGAGGGTCTCTGGAATATTCTGAATCGATTAAATAATCGAACCCTGCCATCTACCGGTCCCTCGCGTTCCCCATCCGCATCTCCGCACACCCGGGGTCTTCCCGATCGTAATGCGTTTATTCCCCCGATGTTGATTCCGGGCTCGTGTGCCCGACCAAACCCCATAGACCCATATGGGGGCCCGTCGTCGGGAGCGCTACTGGCGCGACAGTGTGCGAGCCCAGAAACCTTCGAACGCATTTGCTTCTCGGGCCTCCTCATTCTTTTCATATTCAAATGGCCCATTGACGCTTCAATGAATAATGAAAAAAAACCTCAATGATGAAATTTGTGGGCGTTGTTCGGGATGGACCAGCGGTCCGGAGACCTTGAAATTCAACCGCGCGCAGCATCCGTGATAGTTCGTCATGAATGAGCCTGAAACGTGTTTGTGTGTGTTACGTTATGGCGAGATCGAGAAACCAGCGAATAATATACGGCAAAGTCTTTGTACGATCTTCATATATATATGTATAATGATCTTGTGTATATGCACGACTCGTACCAATGTCCGTTGGCCTTTTTTTTTTAACGACGATCGAACGGAGCACCTTTTCCGATGAGCTGACGTCGAGATATGCATATATATGTGTGTATATGTGTGGGGAAGGACGTCCCAAATAACAGGATTGAAACCCCTTCTATCATCCGATGTGGTCGATGATTATTTTTTTTTTTCGAGCACCTTTTGGATCCAAAGATCTCTCATTTTTTTCGAAGATTTTTTGGACCCCCCCCCCTCAACCTTCTTCTCACCCTTACCCCACTCGCTTTTTTTCTTATCGAGAGGTAACTGCTGTTTAAAACGATTTTATCTTTGAATGACATTTTCGTTTATTTTTTTTTAGTTTGAAATTTTTTGAATATTTTTTTTCAATTCTGTGAAAATTCGAGTTTTTCGGAAATTTCAATGTATGACAATGGTTTGCTATCTCGAAGAAAATCGAAAAATAAAATTTAGGTTGCAGAAAAATCAATATTACGATTATTTTCGATAGAGAATCGATTTTTTTGTTATCACCAATCGAAAATAATCGAAATATTGATTTTTTTTCAGCATAGCTTTCATTTTGTCTTTCGTTAAAAAAAAATGATTTAAAAAAAGGAGCCCGAGATGAGGACAAAGGGGGGGTCCAAAAAATCTAAAAAAAAAAATACAATTAAGGTCGTATATGGCCGCGTGAATTTTCATTGTCGTATAATCAGCGAACACCGCTAGCATTTGAACGCGGTTAATGCGATAACGAACAGCACGTCGAGACGCGAGGCGATGGTGTAAATAAAATTCCGTCAGGCTGAAATAATCGTTGACGCGAGTCATTATACTTGTCGAATTGTGAATCGAAAAAAAAAAACAAACAAACGAAATATACGCAGGCGTCAACAAGAACGTTGCGCACGAGGCGTGAACCGTATATCCGGAATGACAAAAAAAAAAAAAACAAAGTTTCGAAAAAAAGTTGAAAAATTAAAAAAAAAAGAACAAAAAACTGGGCACGAGGGTGAAAACGCGACCGAATCGTCGAGAGCCATCGTCGAGGACGCATCAGATAGAGCCAACGTCAGATGAAGCTGGAGGGGGGAGACGCAGGAAGCTGCGGAGATAATAAAAAAAAATAATAACAATTAAAAAAAAAAAGAAATAAAAAAAAAAAGAAAAGAGCGAGCGAGAAAAAACCGAATGGGTTTGATGAGTGTTTCGGATTATTTGTATTTTGTGGGTTGGAGTACTCGAGTGCGGCCGTCGCCCAACGACAATAAAAACGTGAAAAAAAAAAGAGAAAGGAGAAAAAAACGAAAAAAACCTCCCAACGAGTCAGAGTCGGATAATGACGAGTGGCGGATAAAACACAAACGAATATGCCACGAAGTGACACCTTTCAATGACTCTTTCGTCGCTCAAGCTTCGCATCACCTAACCCCCTGTCCCCTAGCCCCTCACCCCTTTCTACCCCTCGCCTCCCCCCCCCAACGGCATTTGCTGCCGCATAGCGATTTGTCGGCGACACCCAATGAGCGCACCAACGTGAAAACAACGATTCCCGCGACGTACACGAACCGAGGAATATATATATATATATATATATATATATATATATATATATATAACCACGCGCACTTCTGCAATAATGGCGAGCGATGAACCCCTTGTTTTTAATGAGAAATAACGGCCCGAGGTATGCCGACGACTTCGTTCATTATTATCATAACCCATTCGACATTATTCGTCGGGTGCGTGTTCATTCACGCATTATTTTTTTCTTTTTTTTTTTTGCTCTGTCTCTTTTTTTGTTTTTCATTTGTTCTTACGTTCTTCGCATTGTTGGTTTTTTTTTTTTTTTTCATAGTAGTTTTTTACAGTGAGTCAATAGTCGAAAATCGGATGGGTTTAAAAATCTGTTGTTCATGGCTATGAATGTGCCTGAAAAAAAAAGAATCATGAAAATCTTTTAAGGTGTTACTTAATGGAAAATTTGGTCGATCATCTTGATCTCTACTGACGATGGATTTTTTTTTTCCCATCGCAAATTTAAGGGTTCAAGATATTCTGTTCAAACATGATGAACCATTTTTTTCGCTATCAAGCTGAATCGACGAAAATACGAAAATAAAATAAAATATAAAATAAAAAAAAAATATATGAAAAAAAGAAAACTTGGAGAGAAAAAGGCTTTTACAGAAAAACTCGGAGTTGCACGCGTGTTCTTGTTGCGGAAGTCGAAATCAAGGCGAACGAGAACGAGCGAGAGACCACGAAAAAAACGATATATACATATGTATGTAGTATCGTGAGAATTGCGAGTGGGTTTAATCGTAGAGAATACGGTGAGAGTCGAAAGAGAGGGAAAACCGAACGAGAGAAAGGCCACGTAACACGAAGGGAGTTTTTGGCTTTGAGCATTTGGCAGAGTGAGGGAGACATAGATATAGAGATAGAAAAAGAGAGAGAGAGAGAGATAACAGTGACAGAGAACGAGATAGAGAGAGCAAGCAAAAATAAAGCAAGTAATCGTAAATGGAAGAGAAAGAGAGAGAGAGAGAGAGAGAAGTAAGCAAAAGCTTGTTTCGCAAACAGTTAGGAAATGGCTAACGCCGAGGATAAAGTGGTATCGGAACGAGACGATCGTCGAACAGATGCCGGGCCATAAAACAACCGCTTCCTCCCTCATTTCCACGTGCCCCATCCTCCGTGCCAAACGTTACACACACACACACACAAACAATACAAGCGTCTATCGTTTTCCAGCCATTCGAGAAAACCCAACCCCCCATCTGGACAAGAAGAAGCGAAGAGAATACGAACAGTAGCCGAAGCAGCAATGGGCCAACTAGCGTTTCTTCTAATGGGCCAAGACAAACTGCGCCTCCGTTTGGTGTTTAGAACGTTTCACCAAGTATCTGGCAACTGGGGGAATGATTTGCCAACCTTCGTCGCTTTTCCCTCCTCTCTCTCTCTCTCTTTCTTCCCCCGAGTTTCCTTTCCCTCGCACGAAGAATTATTCTCCATATTCCCCATCGATGCATTTAATGGGGTATGTCTATTTGTTTGGGGTTTGTTTTTTTTTTTCGGCTGTGTTAACATGATTTTATTGGAAAACGCTATACGCCATCAGTTGCAACATATATTGAGGTACTCGTATGAATTTTTTTGTGGAATAATGTTCAATTTTGGTGATGTTATTGTCTTTGTTATGAAACACCTTTATTTTGGAGGTCACTTGTATATTTTTTTTTCGTCGAAAACTGAATTTTTGAAAATTTCTAAAACTTAAAAATTGAAAATTTCGCGGAACCCTTCGTAGGTTTTGTGGTTTGTTATTTGGTTTTCACACGTGAATGGTTTTCGACGAGAGTTTCGAAATACGTATGGGAGAAATTGTATCCAGAAAATGGCACCGTACCTGAGGTCTGAATATATGAATAATATTTCGAACGTTAACAGCCACAAGAGAAACGTATGTATTGAATATATATCCGGTGAACGTGGGCCACACGCCCTCAATCCCCCATTCTCCTTGATTACGTGAATCTGTAACTTCGTTAACGAGTCCGAATTCACGAGGGCTTCTCCACTGTACTAATACTTGTATGTGTATACAGGGTGTCCGAAAATTCCTCGAAATAACGTCTCCGACAATATCTAAAAATGACAAAAAAAAAAAAAAAACAAGACCATTTCACAGCATTTTCCACATTATACGATTTTATTTCGAAAGACACGGAGCGGAGCTCGTGCATTTGATAGCACACGTTGTATACGAATGGACCACAATGAGAAGCCCACTTTTTCATATGTTGACTTTAATATTCTACTTGGCATAAAAAATTCGCGATGCTCGTTCTTCGACGGGGTTGTGAGGATGAGAGAGGGGTGGGCTTACACTTGAGCCCAACCGTAGAAGGAATTCGCGGGGCTCTGCAACCGCCACTCGATAAGTATCTCTCGATGGCTTCGCATGTCTGATGTTAGTTGTTTTTTTTTTTTTTTTTTTCATTTTTCTTCATGCTTATCTTCTCATCTCTCGTTCCTACCACCACCCCCACCTCGGTTCGGGTTCTGAATTTTTGTAGTTCTGAGCATTGTTCTTTCCGATTTTTTGTAGTTCTGAATATAATTGATCTTTCTGAATTTTTGTAGTTCTGAACATTATTGACTATTTTGAACTTTTCGTAGTTCTGAACAATATTTGTCTTTCTGGTTTTTTGTTGTTCTGAATATAATTGATCTTTCTGAATTTTTTTAGTTCTGAACATTATTGACTATTTTGAATTTTTCGTAGTTCTGAACATTATTGACTATTTTGAATTTTTCGTAGTTCTGAACAATATTTATCTTTCTGATTTTTTGTTGTTCTGAATATAATTGATCTCTCTGAATTTTTGTAGTTCTGAATATAATTTATCTTTCTGAATTTTTATAGTTTCGAACATTGATCGTTCTGAATTTCTGTAGTTCCGACAATTGATCGTTCTGAATTTCGATCCCCCTCCCCCCCTCCCCGGTCCCTATGGCTTCGCCCTTCGGTACCATGTGGCGTTTGTAGTGGTTCGACCAGAGTGAAACAAAAAGTCGAGGACGATACAGATGAGCCAGCTTGTAACACCGACAGGCACGTACAATCACCCCCACATTCAAATACCGTGTGGGTATCTATATATATATATGTGTGTGTGTGTTTGTACAGTGATGTGTACCACACACGACAGTAGAACGTGTGGCTTCCCGCGGGAAAACTAGCAGCCGAATGATACATCGGTGAGGAACGAGAGGATAGGCGAGTTGCTCGCACTCTCCGGGTTCGTGAGATTCGCCCCCGGGTAAAACTCGCGGGTATAACGGTCATAACGTAATGATCGCTCGTATTTTCCGTCGGGACTTTTGACGTTATTTATCGGCCGCGGGGTAACACACCGGGGTGTTGGGTTATCCGTGACGCTGCTCGAAAGGTCGCGAGTGTGCTTGGAGCTTTCTCTCTCACCCGTATGGGCATTTCTCATCGTAAAGGACCCCACGATCCCTTCTCCTTTTTTATTCGCACGAGTATTTAGATTTCACATCTCCGTTCCGCGTCTCAAAACCGAAAAATATCCATGACGAACATTTTTATATATTTCACAATTTTCCTTTTAAAATATTACAAACGTTGAGTCCTCTCAAAAAATTTAAAAAATTGAAAATTTGAAAACACCCATTTTTTTTTTGGGTCACATGATCGATCTGAATTTCAATTCTATTTCCGTCATCATAAAAAAAATGTTTCTTATCATTAATAGTTTGATAATATTATAATAATTTATTTGAAAAAAATGTTTGTCAAAGATTTCGAACATACGATTATAAACGTTGTAATTCAGATACGATCGAGAAAAAATTTGAGGGAGGTTGAGGGTGTGTGGGACGAATCCCATTGTGGTCGAAACTAACGAAGGAAATAAAAGATAGAGACAGAAGAGAGGCAGTGTAGTGGGGGGGGGGGGGAAACGTTGCAGGAAGCAAACGATAATCCTCCGGATGTACGAGGCTCCGTAGCCTCGTATTTTCCATGTTTCTGGCAAGGTGGAGGTGGGGGTTGAAACGAGGGGTTGGGGGGAGGGATGGAGGATCGCATACGTATAGCAAAAGTATAGCAGGTACCGTTGTACGATACACCAGGGGGTTGCTGCTCGTAGCAGCTATTCTTTTCGTAACTCAGGACTCACCCCCCCACCCCCCAACCACCCCTCCTGAGCATATGCATACAGACACACACACATGCACACACACAATCACACATGACTAGTAGTTACGGGTTACAAGTACAGAGAAGCTGGTAAGGGGTGAACGAAAACGGAGGGGTGGAGGGGGTGGGTATGGAGGGGGTGGGCAAAGGGTACAGCAATAAATAAACGTACGTCGTGCGTTGGGAGTCGTCGGCGATAATACGTGATCCCTTTGCGTTGAATACTTAATGCTAAGTACTCGGTTGTATCTGCATACACACCCCTCTTTCACCATCCCCCTCCACCACCCCCTCGCCCTACTACCTCTCGTGCGTTTTCGCTACCGTATCGGCGGGATATCCTCTCTGCCGAATCCGTCTAGCGTTTATAAGTATACATTTATCTATATATACATATATATATGTACTTATAAACTTATACCCAAAAAAAGGGTTGAAACAAAAATTGTTTATTTTTCCAGACGAAATACTAATCTGTAAAAAAACATGGCGATATTTATTTTAAAAGACTAAGTTGACCTTCATTTGACCTTGAATGCTCTCAAAGATTTGAAGAAAAATGATATCCGTTATATTTCGTTTGAGAAACAATGAAACTTTGGTCTGAAAAAAAAAACCAAATAAAAAAAAAACACATCAAGCGAGTCTGAAACAAAATCTTGATGTTTCGATAATGCATTCGGCATTGTTGCCAACTCGCGCCATTGATAATCGCAAAAGAGATCAAACGAGTCTGCCGGAGTCTCTCTCTTCGCCGAATGCGAGAATGGAAAGATAAAGAAAAAAAAAAAAAAGAAGTGTATCACGAGTGCAGCCACACACAGAGAGAGCGATGAATACCGAGGGATGGCCAAAGCGTCAGACGCCCACGGAGACAGAGAGACGGCTAGACGCGGAAGCCTCTCTCTCTCTTCGGGGTTCCGTGGACCAAAGATGATGTGGAAGCACTCGCGAGTGTGCATCCCACGGGTAGACTGGTTTACGCCGATGTATGCCATCCGGACATATACTTTAAAGATTTTTTCGGATTTCATCGGGGGGGGGGAGACCGGGGTCTGTTGGATCAGGTGGATTATAGATGAGTGGTCACAGGACCGATCTTACACCAATATTAAATTTTTCATTCCAAAATAACCAAAATGCTCCTGATCAATGAGTTCGACACGACATTTGTACACCAAAATGCATAATTCCTGATAGGAGAACATTTCAATATCCCATCCACAAATCTCAGACCAATTCAAGGTATTCAAATAAACTGTCGACGAAAAAAAAAATGTTAATTAAAATTCGACCAAGTCGCCCCGGTCTGGTCGTAATAGATGAAGAGTATGGCAAGCGGATGGGAGGGGCGGGGAGGGGGAGGGGGTGGCGTTGGTGAACGGAGTATCAGACTGAAGAGAACCCAACCTAAATTCTGAATAAAAACCCGTGGCTGCATAAGGGATCAGGGCGTGATGAAAAACAAACAGCCGTTTAGGTTGCTGTTTGATCTTCGGCCAGGCATTCACAGAACTCCGACACGACTTTCCCTCTCCATCTCTCTCTCTCTCTCTCTTCCTCTGCAACTCTCTCTCTCACACACACACACACACACACACACACACACACACTCTTAACTCGCTTCTTTTAGGGCCCCCTGTATTATCTATCTATTGACTGCGTATCACGTGTATAAAAATCTGGTCGTCTGGTATGGGTCGTTCTCTATACGAACGTTCTTTGCCCAGTACCTTCGTGTTGGAAAGAAATGCAAAAAAAAAAAAAAAAAATGAGCCACGAAGTTGCGTAAAAAAATGTGCGTCGCAGACGTCAACACGTTGACCGTGGCCTCATGGGTACGCGAATAATCGCCATTGTTCATCATCCACGTCGTCATCCTTTCATCGGACAGTGCTGATAGTGTCGAACCCTCGCGAAAGTCTCTCGCATCGCTCGCGACGTAACCTATACACAAGTGAACACACTAGGGTGGTCCTTAATGGGGGTGTTGACGAATTTCGACGAGTGCACCCCCCAGATAGGTTCGAAATGAATGAATGAAAATATGTGCGAAACCCCGGCACTGTGGTCCAATGAGAAGACGTGACTGTGAGCTCGTTTTGTTTCCCATTTAAATAACATGGAATTTTCCGACTAATTCGGTAATTATTTTTTCGAGTTGTCCCTGAGAACGCGAAAAATTCTTCATTCACACGAATCTATTGTCAATGGGTAGAACTACTAGTACATTCTTTTACAAGACCTCGCCTGTGTATTATCGATAACGGCGAACCGATGAACGATGATAACAACTGATAAACCATTTCAACAAAAATTGCAAATTTATTTGTGTTTGTGTGTTGCTAAAAAAATCGTACGAGTAGTTATACCCATTGACGATAGATTCGTGTGAATGAAGAATTTTTCGCGTGCTGAGGAACAACTCGAAAAAAATAATAACCGAATCAGTCCGAAAATCCCATGTTATTCAAATGGGAAACAATGCGAGCTTACAGCCACGTCTTCTCATTGGACCACAGTGCTGGGGTTTCGCACGTGCTTTTATCTATTTATTTCGAACCTATCTGGGGGGTGCACCTGTCGAAATTCGTCAACACCCTCATTGAGGACCACCCTAGTGATCACGTGTATGTTGTATAGGTGTTGCGACGTTTCTGTTTCTGCTCGGTGCCATTTGGGAATTCGCCTTTATGCGACACAGCCACCTTTCATCTTTGGCGCTTGATGATGCACTCGAAGAGCAAGGAAAAAGAGAAGCCCGTCCCGGAAGCCACGAGCATCGGTTAGGCGGAGACGGTTCTTCGGCAGCTTCGTGCATTTCACTCGCTTCGATGCTTCGGGGTGGCCAAAGGGTGGAGAAGACGCAAATGTGTGTGTGTGTATGTGTGTGAAGCAAACTACCCGGCTTGCTTTGACACCCCTTCGAACTCTTTGGCAAAGTCAAATGACAGAAGAAGGGAGCGATGGGAGGATGTCCTTAATGTGACGTGCTTAACCGTCGGCTTCCAATAGGAGCTGACGGTTGAGGGCGACGTATATCGGAATGGATTCGGAATGCATTTTTTTTTTTTTGGTTTGTCTCTTCGATGATCGTATCAAAGCAGCATAAAATACATCACGACACATTCGCTATGATCAATCGCATTGCTCAATCACAGCCTGCTCATTGTATTCAATCATGTTTGATGTCAATCATGAACGCAATATTATTTCATCAATTGTTTTTCTTTTAACTTCATTTAATTCAAATATTCGTTTTTATCACATTGTTTTAATCCATTAAATTAACATTTGGTACGTTGAGATTGATTTTCATATTATCATTATAATTAAATTTGTAACAATAATTTTTTCAATTGAATTATCAATGATTGATTAATGATTTTCATACTCAAAATGATTTATTTATTATTCAATCAAATTTCAAATATCAATCTGAACTGATTTTCTTTTAAATTTGATTTTTAATTATTGATAATTTCGTTTTAAATTAATTAAATTTCAAATATCAGTTTTAACTATATTCAAAAAAAATGTATTTAATAATAATTATAATTTATCAACAAGTCTTGGTGATTTTCGTGACAAGCATTGAAGAAAAGAAACGGGATGAAAATTTGTCACTAATCAGTAGACTCCTGTTTTTTTTTCTTCTTTTATTTTCTATTATACGTAAATTTTTTTGAGTCCCCATAATGTTAACCCCCTACACTAAAATACGAATAGAATTGAGTGCGGTGTATTCGGTGGGTACTCGGCAACCATCTCGTTTGCTCCCCCCCCCTCCCCCTTCCTCTCCCTCACGCTCGAACGATACTGCGACAGCAACGAGAACAACAAATTGGGATTCGACTTCGTGCCATTCAATTAACTTTGCCACTGTGCGGTCGTGCGCAACGCCCGTTCCCCGCAACAGACGAGATAGATGAGTTTCCTTTTCTCGAGAGCCCGCAAAACGTATATACATTTGTATGTATATATATATATATATGACAGAGTCTCTCACTCTCTCTTTCTCTCTCCTTCGGTTATATCCGAGCCGGAGAGCATCGATCCTCTCGAAGCTCGTTTCCAAGCTCTCAAAAGTAACCCCCATCCCTCTCCCCCTCGCCCCCTACCCCTTGCCATCATCCCCTAGCATACCTCGACACACGAGGGCGTATAACGCGTGCCTAACACGTGCAGATAGTACACATCTGTGTGTGTACTTTGTGTGTACCTACTCCTCCCTTTTCCGATACGACAAACCGACTAAATTTTCACGTAATTCCGAAGATCAACTGTTTCGATAACGTCTATCGGAATGTGCGATTATTTGTCGATTTAATCGCATTCGCTTTTTGTTTTTTAATCAACCGTACAAATACTTTTGAAATACGAAACGGTTTTTTTTTTGACACTTGAGGTATTACTGGATGGTTAAAAAAATGGTCAAAAAATGTAGGAAATTTTAGAAAATCTTAGGAATCATAGTTCTTGTTTGAAAAATTACATATTTTTCGGTGAAAAACCCCAAATTTTCAAAATCTCGAAAAAACAAAACTCTTTCGGCAAAAAAAAAACGACGAAATTATTTGCAAAAAATAAAAAATATACAATCACAAAAAAATATATATAAAATATCAAAATAAAAACTGACAAGTGGCGGTTTCTGACTGCTATGGTTGCTCGAGTTGTCTCGAATCTGTTGAAAAGATGTTCAAAAGCTCGTGGAAACGTCGATGGGGAATGTTGAATATCGACAGATTGACGAGAGGCACTGACACAAACGCAAACACACACATTTGCAGGGTCTACAGAAATGTTGGGGTGCATTTGACGAAGCTTTTTCACAGTTACCTTTTTTCCGACTCTCTTTTCCATGACGTTTGACTCGCAAGCATCGAAGCTTCACGTTTTATCGTGAGCACCTTTTTTTCATTTTTATTTTGCATATATATTTACACACACACATATATATCTATATACGTTTAAAGTTTTTTGTGCATGTGTGTTGTATCAGAAGCAAAACAGTGAATGTTCGGTTGCTACCAGCTTCCACCCTGCCAACAACCCCCCCTCTCACCCTCCCAACTCGTGGGCTCTCCAGATTCTCGTTCTTCTCCGACCAGACTTCCTTTCACTGTTGCTTTATTGAATATCCCACGAGTGGAAAATCAGTTGAACCTCTTCTTGAAAGGAGCGACCGAACCACCGCCAATACCACCCCCCCCCCCCCCGCCCCTCCCCAACACAGCTTCGTGCTTTTCTTCTGTCTGTCGTTTCGAAACCCTTCGTCGTGTTATTTTCTTCCATCATTCACGAGCGAGAAACATCGTTTTCCTCATGCCCTACGACTTCAACGGCTTATCGCATTCAATAACGTCTCTTCCGCATTGATAAAAATCGCATCCAGCTTGTATATTCGATGGTCGTGTTTGTGTGTGTTTTTTTTCTTGTTTTTCTCGGTTTTTTTTTTTCTTTTTTTTTTTTTTTTTTTTTTTTTTCGTCGACAATGAGGAAGAGGGAATGAAAAGTCGAAGCTCGATTATTGGTTTTTTTTTTTTGTTGTGTTTCTTTATTTACAAAAGTTGCTTTATTCGTGGGGGACGATTATGGAGTTAACGAGAGAATCGATCTTTGCAATTACTTCTCGTAACGTTGTTATCACGAGTGAATGGAAGATGTGAGGGTAACCTGTAAATTTTAATGATCAGCGAGTGAGTCGAATTATTTATGAAAAAACAATGAACAATAATAATTCTACATAGAATCATAAAATTAATGATTTTTCAAAATTTTTGTACTTTTACTAATTCCCAAAAAAAAAAAACTACAATTTTATTTTTAAAAAAAATTAACTTTGGTGACTATAAAATTAAAGTTTCTTATCATTTTTGTTTCACAAAAATCAAAAGAGTCCTCGTTTTCGTTTAGCAAACAAAAAAGCAAACTTTTTACAACAGGAGCTAAAAATGTAATTTTTAACGACCACTCTATCGAATATTTACCGATGGTGATACAGTTTGAACTGGTATTTATAAAAAAAACGAACAACATTGACGATCTCGTTGTATGAGACCTCACGCATTATTTCCCGAATTTCTCGTGCGTCACACACATGTATATATATTGACACACACACACACACATTCATCGAGACGAAAATGTAAAACGTCACGTCACGTTTGACATCCTCATGTATCATCCGTCGGTTTCCATTACGTTGGAAGAACGCTAATATCGTTGGGAATACGAAACGATATGGCAGCAGGCTTGGGCGGTGGAAGGGGTCGAAGGGGGGGGGGGGAGGGCAACACAACGACTTGGGTCGCGAAGGTTGGCGGGGGAAACTTCAGAGCGAGACAGGGTGATAAAAGTGATGTAAGGAACACGTTGAGCGAAAGATCGAGTGAACGTTTCTGCATTCACGTTGAGACTTACACACGTGTGTGTGTGTGTGTGTGTGGCAAAAGAGGACACCCGGTATACAGATATCTCCGTAGACGATTCATAAATGTATTCAAAACGCGACGCGTCTCGAGTCTGTTCGCGGGGCGCGCAGAGAAGCGCGCAACATTCAGCAGTCAAAGTATTATTATTGAAGGGTGGGGGAAGGGTGCAGGGTTTAGGGGTGAGGGGGGGCGAAGGGGGTGGCACGAGAGAAAGGGGCCGAGGGTGTTGTGTGAGGGAGGATGGGGGTTGAGAGAATGCGGAGACGTGTGTGACGGCGTATTGGGGGCAGGGGCGTGGGGGGCGAGGGGTTGGGGGGTAGGGGTCGAGTATTACAGTCGCTAGCTCGCCCTTGCGCAGCACACGGTTCCTCTTCTTGTCCCGGATTTCAGCCGGGGGAATTCGATCGTTTATCAAAAAGACGTGCCCCACACTATATGACACACTCACACACACACACACACACACACTTACATGGTTAAAAAAAAAACCAAACCTGTGGTTTTTCCTGTCATTACGAAAATTGCCAATCTCGAGGAAAAAAACAAAATATTCCAATACAGATAAAGTCGCAGTTGGTCGATCGCCCAGACGGATTTGATATTCCAAACGTGACGTTTTGATGTTAGATGGATTGTTGTTTTTTTTATTTTTTTATTTTTTTTTATTTTTTCATTTTGAGAAAGAATGTGAGTGACGTATGACTTATTTCGTCGATCTCGTGTGTGTCACGACTTGGTTCGGCTTAAGCAAATTCGTAGGGGCGGAAGGAAGGGTCCAAGATTATATTTTTTTTAAATTTATTTATTTTCTTTTCATTCGATATTTAAATTTGGTCTTTTAGATCGATATCAATTAGGTTGAATGTTTGCTACGAAAAAATTTAAAAAAAATTATACAGACAATTTAGTTGTTGTTTTTTTTTCTGGCGAAGACAAAAATTCGTCGTTAAAGTTAATCTCAATTAATCTTAACTCATAAATATAATCTCAACCCAATACCAAGTCGAGTCACACTCGTCGCTCTTTTTCACTGTACCCATTTTGTTTGTTCTTTTATTCACGAATCCGTGTGTCCCGCTACTCACGAAAAAATAATAAAAAAACAACCCCCTGTACGTTTGATCGTTGGTTAAGAAGTGAATAATATTAATTGAAATGTTCTTTTGCGGCGACGTGCATAACCTCGCGGGGTCGCCTCCCTTTCTTCATCCCTCGTCGTCGGGTAACCGACGGGCGGGGGTGGGTGGGGGTGGGGGGTGCTCACCGCCCTTCTTCCGCGCGGTGCTTTTTCTCGTGGAGGCCTCGTCGTCGTCGTCGTCGTCGGCTTCGTCGTCGAGGTTCCCGATGTGGTGCCACTCACCCTCCTCGACTTCGTCGTCGCGCACTCGACTCTTCTCTCTCACCCTCTCTCTCTCTCTCGTCGCGAATATATTTATTCCGTTTTCGTTCGCCATTTTTTTTCTTATTTGTTTTTAATTTTACTTTTTTTTTCATTTTTATTTATTTATAACCCGTCTCCAGAGGTCCTCAGACCGTGCTGGGGGGTTCCGCGCCCTTTTGCACCTCCTTCACACCCCCCTCCGCTCCCTCCACCCCTTTTTCGCCCCCGCGTGCCTTATTTGCGCCCCGTCCCGTTCCTTTGGAGAGAACCCAACCGCCGACGTCGCCTTCGTCAAACCCTTTACCGCCACGCCGGCTCTTCGCCCGCGCCGCAAAGAGCAGAAAAAAAAAACAGACAAATAAAAAGAATAAAAAAATAAATCAACATTAATTGACGCATTGGAATGAATTTTATTAATTGAATCGTACGACGGGTGCCGCGATTTCGCCCCTCCGGACTCTTTCCCCCGCTCGCCCCTTTCCTTTCCTCCCCCAGTCCTTTACTACCCTTCTTCTTTCAACAGGGTTAACTCAACCAACATCTTTGCCAGGGTGACTTGTTGCAGTTGCTCGCTTCTTTCGTTTCATCGATCATCAATGTCTTCCAAGTGTGAGTCACATGAGTGGCTGGGGGATGAAATACAGACCGATCAATGTTGAGGATCAAACATTTTGGTAGCGGCTCGAAATTCTGGACGATCGAAGGTTCAGAACAAAATTAGAAAAATGTGTTGCCTTGGAAAAAAAAATTGATTGTGAGCCACAAGCGTATTGACGCTTTTTTTAACCGTCGCCCGGTTGTTATTTTAAGCACCCACCAAACTCACGAAATATTCATACATGATATTTAGCCTCTCCCCCCCTCCTTCTTGAGCCCCCGAAAACCACCTCGCCTCATTGGAATAATACGGAAAGCTTCCTTGCAGCTTACACACGAGAGAGAGAGAGAGAGAGAGAGAGGGGGGGGGGGGGAGACACTTAGACGTGAAGCTGAGGCCAATCCCCGGTTACCAACACAGGTACGATAATACCAAAAGCACCGGAGAAATATCGAGAGTGAGAGAGAGTGAGAGAGAGTCAGAAAAAGACAGAGAGACAGAGACAGGAATACGAAGAGTATCAGACGACGCAAAACGATATATATACACGGATAAAACACTACTTGTACATATGTGAACGAGTGCGATAAATATACACACAACCCGTTGTAAAAGCACCACGGGAATAAGCGTCTGAAGCGGGGGCGGGGGGTGCGAGGGGGCGAGTGTGTGTGGTGTCTGCAGTAGGTTTTCCGCGGTACCCACAACCCCTCAGCCCCCTGTCGTAAAAGAGAGACCTACGTATATATACATACATACATACATACATGTACATACATACATATATATGTATGTATGTTTCGTGTATGAACGCCCGAGCGGCCAAGCCGCTGGTATCTTTAGAAATATTGGTTAGATTTACATATTTTACCGTAAAGAGAAGTGGGATATTGCGAGAGAGCTGGATGAGCGTTGGTCGTATTTATATGTTTTTCCCTGTGTGTGTGTAGAGAGAAAGAAGAAAAGGGTGAAAGTAGAATGAAGATGGTAGAAAGGATGTAAGAGCGAGAGAGAGAGAGAGAGAGAGAGAAAAATGAACGACCGGTCGGACGTTATGGTATGGTCAGAGTCTCTCAGGAATGGCGCTTGTAGTTAACCACCGGGGAGGGGGGGGGTGGAGAGGGGGTAGGGGATGAAGGGGTAAGCTTTTTTCTCTGGTTGGCCGGCTCGAAAAAGCGCGTATGGGAATTCAGCAAAGGACACAGCGTTATGCTTGAATGCGAGTTTTTTTTTTTTATTTTTTATTTTTGTATTTTTTTATTTTATTTTTTTTGAAGAGATGCTAAATATTAATACCTACCAGTGTTCCCTTTTATCCCCACGTCTCTCTGTCACCCTCACTCGTGCAGGGTCTCGTTGGCCCTCCTCTCAACCCCTTCAACGAAACCAACCCCCTTTCCCCTTGTACGCTTTCTACGCTCAGGACTCGTCCTCCTGTTCTTTCTTTATTTCGTTCTTTCTTTCTTTCTTTCTCGCTTTGACGTTCCTCATCACGTGCATTACTCCCACTCATTCTTCGTGCTCATTGCCTCTTCCTTTTTTTTTATACGGGGACGAGTGTGCAGCTCGGGACACATGTGTGTGTGTGTGGGTTACATATATGCGTTTTAGCGATGTAGTCTCACTCGGTTTTTTTGTGGCGATTTTTTTTTTTTTTTATTGCCAGAACTCTGGCTGTTGGTAACGAAGAATAAATTGTTGTAACGATTTTGTTACAAATGAAAATGTTGAAATGGCGATTAGGGAGGATTTTCGTCGATTTGGATATTTTTTTTTTTGGTGGAATTTTTATTTCAACGAAAATTCATAACTTTTCGTGGTCGAAAATCTAATTTTTGAACTTTTGAAAATCGAGGTTTTTAGAAAATCTGATGACGTTCTTTCGAAAATCAATATTTCGATCAACCTTTCGTTCACGAATTGCGTTTGATATTATAACTATTAAAATCTTTTTGGTTTTCTTTCAATTTCCATTAAAATTATTTTCACCTAGCTAAAAAAAAATATGAAAATCCATTTATTTTTCGTCAAACAATTAAATGTAACCCCTCAAAGTTCGTATAAATAACCGATAAAGGTGAAAGCAACAAATAAAGAACACACCTAGACACCGACATATTTATTTAACAAAAAAATATTCAAAAAGAATAGCAAAAAAAAAAAAAATAAAAGAAAATTCGGTAAAAATTCCTATATCTATCGTATTCGTGTGATTGTCATTAGAATGCATAAACGAACAACATCCCGCCCTTCGGGCCTTTGGGTGACAGGCACAGAAGCAGAATGAACTAAAACATTTCTCAGTTCGTTCGTTTCTCTTCAATTCATTATCCGTTCATTCCGTCTCAACAATCGTTCTCGTTCCCCTTCCTTCACAAGTCGAGCTTTTCCCGATTTACATCTCCCGTTCCTTCTTGTTGTTTTTTTTTTTTTTTTCATTTTTTTCCTCCCCGTTTCCACTCGCAGTCACGGCCAATTCACAACAAATTGTAATTTTCCAGAAACAAATTGAATATAAACGCGAGCCCGGGTTTTGCGCGTAATTCGAATGCCCGCTGCAGCTTACCAGCGAACATAATGATGAGGACGCCGGAGGGCGCCAGGTTCGTCGGGAAACCGGCAAATAGGGATGGGAGGGGCGGAGGGGGTGAAGCGAAGGGTGTGCTTTCTGCACGGGGTGCCGACTGGTGAAATAAGTAAGAACGCCGCGTACGAAGCAAACCGACTCTATGGCATAACACACAAAACAACAATCTTACGTGACGAAATATGTTTGATAGAATTGTTGAGCATACGTTGAACACCCTCGACAGTGTTTCGAATCAAGAAAGCAGGTATAATGAGTTTGTTCCACTGTGAAATAATAATTTCGGAACAAATTACGACATTTTCGGTCGGGTGTCGAAATTCAGAACGATGAATATTCAGAACTACCAAAAATCAAGAACGATCAATATTTAGAATTACCTAAATCCTGCCAAAAGAATTCGGAAAAATTTTAATTAGCGCGGAAATCTTTTAGATGGCCGTTGATAATAAAAAAATAAAAAAATTGAAACGATAAAAATGAATTTTTGTCTTCCCGACAAAACGCTGTCTAAACAACGCTATGTGGACCATAAGTTCACATGAACAATATTGTAAAGAATTGAATTTCCTAAAAAAAAGTCCTCAGCACAATATCTCCAAAATCAATAGTTTACGCGTGGGAAAAGCTCGAACGTTTCGAACGTTGATCGTTCTGAACATCGATTATTCTGAATTTCCATCCCTCCCAAAAAATTCCCTCGCCCCATCACCACCCCTACCACCATTCAAACTTTATTCCCAGGTTCTAAAGAAAGCTGTCAAAAAATAATAGCGCATTATACATATCCATGAAAAAAAAAGCAAGACAAGAAAAAGCACATTGTCGTTGGATCTTGACGACCTCCGGCATATTGTTGTAACGTTGCTCTCGTCGAACGTATAACCCCGAGAAAATATATATTTCTGTCGGTAAATTATTGTCACCCACAACAATATGTCTACTTGTTTCGAATTTTTCTTTTTTTCCAAACGACAGACCCATCAAAACCGTCGATTCTCGTATACTTAACCCCCCTCCCCCCTCCCCTATTTCATGTTCGGGCCACTGGGAGACGATAATAATTCACATAGAATTATTGTTTTGAAATTCAACGACGTAAACAATAACTGCAAGTAAGTAGCGTCTGTCGCCGCATCACAGAGGGGTCTGGGGGGTGGGGGAGGGGGGGGGGGGTGAAATAACCTCTACGCGAATTCCATTGTTTCCGGTTTGAATCAAAACCAGTGGGAATATTCACTATTGTGCATAACACCGCAGAAATGACACGTATGAACAATTCTCCGACGGTATTTCGTGATACACTGGCCAATGAGTATGGCTATATTCGTATATATCGATGTAGGTTGGTCTGGGCTTGCGATATAACGATGCATATAAATATATTTATACACACACTCATATATATCTATATATGTGTGTATGTAGGTGATGGTTAGATGCGAGGGCACGTAATACGTGTGTTCGAGTATCGCGTAATCTCCGAATCGTTGTCGACGAGCATCCACCCACACCGACGGATCCACAGCCCTCTGTGAAACAATGAGCGTTTGATTGTACAAGATTTAGTACCGGGAGAGGGGGAAGGTTTACTGCCACCGGAATCGAATTCTCGCGGCTGTCGCATCTCGTTCCACGACTTTGATGAAAAACGACCTTCTTACAACACAAGATCGATCGACCCTCCAAATGTTCTTTGTTCATCACGAAATCCTCCCCAAACGATTATCTTGCACAATGACTGATCAACAAGCTTGAGTCGATCACGTTTAATGTTAAAGGCTTACATCTGGTTAAAAAAAAAATTTAGAGGATCTTCTTTATTTTTTTGCCATGTTGACATGATTTTATTAGAATACATTTTTTAGAGTACCAATTACAACGCATGTTGTACCTTTATAAATTTTTTTTGATAAAAGAATGTTACATTTTCATGGTCTATCGCAATGATGACCTTGAGATCGTATTGAGGGTCGTTGGGACCCACGAGACATAACCTCGAAAACGTAGAGGCGTTCAGCGTTGATAAACCGAAACTCTCCCCACCCATCCCCCGAAGCACATGCATAATTGACAGAGTTACAACGTTTGGGGTTGTGCGGACGTTTTCGAACGACCCATCACGGTTTGGGTTTTGATTTTAGGATCTTAGATACGTCGGGATAGGAAATAATGATTTTCACGGTCGAAGCAGACACGCTGGGGGTAAAATCCAACGTTTGCCAAACCCTTACACGTTCGCTCTTGTTCACACGCGTGGCCACGTCCAAGTCTGCCTCGGGTGTGCCCACACTTACACACACTTACACACACTTGCACACACGTGGTATCCATATTCTCACTGATATCCGCACACACGAGAGTAACCGGGGGCGGGGGGTGCACCCACCGGTTCCTCCCCACCCCTCCGCTGCCGCCCCGTAATACCCACCCAAGTTTAAGCCCGGCAGCGGGGGGGGGGGGGGGGGGGGGGGCAGCGGAACCTTCGAGGCCCCGTCGACGTGGTGCATAACTAAAGAGAGAAATAATTAAGCTCAAAGGCTGCGCAATGTGCGGGCAGGAGAAGGGGCAAGGGCGGGGGGGGGGGGGGCATCACGTGGAACCGTGGTTTTTAATGTTTAATTATTAATAACCGACGTTGGCTCGTTTAGCCGTTTAAGTTTGCGCTGACGACCAATTTGTCAGACGTTTAATACCGCCACGTACGCGGGTTTGCCGTCATCGGTAGGTGTGGGGGGTGGGGGTGGGGGTTGGTTTGCCAGGAGCAATGTCGCATTGCTCCTCGCCTCACACTTCCTCCCTTTCTATATTTATATACATATACATATCTCAGTCTCACCTCGTTATGGGTATCAAGCAATTTAATTTTTCCGTTAGAGAAAGTTACGATGAATCGACGAAACGAATTATGTATAATGCTCACGTGAAGGCTTATCGCGTGGGGAATATCAGATTTTTTTTCAGGAATTATGTCTGGTTGTTTGTGGAAAAATTAAGGGATGATTTTTTTGTTCAGTTATGCTGGCATGATTTTATTGGAATGCATTGTGGTGCAGTAGCAATTAAAAACATATATGGAAATCATTTTAGGAATTTTCAACCTCTTCATGGCGAATCTTGATGCAATAGTGGATTTCCAGTAACGCCATAGAAAAGTAGAATAAAGTAGGAAAGAAAAAAAAATAAAACCAACCGGACATTCAAGCTACAAAATTCACATGTGTCAAATCGGTATTTTCAATATAGACTCTCTGTTAATTCACAACCCGGAATCCAAATTTCGTTTTCCGATGGTCAGAAGAATTTAAATATATGTCCAGCTCGTACATCAAAACGGGGATTTTATCGTCGGGTTGGTGAATTGTATTCACGAATTTTTCCATGCTCACGGCATGCGATAAGGGTGAAACAGTCGGACCGTATAGAAAGGAGCATCGTCTTAGGAATCCGACCGATTTCGTCGGAAGCGTTCGTCGCGAGCGAGAGGGAGAGAGAAAAAGAGAGAGAAGACGGAAAATTCGATTGAGAAGGACGCGAACTGGCTGTGGTAGTGGCTACCCAGAAGATCCCTCTTATCCGGGCACACCCTCGAAACCAAGATCTACGTGGGAATGCCGAGCATCCGAAGCAACTCAAACACCGGGATCCCCTCCGCCCCGTCCCCGATTTCAACCCTCATTCCTGAATCGAATCAGAGAGGCTTCTCCGAGCTCGAACCAAACAAATCAAATGGAACAGTCCTCACACACGCACGCCGTCTCGTGAAGTCGATACTAATCTGGAAATCCTACAAAATGATGTTATTCCAAATGTTACCGCAAGACCCATTGGCGTTAAAGAAGTTACTTCAACGTGCTACCCATTATTCCCATCGTCTACCAATGACTTTCCTATTGAGAGGTTATTCCTAATTGCTGGCAGGAAAATTGAGGGATTTCAGGATTTCTTTTTCGGATGCTGGCAACTTGACCTTCTGCAAGCTGGCTCTGTAGCAGCCTAGCAGGGCAACCAGCCCCGGTAGCAAGTTGTCCTGGATCCCACCAACGAGCTAGCAATGGGGAAAACGTTGCTAGCTGCTAGGCAAGGTCGCTACAGGGCCACTTTGCCAAAATTAAGGTGCCACCATTCCCTTTTTCAAAGCCTCCAACATAATTTTACTCATGGGATGTTTTCCGCCAGCATATCGCTCGTGCGGTTCCTCACGTCTGCATTTAGCGAGTGGGGGAACAGTTTGATAAGACGCCCCCCCGGTTAGCTAGATGTCGGTATAAGTGGGCACCGCAGTAGCTTGGATGGTATACCTTGCCGCGGAAGGATATCTCATTCAATATACGGGCGTATTGTTCGGGTCTTATCATAATATCTCATAATTAATATCGCCGCATTGTGATATGGATGGATGAAGATGGAAGACAAGAAGGGACTCGAGAAGCCGAGAGAGATAGAGCCGCGCGGGTTTCCCCGTTTCGTCGAGAGCACCGATAGCAAAATCACCACCGCGCGATCCTCGTCATTGTCTGGGCTGTCGTATTCGCTCGGTCCTCGTCCCACCGTGAACAACACCCCTCCCCCCCACCCCCGCTGTCTAACGCAGAAGTCGAAGATGGGCTCCGTCGTCTTCGCTAACTCATTAGTTTGGACAGACCCGAGCGAGCCGGATCATTCGCTTTATACATCAACTTCAAATGGCTGAAACTTTACCGAGATTTCGACGATCGTCCATCTCTCTATCTCTTTTTCAAGTCGACGATTAATATCGTTTCCATTCGAAAAGTTATACGAAAGCAAAGATTTCATAAAGTTGATGATTTCACGTTGAGTTATTACAGCAGATTGATAACTGGATTTGAGAGACAGTCGTTTCTTCATTCATCGACGCAGTGTAATTTACGTTTACCTTGGATGTTCCCCAATTCTCCTTCAGTGCCCACAAAATGCAAGTATCGCGTAATGTCAAAGTGTATTGGATTCGGTATTGCGTCTTGGTGCATTCAATTTCGGCTTGTACATCATTCGAACATTGGGCGGTGGTCTATCCACGTGGATATGCGAATAGACTGTCGTTGCCTGAGTCTCAGGTATGCTTACCGTTACCGAGTGGAGTACCGGAGTAGAGACTACAGGTGGAACATTGGAAGCTACCATTGAACTAGCGTTCCATGGAAACCACTGGTCCTGGGTCTCGTCTTTCGTATCCTCTCGTTCGTCTGTTTATCGTCTATTCCGTCAGTCATGGGACAGTCTTACGTCCTCCCTTTACTTTCCCATACCAACCGTGAGGCTCACGCCGAAGCTTTCCTCCTTGAAGATCTCAATGACGCCATCCCCGGTTCTCGGCCTCAAAGCTCAGTGACATATCCTTGGCACTCGGTCCGAGAAACCAGCTCAGGATACACGGAGTCGAATCTTGTATTCCATACCCGGGTAATCTCTTCCTCGTAGGATCAAGGAAGAATCTATATATATAGGTGTTGCCACTGTATATATATCCTGAAAAGCAGGGACAAAATCATGAAACCAGAAGCTCACGATAAACAAAAGTCCCATCAAGACTTTGCGCACTTTGTGCACTATTCTCAGCAAGACCCTGGTTTAATGGACAAGAGCCTGTGGACATTGATTAATTTAGGTCCCTAAAATGACCATCATTGAACATATAAGTTGTAAAATTTAATGCCTGTTTAATCGGACTTCGTCCTAAAATGAATTTTTTCTATGAATAGAAAATAACGATCAACTTAGGATTACCAACGACATCAAGCCCCTTGTTTCGACAATGCTGATCCCTCAGACGAATCAAAGTTCCTGCGTTTATCGAGAGCACGGCATCGTGTTTGAGTAAAACACAGTACACTGACGATTGAAGACACATGGAACACACGGGGATGGAGTAAAGTTGTACATTCGAAGCTTGTGGTAAAGAGGGGAGGGTGTGGTTTTCGTATGGGGAGACTATACGGTGCTGGTATCAGGAAGATATATGTAAGGAGGGTCGAGATAAGGTGAATCAAACCGTAAATAACTGCAGAACGGTGGAAAGGAACGTAGCGAATCGTGGATGGGGTGGGTAAAGGGGTAAATCCGCGGGGGGGGGGGGGGGGGTGAGGGGGTGGGATGAGGGGTGATGCTTTGCCAGCTGCGAAACTCGCCGAGTTTTATAGTTGAATCGCATGACTCCGAATTGCAATACATTCCGTGGCATTCCAACATATATGTATATACAATATAACCCACCCTTTCGACAAACGAACCGACGTATCCTCTCCAACTCCTCTTTTGCAACCTGTTCGGCTATTCCCATTTTATTTTCTCCTTCTGCACCTTCCACCTCTGTTTCTTCCCCACTTCTGCCTCTCCCCCCCCCCCCGTTCAGCCCCATCTATTTTTATATCGCCATTTATTTCCGCCGGACAGAGTAGCACTGGGACCCAAGGTGCAATAGCTTTCTCCGTGTCCCTCTTATTCTCATACATTTTTCTTTTCTTCGTTTATGCTGGTTCCACAGTTCCGGGGCACTATTACTCGGCTACCCCCCGTTCCCCAAGACTCCCCCAATTCGCCAACGGGCTGTACGAGAAACGATTAATTCCATATTCCTAGGATATTCAGTTCGGGAGGAATAAAAAAAAGAGACAAAGATGGAAATGGCAAAGCACCCTGAATCGGGTAGCACTCCAGTTTGGCTGTCTGCAGCACGCTAGGGTCATACTTCATGTTCCTCGGGTCCGCCTTGTGTTTACGAGCAACCCGTTTCGAGGTGAAAAAATGAAAAAAAAAGAAAGACAGTGTGAAGGAACCGAAATTACAAGGGTGCTGAGGGCCATCCTCTCTTTCTCTCTAACTCCTCCTATCCTTCCCTCCTGGAACGGATATTCCTGGACTAGTCGGAGTACGCGATTCCAACCGGATATCGGACTACGAAGAGTGAAGAACATCCTGATTTAGCACTTAGCTACGCAAAGAAAGTTCATGCGCCACTTTTTAGTAAACTCTCCGAATCGAAATTCCATTTTCCCTGTCCTGCTCATCATCACTCATATCATCCTGGAATCGAAGTGCACCTAAGCGTTCCTGATCCCTCCTGGCAATCGTGTTAACGCTCATCCTGATCAGGAAAAAGCGCAGGACGGGAAAGGCAAGCATAAGTAGTTTAGGGAGGGGTTCGGCATAGAGTTGTAGAAACGTCGCGATTTGGAATTGCGATATGACTTCGAAGGTGGACGAGTCTGAACCTTTGGCCGGGGCAAAGAGAGCCCCCCGTAGGTTGTTTGGCTTTTCCAAAAGTGCACGAAGGAAGGAAAGGGCGCGCGCGGAATCCAGGCCGAAGTCGGTAATGCCGAAAGTTTTAACGAGTTTGAGTGATCGCGGTCGATGTAACCCCACAACAATAATAACAATAACAACGATGGTAATAATAAGGCTAGCACATATATATATATATAGTATCTACAACGTTTGGGGTTTGTTGATAATAATAATGCGGTGGCAGCGGTGGCGGTACCAACTTATCCCCGTTTGCCTGAAATAAAGCTCTCGCCAGTGGATAAAACGTCTGTGTTGAACCCTGCAAGCGGTGTTCCCCGTTACGGGCCGGGTTCAACCTCCGTGTGGGGTCTCGCGCGCGGTGTTCGCCGCTTTTCGGCCGTACACCGCAACCGCAAACCCCCCGTATCTGGCTCTCTCTCTCTCTCTCTCTTTGGCCGTCGTCAATTTTTCAAAAGCCGAAGAGTTAACATGAACCATGAACGAGAGCCTCGCGCGGGGAGGCAATCGCCTACGGTGAATTTATGTACGTCAGCCAATAACGATAATGCGACGGAGTGCACCGCAACGACAACTTTTTTCGTTTCGCATTTGTTCGTGTTCCTCTGGGTTTCGTGAAAAAGCTCCGAACCAGTGCTCGGTAAGAATTACCCGGGACTATATACGCTTCCGAGTTTCGTGATTTTTTTAACTGTACACCCCCGCGTCTTGTACACCCCCAAGGAGTTTTTCCTTTTTCGACTTGGGCTTCTCATTTGCGTTACCCAATTCTTTTTTTTTTTTTTGCCTTCTGTCAACATGACATCTCATTTCGTGCGTAAAATTTCTTCGAAACGTTACGTTAGCGATCCAATTAGAACGTTGTCGTGAAATTTCGATCACGATAATGATGACCCGGGGAATATTTTTTTGGCTCTCTCGTTTTTTTTTGATAATTTGATAAACAAGAAAAAAAGGAGCTCATTCAGAATAAAGTTTAATTTACACACAAATAAAAGTCTTCACTTCAAATATCATTCAGCATAGCACTGCAGTTAATTATCAAATTTGATTCGTCACAATTCGTTGAAAAAAGCGAAGAAACAACCGATGAAAGTTGCAAAATATTACGGATATCGATGGCAAACGAAGAATTTGGGAAAAGAACGTGTGAAATGGGGAGAAACGGGGAAAAAAAGAAAAAGAAGAAAAAAAAGAACGAGAAAGAGCAAAAGCCAATACATCACTCCGATCGTTGAGCGTTCGCCCGGGCAACTGGAAGCCGCCAAAACAGCAATTACCTTGGGCGTAGAATCAAATGAAATAAAATTGCATTATCCGGCATGCCATGGGTCGATCAATCATACACCCTTTTACTCGAAAGGGTGGGGTGTGCGAAAAAGCTCTGTGGTACAAACTCGAGGCCCGCCAGCTTGTCCTTTCCAGTCCTTTTTTTTCGGTGACTTTTTTTCAAACCGTTGTGTGTTCGATATGATACATGCGAAATAACGCGAGGCAACGTCGAGACGTGAACGTTGACACGCGTGTAACAAAACGTAGCAATGAGCCCGACGATGCAAAGTGTCGGTTTGCCAAATTGTGGAAAAAGCAAGCGCCCACGTAGTGGATTGAAGGAAAAAAGGGAATACATCGAATTGGATTTGTCATACACCATCGATCATGTGACTGGTTGTCACGAGATCGTTCGATTAATTATGAGGACTCAGCTGAAAATCTTGTAGATGTAAATAGAATTGCTTGGAATTGCGAATGATGTTCAACGGCGACTGAATCATTTTTCAAGCTTGGCAATCGAAACTAAGCCGGTGTAAAAATGCTGGGGCATTATAGAGAAGAGGGCCATTGCCATTTTTAGGATTTTTGAGAAATGACAATTTTGGGTCAACTGCAGTGACGATTTTTATCAAGAATATTAGATGATGCATAATTGTAATTGTGAAATTCGTAATCAATAAACGAATGCACAACCTGGAAAACTCATTAAACATGATTGTCAACAGCACGCAACAAGATTTGTCGGTTTTCTCTTTGATTTCGTTCAAAATCAAGGTACAGTTCACATCACAATTTGATGCTGTGTGTAGCATGCTAAGCATGCATTCTTGTTACTAACAGGTACTGTTGCTTTGTTATTACAACCGGTAAACGAATAAATAGATATATATATGCATATATAAATATATAGAAATACATATATATGTATGTGGTACAGTCAACCTTTCGTTGTGAGGTTGGTTGGCGTTAATTGTAATGCTTTTTCCACCATACACGATTACACGATGAAATAATCCCTCATTTATGAGTTAAGTGGTCTGTACAACTCGACGGCGCTTCTGATGAAATGCTCTTGGTTGGTGTACTTGCTGTGAACACTCGCGCCCCCCTACCCCCTCGCCCCCCTCCAACCCTGTCGCCTCGTTTTCCGTCGGTCGCCCACTCGTGACTTAACCCGAGGATGCCGTTTGCGACCGTCAACAGGGGGTTCGTACTTACCCCGACGCTTGACGCTACTGACTGTTGTGGCGTCCTTGCATCGCGATATAAACCTTGCTCGCTCTTCATACCCCCTTCCCCTCTCATCCCACACGCGAACCTTCTGCAACCTCCGGTTTTCTCGAGTACTCGCACTTTTGCCATAATTACAATCTGTCTTTACCGTAATAATTGCGAATAATTTTCATTAATTCGATGTTCGTCGTGCAATGACAAAATATTGGAAGCCATTTAAAATTTAGAATGATCTGTCTTCGGGATGATTTGAAATTCTAAATGCTAATTCTAAATTCCAAATTCTGACTCTTCGAAGCATTGACGTTCGAACGATTTCTCGTTCAGAATTGCGATCGTTCCGAAACATTGCTCGTTATGATTTTCAACCCCCTTCCCCTCCCCCTATTCGGTCGAACGTCGTTATGATTTTTTTTTAACAGCGAGTTTCGCGAGACCGAGGCGAGGCTATGTGAATATCGCAATGCGGTGTTTTTAGCGACGTGCCATGAGCGATGGATCGGTTGACCGTAATTATCGTCTGGAGTTTTGCGAGGGAGTGCTGCTCGGGGTGGTCGGGGCAGAGGGGGGCGGGGAGGGGGTGCAAAGCGTGATGGCGAAGGGGAGGAAATATAAATTAAAGAAATCGATTCGCCTCGAGCGCACGGAGATGTTATCGGCCCTGTGAGTCGCCAGAAGGATGAGGGAGGAGGGGTAGGGTGGGTGGAGGGTTGCAGAAAGAGGGTGCTGGAACTGTATTTGTCTGTCTTTCTTCTTACACTTATTTTTTTCGTTGGTTATCGCGCTCGTTCGTTCATTGCAACTGTTTCCACCCCTGCCCCTTGCCCCCCACCCCTCGCCCCACACCCCCTGGCCTCGCGGATTGTAACCTCGGTCGGGAATACGATCGCGGGGTTGGGGGTTGCATGCAAACCGCATCGACGGCAACGATGTGACGTGATTGTACCAATCATGCGATATTATAATCAATAATATTTCTCTCGTTCATTATGTTGGGCTATTAAAAGGTTCCGAGTGTGCACGTGGTACTTGGGTAGTTTATTTTTCTCTTTTTTCTTTTTTTATAAATTCAAATATATTCGTTTCGTCATTTTTTCGAAAGATTTTTTCTTTTGTTCAATGTGGAAAAATTGAAAGAAAAAAATTATTATCGTATAATCAATTTTCAATTTCGTTGACGACAATTTGTCGCGCTTTTATGATTCTTCAAGGCGTTCATTGTCGCGTCGTTTGCTGCTGTGCTGGCTTTTCGTAAAGAAAGAGAGGAATAAGAGAAAAGTCGCCGAGAGCATGAAGAGTCGTCGTTAACTGCCAATCACTGCCATTCATCGGGCCGACTGATGAAGAAAAAGTGAAATAAAATGAAGAAAAACGAACGAACGAACGACAAGTCGAAAGCAAGAGAAAAGAGCTAGTCAGAAATGTAGACGAGAAGTATATTGGGGGATGACGGAGGCCACCGAGGGTCTAATTATTTATTTACGTCGGGAGGGGGGGGAGTGACGAAAAACGTCGCCTCATCTTCTTTCGCGTCTTCCCCTCCCCCCTTCGTACCTCAACCCAATTTCCAAGCATTTTTCCGCAGTAGCCCTCGTCGCAACCTTCGACTTGTCTCCCTTCTGAAGCATTGGCCGTTCTAAACTTTGGCTGTTCTGAATTTCCGAATATATTTTTAACATTTTTTTTTTTTTTCATTTTTTTTGACATACTTAGGCCGATGAAAAAAAATATATTAAAAATCCGTTTTTGACGTGAAATTGTCTCGGAAATTCGGCAAAAATATCATTTTTCTATTGCTAAAAGTGGAAATCTATTGAAATCTAATTTTAAAACCTTGAAACTTATTTTTCGACCGTTGTCCAAATTCAGCATTTTTTTTCTCAACATCTTTTTCGAAAAGCAATGAGCGTTCTGAAACTTCGGTCGTTCTAAAGTTCGACCCACCCCCACCCCCTGACAAACACCCTTAAAATCTGCATCACCACCTCCAAACAATTCCTCCATCGTAGTTTCGACGGTTATCCAGATTAAAAAAAAAAAAACAAACTTTTTCCGTACGAACACGATAATTACGCGATGCACGATGCAAAAAGAAAAAAACAAAATCAAGTACATCGGTACAACGCGTTGTCTGTTGTTTGAACGGGGTGTCGAAAAGTGGATGGCGAATAAAACGTGTTGAAACAAACGTCCGCGTCTTTGTGGCAAAAATATCAGCGTAGGTTATATATAGTTAACTGTGTTCCAGGGTTTTACCGAATGGCGGGGGGGGAGGGAGGGGGTTGCAAATTTTTTTAATCCGTGGCAAGGGTTCGCAGCCACCGCGAGCAGCGGCTTCTTTCACGTTTTCAACACCGAACACCTCTCCCTCCGGCTATATTTAGTTACTACTTTTTTATAATTAATAACGCCGACGGTAAATTAAGTTGGCAAAGGGAGAAAAAGTATTCCGGGAAAATAAATATATATATATATATGTACGAACGCGAGGTATACGGGGATAGGGGATGGAAGGGGCGGGGGCAGTCCGGGGGGGTACCTTCGTGTCCGAGAGCTTCAACTTACCAAACTCCCTTACGTTACTATCTACCTTGCTTTCGATTTTTTTTTATTTTTTTTTTCAAAGTTTTTTTTTCTCTTTGCTTTTCATCGTTACCATCGCCAGTTCAACCCTTTCTCTCTTTCTCTCGTAATCTACACTTCGTTTGCAATTATTTTAACATTTTTTCACATTTGCCACATCACCGCTCGTCTGTATTATCATTATTTTTTTTTTTTCATTCACCCATCGTATCTCAACCATTCGGTTTGAGATGAAAAATATTTTCATCTCAACCCTCAAATTCATTTTTGAGAAAAATTATTCACACAATCTATTTTTTTTTTTCAACCGAAGAATCACATTTTTCACGAAATATTGTTTTACCAGCAGCAAGCATCAGGGTTTCGTTGTAATATAATTTTCCAAATGATGCAAACTATTCGCAAATGTTTTCTGTTTTTTTTTTCCTTTTTACATTTGCAGAAACGAGAAATAATTTCGCTCTGCAACACGATTCCGTGTAACATACTTCGGCACAACGCAAAAGCTCGAACGAATAATTCACGAATTTTCTGTCATTGTAAAAAAAAAAATGTTGCCTCGCATAAATATATTCGAACAATAAAATAATTTCGAATTTTCGAAGTAGAAAAATCTCTCCCATCGTAAGCTGCGCATAAATTTATTTTCATTTTTTATTGTTGTTTATTATTATTATTATTATTTTTTAATAATTCATTCCTCGTGGAATTAGATCGTTGAGAGGAGCAACGAGGACGGAAGAACGCGGCATTTAGTCAAGCCGGGTATAATATAAAAGAATATTTTCATTGTCCGCTGGTGCAGGGCTGCACGTCGAGTATCGTACATATATACATATACATGTATATAAACCAGTTGTATTTTGGCCGGAAGTCAAGTAAAAATAAAATCGGTTTACGAATAGGAAACCTCGGGGAAAAACATTCATCTGCGAAAATGAGACGAAACGATGATGGGGCCCGCCAAGCGAAGCGAGTCCGATACTCGTGACGTTATTTTTCTTTCTTTTTTCGTCTTTTCTTCTTTCCGTTAGTTCCCATCGTGGCCGTTCCCATCGTGGCCGTTCTGGTAATAAAGCACAACAATACGATTCGTGGATTGCGTTCAGGTCCTGGAGAGGGGGGGGGGGGCTGGTCGAGGACCAGAAGAACAGTCACGAAGCAGCAGCAGCAGCCTATTTACTCGAATAACGATGCTCTCTCATCTCCCTCGTCGTCGAAATCGGTTATCTCACTCTCGTTCGCCATTTTTCTCGCTCTCCCATCCCTATCTTCGTTCTCCGTCCCTCAACGATTCTTTCTTTCCATCGGGGCCTTTCGTCTGACTATTTTTTATCCCATTCTCGGATTGTCCTTGTTTCACATACACATAGACACACAAATGTGTCTCACTCTTTCTGTCTCGCTCGACAAATCGTCGCAGCATCAGATCCCACCCCCCCCCCCTCGACTCACCCCCTCATTGTTCCACCATAAAAATGTCACTCCGTGAATCTATAGTCAGCTGCACAAAGAACGACAATGAAAGACGTATGGAAATGGCCAGATAGACAGCAGCAGAATCAGCTTTTCGCATTTCCTGATAGGCACCACACTATTGCTAGTAATATAGTCCCAACCACCGGCATTGCGACTCCACTCGAAATGCAATTGTCGGGCCACAGTTGAACGATGTAATGACTCATTGTCGAGTATTGTTGAAGCGAATAACGATGAGGCCTCTGTGTAATGTTCAACTGATAATTATAATATCAGACTGGTGACAAATATATAGTATAAACTATAAATATATAGTATACCTACTATTAGGAGATTTGTGAAATTGAAATCGGATGACGAGCTCGAAGACGGAATGTGATACGAAAGAAGTGATTGAAGAAACCCAGCTTTTGTTACTTCACGCGAGAATATAAATCTTCACCTTTTCGTCCTCGGCAACGAAATCCCCAATTCAACCACTCTCGGAAAAAAACGTCTTGGTCGCATGGTGATTTCGCTTTAATTTAACTTCATTGAAAGTTTGTCAATAGCAATATCTTTAATTGCCTGTCGACGGACAGACGTGTACGAATTTCTTCGTGCCACGGTTTCGACGGTGAATTTTTCATTTAAATTCACGACCGTCGAGTTTCTTCGCTATTATGTAACGCTTTTAAGGTGGGACGTACACCTAGAAATACAAAAAAAAAGAGAAGTGAACATCAAAAAAATGTTGGCCGGATGAATAGGGATATCAATACAATTTTTTTAGATTTGCTTTAATTACTTTCTCGTTCTTAATTAATTATCATATATCTCAAGTTAAGAATTTGAACAATGAGAATTCAACAACATAATTTTGTATGACCTGCGAAAAATGAAAAGAGGGAAAAAAAAGGGATTTTAAGGTGTATATGCACCCTTAACTTGAAACGTAGAAACCAGTCGAATGTAAGAATTTGTTTCCTCTCTCTCTCTCTCTTTCTTATGAATTCTTCAACCGATTCGTCACCCCCTTTTTTTCAACCGGAAGACGCGGGGGTGCCGAGATGTTTGTGGTGAGAATATATTTTTTTTCCTCAACTTTTTTTCCTTATCGCTTTGTAAACGATTCAATTGATCAATCGTCAACCCTCTTTGGCATCAACTTCGGGGTTTCGAAGTGAAGCAGGTATACGACCTATAAGGGGTTGGAAAATAAGGGTTCGCGTTTGTCGGAAAGAAATTTTACTCTTCGAGTCAGTCGGGTCAGAGGTCTCGACTGCTTTGTCTTAATTATACATCACCGAAAGTTAATTACATTTTTCCATTTTTGTTTCTCACTTTGATTCCGATGTTCGTGATTCGGGGTGGTAAAATCTTGGAGAGGGTCTTGTGTTATCAGGGGAAGAGTAAATGGAAAACGAGCGACTTGATAATGTTGTCAACCTTTTTTTTTCTATCGGATTTGTTGACATTTAAAGAATAAATAAAATTGTTTCACCACTCAGCACAAAAATCTTCACATGAGCAAAGTTCGTTGAATTATTCTCGCGGATGATCTGCAAAGTAGCGCAACGAGCATTGCACATGTATTACGCATGAACGAGTAATACGGGATGGATTAATGTAAGTCGTAAAAAGGGGATGATTTCCTTTGCCGTATGACGTCTATGAGCCGTCTTTTGCGTTACCTCATCTCTCGCAAAAAAAAAAAAAAAAAAAAACGTAATTAAGCCTTCGGGATATGTCAGTGTGGAAGCGAGAATGTTGGTTGCTCACTGTCGAGATCACACGTTCGCTCGTATCTCAGACACTCTCAAATAGAAGCGCGAAAGAAGATATTTCGTTTTCGTTTTTTTTTTTTTAATTTT
This sequence comes from Diplazon laetatorius, assembly GCA_963662125.1. Classification (NCBI taxonomy): domain Eukaryota; kingdom Metazoa; phylum Arthropoda; class Insecta; order Hymenoptera; family Ichneumonidae; genus Diplazon; species Diplazon laetatorius. The sequence continues at coordinate 20,086,918 of OY759155.1, read as the reverse complement.
TTTTATTTTTCGTTTCCTTTCAGCGAGCCCAAAGACGTCGCTGGATTCGCAGCTCATCAGTGCAAGGCGACATATCAGAGGTATCTCGTCTCACTCATATTTCATATACGTATAAGTGTATACATATATACATACATATATATACGTTCTTGTATATGTACTGTCGGTTTTAAAGTAATGAAAAATTAATAGCTATGGATACGGGGGTATAATGAAAGTGCTGGCTGACATTTGTGTGAGCCTTGCTCCCTTACTACGACACACACACACACACACACACACACACACACACACACACACACATATACACAGACCGAAAGATACTTGTATCGAGGGTATATAATATATGCTGCTTCACGAAAAAAACACGAAATAGCCGTTTCCATCGCTTCCCAAGTAAATAAAAATTATATATGGTCCATATATCAACTTTATATGGGACTGGGCATGTAGAGTCTATCTGTATAGATGATGTGTTGTGACAAAGTCCACGTACAAACTATTTCACATCGTTGCTGATAGAAAAAGATTCTTGAGTACCGAGTTCAGAGTCGCATTCGACTCGTAAACATGTTCACGAGTAAACAAAACAACATTTCTGAGTCGTGAGTGAGTTCAGGGTCGAATTCGACTTGTAAACATGTTCATGAGTAAACAAAACAACATTTACGAGTCGTGAGTGAGTTCAGGGTCGAATTCGACTCGTAAACATGTTCATGAGTAAACAAAACAACATTTTTGACTCGTGAGTGAGTTCAGGGTCGAATTCGACGTGGACTGCCCCATGGCACGTGGAGGGGAGAAGGAAGGGGGGCAGGGTATATACATTTCCAAGTAGAGTCTGTGCCGCGGCTTTTCTTCGTGTGTGTGTGCGTCTGTGCCTTCGAAGATACGAGTTCGCATCGGGAAAGGGCACATCCATCCCCAACGTGAAACGTTGAGCAATGCGGCGTGTGCACCTCCACGAGGTGGGTGAGGGGAGGGGGGTGGACGACAGACGACGACGAGATACGACCGTGGGGGGTCGGGGACGGGGTAGAATGGGTGAAGTAGGTGGGTGGACGGCAAAGCGAGCGTCGGTGAGTTGTTTTTTTTTCTCTTTTTCGTCATTTTATTTTTTCGCGAGCGCCTTTTCGCGAGCGTAAGCGACAAAGGGCGTTTTTAGAATATTGATATCGAAGCTCTTTCAACGACGAAAGAGCCGCGCGAGAGAGCTTTGAACGAACGATGACGGAGAGAGAGAGAGAGAGAGAGAGAGAGAGAGAGAGAGACGGAAAGCTCGAGTATTTTTACCCCGCAAACCCCGTTCGCGACTTTTTTTAAGCTTCAGCTATCTATATGCATCTATATATGTCTATTTGCCACATACGCACGTGGTTTGTATGTCGCTTGTTTTTTTTTTTATGATTTTATTTTATTTTTTTTGTCTTCCATTTTCCGTCGACCCCTTTTCCGACTTTACATTTTTCTTCAATGTGCGCAACTAACTCTCTTCTCCTTTCACCCCTCCGTCCTCACGACCCTATTTTCGAATATATCCACAAGTATTTTGCCTCGTCGATGACACAACGTAACTTTGAAAAAAGGATTTGAAAAAAACAACAACAGACAACGACCGACGCCAGTCGACTAGACTACACGACCGAGTTCACTTATTATGTATCGACCTTAAAAAATAAAAAAAAATAAACGACCGCGGATCGTCATATGCTCGATTTCTGAACTGCATGTTTTCCATACAACTCTTTGTCATATTTATATCTTTCTCATCCGTCGTATCCGTTATTATTATTATTATTTTTTCAAATGACAAAAATAACAGAAATAAATAAAAAAGAGGAGAAATAAATGAACCAAGAAACGAGTGGGAGAGTCGGTTCGACGGAAAGCTTGAGCATTAATAATAATCATAATAATATATTTATTTCAATATAATTGATGATAAATTATTATTATTTTTCTTCTTCCCTTCTGTTCCTTTTTTCTTACATTTTCTTAATAATAATGATAGTAACAACATAACAACTTTATTATTATTATAACTATCACGATAATTATTATTTTTCTGAATTTTTGTCGAACCGAAACTCCAAATCGTTCCTCGTATATATTTCTTATTATTTTCGAGGTAAGCACTGTGTGACACAGCCCTCGTCTTTGATGAGTGAGCAACGAGGGATGAGGATGGAAAAACGTGTCGAACAATGCTACAGAACGGGCCCATGGATTGGTATTTCTCGATGAATGCGAAAAAGACAAAAAAAAAAAAAAAACGAAAAAATTGTCGAATGGATAACGTAGCCACGAGAGTCTCGTGCCATCGAGCTTTTAAGTCGAACGAGAGGTGAGGGCTTTTGCCATCAACGATACTTCGATGCTCTGATGAAGAATGCACTTTCACGAAAGAACAATCGGGGCGTGCTGGCAACGAACAACGAAAGGGGGATGAGAAAAAAAATACATATATATATATATATATATAAATACGAAGGCAGTAACGTTCCGGACCACCTGCAGCATAAATCACTCTATCACTCAAGACGAATCGATATTTTTTCAATATCGGTTAATGGGGGGTCTCCGGCTTCGTCAGGATTCATTCGAATGCACAATCGACGAATATCTTGGCTTCTGCGTTTTTTTTCCCTTTTTTTTCGTCCAATACTTTTTTTTTACATAGATTTTTTATTTATCCGAAATAGTCGGTTCGCACATAAATGTGAATGGGGCAAGGGGGGGGGGGTTGGAAATGTGGCTTGACAATAAAAGATGTTAGTCATGGTGAAGCATCCTCGGCCTGTGGGGTATCGAATGGAGGGATAGAACTCGAAGCATCCAACCCCCAACGCGAAATAGAAGAATCGGACAACAATTTTGTAAATGGGGATTGCCAATGTGATATGTTCGTGTTTGGTGATGTCGAGATTTTTTTTTCATTCTATGGCGTTGAATGATAATATTCAATGAAAATTTGTAAAATTGTCTGATCCGATTCAGTGACTCTATTAATTTTTACGAAGGATATTCAAAAACGTTTTTTTAAACGAATTGTTCATAAAAAAAAAACTTTTCAGAGGTGTATGATATGCCTCCTTAATGGCACTTCGTGTTTCAAGCAGGTCCAGGTCGAGTTGACGTACAACTCGATAGATAAGCAGATACGTAAGGCTGGGGGAGGGGGGGGGGGGGGTGAAAATGTTTCGATAACTTTGCCTCGAGCGCAATTTTTCCACTACATTAAAAAAAAAAAAAGAAAAAAAAGGTAAAGAAAAGCAAGATCCTTCGTTTCGTCTCGACGGCGTCGTTCCACACCGGAGGGCTTCGTTGTGTTTCGGTGAAGGAGAACAAAAAGAATGAAAAAAAAAAAAATCAAGAGCAATGACAAATTCACGTCGTGCGGATAATTGGAATAAATAAAGGAATAATAGAGGAAGCTGGGAGATTGAGAGAGAGAGAGAGAAGAAGAAGAGAGGGGAGGGGGTAAAAGACAGAGTTATTGGAGAGTCGGTCGGGGGAGTAAGAACGGGGACGTTTGGGGGGGGGGGGGTGGTCCACGGTACAACCCCTTGACATCTGTAATTAAATGAAAACAAAAAGAAAGTAATCGTACGCTCTCTCGACGGGTGAGTCAAGGCAGCGAAATGAGAGAATCAGATAGGAAGAGGTTGTAGGGGGGAATGGGGGAGGGGGGGGGGAAACAATGCTCGCCTCTTTTCACCCATCTCCTCGACTGCTCCGACCGAATGCCGAGAATGAAATGTCACCGACCGGATGCAGACGAGCCATTCGTTCGGATCGTCCGGTTTTTTTTATTAATTTTTTTTTCCTTCAATTTATTTTTTTATTTTCCATTCCCATCCACATCCTGTTTCTCGACATTTTCTTCGTTCTGTGTTTTTTTTTTGCTCTCGAACGTTCATCTCCTTATCTGTACGAAAACGTGCTTTTGGTTGTTGAGTAGACAGATGTCGCTGTCCGAGTGACCGGACGTCTCATCGCTGCCGTTGTGATAATTGGAACGAGGCATTTATTCGAAAATTCAATTGAGTATTTAAAAAATGTTGAATTTTACAGCCTCTGGAAAATATTTTTGTGGTACGCAAATTTCGTCCGGCTTAGCTATCGATATCCACTTTTTCCCTCCACTATCGCCGCCCCCCCCCCCCCTCCCTTCGCCGAATCAAACGAATCGTTGTCGATCAAGTTTTCCACCCTCTAACTTATCTCGCAATCCCTCGATTTCACGACACTCGAATGGAACCCATTACGAATGCTCGGCTCGTACGAATCGAAAACCACTGGCAAAGACATTACAAAACGATCTGGTTGCGAGATTCTGATCGGTGGGACGCGAGCAATATGCCATCAAATTCACGTAACCATCAATATCCTTCGTCCCCGTGGTTGAAACAGAACCTTTTTTCTTTTTTTTTTTTTCACCGCCAGCAGCAACAGCATCGCATCACACTCACCCTTCCCTCCCCTTCCCCTTCCGCCCCCTTCCGTAGAAACTCCCGTCACGTCTCACACCCTCATCCGTGCCGTTCACCCACACTACCACCCCCCTCCCCCACTTGTCCGGACACACTGAAATGTTTTACATTGCAAAATCAATGGCGGCATCGAAATTTTCTTCCCTCATCTCTCTCTCTCTCTCTCTCTCTGTCTCCTTTATAATAGCGCTTCTGGCGTTTCACATAACGCCGAGTAAAAAATGAAAATAAAGAAAAAAAAAAATCTCGTCTGACGCTTTCTTCATAGTCTACCCAAACCCCAACAATCCCTCAACCAGCGGTAGAATCTTTTCCGGTAAATCACACAATTATTGAAAACGCGTTTTGATATCCGTGAGTCTCTCCGAGGTTTTCCCAAACGAATAATGAAAAGAAACAAAGAGGACGGAAGAAAGGACAGGAGAGACTTCAAGCGCTCGATTTTTAGAGTGAAGTGAACGGGATATCGTGCATTAATTATTTTGCGATTCTCGCTGAAGGCCCTTTTTTTTTTCGTTTCCCCGTATTCGCGACGATGAAGACCGACGAACGAGTCGAGAAAAACGATCGTTTTGCTCGATCGACTTCAAAAGTGTCGGTTACGATGCTCGAACCGTTCGTTTTTTTTCTCTCTTCTTCTTTTATAGTCATCCGAGTCGAACGTTATATTTTCGTTACTCAGAAACGTCTGTGTTCACGTGTGTGTTACTCGGATTCCCGGAATTACGAGCGCTATACGAGCATCACAACAATCGTCATCTGTGCTGCTCGCACGTTGTTTTTGTGCTGTCTCTCTCGCTCTCGCACGAGGCCGTAGCTGGTCCAAGCCGAATGTAAACAACGAGCACACAGCTACGACCTTCGCAAGGTCGTACGTCCTGTATGGGAACACGAAAACCCTTATATATTATAATAGGCCCACATTTTTTTCAACTGTGGGTTGCTCCGACGAAACACAGCGAAAAAACATGCACACGGAAACATTTCTGCAGGTCGTGTCGGCCCGGGAAATCGAACCGGGGACCGAATGGATGGATAGGTGTCTCGCGAGAGCACTTTGTCTTCGTTATTGTCGTTATTTTTCGGTTGTTTTTATAATCACGAAAGACAGAATGAAAAAAAAAAAAAAAAAAAAAAAACATATTGAACGTTGAGAACAGCCCTCGTAAAGCAGATCGTGGCCCAGCGTAAACGAAAGAACAGACGGTGAGCAAAAGGGACTGCGTCATGCTTTATGCAAGGTCCAATCTCGTGGACGCTTTGGCCTTTTTTTTTGTTTTTCAAATTGCCACGGGGGTGGATGACACCGCGAGACTATACCAGTGACGAGAGAGACCCGATAAAAACTCACTTGGCGGATTGAGTTGTGGAGAGTTGAAACGAGTGGAAGGGCGATTAACTACGGGGTTCATCGTGACGTCGAGTTACCGCAACGCGTCGATGCGAAAGCAACTTTATTCCAAGGGGGGGGAGGTAAAAGGCCTCATCCCCATTCCACTGTATTGCCACGTTGTGCTTTCGGGATTAAAGAATCGAAGATAATTAGAAATAAATAGAACGGTGCTGAGGGTTGAAAAGAGATTTTTCTCGCTTCGAGACTCCAAGCTTCCCGCCGAAACGACCTCATTGTTTTAATTAAAAAACGAGGGTGGCGCGCGGAGAGGCCGGGAGGGGTAAAATCCCACAGGAAAGAAAGCCTTCTTTCTCCTCTCGCTACGTTCCTCTTTGGGTTGTTACGTTATTTCGTTCTCTCCCTCTGCGTTATCCTGCCCCCTGTCTTTTTTTTCACTCACCATCATCCCCGGACTCTTTCCTCAACCCTACACAGCTCTCGTTTCGTCTTCGCTGATAGGATTGAGAGGCACTCGAAGCGTAAACTGGAAACAACAACGAAAACCGGACCGGCTAGTAGTGACGCCTCGATTCAGATAAAGTCGTTCCAACGGTTCTTCCCGGTTTCTTCACCCAGCGCTACATCTCCCAGCTTCTTCGTTTCGGCCTCTCCCCCGTTTGGTACTTAAACGCGACGTTTTATTTCACCCTCGCCCCATTTTGCACCCAAGTCTTGCCACACGCCACTAGAGTCATGTCTACACTATTCTGTTTATACATAAATATGTCTTGTACGGTATGAATGAAATCTTGAAGTCCTTGCTCGGCAAAGTAAGAAGTGTCTGCACCCAAGTTAAGTTGAGCCTCTTTGCCACTTCTTCACCACAGCCTCGCTGCTAATTTCACATCCAAAATTTCAATTAATTCTGAATTCCAGTAAGAATTGTCTGCAACTTCCACAAATTTATATAAGTATCTGGATTGAAATATGTCTAATGCTAATAACATTCAGTATCATCCATGAGTCACTTTAACCAACCACTCGTGGATTGTGGCTACATTTTTTTTTCTTCCCCTCGAGATTTCCATCATTGGACTCTCGGTATTCGATTATCTTGGGCTCCATGTGTGTGTGGTGGATTCACGGATGTGAATTATAATTTATCCAAAGTGTGTTCACACCGTTGTTTGTATTTTTGCATTAGATTACAACACCGACAGTCTCCAGAGACCGGAGGTGCTCACGTGTTCCGATATTGCATCTTCTATGCCATATATTATATTCTACATATAAATATATACATATGTGTGTGTGTGTGTATAGAAGGTTTCGTTTAAAATTCGATGGTGTATCGCGTCGTGACTCAACCCACGGAAGACGGATCGCTCCGGGACTTTCCAGCTTTATTAAAACGGCGCGGTAAGCGTTCAACGGTGCTCGGGTTATACCTTACTCCGAGACGAGCGATCGAAAAAAGAAGAAGATGAAAAAAAAAAAAAAAAAACGGAAGCGGCTGGGTGACGAGCGTATGGGAAAAGCACCCGGGCGTGTTAATACGTTCGACGATTTTTATGTCCGCGTACGGGGGACCATATTGGTACGGGCCCGATTTAATGCGACATTAAATTTCAGTGCTACCCTGTATTTTCCCGAACGGTTGTATACAGATATATATGCATATGTGTGTGTGTGGAATATTATACATCGGGTCTCGGTTTATATTGAAATACATATTTCATAACCGCGACGATCGGGTTCCATCGCCCGAGCTCTCACCTACATTCACAATCCCCCCCAACGATTTATCACGATATATATTTAAAACCCACACTTATACATACCATCGACGGATAATTCGAGTTATCGACTAATTATCACGTTCGCGACTTAACACAAAAGAGTTGATAACATTTTATTGCGGATTAAATTAAATAGTGTGTATATTAATAAAATCAATTAAGAAATTAGGTTTCTTATTGATTTTTTTATTTGTATTATAGGGTGTGTCGAAAAAGACTGAGTTTTCGTTGTTCCAGTGGAAAATGCCCGAACAACAACCAACTCCTTCCTTGAGCAGTTAATATTATTGTTATTATCGATCTGTCGAGAAAAGAGTTCCATTGGCAGATTTGAGAAACTCGTTGGAACGTAAAAATAAAATAAAAAACCACCAAAGCTAGTTGGAAATTGCTCGTCGGAACTCGAAGCCATAGCTACATTAGAAATGAAACGCAATCGTGGTTGCCATCGTGATTTAACAGCGATAGTTGGAAAAAATAACACGAAAATCCGTGACATTTTTACGGTTTCGAACTTTTGGAAACTATGTTCAAGGACTTGTGGAACGAAACCGTTTGTCGCGTTGAAAAAAGGAGTGGGTCGAGATATCGATTTCACTCATTGATGCACAAACCAGTAAAAAAATGTGACGACGTTTTTTTTATCTTTGAATATTTTTTTGCATCAGTAAACAACGGTAATTGGATTGTGGCAATTTAAAAATCGATAATTCATCAGTTCAAGTGGGTTCCTAGGAGTTGGTAATCTGGTATCTTTATTTTTATCTTTTCACGGTGCACATCGAAACATTTTTGCTCGAAAGACCTCAGTCCAGTCTCGTACCTTCGACGTTTCACACCCGAACTCAAAATTCTCGCGAGTGATTGACAAAAAAAAATTGATAAAACGACAACAAGAAAATAAAAATCACATTAATATAAACAAAATGAATTCGAGATTCGGGCCTGTGCTGTTTGTGATCGTATGGGGGTTGATCGTGGAACCGAATGAGGGAGCTATGAGCATTTTAAAGTGGAACAAGCATATCGGAGATTTCGAGCCAGTTGGTGAATTACCGTCGTTGAACAAGAAGATAGAAAATCGTGCTTTGCAAACCAGACGAGAGGAAACCCACAATTTCAATGGAAAACCATTGCGTTTGACGTATTACCCGGTAAATAATTCTCTCTCTTTTTTTTCATCACAATCATCCGATTGATCGCGGACAATTGACAATTTGGAAACAAAAACGAAATAATTTTTAGGAACTGGATCTCGTCAACTTTTACGATAACGACAGAAAAGTTACGGGACTGTACGGCGATATATGGACCATTCTGTCGGAGATGTTGAATTTCACGTATGTATTTGAAATAGTTTTGACGACGTGTACATAATACGATTTTTATTTAAACATTTGCATGTAAGTAGCATTTCATGTAAATAGACATAAATTGCAATCAATATTGCCAATAAGCCATCGACCGAAATCCTTTTAGTCTATCAAATGAAATAGTTTAAGGTGTTCGATTATTCTGTTATTCTTGATCCATTAATCTGATCCTATATCGTAGACTCGTCGTAGAGCGAAGCGAGTCATGTATCGCGACATCATCTTCCAAAGGTATAATTGACGGTGGAATAATCATGAAACTTGTGCGCGATCAAACGGACATAATTCCAAAGTTGGATGCCATTCCATATCATTACATGGGGGCCGCAATGACTCCATACTTCTGGAAGACTAAGTAAGTACATGTATGTCCATCGATGCAACATGAAATTGGACAATCAATGCATTGTTTTTCAAGGCATAAATTCTTGGGTCAGGGAACGTTGGAGCACGACAAGAACTGGATTTTCAAGCCATTCTCCGTGGAAATTTGGTGTCTCGTTCTCACTTTCATCGTTATTCTGAGCGTTGCAAGTTTTGCAATGGCGAGAATAACGATGCGCCGACGAAGATCAAGGTTTCGAGCTTCGCTTTCGGATCACATATTCGACACAATCGCGGAATTTTGCAATCAACGTCAGTTTAACAAACGGTTTTGAAAATGTATTTCATTTATTATTATACTTAGTTGATTGATTTTTTATTTTGCTCAGGCAACACGGTCGACCACACCTTCATTGGAGTCAAAATTCTAAGGTTCACGATCGGCGCATTTACCTCGCTAATTATCCTCAGTTACGGCGCTCGTTTGCTGTACAGTATGGCTCACGGATTTTTCGAGTTACCGCTTGACGATGTAATATTGTCATACTACGAAAATCATAATCTTCATCTGATCGTTCGAAACGGTTCAATACAACATTTGGATTTCCAGGTTGGTATCGCAATAATTCAATAAAGACATTTGTACGATTTAATAATTTTTCGTTGTTGTTTTGTTTTTTAGATGTCGGTTGAGGGAAGTCGAAGACGTCGTTTAATGGACGTCAACCGGTTGACAGTCGTTTCGAATCTCGAGGAACTTAAGCAAACAATTTGCTCGAACCCTGAATCTTATACGCTGGTGGCAGACGAGGAGACACTCATGATAAGTGAGAACGTCTGTAATATCGTGGCGGCGAAAAAGGCGGCGTACAATATGCCCATTGGTTCCGGTATCAGCAAAAAAGTTAAAAACAAGAGAAGCATCGATATCGGGTCAGTCATTTTTCCTCCAAAGTTATCTTTGGATGCTTTTGTAACCGATCCAACAAATTAGATATGACTTTGCATTAATGTAAAAAATCAAAAAAAAATATTTCCAGAATAATGAAATTACGGGAATTTGGTATATCGAAAGCACTCAGACGTAAGTGGCTGAAACCAGGAATCGCTCACGCGAATACTGGACAAGCCGAATTGATGACCATCGGATTCGATAGATTTTCATCCATTCTGATGGTACTGATCGTCGGCATTGTAGCGTCGATCGTAATCTGCGTGGTGGAAAACATCATTTACGCCGTGAAAAAACGTCGAAACGAACGAAATTTGTCAAAACGAGTTTTCACGATCGAACGAGCAGAGTCCGGTCGAGATCGCCCACGAGCTCGACCCGCCGTTAGGCGAGTCAGAAATCTCGACGATTTGAGAATGTTCGATACACTCAAATCGCTGCCGCCAATAGAAAACTGATTGGCGAATCAGTTGGCAATGGCATCTCGACATTTTTGCACATCGTACACTTACATTTGTAATTCATCGCGATGACCAATCGATTGCCCACGAACGATGATTCAAATGGAATATTGATAAAACCGTGTTGAATTATTTGAAAAAATGCCATCATAATTCGGTCTATTACCATGTGCTATAAGCATTAGAGTGTGTAAAAAAAATGCAAGGTTTTCGATCATTATGCCGTCTCCTTCGTGTGAATTATATAATAGTGAATTTTATTATATATATATATTATGTGATATCGCGTCGTTTCGACGACCCCACGTACCTTCGTTGTTCACCGGTAGTCGTATACTCAGCACGATTTCCGGTCGCCATTCCCCGCCATTACCTTTCGCCATCCAGCTCTCCGAATTTTTCATCGTTCTTCCATTTTCCTCTTTCGCGATTTTTACGTTCCCCGATTAAAATGCCCGCAATTAATTATTTTGATGGATTCCGTTCGAGATTTCGCCTCGACGATCACTGACCGGCAAATCCACAATCTACGTGTGTGTATATATATGTATATTTATTCGGGCGGTGTTAATCACGATGAACGACAAGTCGAACGGAAAGTGAAAAAATTGCGACCAAACTCGCTCAACCGATGTTGCGATAATTCCTATATCATTATATATTTTCATTTTCAACTTCCTCCGTACACATTTTTCGTGATAAACGGTCAGAACATTTTTTACAGAGAATTCAATTTGCTACGCAATTATATTCTTGGTTTTTTTTTCCAAATCCGCATATTTCGTGAGTTATCGCTGAAACACTACAATTGTATACTATTGAGAGGTTTTACTGTATCCATACGTTGTTTACGCATGTATAGTCGTGCGCGTGCCAAGATAGACGACGAGGGATAAAAATATCTTCGATGATAGAAACGATGTGTCCGTCGGGTCAATTGGACGAGGTGACCGATCGGGTCTTCGAGGCGCATTGACACTCGGCAACGTCAACCACGTCTTCGTCGTCTTCGTCATCTCCGACGAATCATGCGCGCCGCCCGACAATCATCGTATCGCACATTCACAATAAAGTTTCAACGACCAGCCACCACCACCACCACGTTCCATTCATCTTTTCATCGTCGTGTTATTTATCGGGGGAACGACGGATTGTCGACCCCGAAATCTTCCGACGACCGAAATTGCTTCGCGATTCGTGTTCCGTTCTATTTGCGTAACGCCCGAACGTTGCACCGTTAATAATCACCCAAGATTTTATTGCAAACGCTTTCATTGGTACTCCTACCTCCCCCCCCTCTCTCACTCCGGACTATATTGAGAAATCGTTCGAGGAATTTTATAACCGGAGTTATATGGTCACGATGAAAATACGTTGATGAAACCGGAGAAGCGAAACTTTCAAACCCTGTGTAACCGGTGCTATATGGCTTAACGACCCATTTTGTTTTGTTTTTTTTTCTTTCATTTTTAATTTTACAATTTGGCATTTGTCGAAATTTTCAATATTCGCCTGGACGATATTTGAGATTTTCACGGTACGAAGGACTTGATAAACTTATGAGACTATTTTAGGGATGGGTATATTCATTTTATGAATTGATGAAAGCATTTTTACATTATTAGGAAATATTTTGTATTTTTCCTTAATTTATTTAATACGAATGAATATTTTACATGGATCATTGTTTCATGATGGATTCCAACATCCAACGTACATCAGACACACGAACAAAGGTTTATTTCAAAGTTTCACACAGTTGATTGCATACTATATTGCTGTACGCTCAGAAAGTCCTCTTGATAAAACATTGATGATACAGTCTAGCTGTAAATATGCTACGCAACGCTTCACGACCATGATGTCCATACATATATATATATATATATATATATATATATTAGTACCCGGGAATTTTAGCTCCGGTAACAAGAGAGACAGCAACATAATAGTACATCATATAGATACACAAATACATATCCATATATACATGTACACATATAAATATAGCAATTGTGAGCGACGTCGAATGCTTTGTAGGAAGTTTGAAAACTCGACGAGTGGATTAATATCGCGGAGTTCTCGTTACTCGTTGTTGATTTTGTCTGCGCGAATTCCTCCCCCCCTCCCCCTCTTCCCCGGCCCCCTTGTCTCTGCCCCATCTCGTGCCCTTCGTCGCAGGGGTGCCCTTCGCGCCCAAGCGCATTTTCCTGCTAATATATATACGTATATATATATATGTTTATATATTATATATGAGTACCACGGTAGTCCCAGTAGTAGCTTTCTGCAAAACCCCTGCGCGCAACCCTTCCACTTTACGCCGTTTCTACGTACAACGTGGGATCGTGTCGGAGCTTCTCCTCCCCCCCCCCCCCCCGAGGCTCCGTAACCATCGTCGTCGGAGGGCCACCCTGGGCCTCCCCCACTCCCGCGACCTCGCCGGAAGCAGCTCCAGAATGTCTCTAATGAACCGACTTGTGTGCTTTTATATGTGTATATGTATATATCTACGGGGCTGCTCCGTAACCGCTTTATGCGAAGCTCCCGTGACTCACGAATCCCCGATGAGACGCTCATGTGCACCGGCGTTTCGGCAAATAACCGCGGTTTGAATAAAAACAGCGAGGTCCAATGAAGCTATCCGGTTTTTTGGTTTTTTTGGTTTTGTCGGAGCTGCTCAACAATATTTCGGATGTATTAATGGTTATATATGCGTGTGTGTTGACCATGGACGTTTGGTATGGAAAATAATGAACTTTTTTTCTTTTTTTTATTGAGGGCGTAATTGAATCGTAGTTTGGGGATGAGAGAGACTGTAGGGTGGACATTATAAGATTTCCGATTTTCTGTTTGATTAACTTGTATTTTCTATATATATATGTATATTGGAGTGCTACTTATGTAGAATAATTCGTGTAATATTATATAAATATTAAATAAAATAAATATTACTGGAAATAATTCGTGAGCGCGGTTCAAACGTCACGAGTGCTTTGGTCGAGCTTTTCACGCGACTGCTGTCGTGTTTCTTCATTGTCAAATGTAACTCAGACATTGTAGTCGGGGCGGTGGAGGTGGGGAGAGAGGGAGGCAGTTGCGTGTGAAAAGTGTGAATTCGCGGCTCGAGGAAATTTTAGACGTCGCAAGCTCAACGACGAAAACGCCTCCCTGGAGGATAATACTTTTTTTTTTGGAACAAATCTTTTTTATGTATTATATGTCACAGAGGGATGTACGTGTGTGTAACAGAGACCGGAAAAAATTCACTTGACGCCCGGGTGAAAAGCTGCTCCGAGATTTTCATATGACTTCTAAGTAGTCCCGTAATACGTGGAAAAATGGCGGCGAATCACGTGTGTTGAAAATAAAAAAAAGAAAAAAAAACGTTTCAGACGTCGTGTATTTGACACAAAGGAAAATAATATATCATGACACGTACTGGTCCATGGAGATATACATACACGAGGACAAAAAAAAGTAGAAAAAAAAATAAAAGAGTTGTCACACACACACACACACATCTCGTATCTTTCACATTAAAATCTGATATGCGCATGCGCCGGTAAACGTAATATCTATTATAAAGTAATATCGCTGTCGAAAACCTTGCGCAAGTTCTTTGTGACGTTTAACGTTAATATTCGACGTTTGGCAGTGGGAGGGTGGGAAGGGGTTGTAGTGGGTGCTTCTGAAGCCTTCTACCCCGGGCGAAGAGAGACAGAACTGGCGGAGTGCATTAAAGAGCGCGTTGCTCTCAATATAACCGTGTGACACAAATACACTCGAAGAGAAATTAAAAGGGCCAGTACGTCGTTCTATTGTGCATGCTACGTTGCATGCATTTTTTCTTTTCTTTTTTCGTTGCTTTTTTTATTGTTTTCGAGGCACTATTATTAAACCAGGCGGTGGGGACATCGTTTATGGATGAATAATCAATCGCAAAATAATATTTCATCGCAACTTTGATGGATTTTGACAAATGTATGATTTTTCGTTTAGAGTGAAAACATTTTTTGTTTGCCACGAAAAATTGATGCGAGGTATTGAATATTTCATTTGTTTGTTATTTTGACTTTTTATAATTTATTATCCAAACAGACAAAATTATGAATACACGAAAACTTATAGAATAAATGAAATAAATTAACAGATTATTTGGAAACAAAATTAATCCTGAATCTCTTGTACCGAATTTATAAACAATTCGTGAATGACTTTATAAACGATGAAATATCGAAATAACCGTAAAAAAAATCTTAAAGCCCGGAAATGAAGGAGATAACGAGTGAAAACCCGACGAACTGGACTTTGGATATAAAAAAAAAAAAAATTATATCGAATCGCAGGAAGGCCACGAAGCTGGGAGGGTGCATTGGCCGTGGCGGCGGAGGGGGTGGCGAGCGGGGCAGCGGGGTAGTGAATTCAAACGAGCGTGTAATTGGCAGTATCGTAAAAAAGATTCGAGACTGTTCGGGCGGAAGAAGGGTAACGCCGAAGAACGCGGCCGAAGGATGAGGAAGCAAGAGGACGGGAAGTGGTGCGAGTGGCATGAGGCCACAAGAGTTTTTCGACTGGTAAGAGAGAGAGTGAAGGGCGCGAGAGGCATCGTCAACGAAGATGGAAGATGAAGAAAATTGAACAACGTCGGTGGGCCAACGAAGAGCGGGGAAGAAACGATGGTTTCATAATTTTTTATTTCGAAATCGCTCTCTCGGCGTCTATCTCGAAAGAGCGATATTGTTAATATGCAAAGAAGCATCGGAAAAATGGGGTAGCTTCCAAAAGGAAACGTGAATACAACCGCGACTTTGCGAGCGATTTTTTTCCTTTTTTTTTAAATTTTTTTTTCTCCACCACGTCGAAGATTGGGGGCGGGGGGGAGAGTCGCGAAAAGAACGAAGGGGTCGTTTGCTTGGGTTACCGTTTTTTCCGGGGATGCAAAGGAAGAAGGTGAATGGTTGAAATTGCCCCCGACGACCACCGTCGGAGATGATCCGGGGCACTCGGCTCGGATAAAACAGCGTGGCACGTCGGTTTTTTATTTTTTTAAATTTCTTTTTATTTTATTGTATTTTTTGTTTCACCCGTGGCAATTTCTTAACTTTCTCAAACGATCGACGAAAAGTTTTTTTTCCCTTGAAAACTCTTCTTATTGTTTTATTCTTTTTGTTATTATTATTATCATTATGATTATTATTATTTTTTTCGCTTCTCATCTTAGCAGTACGGATATACAAGCATATATGTATACATATGTATAATAGGGTGGTCCTTATCTTAGCTTTTTTTTTAATTTTGGCGCTCACAGTGGATAATATGGTACGAAATGAATTTGAAAAAATATTCTCAAAATTTGAGGACCATATCTTCATTCTTAACCCTGCCGCGAACCTCCCGAAGTTTGCAATTCAACCAGAAGGGTTAAGGGGACCTCAAATGTTCAGGATATATTTTTTTTTTTTTGAATTTTATTCTGAGCCATATTACCCTTTGGAAGCGTCAAAATTCTAAAAAATCTAAAACAAGGGCCACCCTCATATATATACACACATATATATATATGTATATATAGCTACGGGGTTGTGGTTAGCGCGGCCGATGTTCGAGTGCTCTTTCGGCACGTTATTTCCGTCGGTGGGTTTGGAATGTTTGTTTTTTTTCTCGCGGTCGCTTCGCAGGGACATTCGTGGTCAGAGCGAGATGAAAACTAAAGAGAAAGGGACAGAGTGAGAGGGAGAGAGAGAGTAACGGGCGATCCGGCGGATGAGAGAACTAAGGGAGAGGTATAAGAATGGTGGAAGATGTGGCCCGAGGTGGTGCAGAAAAATCCAAGCTCGTTCGAAAAAGTAAAAAAATGAAAAAAGCAAAAAAAAATTGTGGCCCAGGCTCGTTTAATCAAGAACGGAACGAGACGGAAAATGTTTCCCGGGGCGCCGCATATCGCAGTGAGAGTTCATCCGAACTCGGCGTAGTTCAACGAATTGTTTTGATAAGTCGCCGAGACAATACGTCGTTAAGGCGCCGGGGGTGGTGTTCGTCGTCGTGAGGGTGGCGGAGGGTGGAGGTGACGGTGGTGCATTGGCGAGCCAGGAGTCTACTCGCTCGCGGGGGTGAAGCGGGCTACGAGTGTGTGGGGGCAGTTCAACGACGAGAACGTCGAGGAGTGACGAAGAAGACGAAGAATACGGCCACGACGAAGACGTGGGGACTCCTCGAAGTTTAGATTAAACCCCGCCGCGGATAAATATTCGTAATGGAGCGCTTGGGTGTCATAAATTAGCATGCTGCCCTCTTTTCATCCCTCTCCGACTCCCTCCCCGTCCACCCAAGTGACGATCCACCCCTCCGAAGCGTTCTTTCGTGATACGCGGGGGCAGCGCGCGGGTGTATGACGTTGACCGAGAATATCGCAGTTTAGAAAAATTCTAATCGGATTTTATTTGAACCAAAAATTCTCTCCTTGGGTCGAAAAACTAATTTAAAAAAATAAGATTTTAAAATTAAAATATTTTTCATGAAAAAAAATCATACGAGTCCCTCAATATATGTTGTGACTGATACCGTACAGTGCATTCTAATAAAATTGTGTCAACATGGCTGAAAAAAAAATGAAAATTCATAAAAAATCCTTAATTTTGCGAGAAACAACTGTATATAACCCCTTTAAATCACGTACCAGTGAATTACCGCTACGATAATAGAAATTCCCGTTGCCGGGACGAAAGTTACAACGGCTAGTCGTCAGGGGGCGAGAGGGGAAGAGTGTATTTCGGATGGGGAGATAGCGAGAGTACAGGCCAGAGGCTCATCGACCACGCCGGCATGGCGGCATAGGGGCTGGTGTCCCGGAACCTCTCGGCAAAGTACTGTCTAGGCAACCGGAGGAGAAAATAAACCGCCATTAATCCACATCGGAATTGAGTATTATTAGGGGGACGGTAACCAGCAAGGATTTGAAACCGGATTCGGGGTTTGAAATCTCTCTTCTGGCCGTTTCACACAGAAATATCGGGAAAATCAGTAATTCGGTAATACGTAATTCGGTAATTGTTCGGTAACTATCGTCGGTGAACACGTTTGTGTATGTCCGTGTAAAGGTTCTGCCTGAACTATGGAAGTACATAGACAAATCGGGCAAATGGGTCCACCGTTGTCTCTCTTCCCATTCCAATCTGAAAGATTAGTCCGTTCCCAGATGCGGATTTAGTTTGTTTTATTGGCACGACGCAAAAACCCCCGCAACGTTGAATGGCTCTTAATTGTTCGTCGTGCAATCTGCGGTCTTCTCGATACCACGAAGAGACTTCGGACGATAGTCCAAGCCTCGTGGGCTTATCCCAAGCCCGCTGTTCTAAAAATGTGTGCCTCACATCGATTATTACCTTAAAGGTGACATATCATTGATGCAATGCGTTGCCAATTTTGTCAACCGGATCATACACCCATGTGCCACAAATAGACAATGATTTAACCCCTTAAACCTCTTTAGTCACATCAAGCTGGACGAACAATGACACCCCAGCCCGAACAGTGTACAACAGTGGTCAATACTCGATCGGACGACTTCCGATCAACCTTCCCAAGTTCTCTTGCTCACGTTTCACACGCTCATCCGTTCGGACAACGCCGAATACTGTCAACGACGAGAACCCGAGTGATCAAGCTAGTGGAGAAGCGATTATCCATCGCGTCTCGTCAATTACGAACGATCCTGGGGCGCGACGAGCGAATCGACAACGGGTTACGTATGTTCCCTCTGGATGTGCTCACTCGTCTCCCACGTTTGCCAGATCCGGGAGCAGCACACTGACGTTTAGCACAGTGCCGGAGATGTTGCCAGGATAGAACGCTGCAACGTACTTCACCGAACTCCTGCCAAATCTCCCGAAGCCGGGTCGAACGGCCAGCAACGAGCTCACGCTAGTTATTTAATTACCTCGATCTATCACCGGTGCTGTCGGCTTCGAGGTCTATAATGCATGATCGATCATGTCTGCACGGTATACGGTCAAGAACACCCAAACACCCTGCTTCGATCCCTTCTTCGTTACAATGTTACATAGCTTCGTGTAGTCTACCCGAAAAAATGTAATTTCGTCTTCTTGACGCGTGGTTTTTTTTTTTTTTCAGAACAAGCCTTTCAAAATCCGACTAGTTACTTAGAAACTTTGAAAATTAGAATGTCTTAGTGATTTTGAATATTTAAGTTGATGGAATGTGGCTCGTGATCTTTTAAAATGAACGGTATCATTAATTTTTGTTTGATCTTATTAAGTTCATGATCATAAATGAGTCCTGATCCAAGCAAAGCTTTGAAAATTTCAGGAATGACTTCGACCAATCAACGTAACTAGAAAGAAACAAGTTTGGATCGAAGTAATCGTCTCTTCTCGCTCTTCGGCGATTACACAGTCTGATCCGTGAAACATCTCATACATTAAGTCGGCAAGATGGCGACCAACAGGGAGAGGTTAATTCGTATTCTCCTTGATGTTCCACCGGAGTTAACGATTTTAAGGGATAAAAGACTGAAGATCAGTGGGCGCGGTTCACTTTCTTACGAGGTCGATGGCTGGGGGATGAAGCGATCTTCGGTGCCCAAGGGGGTGGTGTATGGCAGATGTGCAAGGGAGAGAGAAGGAGACAGGACGAACTACGCGATGGAGGAGCGAAGAGCGTTCACTCCCGGCTCACGGGAAAAGCTACGAGAGCGAAAAAGGAGACGAAGCAAGAAATTGATATAGCATACGAAAATGAATTGCACCCCTCCCCTCCTCCAACCCTCCACCTCTTTGCCGAAGAATATTCCACACGGCAATCTGCTTGCGTCCCGGTTTTTATGCTCATTTTCAATTTTGCCTCTTTCCCACGTTCCCGTAGGCTTGCTACGAAGTACGAAGAGGAACGTGAGGGAGGGGGAGGAGACCCCAGGTTTCCCATAAAACCTATATTACCATATCGTCACCCCCCTCCCCGGGTTGGGTTAGCGTTTTCTTGCCATCGTCGACTACGCTTTCGCGTCTGTCCGACCACCGATGACAGGATGAATACAAACGGACGTATTACAGATACCTACCCTCCACCCCCTTCACTTTCCACCCACCATGCTCGCGGGCCAGCTGATTGTATGGCCCGTTGTGCCGCGGTGCTTTGTAAGAAACAATTGTTCGAAAAGGGGAACAGGTATTTTATTTTTTATCATTATTATTATTTTTTTCTCTTTTGCTATGTCGTTCACTTGCCACGTTAAGTGATTCCTCGACAAAGTGCCCCCGAAGCGTTTTCGTCGTGCCCTCGTCGATGAGCAACCCCTTTTTTTATTATACACACACACACGATCAACTCCGAACGATTTTTGCGTTTGTAAAAAAGGATGATGAGTTTGGAAAGAAATAAGGTTGGAATTGGCTTTTACTGAATGGTGCTTCTTTTATTTTTAAGTAATTTCATGATTTTCATGATTTTTCTCAATTTGCGATATAATTTTGAAGATTAAAATTGAGCTAGACTCACAAACTCAGTTTGATGTTATGCTAACGATTTTTTTTTTTTTTGGTTTTTCGTGTTTCAGGCAAGTCATTCCAGAGATTATCATCGGACTCCTGTGCGGGAAGATTGCGCGGGTCCGTTCCAAGACGATGATGTACATATTCCAGTTTTCCATTCTTCGTTCGATACCGGGGTGAAAGTCCATAACGCATCTTAGCCTCTTCCTCCCTGAGTCCTATACCCTGGACGACCTTTTTGCGCCACCGACTGCAGCTCCGGATTTCAGTGGTGTCCGGCACGAGGCCAACGCGCCAACGCTACGACGACCACGATGACGACGGGCGGCTGACGGGGTCGACTACGAGAAATCAACGCGACCGGGGTAGCCCGTGCAGTCGCGGCGGTCCTTTGTTTTTACGTACAACAATGGCCTCTCGATTTCGCCGTAGGGTGATTACGGGTACACCGCCTCGACTCGCCTCGCCCGGATTCTACGACGGGTTGATTCCGTCCTCCCGAACCCCGGTCCATCCACCCAGTTTCGTACGAACAAGGGGGTGATGCTGTGCTGTGTTATTCGCCCGCGTTCGTCCTGGGTCACGAATATTAACTATGAAAAAAAAAAAAAAAAATGAAAAAAAAGAAGAAAAAAAACGCAGACAGGGAACAAGCCGAACAAGCGGTCGGCCACTATCGAAAAGGACCCACGTCTCTCCGGAATAATGTCCCTCGATGCTATGGCCCCTCGGAGACTGGCAGCTCGATGGTTTAATTGATATTTTAATAGATGGTGTGAAAAAAAAATGTAAAAAAGAAAAAAAAAACGGTCCTTAAAGTCATTCACTTGTCGGACCCCACGAGCGTTCCGCTTCCTTTCCTGTTCCCCCTTGGTCACGTTCATCCATGCGTCGGGCAACCGAAAACCCGAGACAAAGAGAATTAATGGAAGCTTCGGAAAATTCGGGAGATTCTTTCGCGTGTCCCCGTAAGCAGCAGCAGCAGTACTTCCGTTTTCACGGCTATCAGTGGCAGTACTCACGGACAACATTCAGGCCCTGAGGACTCTCGGAGGGTGGAAACTACATTGAAAATTCCACGATTGTGCGCGTTCCGTCAAACGCCATTTCATTATAATTTATTCGTATCAGACGCTGATTATATTCATTAAAAATTTCGGTGCGAAAGAGACGGAAAGAAATCAACCCTCGACGTATCCTCTCGAGTGAAATAAAAAAAAATATATATATAGTCTATATATAAGATATACTATAGACTACCTGACAACAAAGTTGTTATGAAATGATTATTAATTTTATCGACTGATTATTGCGCAAGAATACAAAAATAATTATCTTTCGACTTCAATCCGAATGTTTCATACGTTCGCAAATGAAAAATCCAACGGACAAAGAATAGTGGTGAAAAAAAAAAAACAAAAACAAACAAAAGATCCGATGAACGTGGATGAATAAAAATATTTGTGAAAACTGGACGCTTGAGCAGAGTGCATGGAAGGCAATAGCGAGCATAACGTATGCTAGAAACGAACGAACAAACGTTTCCGGAATACCTTGCATCTACGGAGCCGGAAATAAAAAAGTCCCCCGGAAAAACTCTGTATCCTTGGAGAACCGAGATTCATGCGCACCAACAAACACAAACACAAACACACACACACATACTCGAGTTATTCGTGTATAAGTTGGCGTTGGCTAATGTCGTTCGGCAAAGGGTGGACTACCCCCAGAAACAGTGGCACTGATGGTTACACAAGTAGCATTCGTGCGATCGCAGCTTCCCTATATACGCGTGTGCTGATACGTTGAAATACGTAGAAAGTTACGGATGAGGAGAGAGCAAGAGAGAAAGACAGAGAGAGAGAGAGAGCGAGATGCCGGAGGGGGTAGCAAAGAGAGAAAGAGAGAGAGAGAGGTCACATTTGCGAGAAACCGAGTGCAAGGGTTGAATTTTAATTATTTTCCCTTTGGTAGGTATAATATTTCAATGCTCGGCCGGCATGAGGACCGAGCTCTGACCAAGCTCGGGCTCGGCTCACTTGCCGCCATTTCTGTCAAGTAATGCTATTATAATTATACAATATACATATACATATATATATGTGTAACCGTGCGCGTGCTCGCGGTCATTTCTTGTCGGGTCCGGGCTCCGTTTCATCTCCAGTGGCATTTCTCTCGCGAAAATATACGTCTGGTTTTACTGTTACATTCGTCGGTATTCCGGTCTTACCCTAAGTCCAACCCTAAGTGTAGAAAAAAAATTATATACAGTCTGTACATAAACTATATATAAGAGACTGGGTATATATAGTCTGTGTATAGATTATATATGAACTTAATAATTTATTTATAGTTTATATACAATTTTTTATATATAGTATAAATCATCTGTAGACTCTATAGTTCATGTATAATCTATGTATAATCTATATATGGACTATATATGCCCGGTCCCCATATATACATTTTTTTTTACAGACTATACATAATTTCTTTACTTGGGAATCTATATATATATATTATATATATATATATTTATACGTGTGTGTGTCTTATATATATGTATATATACATATATCTTATGTACGCCATTCGGCGGAAATTCAGAATTGCAAATTCTTTAATTCCCGGACTGCGTTGCTCGGCACGGGAGACTCCACCCCTCACCGGTTTTCTCACGGTCCAGGCGAAATACCTCCGTCTGACCTATACAAACATCGCGGGGGTGTAGCAAGAAAACGGACGGAGAGGGACGGGGGGTGGGGGAGAGGCCGCGACGACCGAGGATGTGTATTCAAAAATTTACATAGGTACATTCTGATTAAAGTGTCCTAGAAAGCAAATCTAATACAGCAACCTACCGCGACAGCGTCGTCGACGGTATACGGACTCGGTGAGGGCTGAGGGGTGGGAAGGTGGGGGTGGAACGGCGAGCTCGCTCGAATCCCCAATTCCACGGGTACGTCTCACGAATCCGACGACCGAACCCATTGCTGAGATTGGACGGAAAATTCATTTTCACGAATCGTGGAAATTATTATTATTATTATTATTATTATTTTTCATAAATCAAATGTTGTTGATCAGTGAGGTTATAATTGTTCGATGAGATATTTATGATAGATTTTTTGATGATACAATCAAACGAATAATGGAATGTATAATTAATTATTGTGTAATTATACATTCACATTTAATAATAATTTTATCACCAACTGCAAGAGATTTTTTTTCCCCTCAAATTTCAACCCCCTTTTTAATCCCACACCAATCACATATATTTAAAAATCAAAGGGAAAAAAACTATACATTCGAAAAAACAATAAACCAAGTGTGATAATAATTTTTAAACTCACCTAAAATTATCGTAACTGAAAAGCTAGTGCTTAATTAGAAGAAAATGTATATAGAAACGACAGCCGATGACAATCCACAATAAAAATAAAAAATCTTCAAAAATTCAACAATCCACGATTCAATGACGCGATAATAGAAAAATTCCGATTCAACGGATGAACTATCCGGCGAATTTAGGTTGGCCAGTGAATCTCGACCGGGTCCTAGCTCGCTCGCGCGCGCGCGCGCCTCTCTCGTTACACCGTGCGCGCCCGTTGTGCTCGTTCATTATGATTTAATAATAACACGTTGGGAGTATAATGTCGTCAGCGCGCTGGTACACACTCCTGAGCGTATAAATAATTCTCGCGTGTCCGGGACGGAGAATCTCCCGTGGAAAACTGCGTCGGGGGGGGGGGGGGGCGTTCGTAGGTCGGGAGACGCGAAGGGAGAACCCCAGTCGGACGGTCGGCGGAGTAAGGGTGAATACGGGGACCGGTTTTTTTTTTAATGCGGCATCTCTGGATGCTGCGCGGGAGAGAGGCGGACGAGGATTACCAAGGCTAAAAAGGAAGTTTTTAATAATTTTTCATTTTCTCTATATTTATTATCGCGCGTTTCCCAACCGGGCCAAGGGGCGGGGGGGCGTCGGAGAAAAGTTGGCGGGGTGAGGTCACCGAGAGACAATGGAGTCCGTCCTTGGTGGTTTTCTGGTGGTGATGCCGGTTGTTGCGGCCCAGGAGGTTCGGACCCCCATTCGGCCACTGTTGCTGCCCGACCGTCGAAGAACCGACGGAGGTTGTGCCGGACACGAGGCGACCGGGAGGAAAGGGGGAAGGGGTTAAATTCGCGATTGTCAGTTGTCGTTGTAAAATTTTAATTCGTTATCTCATTCTACCGGGCAAACCCCGTGGAACACGGGAATACCGTGGCTCTTCCGATCTTCGTACAAAGAACGGGAGGGGCTACTCACCCTGCGTATTAAATGCAACACCATATATATATATATATGTATGTATGTATGTATATTTATATATATATATATATATATATATATATATATATGGAGATATAAAAACATATACGTGACCAGAAGTGTCGTGTGGTAGCCCCCGCACACTGTTAATCGTCACCAACTCGTAATCCGCAAAGAATAATAACCATCCCCCCGGAGATGTAATTCCGGTTGTTACCAGGACCAAAGGACCGGGCCGGGCACATCCGGGGACCGAGTGTGCGGCTATATCGTATTGCGTTCACGGATTTCGTTTGTTATAAGCAAACGCGCGTGGCACGTCTCGTCGTCACGGTGGACCCTCTTCGTTAAACCCAACCCCCTACCGCCGTCCCCGTAATTATCATTATACCGATGATTTCATTTTTCTATCAGTTTCGGTTGTTTTATTTTTTGTTGTTGTTGTTGTTGTTGAATCTCATTGCTTCGCCGCTTCTTTGCTTCATTGAGATTATTCGTTTGTTATTATTGTTTTTTTTTATTAGCTTGTTATTTATGGATTATGAATTTCTTATTGAATTGTGAGGAAAATGTTGCTTGAGAATTTTGTGTCCATATTCGTTTTTACGTTTTTTGTTTGTTATCACAGATTATTTTGTTTCGGTGCGATAATTCCGTTGGGGGTGCGAATATTAATATATACATATGTATATATGTATATGTGTGGATATTGAGATATACGGGGACAATTTATGAGGAATCTGGCAGAATTCCATCGACGCCGATGCAAATATTTTCAGAATGTCTCGAAGAATAAGGATGCGTGACGTGAAGCAATGAAACCGTGGCAAAATATCGAAGGAAGACGAAGTGGGAGCGAGATAGAGAAAAAGGGGGAGTGTCGTCAGGACCGAAAGATCTGCGGAAATGGTATCTCGAGAATTGCGAGCGAGAAAATTTGTCTGTGCTAATTTATGACGTGGATGGCACGAAATTGTAACGAACGCGATAGCACCGGTAGACCTTTTCGCTCTCGCCCTTTTTTTTAAATTTTATTTTTTTCATTGTATCGAAGCACTCTGGCGTAAATCTTTCCTCCCCGACGGATCTACAGATATTTATATGATACGGCGCGAAGAGAAGAAAAAAACAACATAGTAATATATTATACAGTCATAGCCCTTGATGATTCAGTCTTTTATAATACAGATCGTTCTGTGTCATATATATATTTTTTATATTTATATATATTTTTAAAACATTTTTTGGATCCTACGACCTCACTAATTTTTTTTTAGATTTTTTACTTTTTTCACAAAATTGGATTGGGCCTTATGTTACTAATATTTCATTTTTATTTTGTTCAATTTTGAAATCATTCATTTTTTACCGAAATTTTGATCTGCAAAAATGATTTTTTCTTTCGAAAGGCATGAAAAATCCTTGTATTTTCCGTACCAAAGTTTTGCCGGTTTTATAATATATTTTCGATGAAGCCCAGTGTCGACGTATTAATCAGACGGGCCTCTCGGCTACGAGGCTTTATGAGTCCTGAAATATCGCCCGGGCCGCGCGAACCCAGAGCGAGAGCGAGGGTGAATCCGAGGGGGTTTGAGACACAAGACATCAATGTCAATAATAATTCATCGATTACTTAATTCACAGTTTCCATGACGACCGTCTCGCTTCATGCTTCGTGTTCGCTTTTCATCAGGATTTTACCCGGTCTTACAACAGCTCCATTATGTTTTTCTCTCGTTTCGATGCTATCACGACGAAATTAGATGTTCGATCCCTTCCAGCCTCTTCGTCTTACATTTTGCAATTACACAAATCGATCAATCTGCAGTAAATTAAGATTTATTGAAATAATAAAAATAGTAATAATTCTTATTGATATTATTATTTCTAATTTTTCAAATCTTGAAAATATAATTTTCCCGATAAATCGAAGACAAATTATTTAATAATAATAATAATAATAATAATAATCATTATTATTATTTATTAATTAATTTTTTTTCGCAATTACGAATCGTCTCAGTTCAATCGTTCGGCGTTGCTGATTTTTTCAACATTAACGAACGATTTGAGTCGAATTGAGTTTTGTTGTGAGGGTGACATTGGAGTTGCTTACTGAGGGGGTTGGGGGTGGGGGGTGGAGGGGGCAGACTCATCGCGGGCAAGAAGGCCCAAGTGGCAGCAGCATCAGGCAGGAGAGGGAGATACACGAAATGAATATTCAACGGGTATTAGTCTCTGGTGAAATGTGACGGGGTGAGAGGAAGGGGGTTGGGGGTGGAAGGGGGGAAAGGTTCACCCTTCGCGACAGAAACGAGAACGAAGAAGACGGAGCGCGAGACGACCACCCCCGTCGTCGTGGGGGTGGAAGGGGTTTCAACCCCTGGGTTATAGATTGTGCGATACATCCGGGATTTGACGGGAACGCGAGGGAAACCCGGGGAATGGAGTATAAGAGAGAGTGAGATAGAGCAAGTGAAAGAGAGAGAGAGAGAGAAACGAACGGTCGCTGTCTGTAGCCGGAAGGGGGAAAGGTCGATGCTGCTCGCGGGAGGCCGGAACAAGAGGCGTTGCAAGGGTTGCGAAGGAGAGGAGAGACCCTTTATGCATGAGCCAAGAGAAACGGCTATTGACAGGTCCGGGAAAATCATCGACCGTGAGCTTAGTTTCAAACGTGAATTCTCATCTGCTTTATTATTTATTCGTTACGGAGTCTCGACAATTATGGTTTTTTTTTCATGAACAAAATTTATAATATCCACTGATATTATTATATGATATGAATTTAATATAATAAACTAAGAAGGGATAGCGTTTGGAACTATTGATCAATCGACAAAAAATGAGATTTAATTTCGCATTTGTAATTATGGGAAAAATATATTTTCGGATATTTCAGCTATAATATTGTATTATGTTTTAATATTAAATTCATTACATTCTACAGATTACATCATTGTTCAAATTTATTTGGATTAACAAATAAAAAATCAAACGAATAAATAAAAATGCTCATAACTAAATTATGAATAGATAATTTCTTTTAAATCGGACGACCCCATAGTCGGTCCCGATATCGACAAAATCGTGGTAAAAAAAAAATAAAAAGATTCGCCAATAAATGGCAATGCGTTTTCCTCCCCCCCGGAGGGTTGTGCAAATTGTGTTTCGTTGGCCACAGACGAATTTACCAATATCCCGACAAAGATCTCCATCGAAAAAGCTTGGGGGATGGAAGGGGTGGCAACTACGGGGCGACGAGGAGAGAAAAAATCGTGGAGACGTCGCGAAGGTGCGTACGGGAAGAAAAGAAAGACGTTCGGTCGTGTATATATATCGCCCAAGACGATATTCAAATGGCATCAATTTCCGTTGAATTGGGTTTATATGTGAAAGTGAGGGAAAACAAGAAGCAGCAGCAGCAGCAGAAACAGCGACTGGTCGTGGAAACGTCGCCTTGTGAACATGGGGACCGGGCATGGGGACCGGGAAAGAGAGACAGGACGGTTATTCTCGCGCGAAGGGAAGCAACCGTATTGGCGAATAGGCTATGGGTATCGTTTTACAACCCCTTATCTGGATAAGTTACGGACGTCCCCCACGTAGCAGCAGCAGAAGCGAGCGAGCCTCCGGATACACAGGAACCGGGAATCTCACCCTTGAGAAAGTTACACTCTCTGGCCCACGGGGTGTCATCGATTTTCATGGAAATCTCGACGGGTATATATGTATATATGTATGTATATATGTGTGTTTTGTGTATATGGTACGGTGTCGAGTTGGCACGAGCGACCATACGGATTATTTGCACATGTGTACGTGGAATGCAGATATAGAGTCAGATATACATTTATATATTTTTTTTTGGCTTGAAGTTGCGCTTGGGGTCATTTAGACCCATAGTGACCTCGAAGGGTCGAAGGTTATTTGCAACGAGCATGATATCTCTGGAACGGTTCATCTCAAATAAAAATTAAAAAAGAAATAAGTCGAAATCAACATCTATGGGGCAATTCGTGTCAAATTCGAAAAATTATAATTCCCATGAAATTCGAACGTTTCGATGGATTTTGATCAAATTCAAGACGAAAGCTCTTTCGATGATGGTGCAACTTCGTACCAAATTTTAGCTGGATATCTCAAAATAAAAAAGATTTATTTGGTATAACATCGAAGAAGGATTTTTGGTTTTTCTTTTAAAATTTTCTTCAACAGCTAGTGATGTGTATGTTATATATTTTTTTAGAAGTCGTTTACGTCACCGTGTCTCACACGTGTGCAATATGGAATTTTGCACATTACTCCGGGATTTTCGGTGCGACGATATTCCGAGATCCCATAGCCCACGCATCGAAGCTGCCTGATCCTCAGACGAAGTTTGTTCCTCGCCAACCCCGTCCCAAATGCGAACGGGATGGGAGCGTGAGCGGCCTCGTCAGGGCCATACATCACACCACCTTCTTCTTTATTAAACTCATATTTTTTTCCGAAAAAAAAACAAATAAATAAAAAAAAAACTTTGCCAGGCGCATATCTCAGCTTCGCTGTACGGGTTACGTCGCAAAAATCAACCGTGAATAATACGAGCTGCTCTGTATATATTTTTCGACGTCAACAATCTGCGAAAGTGTCTCGGTTGAAGTCTGGAAGCAACCCACCGAACCATCACCTGCAAAATTTCGAAAAATGAATTTTTCTTTCATTTTTTTTCATTTCTTCGTGCTTTCAATGTGTAATTTATTTGTGGTTCTCTCGATTTGTGAGAATGAGTAAAAAAGGTTGTAGCTAGTAGTGAAAACTTGATTTTTAACATTTTTAACTCACTCAACGTTTGCTCGTAATAAAATAAAACAACGAAATATTTAAGTGTTTTTTTATTTTTCATTTCATCATGAAATTTTAATAAAAAATTATTCGAAGCATCGAATTTGAGAAGTTATTTATTCTAATTCGTCGTATTTAATCTTATATATATACCCAAGTAAAAAAATTATATAAAATCTATATATGGGATTGGGCATATATAGTTTATATATAGATTATATATAGACTATATATTGTCTATATATATCTATATATAGTCTATATATAATCTATATATAAACTATATATAAACTATATATGCCCGATCCCATATATAGTTTATATATAGATTATATATAATTTTTTCACTTGGGTATACACATACACATATATACATACTTACGATTCAACGATCAGAATGGAATTTCTCGGTTCTCAGCTGTCAGTCCAGAAAAGCATGGCCCATCTCGTTCGTGCGACGAACGTGAATCGCAGTGGGGCCAAGTATCCACTCACCCCTGAATATTTAATGCCAAAGATTCTCATTTTTTTTCATCAGCGGGTGGGGGGTGATTGTCATTCGAAGAGATCCCGAAATAAAAAAAATAAAATACGCGAATGAACGGATGGTACGTCAAGTACGACGATGGGCGAGAGGAGTTTGGCTTCAAGGGCGACTTGGGTGTTGGGTCGGCGGGGGGGGGGGGGGGTCGGATCGAGCTACGCGCAGGACGAATGAAATCAATTATTCATCCAAATTGGCCGGGAAAAAAGTCCTAATTATCCGAGGCAAATACAAGCTTAATACGCAGAAATTTACCCCCCCCCCCCCACCCCCAGACAAGCCATATACTCTCGTTCGCCATAGTCGCGATTCCTCCCCCCTCCCTCATCACTGTGCTCTCGCGTTTTCTCTCGTCTCTCGCAAACCTCGTCGTGCCATTCCCTCACCGTGAATAACCATTTGTATTTCCAATTAGCTTTGCTAATAAGAAGTCGGGGGAGGAGGGGGGGGGGGGCATTGCCGTAGTTGAAAAAAAAAAAAATTGACAAAAAAAAGAAAGAAAATTAAATAAAAAAAATGAAAAACACGATGAAAGAAAGAAAGAGAGAGAGAGAGTGGAGAACGAGTGTGGGAACAAGAGGAAGAAGAGAGTCGAATTAAAAAAAAAAACAAGAGTAAGACGAAAAAAAATTTTAAATAAAAAAAACGAAGAAAAAGTGGAGAAGCAGAAAAGAAATGTATAACGTCATCCAGCCACTGGGGAAATAAAGAAAAGCGCCGCCCGGTATGACAATACCGAGGACCGGTGCTCGGGTTATACCGGGTGGACTACAATTAAAAATACTCGTTCACCCTCGCTTAACCACCGCCCCCCCCCTCTCTCTCTGTCCCCCTCTCTCTCTCTCTCTCACTCAATCCCGGACCTTTTCCTTATGTTATATTAACGACCGAGTCGCGAAGGGCAATGAAACATCTTCCCAAACATCACCGCGACAATACAACGATGTTTTTTTTTTTTTTCGTTTTTTTTTGGGACGATTTCATCCCCGACGACCTCTCACCGAGCGTCGAATCTTTTTTATTTTTTACGTCGTTCCATCCATCTCATTACGCTCATTCGAGCACAATCGTGACTTCGAAAGTCTCGGGCTTTTCACGTTTTTGTCATTTCGCAACCGATATTAACCCGTAAGCCTCGTCCGTCGTCGCATCCGACAAATCCAATGGTTTCGCAACCAATTTTTTTTTTGTTTGTCACGTTTCACGAAGGTTGATTCTTGTAATACAAACTTTTGTGATTTGCAAATGAAACATCGAATATTTTCGTTTGTTATGGTGCAATAAAAAACAAAGAATAATTTTTCTGAAAATATTTTTATCGTTCGTTTGAAAAAAAAAAAAAAACAATCATAAAAATCATTTTTTTAAAACCGATTTTTCGTTTCCTCTGAAAAAAAGTCGTTAATGTCGAAAAAAAAATCATTGCACAATAATATTGTATCCTCGACTCAATGAAAATATTATTAAAAAACTCTTTAATTTTTTTCGTTCAGTGAACGACGAGTAATAAATTGTTATAAACAATTTCACAAAAATTTCGCAACGTTATCACGGTAATTTGTCACGAACAATCCGGAATCCATCGATACACAACTTGACATTGTGAAAATAAATCGAATGGACGTTGAAAACCTCGGAACGAAAGATATATATCACGATGGAAAACTTTGATAAATCGGTGTGTGTGTGCGAGTTCGCATTATTCGTTAGGACCGTTTCGAAATTAATAATGTCCTTGAACTCGTCGTTTATAGATCGAAAATTCTAAACGATCGTTGCCGATTCTCGGTATCGTGGTGGTTTATACGATACCACGAATTCACGGATGTTTGCAAACTATGTACAACGTAAACCTCGAGGTTCGTCATATATATATATATATATATTTATATGTATATGTATACACAGCGTTCAGCAACTCCGCCAGGCTTCGAAATGTTCGTCGAGTATTTGTGACGACCTTGACAAGACACTGGTTTGTGTTATTCACGATCGTCGATGAGCCGGCGCGTGTTTGTTGTTCATTTTCGAAACCGATTTGTCCATCAGAGGGTTTCAAGTCGTTGTGATAATCGCACGACTTGACGGTGATAAAATTTTGTCAGTCTTAAGGGCTCCAACCTGCGAGTCAGGCGTTCGAGCTTTTACCACGAGTTTACCGATCTTCGCGATAACTTTTTTGTTTGTTTTTTTTCTTCATTCGTTGTCGATCGTCACCGATAATTTGGTTCTTTTTTTGCTTCGTCGTCGACGATCGATCGTCGCGGCATAAGTTTCGTCGGGTTTTCGGTGCGACGAATATGCGAGTTAAGACATTGCCCAGACAACATTTGTCGAACAATCGCGTGAGATACGGCAACGTGATAGATTGTAAATTGTCGAACGATTCGAGAATATCGCAGAGCGAACCGTGTTTGCGATTTACCGACGATTTCGAATTTTTTCAACGAACCATGGCCAGACATCAGGTATGTGATTTTTTTTTCACGTGTTGTATTTTTGGTTTTTTTTTCAAGGATATTTTATGATTTATGAATGAAAGCTTATTTCGTTCGTACATTTTTCAATGGATCTCGTGGTTTTTTTTTGTGTTTTATTGCACGTCAAAATTTTGTATAAATTGTGTTTGTTCAGAGTATGAAATCGTGTTTGTGAAAAAACATCTTTGATTGTTACTCAATCAGGAAGAGATTTTTGAAGAAATGAAACAAATTGAATCACAGAATCAAAATTTTTCTTCTAATTCATTTTTGCAAATGTGAATTTATCAAAAAGGTGTTTGTTGAGACTACGAAATTGTGTTAGTAGATAGAAAATGAATTTAGAAATATTCAACTAATGGAAAAATCTGTGATTGAGCTATCTAATGTGAATGAAAATATCAATATTATTTTTTTCTATCAGAAAGATGAAATAATTACGATGATTAATTTATTTTTACATTTCATCCGCTGCTGAAAATATATTCTCCCAAATTGTCAGCAGATACAGACGAAATATATGAATATAATAAATTATTTTTATTCATATTCTATAAAAAATAATACTATTAATTAAAAAATCTCATTAAAATAAAATAATACTAGATATTACAAAATATTACAAAATAATACGAAAAAAAATCGTGGTTACTAAAATTTAAAATAAAATATAATTTTTCTCTCGTCTTACGTTCGATCAAAGGGTTCGACCACGAGAATCGACGAGGCATTGGATCTGGCCCTGCCGAATCGCACGCGTTGCCATCACGAGCGTTACAACCCGTGTTTCAGTCTGGAAAAAAATTTCGTATCGGCATCGAGCGCGGATCAGCTCGAGGCCATAGATCTGTCGATCAGAAGCCAGATGGAAAAATCCGAAACCTCAACTTCGTGCACGGATTTCAAACAAACTTTTCTCTACAAAATGCTCACGGATTCGTTGTTTCTCGAAAATTTGCGAAAAATCAAACAATCCGTGAATCACGTTTGTCCGTATTGCAAACAAAAATTCGCCAAGGAAGACGATTTGACGGATCATCTGAACGTGCGCATGGACGAATCCAATCAAGTCGCGTGCTGCGCGTGCGGCAAAACTTTCGCCCAAAAACGTTATCTTCGTTATCATCAGCGTTGTCATTCGGAAAGAAACAAATTCACGTGCGACATATGCACGAAAAATTATTCGAGACTCGACAATCTCACGCGTCACAATATATTTCACACGAATCCCGATAAATTTCCGTGTACATTGTGCGAACGCACATTTGCACGTAAAGATTTGTTGAAAAAACATTTGAAGTGTCACGAAAATCGTCATCGTTATCACTGTTCGACTTGTGACAAATATTTCAAAGGTCCGTTGTCATTGGAAAATCATAAAAAATTGTTTCACACTAACGCTTGAATGTTTTTCCAAGCAAATCTTTGTTCTTCGTTTTTCGTTTTTCTTTTTTTAATTCATTTTTTTCAGTTTATTCGATTTATAAGAATCAATATACGAGTCTCAGATTTCTCGTAATACATCGTTGACGATTTTTTTTTCCTTTTTTTTTTGTTGAGAAAAAAAAATTATTATAATTTCGTACTGTTCAAATAGTTTAATGGTTAAATTGAAAAAAAATAAAACAATTGTGATTTTTTCGTTTGGTTTGAGTCTTCCTTACTCGAGTAAAAAAAATTATATATAGTCCGTGTATTAACTATATACGTACTATATATAATTTTATAATTTTTTTATTTTTACTTTCTTCGATTTTTTCATTGATGAAAATTAAAAAATATATTTAGAAAATATATATATATATATATATGCTTAAAAATAATTATAAATATATACATAGCTGGCTCGTTGAACGAGAAGGTACTCTCGTCGCTTTCTTTGCTCGGGGAGGCTGTTGTGGTTTTCATTATTTTTCAACCTGCACACACACACAGACACACACACACACACATAGAGAGACTGACGGGACTCCTTCGCCCTCGCTCACTCTCTTAATTTAATGCAATTAAGTCGAGCGTTAAAATATCGTTCTTAATTCGCCGGCGGCACCTTTGTTTCCGTACGTCGAGCGTTTTCCAGACCCGGGAATAAACGCTCGGTTGGTCTCTCTCCCAGTCGTTCGTCGGGGGATTTTCAGAGGGAAGGAAAGAGGGCGACGAGAAGTGCAATACACATAATAATTTTTTCGTTCGTAAGAAAATCCATGTGGGCTCGGGGCCACAAATGCATTCGTTTGACCCGTCGAGCTTACTCTCTCTCTCTCTCTCTCTCACTCTTTCGTCACTCGAGTTCTAATTATTTTTTCCTACCCCCCACCCCCACTCTTTTTTTTCAATCCGTTAAAGGCACCTGAAAAAATTCCTTTTTTTTCCCTTCTTATTTTTTTTTCGGGTATATTTGTGCGGGAAGGACGGTTGGCCTTCCTCAAATATTTTCACCCCTTTGATGCATTGTCGCATCAAATACCGAATTGGATATACATATATATATTTATATAGATACGTATATATATATATATATTTATGCAAAATAAACCTTTTCACAGTAATTAAAAAAAACATTATTATTGTGATTTAAAGATTAACACACAATGGACAAAATAATAATAATAAAATGCATCATAGTATAATTGCTTATTTATAATTATATATAAAAAAGTGTATTTATGTATTATGACATTGTAGAATAATTTAACATAATATAATTTAATTATAACGTTGTAAAAATAAAAATAAAGACGATTGTTTTTAGGTTATTATCCTACCTTGATTATTAATTATGTATTATGTCTTTCTCTTTCACGCAATCTCAGCTCCGGTGGCGCCCCACTCGTGGCAGCTACGAGAAGCAACATTTTTTTCTATTTATTATTTTTCATTTATTCGCCAAATCGTCCGGAGTTTCAAGATCTGCATGTGAAAAACCGTGATTCACGAAATATTTTTCTGGTCGAAGAACATAGTCTCGCATAGTTTTGGTCGACCGTTGTCCACACATTCGTGGACTATTCCGTAAATATATATCCCCCCATGCCTTTGATCCACTTAGACGTGCGTTGACGTGACTACAGTTCGTCTTTTCCTTATATTCGTCTACCACAGACTTGGACCAAAAATGTAACAAAGTTTCGTCAACATTCTGTGACACACACACACACACACGGTAAAAGAGGATACAGCAAAGGGTGGGGACCTGGGGACAGATTCTGCGGTCCCTTTGGCCGGGTTTCGAAGTCGGACCATCCCTCTCGTGACATTACCGTCTTTTTATCCGACGTCCGTGTCTCTCACCGCATACAAGAGGACCAACCCCGTACAGGGGGCTCTACTTACGTCCCGCTGAAGAAGGATTATGCAACAAATTTCGTCATCCCGAACGTTATCAAAACCACTAAGCATCCTCGTATCCACGTGACCACGAAATTTTATCGTACGTGAATACTTTATTTTATTTTATTTTTTTTCTTGGATGAATGACATTTTTTTCCAATAAGCCTTTGAAGGTCGATATTAATTATTTTAAGATTTAAGGGATTTATTATTATTAACATATTATTATAATATTATATTATATTATTCAAGCCTTGGAGGGTAATATTAATCATTTTAACGTTCAATTATTTTATAACGTTTGACTTAAAATTGGAAATGACAATTTTACGACAATCAAAATTAAAAATCTGTAATAATTAAATTTTCTAATTCGAACCAGGAAAAAATTTGTATTTTTCGACACAAAAATTTCATGTCCCCACAACTTTTGAATCTAATTAACGTGTGTATTTGCCAGTGAGACGATACTTGCCACGATTCGGTGCACTTTCGTGCATAACGAAAATGCACGAAAGTGCATGTACGCGGTGCTCGGAAGTCGACCCTCACGAGGTCGACCGAGCGTTTACAGATTCTTGATTTTATTATTTTTATTTTTTTCGTTTTTTATTTTTTATTTTTTTTTCGTTTCTTTTCTTTCGTTAAAACCTTTAACGTCCTTCTTCCCTTGGATAATACAACCGAATGACACGACGAAAAAACCAAGCGAAGCGTGGAAATAATACCAGAACCCGGCAAACGACGGACTCTCACAAACTGGCGAACCGTTTTTAAATTTGTTTATTTTTCTGAAAAATGTTGTTGATTTTTTTTTTAAACAAAATAAAATAAAATGAATGAAAATAAAAATAAAAATAAAATTCAAACCCAGCGTCAAGCATTTCACGTGTTTGTTTGAACGCGTAAAAAACCATTATGAACGTTTTCCATCCCCCCCGGGGTTGCTCGGTGCTGGGGTGGGGGGTCTGTTTGTTGGAGTGAGACTTCATCCGACGTCGTCATCGTCACTAAAACTGCACACGGTTTTTCTTCCAACTGTTGTACCGCCACCAGACATTTTCCCATACATGCGAATGGGAAATGCCGTCTCGAAGTTTCAAATCTGCAATTTTTCGAAGGCTCGTAATTTTTTTTTCAACATTTATTTTTTTAATTCGAACTGTATTTTTTTTATTAAATCCATATGTCAGAAATGTAACAGAATTTGTTTGAAAAAGACTCGAACACTATTATCTCAATAATTCAAGATAATTTATCAATAATTATCCATCAATAATCAATTTTTTCCTCAAATTATTAATTAAATAGCTCTTTAAAAATGCTGTGATTCGTTCCATTTCTGAAACAAAACTTTCATGAATTATATATCCATTCTAAAAGCGATATAATTCAATACGACACGACAATCGCTAAAAAAAAAAAATTCCCATCGTATGGCACACGCGGTATTTTCACAGTCGGTTGAACGCGTCAACGTGCATCGACGATTTTATTTCAATTTTTTTATTATTATTATTTTATATATAGGGAACATAAATATCCTTTTATGAAAACTCATACGCCAATAATTACGCATTCTGACTGCAAAACCGCCTGCTCTCTCTCCCCGTCGTGGCGCCTTTGAACTTTAGATGAGAACGAAATGAGTAAGAGAGATTCACCGAGGCGAGGGAGGACGTTAGCCCGACGAGCGATCGACGAGGCGATAAAGGGTACGGTTTCTGTATCGGGCGAAACACAACGTTCCGACCCCGACCGAGGTATGAGCGAAAAAATTTTCTGTGTGAAGAAACACCGATCCTAATATTAACTTTTGTGCGCCACGGAGAAGCCGGAGCGATAGGGGTTGGGGGGTGGGGGTGGAGAAAAAAATGGTTGGAAGGGGGTTCTCCAACCGAGGTCGGGCCGTCAGAGGTGAGTCGGGGGGGCTATTGATGAAAATATGACTGACGCGAAAAACGTCCTTTGTTTTACAGGGGTAGCAGCCCCCGAAAAAAATAAAATAAAAATAAAAACGTGAAAAATCACTGGCACACTAATTTAAAAATATTGAAGAACCGGTTCTCACAACCCTCCCCCTCCCCCATGAACCTTCAGCAGGAACAGCTTTCGATGTCAAACACACCTCACGAGAGTCACTAGCTGTTTTATTATATTACACTTTTTTTCTGCTTTTTTCTTAATATCACTTGAAGCTTGTGAAAAAAAAAACTAGTGACTAGTCTATATATATGAAATATATATGGACTATATAGTTCATGTATATTCAATGTATGATTTACGTACATACCGTATATCCCCAAAAGTCCTATATTATAATTTATAAATAATTTTTTGTACTTAGGCCTGTCTCCGGAACAATCATAAATTTCAATTAATTGATGTCAGAATATTTTTGTTTTGCGATATCACTGCGGAATTTTCCTCCAAGCTCGTTCGAACGATCAATTCCTTCGTTTCGCTCGAGATTCCGATCGAAACGTGGATGAGATCGTCTCGAGTTACTTTTATGAGATACGATACACATGTATACATATACAATATACAATATATATATACACATACATATATCGCATTATCATGGAAGTAGCGCGGCAAAACGAAATTGATTCGATCATCACTCGGTAACCGGCACACCAACGTTCCTCTATAAATAGCCACAGTTGACCGATGATGAAAGATTTTAAACGAGATGATATGGCCTCTGATCGGCCCAATCAATGCATCCAATAAATCATCGTCAAAACTGACGGCTGTTAATATACATCAGGTTTAAATGGAGAGTAACACACGCGAGGTTTCACAGCTCGCGCACACATTGTTTAAACGTGTTCGCTTTACACACTGTCGTGGGCGACCGGAAGCTTCCACTCATCCAGCGATTGCCGATCCGCGCGTCGTGTGTCCCCGTAAAGTACGCTACAACACAAATATCCAGAATTGGAACACTATCCGTTATTCGCATTACACGCTTCTAATACGCGCTAATAATCGTTCGAGTTTAACACGAATTCAACATAAATGGCGTTTCGCATCAATCTACCCATCGTTCTGACACGCTGTGTTACACACATATATAACCAGTATTTACGTTATTGTATCCATTGTTACACAATTTTGAACATTTGGCACCTCAATGTTGCTTGTCATTCATTTTTTGGATGAGCGTGATCGACTTTTCGTAGATTATAGTCTATATGTGAATTATATAGTTAACTATATACTTGTTTATAGTTAACTATATACCAGTTTATAGTTGACTATATAGTTAACTATATACTAGTTTATAGTTAACTATATACCAGTTTATAGTTGACCATATAGTTAACTATATACTAGTTTATAGCTAACTATATACTAGTTTATAGTTAACTATACACTAATTTATAGTTAACTTATATAATAGTTGATGGTTAACTTTATATAGATTGAATAGTTAACTATAAACTATATATGCCCAAACCTATATATAGTTTATACATAATTTTTTTACCTGTTTCACTGTTTTGTAAATATTTTTCTTTTTTTCACTACCATTACGATAACACATGGCGCGCAGGACGAAGCGTGATGACGTAGCCGTAAGAAATAAAGGTCGAATATTCGGGGGTTGGGTGTCCGGCAATCGGCTATCGACTTTTCCATTAGCCGGAAAAGTTGTGGTCCACGGTGTAACGACGAAATTGGCCGTACGGTAGACACACCGTTCGAGAAGGTCGTATAGAAAGGGGGCTGGGTGTACAGAAAGTACGAAGCACACACACACGGAGGGATCCCGGAATGATGGCAAGCTCGCCCAGAGTGAAGAGAACATCGAAAGGAGGAAAATCGCCAGTGGCGAGTGAGAGAGATCGCGGGGGCGCACCAACAAAGATGAGAAGGGAGGGGGCTGGCATTAATTCTCATAACATTTTACGATGCCGGTATCCGACCTGTGTCAAGTTCTTCCGACCGTTCTGAACCACGGTTTAGGACTCATAACTCCCAATCACCCTAAGACATGCAGCAGTCGCAACCGAAGAGACAGCAGCGCAATTCGCCAAGCGCGGTTGGTCAGCCATATAGCTCGTGTCTCTTCGTGAAACTCGTTTATGGTGTCGAAGTGGCTGGTCGTGGTTTACTCTGTATCCCCGTTTTTTCTTTTTTCTTCGATCGGTCGGTGAACCGGAAAATTCTTATACGATCACTGACGCTGAATAAAAACTGCTTGAATGAATAAGTTCGTGGGGAAGTGATTGAAATTTTTAGTGGACGAGGAATAAATGTGTCGACTATGCAGCATATGTTAAAATCACCAAAACAATGAAGCCACATGAAAAAAATTATTTAAACGTTGAAATTGGTTTAGTGGGGAATGTTTCGGAACTTGAATATCTTCAACAGTTCACTTTTGCGTCTTCTTAAGTATATATAGATATATACATAGAACACGCCACATTCACATAGCCAACTTTGGGGTACTTGGTTATCGCGAGTAACCGAGCAAAGGCCCGACCGCGCTGTTTTTTTTTTCTTCTTTCTTTTCTTTCTTTTTTCCATTCTTTTTGATCTCGCTGAAGAATTCA
Organism: Diplazon laetatorius; assembly: GCA_963662125.1. NCBI lineage: Eukaryota > Metazoa > Arthropoda > Insecta > Hymenoptera > Ichneumonidae > Diplazon > Diplazon laetatorius. The sequence goes on along the minus strand of OY759155.1, from coordinate 20,046,616 downwards.
TTAAGTTTGCGGGTGCGCCGAGGCCCATCGAGCTCGTCGAGGTATTAATACGGGGTGGGAATTACCGGCTTCGTTGTTTTTTTTTTTTTATCCATGCACCCTCGCGCCCGGCTCCCTAACGAAAAAGAAAGTGGCGACGAACACGTTGGTGTATCTCGGCTACGTCTTTTTTTTTATTCCCCATCTTTATCCACCTCAAGGTTTTCCATCCTTACCAATATCTCCCCCCCCCCGTGTGGCTTCATCGTTTATTACTTATACCGCTCTTGGCCACCCGAATATCACGGTTGAATCGATAATCCAACAATATTTGCCCGTATAAATAGCCCCACACATTTTTATATCAACGCTCTTTTTTTCTGGGTTTTTTTTCGTACTCCGTAGTTCGTTTTTTTTTTTTTGTTTCTTCTTACTTCTTGGATAACGACTTCTCACAGCCCCTTCGAGCTTTTTTTGTTCTGGTTAGTCGTTGAGCAATTCAACGGGCGTCGGGTGTAGACACATCAATGAGGTTCGGTTGGTTTCGGGGCGAAAAAAAAAAAAATGTCCGACCACCGGGAAACGTTATATAGATCGGATAGGAAGGAAATACGAAGGGGGTTGGGGGTTGGTTTTCGGTCGGGTGGCGCGCGTGGGCCCGGCGAAGTGCATTTGGCCATCAAATAACATCGGCAGCGCCTATAACCGGCTTACGTCCCGACATAAAGTTGGCTTGGCTTCGGTGTGCTGCTCTCAATCTCTCTCTCTTACTCGCAGGTTCTGCTTCGTTCCGTTCGTAACGTTTCGAACTAACCACCGACATACACACACACACACGACAACAACAACCATCGCCGAAAACACTAACTCGTGATCAGGCTCGGACTAACCAACGTCGAAGAACCGGGGTATCACGAGTTGCGGCTCTTCGGGGCAGCTTAAGGTCACGCGATATCAGTTGATTGGGTCTCTCGCGAGTAACGTTGTCTCGAGCAAGACCCCCCGAGCATCGTCACTATCTCAACTTCCAACCACGGTCACAGAACGTATAAACGCACATCTAACTCACTGCTGGAACCTCGGAACCTAATCCGATAGGGATCTACAGTCGCGGTATTGAGTTGTTTTAAGGGGCTGTAATCTAGTTGCTTGAGGATTTTTCATGATTTTTTTTTCGGCCGTGAAAAATCAAAATTGGATGGAAACACACGAAGAAGTTAGGATGACCCTATAGTTAGAACCACGTGTTTCCAAATCCATATCAACGATATTTCGGTATCCCTCGACTCTCGATATTTCCAATTAAACCTTTCCCGTGTCATTGACGAAACCGATATGGATGTCCCCGAGTGCAATCACGTACACGAACGTTATATATGAATGGGCATCCGAAACGCGTGGTGATGTACTTTGGGTCGGGATTAGAGTGAATATATATATATATACAGTGAGACTGTTGGTGTGCGAAGTCGTACCCGAGCGACCTTGTGACGCTTCGGGGGATGAGCTCTCCGGACGAGGAAAGTATCGTTGGGCGGTTGGAAAAGCGGACAACTGCCAGAGGGGACCCCTTCAATAAGTTGCCAATATCGGCATTACTGGCGCACTGAGCGCAATATAAACGTTTATGACCCAATGTGCGGGTCCGTGCGACCCTCTTTGCAACCGAGGGCTCGTAGTCTCTTCCTTCGTGGTCACTGTATAACCCACCCAACTCCGGTTGCAGGGGCTCTCCATATGGTCACAATTTTCGTACTCCAACAAACTCAACGATTTAAAGCAACGATTGAGATTTTCAAATTTATTTTAACGAATTGTTCGTTGGTAATTTTTGTAATCGATTAATCGTAGAATTGTGATGAGACGTTGGTTGTTATTTGAGAATCTTCGTATTTATATGGTCGACGAGAGCTTACTACGCGGTTCACGAACAGACACAAACACATATATATATATATATATATGAGACATGAAATAAAAGTGGTTACGAGGGTAGGTTGACAATGTGTGTGATCTGAGTGCGGACAGCGAAAGACGAGAGTGGTCGATGTCGGGGTTGTGGATGTATCCGAGGGCGGCAGGGGGATGTGTGGGGGGTGGTTTGTCCGTTGTGCGGTTTGTCGTTGCGACGGGGACACTTAATGTTTCTCTATCTATAGTGGACAGGACAGGTCGACTCGGGGATATTGTTATATACGACATTGGACCGGACTGTGCGATGGAAGATCCGGGTCTGGGTATCGTCCAAGGGACGGGGGGATGCGAGGGAAATACGTAGGAAAGAAATGAGAGTACGGTGGACCGATATCGTCGACCACCAATTACCGTTGTCGCAAGAGTTATTGAAAAAAATTCCCAAAGGGCCCCTCGGACGAAGAACGATGAAAACGTTCGAGACGAGAGAAACGAGTTTTCCCGAGGGTTAATGAACACTGATCACGGTGCAATTGTCGGGTCACCGATAATTTGTAAAAAAATCGGTATCCGGTTGGGCGGGAAGGTCGACCAAATGAAATTTCGTTGTTTCTCGAAGCCGCCGCTAGTAGGGCGCCACCGGGACTGAGGTAACACGGGCGCGAACGACAAACATAAAATTTTATTCATTCGTTTCAAGACTCGCACGTAAGACCGTGATACGAAGCCAATGGGGATGATCCTATCGTCTATTTCGTCCAAGGTCTTTTCATCCTCCCGAATAGCCATAAACGACATAATTCGCTAACACCTCTAACTCCTGATATAACGGAATATTAGTTTTGATGCCATCTTCAGTCTGCCCCTTCCCCCTCTCTATTTCGTAGCTTTCACGTAGCTTCGTGCAATATAATATGTTGGTTGTATATAGATATATATATAAGACACGGAAGGACGATGGATAAATGTATATAGAAACCGAAGGAGGAAAGCCGAAGAGAAGAGGAGTTTGGTACCCGAGAGAGAGAGAGAGACGAGTCCCTCTTTACCAATTTTCCTCCTCAAAGCTTCATCGTCTTTGATCAGCTCTCGCGACGCCCCTATAATGTCCCTAAACCCAGCTTCTTCTCATCCCTTTTACCATAGCCTACACTCGAGAACCTCCTCGTCTAACGGTTATCCCGTCTCGCAATGTTGTCCTCCTTCAACGTTTCTTCGTTATACCTTTCCACTTTCTCCCTCCGCGTTTCATCCCCCTTCCCTTGCGCCCTTCGTTCTCCATCAACGTGAATCGCTCGGTCTTCACTCATGCGCCACAACGACATCCTCACAGACTATACACGAAGCCCACCCTGTTGAGCAACGTCTCGATCAACTTTCAATCGAATATTTCACGGGAATTAGCTGCTACGCAGACTGCCTGTGTGTCTCGAGCTTCCTCTCGCTCATCACAAGGTCCTCGAACGTCTCTCCGGCCACGGTTTATATTCACTCGCGATACACGCAAAGGAATTTTCACGAATATTTCACAGCGATGAACTTTAAGATCCAAGAACTTAACGTTCATAACGAAAGAATTTTTGTTTTTTGAATCAGCGAATTTTTATCTTTGCGCTGCAAACTCCGGCCAAACAATGCTATCTGGACAAAAAGTTCACATAACCAATTTTGTAGAGAACAAGATTTCCTACAAAAAAGTATTGGGCGGAATCCATACAACGTTGATGGTTTACGCGTGGGAAAGCTCGAAAGTTCGGCTGTGTTCGGCTGTGCAAAGCGTTTCGGTCGTTCTGAATTTCAACCCCCAACAGCTTTATGCTCGCTTTGAAAGGTAGTGGCAATTTTTTTTTGCTCCTTCAAAAATGGTGAATTATGATTTTTATTAATCGTGCTTGGAAATATGTCACCGGAAGGTTATGGATGTGTCGAGGGGCGTTGGGGGGTGCAAGAGGCCGGCGAATTAATCTCGTGTCCTTCGTCTTCCTCGTTACTTCTCTTCGTCCCGTTAATTGGTAACACTGTTGACAGAAACTAAGGAGCGCACATCCATGAATCGATCCCTCAGACGGAACGATCCCCCCTCCCTTTCCACTTCTTTCCCACCCCCAAAAGACGAACATCCCTCTATCCGGGGAAAGAGATGCTGAAACGGGATAAGACGAGCGGTCGTATCGGGGATGTGCCCGCTCAAAGGATCCTTATTTATGAGACTTTCGGCAAACAAATGGATAAACGTAATATCTTTTACCTCACCCTCTCACAGCTCTTTGATTCTTATACTTTTCACCGTCGTCGTCTCGCGAATTTTGTTCCGAAACTCCTCGTGGATCAGCATCTTCGAAACATCAGCGATATATTTCACGATTTAATACCGAAGCTGTGTGTGTGTGTGTCTCTTGGAAGAAACAGGAATTCGAGAGCATTCAGATTAATTTTCACGTCGGGTGATACAAGTTTTTTCTTATTTTTATTTCATTTTTTTCATCGACAACGAATGAGAAACACAAGAATTGGACTTTTGCCACAATTGACAATGAAGTTTTTCCACAATTATGACTATCAATTGATAACCAAATGATAAGTAATTAGTCGACTCAAACACACCAATTTTCTCATTACATCTACCATTTTTCGTTCCCAGTGCGAAATTGAATAAACCGAATGACGTATTAGCGACACTGGCGAACTTGTTTTTTTGTTTTTTGTCTTTTTTTTTCGTCTCGATATCTCATCCGGTCGCCCGCATCCATTCACGACGATGCACGTGGTCCGAACTGTATCATGTGCAATCGACGAGTTGAAAACGTTTCTCCTTTTCCCCCGTCTCCCGGCCTAACGACACATTAACAGCACGTTGTACGTGAACTATTAGTACGTGGGTCGGTGATGAAACGAAGATGCAAGCACACCGACCCACAATCTCGAGTTGGGATCAGTCTGGTCGCGAGAGCGTTGCCATCGTCTCTTTCTCTCTTTCTCTCTCTCTCGCTCTTTCGTTCTTCAGTTTCTGCAAATGGCTGTTGCTTGATGCCCGGTAATGTACTTGTAACTGGCATTTATAACTCATCATTATTATTTTAGATTATTATAAACACTTCCTTCTTACTCCGGTGGTATCGTCGGCACATTGTCAAAATACATTGTATACACATATATATAGTGTTTCCACATAATACATTCAAAAAAGCTATACTTTGAACCAGGTATGAACATCCATTCAATAAAAATGTATTTTAAAATACTTTTTCAAACGAATGATTATGATTAGTTCTCACGCAAGAATTATAATTAATTAAAATATTTGATAAATCCTGCGTAATTCATTATCATTCAGTCCGAAAAGTATTCGAAATACATTTTCATTCAAGTTATGCCCATCCTTTTTATTTGTCTTTCTGTAATATTATTTTTTAATTAATATTATTTTTATATGAATGTTTTCATGTTCAGATGTGTGCGTGTATTACGATATCATGAATTTTGCAGGTTATGAATATTGTATGACTGTTCGTATGATTGTCTACGAGGTTTGTGTGAATTTTGAAGCATTGATTCGTCGGAAACAAGAGAATATCACGGGGAATCACGGTTACAGAGTAGCATTGGTAGCCAGAAGCGTGAAACCCATCTTTCGAGTCGAGCCATTAAAGTTGCCATAAAAGAAACAGCGGCCGGTCGTTGAGCAGTGGCCGAGCACGAGAATATTTATATATATATATCACATATATATAGACGCAGGACGAACTACGGCGAGTTCGAGCCAGGTTGGCGAATTTGTCAGTATTAAATAAATAACCCATAAAGAAAAGAACATCAATCCCCATAGAAGCATTAACGCCCGATACGAGACACTCGGTTGTTCGGCTGTTATTTTTCATACCGGGTTAACGGCATTACGACCTCGCGAAATTCGGGCTCGAGACTTCAACGACGACGACGTCGACGACGACGAGATGAAGAATCGAGAAAACGGGATCCAAGTCCGAAGCATCGGAACAACGAGAGACGAAAACGTGAAAGAAAAGAAAGAAGGAAGAAAACCGGGCTTTCGCGTGGTTACGCCCGTGAAAAGGACTTACATACATATATGTATCTTCGAGCTTTTTATGACCTATAAGTTGCGTTATAGGCGCGGGTGCCGTAGATCAAAAGTGATGTCTCCATTATAACGTAAACACTTAACGACCCAACGGTTCCACCATTCTCCCGACGCTCACGACTTATGGACCCGTGGAAAAATCTTTCGCGTTCGAAGTATTTACCGCGTTTATCACGGAAATATTCGCATGTATTTTATTCGGTTAAAACGGCTATGTGCAAAAAAAAAAAAAAAGAAACGTAACGCTCGACAATATCGCAACAAGTTGTAAATCAATTCGCATTGCATAAAGTGCAATCTTCAGGCGGTTCAACTAGCCTGCTACGATATACATACGTTATATATAGTCTTTATAGTTTATATATAGACTATATATAGTCTAGATTACTACGTACTATATGCTATTTAGACATAACTAAATCGGTCCCCGTAAGTACCGAACGGTCGAAAAGAATTACGAGGACCTGGAGACGAAGGCGGCTCTCGAGCTTTGCAGCTTTTCGCAGCGTGGCTTGCGTGCGAGTAAACGCGCACGCGTGCGATGAGGCGATACGAGATGCGGCAAAGACGAAAAGCAAAATCGACGATGGGGCGGGGGGGGGGTGGGGGGGAAGATGGAAAAGAGAAGCGAGCGCGCGACCGCGAGGCCCGCCGCTCGTGGTCTGTCGATACAAGGAGCCGATTGTGGGGCTGAAAGAGACCGCCGGCGGCTTCGGGCCACGCACCGCACACAGCAAACGGCCGCACCGCCCGCGCGCACCCACCGGGCCAACAGTGATCGTCTCTGTGTCCGATAGATCCCGATGCCGAGATACACATCCAAAGCTAACCTCATCGTCCGCCCCATCTCTCACGGGCGGCTCGACTATTAGCTTCGGTTTTGATTGCCTTCGTTTAATGGTCCAGGCGACACGCATATAAATTGCCCCACTACCCGGCTTTGATGATATTTCGGAATAAGGGCGGGAAGAAAGTAACGTCGGAAAAGTTGCAGCCCTCCATCCGGATAACCCGACACATTTGGCAATTGCTAATTGAGGTGCGTGCTCGTCAAGGCGAATCGTGCGCTTTCGGATATAATCGATTTAGAGGTTATGTCTCCTCCAGCTGTGTCAATCTTCGAAAGTTTTTTTCGTTTTAAAATAATTTCGATGTCGAAAATTTGTATTGTTGCTCTACTAACATTTTTACAAATTAAACCTCCTACTTATAACTTTTAAATTCAATATTTAGAACTTTAAAAAAAATTAGTACCCTTCGAAATGCTCATCACCTTCCTTACTCGTTCATAAAATTCACGAATTTCACACCGAAGAAAAAAAAAACAAAAAAAATATAAATAAAAAAGTGACTCGAGACTAAGAAACGAAGACGACTTCGACTGACTTGGACAAGCGAGTGGCATGTGTCGCGTAACCTCGGATAAGTTACCGTCCCCCACCCTCGCGTCTTATCAATTCTCGTACCGATAAGTCGTTTTGATTTTTTTTTCAAGTAAAAAATCTCACGTTGCAAAAAAAAAAAAATTATGTCACGAGTTTATCATCGGTGCACGCGAAGACGTCTTAACTCGCGGGCGTTCAACGTTCGCTAACGATCATTATCGACAGAGACACGGTTGACGAACTTTCCAAATTTTCGTAACTCTTGCGAAATTTCATGCCGTCGGTTCCACACTGTCTCCTCCCGTGTCGTTAGGGTTCCGTAACTTTTCCCGTGTCACGAACAAGCCCGGGATTGTATATCATGGTGAACGAAAACTTTTGGGTGGGCCATTGAGAATCGCGAGTCAAGTTTGACGAGTTCGTCGAAATACGTTCGGCGGGGGGCCTCGATTGAAAGGGCCAAAGGGGTATGTTTAACCTCGGGACGTCATCGTTAATCTTCGTATTGACGAATGTACCTCGCAATTTTTTTAAAAATTCAATATGCAATAACTTTTAATTAAAATAGTTGAAATTTCAGAGAAGATATATTTTTCAGACTGATAATGATACTAAATCATTTTTTTCGGCTAATTTTTGAAGTAGGAACTATACAAAAGTATGTAGTTAAATTTTTATCATATTTCTTTCCTTTCAGAATCATCGAGAACAATTTTCTGAATGATAAAAAGAAATGCCTAACTCGGCGGACATTTGTTTGCGAACAACAAGATCGACCATCGTGAGACAAGCCACTGTATCATCGGCGCGAAGGCCAAGTTCGGCAATTCCACGTCTGACCGATACAAAGTTGTCCCAAGATGACGACGAAAATGTATCTCCAAAAATCGACGATCCATCCTCATCGTCCCGAACAATGCCCGTCTATTTGCGTCTAAAACCCCGTTTCACAAAATCCAAACGAGTAAAAAAAGTTCACGACGATTCTTACGTCGTGCTAAATCCCACGACCCTCGTGACAAAATTTCCATCGCTCGAGGGCACCACGACCCCGTCGAACAAATCAAAATCCGCGGACTCGACTAGTCGCAAATACAATTTCACCAAAATCTTCGGTCCGGAAATCACGCAAACGGAATTTTTCGATAACGCGATAAAACATCGTATCGTGGATTTCATGAGTGGACAAAGTTGCACCTTCATGAGTTACGGCACAACGGATACCGGAAAATCTTACACGTTTAATGGAAATTCACAATCACCCGGTATAATACCGCGTACCATCGAATTCGTATTTTCCGCAGTCAATTGCACATTGTCGCCGTGGTACAAACCGGAAAATTTCAGCGACGTCGTTTGTTTGAACGAAACCGAACGTTCGCATGAAACGGAAATTCGCGATGGTCTACTGACCTCGAGAACCATCGAAAAATCCGTTTGCGATGAAGCCTACGGAACTCTGGAAAATTCCATGAAGAACGAACGCGAAACCCACGACAGTGGCGAAGCCATGTATTCCGTGTGGCTGTCCTTCGTGGAAATTTACAACGAAAATATTTACGATCTACTGACGGACGACGATGCTCAAGTAAACAAACTCACACCGCTCAGACTCGTCAAGGACAAGCAAGGTCGCGCCTTCGTCCAGGGCCTGCGAACGATCTGCGCCACGACTGGAACTCAAGCCTACAGTTTGTTTACAATCGGACGATCAAGGTTAACCGTTGGCTCGACGAGTCTCAATCCACAGAGTTCCAGATCCCACTCGATATTTACCATGAAATTGTTGAAATACGTGAAAGAACGAGCATCGCCGGAGGTCCAAGTGAGCACGATAACATTCTGCGACCTTGCCGGCACCGGAAGGTCGAGAAAAACCGCGGCTACTGGAAACGAGCTCAAAGAAGCGAAAAACATAAACACGAGCCTTCTGGTTCTCGGAAGATGTCTCAAGAGCACCTTGGACGGTCAAACTTTGAAACAGAACGTCGAAACTCTCGGACCGTTCCGCGAATCAAAACTCACTCGACTTTTCGAGCGTGTTCTGAGCGGAAAGGAAAATTTGTCCATGATCGTTAACGTCGACACGTCGCCCGATCTTCACATCGAGACTCTGAATGTTCTCAATTTTTCGGCCATAGCCAAAAAAATTCTCATCGAAACGAATAATCACAAACGTTCTTGGATCACGGAAATCACAACAACGAGTCCCAAATGTCCTTCGATCGTTCAATCGGCCAGACCGGCTACAAGTGGTCACCAGAAAATTTTGGAAAATCGCCAAACAATGGAAAAACACGAATCGGAAATTTTGAAAGACACAAACGTTGCTCTGACGAAAGAAATTGAAATTCTTCGGGAAAGTGCGTTGAATCGTGAATCCGAAATTCGCAAAGAAATGATCGAACTCTACGAGGGTATGATCAAAGATTTGGAATCCAATTGGAAGGAACGCACGAAAGACGCGAAGCGTGAACACGACGATTTTTTGAAATGGTCCGTTGGTGAGATCGAAAAATTTTATCAGGATCGTATCGAGAATCTGACCAATCGCAAACGCAGAAGAACTTCCGGTGGCGATCACAAGGACGACGGTAAAGCTCTGTTCGAAGAATTGGAATCCGAAAATGCGACAATTACCGCCAAAGTTTTGTCCCTCCGGGAAACGGTAAAAAAATTCAAGGACGAACAAGAAATTTTGATAGCCGACAAAAACAAATGTGTCTTCGAACTTGGTCTCGTTAAAGAACAATTGCGTCAAGTTCGTCATTTGATAAACGACGAGAGAGGTGAAAATTTGTTCGTCAACGACGATACCGAAGTTATCGACGATTTGAAATCTTTGATCGATGAGAAGAATCGAAAAATCAAGTGTTTGGAGAATAAAATTTTCGCGCATGCGCCGAACATCGCCGATTTGTCGGCGACGTTGGAATCATTGACGATCGACGAATTGACCGAGGAGCTTTGCAGAAGAACCGATGGACAATTGGAAATACCGAAAAATTGTGAAAAATCGAGATCGGTTGTCGAGTCGAATAAAAATGAATTTTCTTCGTTGGATTTTGACCAGAAAATCCGTGGGCTGTCAATTTCTTCGGAGAAATGTGACATGATCGAGGCTGAAACTTCGCTTGACGAATCGACGAACAATCTGCAAAATAGTTTCATCGATACAATCGACAAAGCTTTTCGATCGAGTGACGAGAGTGATCAAAACGATTCGGGAATTCACGTAGCGATCAATGAAACATCGTCGATCATGGAAAACCATGAAAATCATCAAATCATGGCCGAGGAAAAAGGTTGTCAAACGATTTTCGACGACGATCGTGACATTGACGAAGTAAATAAAACAACGCGACAAGAACAAATCGTTCGACTCAAAGAAGATTACACAAAACTCACGATCGATCTTCATCACGAAACAATTCGTGTGTCCGAATTTTCCGAAAAACTCGATCACGTTCAATGCGTTCTCGTGGAATTAAAAAAAAATACAACAAAGAACGAGGAAAAAATTGTTAATTACGAGAAACAATTGGCATCGCGTGAAAATGATTTGTCACAGCTCGAAATCACGAAAATAAACATGGAAACTCAATTGACAAAAATTTCCGAACAATTGTCATCGACTTCGGTGGATTATGAAAAAAAAATAGGGGAACTTTGTGAAGAATTGAAAATTCGGGATGAAACTGAAGAACGCAATGGAAAATTGTTGGACGAATATGCGGAAAAATTGAAACAGTTGGAAAATCAATTGTCGATAGCGCAGATACAATTGGACAGAAATTCGATCAAATGTTTTACCGAACACGTTCCGAAAATTGAAAAATTGGAAAAACAATTGATCGCCAAGACGGAACAAATCAGCGAATTGAATGAAAAATTGTCAAAGTTCAAAATTGACGCTGAACGAGTTGCCGAATTGAACGACAGGGTGGAAAATTTTGCGACCAATTTCGACGATTTCAAGAACGAGAAGGACGAATTGAGAAAACAATTGCTCGAACGTTTGGAAATGCAATCGACGCTTCAGTGCAAAATAAAAAAACTCACGAGCAAAGTGCACGATCGTGAGAATGAGATAGCATCGTTGAAATCGGATTTGGGTGATATAGTCAAGATGAACATGGAGAACAGCGAGAGAGCTCAAGATTTGAGCAAACAGATGTCAGTTGCACTTGGCAGACTGGCGAGTGCCAAGGGCGAGATGTTGCGTTCGGAGGACGAACGCAGAAAACTCGACAGAACGTCCGGACACGAGATTGGCAATCTCATTGCCAGATTGGCGGATTTTGAAAAAAATGCCACGCTATTGGCACGCATGAGGGACAACGAGGATTCGCGATCGGACGAATTGGAGAGACTGAAAGTTATTTTGCACGAGAAAGAACGTGAGATGTGTCTGTTTAAGAAAAATCGCGATAAGACTATCAGAAGGTACCAGTTTCCTCATAAATTTTTCTATTTAGAAATATTATTTGTTTATTCTAAATTTATAATTATCAATTTACAGAAATATAAATTTCTGTAATTTACAATCACAGAAATATCATTTTTAGGAAAATTTATAAAAAAGAAAATACAAAAATTTAGATTTCTAGAAATTTATAAATACACATTTTCTATTCTAGATTTATATTTCTAAAATTACAGAAATATAATTTTAGACAAATTTATAGAAATAAAAATAGAAAAATTTGTATTTCTAAAATTACAGAAATATGATTTGAAAAAAATTTATCGAAATAAAATTAGAATATAAAAAATAGAAAACTTTATATTTCTGTAAATTTAGAAATACAAAATTTCCCTATTTATATTTCTATACATTTTTCTAAAATTAGAATAGGTTCTTTTTTTCTATTCTATTTTATATTTATCAATTATTCCAATTTGCAAAAGGTACGAAGCACTGATAAAAAAGCTCCAAGCGGACGTCGAGAAGCAATGCAAAAGAGAATCGTCGAAGCTTCGAATGTTGTATCCAAAGAGAGCGATATCGAAGGACTCGTTGAGAAGTTTGACCGAGTCGTTGCGTTGGAAATCCACCCTCGTCGAGAGCTTGGAAAGAAAGAAAACTTTTCAACCCGGTGCTTCGGCCAGAAAATGCAATCAATATCAATCCTCGTGTCGCTGTAAGGATCACAGATGGGCCCACAGTTATCCCACGTGCTCGCGATGTTCCATGATTATCAAACGTTCGAGTTCTCACGCTCTTGTGACTTCTTCCACGTCGTTCGAAGGATCGAGATCCAGCGGAAGTAAAATCTTTCCCATAAGACACAACGACGACGAGGATGAATGTGTTGAGCACGAAATAATTGAGGTAATGTTCAATTCTAAAATTCCAGGTCGTGCTCACAATTGATTTCCTTCTTTTTCATTTCCACGAAAAAAAACTCGTCACAGACTTAACAATCTCGTATCCAAAAAAAATTCGTAATCAAAACCTTTGGAAAAAAAATTGATTTTCGACAGTCGTAAAAGTTTCAGACGGAAAGCCGTACCCAATTGAACTTGGACATTGTCGAAAGTGTGAATTATCGCGAACCCGAGAATCTGTCGCAAGTCGCTGCGACCTTCAGCGTACCATCGACGAGCGACGAATCGTTGACGGATTTTCGAAACAACATACCCGGATGGATGGAAATTCGACGTACCAACGGAAGAACGCATTTTCGAATGCGAAAACCAGATTCCGACGTTGTCAGTGATGAAAAATCATGACCCGGTCGTCCCAACGATTTTTTTCAACATTTCCTTCGATAATTATTGTCTCGGTTCGCGTGTTTGTTAAGATTTTTTTTTTTTTTTTCGTTTTCCAAAAAAGTATTCTGGATATTTGAATAACACTAATTTCTCGTTGGTTTTTCGATTCAACGATGTTTCATTGTTTTCAGTGACCCCATCGGGTTTATTGCGTGTTGATGTAATTGTCAGCATTCGATTCTCGTCTAACGAATAAACATGTCAGTCCGCCCAAATTGTCTCACGTTTACCAAGGGGAGTGCAACAACCCCCTACCCCTAAAATTTATTTCGTTGTACGGCGAGAAAAACGTCATTCGGATAGGATTATCGATTGCCAATAACAGTATTTGTTAGCACGTGGCCAGAACGAAAAAAAAATGGTCCCAACGAAACGTGGTCTCCCAGGTCATTAAGATAAGCTGATAATGGTAGGTAGCACCGACTTTCGATCTGCACTTTTCCTTCGCAAACACGAACACCCACAAACGCACAAACACACACACAAACACACCAAAACACCAAAACCACCCTCCCAACCGCAATGAGCTTTCGCTACATGGTTCCGTGTTTTCTTTTTGCTGCCCCAGGAACAGAGGGGTGGATCATCGGTTTTTATTGGCAATATGCCATAATTTTCGACATTAGATTCCACCGTAGCTTTTGGTCCTCATTATCTTTTCGCAGACTCTACGTGATGTTTTCGTCGTTCTGCTTTCTGGAAATAGTGTCGGTTCTGTACTCAGTGTTCGGTCTCCCCTTCCCCCTCCCTCACCCCTCTCTTTTCACCACCCTACTCGTCTGCAGCGCCACATATATTTTTCCGAACAATTCCCTCATGGGAAATCGTATATGTGGAACATAATATTGATACTGTGCAGAAAGATGACCAGACCCTATATATACTGTATACACCCTTCGACACAAATTTGATTGGTCGTTAACAATCATTTTTATTATATTTCGTAACGGGTTGTGACAAATACATTTTTAAAATTTTTTATTTATGATTTATAATTTATATTCTTGACTTATTGAATTCTGTGGGTTATTTTTTGTTTATGAATTTATCTGTCAGACTGGAACTTTGAATTACAGAAAAATAATCATCCTCAGTTCGAAAAAAAAATCGATTGAACATAATTTTGTTCGAATAATCAGCGTTAAATTGTTGATAATCATTCGATAGCTGCAGCAGATGATAAACATTGTTCAAATGATTCTTTACTCTTGTGCTTCACATACGTCTTCATTTTTTTTTGTCTGTTGTCAAATCAGTGGGTAGCAGACGTTACCGAAGCCATAACCGGATATAAAGACAGAGAGAGAGAGAGAGAGAGCACGTAAAACACTCGTTATCGAAAACTGTCCGAGCCTCTGTGTGTATGTGTGTGGGTGTGAGAATGTGGCAACGATACGGTTTCTCGTTTTCTCGACGGTAGTTTTCTCGATGGCAGAGATCCGCGAGGTTACATTTTCCGGTGGGCGCCTCACCTCTTCAACCACGGTAATTCCTTCGGGAAAATGTACCGCGAACTTTTCCTCTTTCAATTGGCAATAAGATTTGATCGCTCCGGGAAATATCATCCAATTTCCTTTCTCACCGTCGCACTGCTCTCTTCCCCACAATATATCTATATATGATATGTTCTATATCTTACCCGGGTTTCTGGTTTTGATGCTTCTACTTTTCGACCAGAGCATTGCCACCGTTCCCCCACTCGCCTCCCACTTTCTCTCGCAGCCACCCCTTTCGAATTTGCCATCAACGAACAATCCCCCCTTCCATTGTTCAACCCACTGCGATATCGAACGACCAGCCACCTTCACACAAAAACCACCACCGCCAGCAACAAAACTTTCATTCCACGACCAACGAAAGCTAAAAAGGCTCATCCCTTCACTCAACTTTGTCTTATTTTGTTGGCTGTCTTTATCTTCGACCCATTGTTGACTAGTTCAATGTCATCAATGTTCGAAATGACCAATATTCAGAACGCAATGTTGTAGATGTTTTTTCAAACCAAATTACATTGTCAATGACCTTCAAACGAATCATCGAAAATTTCACACGCGATTTCAAAAGGGACAAAACAAAATTAAAACCTTCATTTCAACACCTAGGAACAAATTGTATGGTGATTTTTTTTCTTCATCTTCAATCCAATGTAATTTTCATGACTCGTGTGCGAGGAGCGAGGAAGGAGGGTGGCCGGGGGGTGAGGATCGTCCCAGGTTTCCATTGAAACGCTGATGGTAACTTTTCCCCGGGCCCGAAGCGTCCGAAGAAATGCGAATTGAACGAACCTCGTTAAGATCCTCGAAGATTGCCGAGGAAGTGGAAAAATTGTGGAAGAGAACGAGAGAAGACGAGGGTGAGAGAAAAAAAAAGCGGAATAATAAAAAACGACAAAATAAAATTTGAAAAAAAAAAAAAAATTGGAGCGGAGTAAAAATAATTCACGAGAAAATTACACGAGCTGCCCAGGCTATTTTATAACCGGCGATTCGTCGAGAAAAGGGGAGTGGGGGTTGAGGGGGTTGTACCTTCGTCGGGGGATGGCGGTCCCGATTACCCGAAGCGAGAAAAGTGTAGGCCCGTCGTGGCCGTTTGCCATGCAAAATGGTACTTTATACCGGGTTATTCCTATATACATCGTAATACCGTGAGGGCGAATATGTATAAAGGTATATATATATATGTAACGCCGATATAGCAGAATTTATAATATATTCGTAGGGAGTGTATAGGCGTTACAAGAAAAGGGGGATGAATGGCTTCTGCGGAAATGGTTTGAGAGTGGTAAATTTTGCAAGGTCGTGGGAGGGGGGTTGGTACGGTGGAAGGAAAGATACTCTTGAAGGGGGTAGGGGATGAAGTTTCAACGAGACGAGACATTAGTTTATAATTCGGCAATCCCGGATCGTTATTCGTCACGATTAGTCGATCAACTTTCCGTACGATGAAGCAAAATGGACGGATTGAAGGAAGAGCAAGAAGAGACCTTGTTTCACGGTCTTTCATTCCAACCCCCGTCTGTGGGCTTGAACCCTTCGTCTTCTAGGAGTCATCGATGAAAACTTATTGAACAACCATTTGACGGTCTGTCAATTTTTAATAGAGTAGAAACGGTTGCAAACCGAATGAAAATCATATCACCAGTCAAATCGTTGTCGAAATTGACCCAAATACCGAACCGGAAAAACAGAACCACCCCCCCACAGGACCGTCGAAACAATTTTTCAAGAATATTGACCCCTCCTGCCTTTCCCTCAATTCCAAAACGTCTTCATGATATGAATTCGAGAAAAATATGTCCTCGGGCTCTGACGCAAAACCGAGTCAAATCTCCCATGATCGGCACGTGTATTATAATCCGTCCGTTGTCTTTTTCCACTCTTCCAAACTATTCCCAAAGAATCACCGTAACGGACGACGACGCCAAAAAAAAGAATGTTTGAGGGAGGAGGGTAGAAACAAGAGAACAAAAAAATCATGTATACATATATATGATATATACACAACATAAGCAGGGAGTTTCGAGTGCCGATACGGGGTAGTTTGTTGTGGACCGTTGGGGCATGGGAGAAACGGAAAGGAGCGAGTGATACGGTTGCCCACTGAACTGGGGGGGGGGGGTGGAGGGGGTTGTCTCACGTGTCCGTGTCCATGTGTTTGTGTATCTGGATGTGCGAGGGAGTCTGTTTCGCATAGCCCTGGGCGATATACTGTGGGGTGGCTTTGACTACTCCCTTCTCCGGTGTGTATTTATACATACATATAAATATATATAAATATATGTGTGGCTGTGTGTGTGTGTCGCCCGATGTGCTAGCCGTATATCCCTCGGCGGGACTTACCGCTCATGCGGATTTTATTCGGTTTTTACATATGGGCAACAACACCGAGAAACAACCACGAGAGACACGATAAGAAAAGAAGAAAAAAAAATAAAAAAAATAAATGTACGACTACGATTTATATTTCACGTTTTTATATTCTCGACCGTAGTTATGCCTTGAGGTGTTGGCCGGCTTGTTCGTGAAACGCTGATAATGCCGAGGCCGTTTCACCCCCTCTCTCCCACCCACATTTTGGCCTACAATCGCTATTTCCGTTCGCATCTCCGTTTCACCCAATTCGACTCCCACCTTTCCCCTTTCCCCACTTGTATGGACAATTCATACGGTTTAACCTGATATGCGAAATAAGCAACCCCCGGGCATTTTCGGGAGGGTGAATCAGTCAGGAAGAGTATGCATCGGAGAAAAAGAAGAAGAACGACCATTGGAGCCTCGTTAAAACGCCTGTAGCGAGAGAGGCCATTTCGTAGGTACAGAACTATGAACGTCGAGTGGCCCGAATGGTCTTTTTATGCATGTACGTCTATATCTATACATATATACATACAGATATATATTTATTTTCTTTATCTTCGCATGTCTCTGGGCAGATACGGCGACGACACTCGACTACCATTCGATCCAACGATCCGTGCATGAGACTCGATCGTTCGACTTATATTATTCCACTTCTGATTTTTTTTTTGCCGTTCGTAAGTTCAAGTGTCCGTCACATACATAGTACCATGTTAAAAAGTGTCTCTCCCGGTGAGTGTCTGTAAAATTGTACGTGCATCGGGCGGGGGGGGGCGAGGGGGCAGGGGGAGGTCTTGTAACAAGATGACGTGCCACCGTGGCTTGAGTGGCTATTGAGATCCTGGATTCTCGAGATATCCTGTTAACCCACGAGTCGTCCTGGATAACCAGAAGTCGGTTTGTATAGCACAGCCCCCGACCCCCCGTAGCCCCCCACGATACCGTGAGATATTGGAGGCAATGAGGCGAGCTACTTTTAACAAGACGACTCCATACTGGAGCAATTTGGAAAAGGTTTGTTGTTTTTTTTTTTTTTCGTTTTTTTCCCTCGAACCGACGTCTTTTCCCCCTGGCCCCTTGCGACTTTCATCGCATTTTCCTCCATGTTAAGTATTTGTCCGTCTGTGGGTACACATTGTTATATTTCTTTGTGTACACGATGATGGCACATCCGTTAACAACATGATTTTTTCGTCGAAGCGGGATTTGGATTTTGGCCGGAAACTTTCGTGTGTATGTGTCTGTTGTCTTCACTTCCGGTTAACTTTTCTCGGTAAATCGGTGGAATTATGATCGGAGACAACTTCAGGATACTGGAAGATCAGGAAAATGAAAGGTTATCATGTGTCATCAGGTAAAAAAATTGCTTTAGACATCAAAACAATAAAACAAAAAAGACCTCTGTGCCATTCTGTTCAAACACATATCACACATCAGTGTTACGTCAATAATTATTGAAAAACCAGTTACAATCGCTGGAAACCATTGTTAACTGGTGGAAAGTTCGGGCAGCAAGTTAAGCGAAGTACGAAATTAAATGCCAAATCGACGAACAATCATTCCGCCTAATTTCCTTCCTTCGTGGTAAACCTGCCCCCCGGTCTCTCCCACAGAACCCATTGTCACACATGACAACATTTCATTCAGTTTCATCGTGACGGTTCTGTTAACTTTCCGGGCAATCGTTCTCTATATTTGTGTCCAAAGTTCGTTATATTCGGTCTTTCATGGTCTCATCGTTCAAACGGGGGTTTTGCGGAACAAACCGAGTTTAAAACGTTGGACCCCTCTCTAATTTGCCCGTGGCGCTCGGACCGGTGGCCTGGGTCGTTCATCCTCCTCGCCCCTCGTTACACCCTCTCGATTCCACGACCGAACGATTGGACGGGGAATGACACACCCGTACGGTACGACAGTTTCGCCAACTTTTGACCAACTGCCCACGGCCCAGTTTCGTTTTACGATTAAACGGGTGGGGATTGAAATTCAGACCTATCAACGTTCGGAACAACCAAAACGTTACTCTCATCATCCGACTTTCGAGCTTTCCCACGCGTAAACTATCGATGCTAGACATCAGACGTCCGAGACCTTTTTTTGGTAAATTCAATTCTCTACAACATTGGTCATGTGAAGTTTTGGTCTAAATAGCGTTGTTTAGCAAGTTTTCCGGTGACACGATAAAAATATATTGATATTATATTGTTTTAAGGAGGTTGTTTGCTTAATCTAGTTGTTTGCAGGCAAATTGAGGGGTTTCCATTAGGCGTTCTGAATTCCGATCATTCTGGACACCGTTGCTGGTGTATTTCAACCCCTATTCCGGATTTCACGCTTCAATGTCCAATTAAAAACGTAATGGGGAACTCTGGATCATCATCATCGCCATTAGCGAGCGATTGAGTCGACCGACATGGTCGATCAACGAGTTCCAGGCACAAGCTGGCATCTCAAAACTTTGTAACACAAACACGACCGGTCGATGTATATATGTAGTAGATATAAGTACATCAGAGTCGATGGCGGCGGTATACGTGAAACGCGGTTGGATATGAACGTTTGTTGTGAAGAAATTGTGACCCCCGCTTGCGGCTGTGACAACATTCGCGTACCGACAAACGTTGGGATCCGTATAATAAAATAGCAGACGCCGATAATTGCCCGAGTTTTTTTTCACGACGTTGTCTCGGATCTCGCACTTTCGAGTAACGACCGCGCGGAGACTTCGAACTTGTGTTATACATACATACGTGTGTGCATCGCACAGCCACCACGCGCTTTCGTGTGCAGGCGAATTCAACGTTGCGCCAACCATCAGTCACAGACCCAACAAGATAAAGATTTCAATTCTTGGAATGAAAATTGTCGATCAATTTAACAATTGACCTTAAATTCCGCTATAATAAAACGCTATTTACGTCCCACATGAACACTCGACTCCGAGTTATTCATAATTCAGTGATAATGTCGCTCGTTGTTGTTTTTGTTTTCTTGCTGGAAATACGATCGAATGTTTTCCAAACGTGGTAGCATTACGGTCTAGAAAAATATTGAGCATATGGAAACATAAATAAATTGTAAAAATTGTCCGGGGGAAGACGTGAAAAAAGTATACTTTCAAGTCCTCATAAAAATCAATAGATAGGGCGACCAACATTCAACCTACGTTGGTCCTAAAATAAATAAACGTATTCCATGATTCGTTGTCGATAATTGACAAAGTGTCCATCTCGAATTACGTACGACACTTTGCCCCCATCGATCCATCGTGCCTTCCCACATGTCCAGAAATGACCCTCATCAGCCGATCCAATATTGTTCCAATGCCCGAGAACCAGCAACGATGATTATCTCGCGTGGTCGGTCTCACGACCTTTGATCTCGTTTCGATTCCGAGAAATCCGTCGAACCCAACGGAGATTCCCCCGGCCTCGTGTGTTGGCTCTTCTGCCTCGTCGTTTGTTCGTTTTTCTTCATCGCATCGTCAAGTCAACTTACCAAAAAAAAAAAAAAAAAAAAAAAACGTTTCGGCCACCCCGTTGGCGCATCTCGCGTACTTCGAACGTTTCCGGACTGATGAGTAAGATCGCGTGTCCGTGCGCGCCCGTCACGAGTAAAAGGGAGCTCTTCGGTAATTAAGATCTCGTTGCCATTTCAATCCGTCTCTTTCTCTGTATTAGCGAGCACCCAGCGCCCCCTCTCTCGCGTAACACACACGACTTGCGATCGTGGTGTGCGTGCGCACACGCTAGTACGCAGTCAGATAACCTGCGGCAAGACGTCTCTCTTTATTTCCACTCTCGTGTGTCATTATTCGCGCATTGGTGCACTTGTTATACGACCCGAAGATAGCTCGGAGTTTTGCCGCGTTCGCGTGAATATTCATCGCTCCGGTGTGCCATCACCAGCAGCAGCAGCGGCAGCGGCACTAGCAACGGAGGGTCATATTCAGCTTGGTTCAATCTGAATTAACGGGGCACGCATGTAACTCTTCGTGGCAACGTTGGAACGTTCACACACCGTGGATAAGTGCTACTCAATAAAGACCGTTCCGATTCTAGGATCTTCCAGGATATACCACAGTTGAGGAGTTATATTCAGTCGGTTTCCAGGAACATTAAGGAATTTACATGGATTTTCATAGATCATTTTGTTGGAATACACCTAACAGCATTTTTTGTTAAGAATAACATTTTTTTATTTGTGGAAATTATTGGCATTGTTCCAAAACACCTCCATTGTAAATATTACTTAGGATATGTAGATATTACTAAGGGTAATCACTATTCCCACTCTACCTTTCCCCGTAAAATCGAATCTGAGGTTTTAATACCTAAAACAATGGTACAGTACCACGGACATCACATTGCCGACGACGTGGACGAGGACGACGACGAATTGACCATCTGGTACCAGTACTTACGGTCTATAATGCGCTTTTTGCGGATATGTAAGAAACCAGAAGGTCCGTCGGAAACGTAAAACATTAAACGTCACCGAGCGAACCAAGAGGGAGAGAAAAAGTGAGAGAGAACTCAGTGAGAACAAGACGAGTCGGCTGGAGGAGCGAGATTGACGTTGGCGCGTGTGAGAGGTCGAAGGAGTAAGCAAAACAGCATGCGAGCAAGCACTGGCGAACGAGACAAGGACAGAGAAAGAGAGACAGAGAGATAGATAGAGAGAGATGAAGAGTAAACGACGAGGATGGAAGTTGGGTTCGAACGTTTTCTGTGGCACGTCGGCGCTTTGTGCCAAGCACAATCGTAAGATCATGCTTGGTTTTTATGCGGTGCGTGGCACTCGGTATACGAGTGCGATTCGCACGCGTTTAAAAAAAAAACTTAAATTGATGCCGAGAGAGTTGCCGAGGGAGCGAGACGGACACCGAACGCGTTTTCCCCGCGTATCTTGTTCCCTGGTAACCCGGCTAGCGCAATATCCGTTGATGCCGCGTCGACCGAGCGACGACTTGGCTTTACGATCCGAGAGTAAAAAAAATATAACAAACAAAAAAATGTATATACATAAATATATACACAAAAAATAGAAGATGATGCTCGCTCGTAGCAAAGTTGCAGCGACCGGTGGGGCTGGCTCATCGATAGATCTGGGGTACATATATCCCCCCCCCTAACTCGTCACGATCAATGACAATTCCCACCATAACGGAACCCCTAAATTGCAATTAACAAGACTGCAATGAAATACCAAATAAGTTACCCTAAAATGCACAATCACAATTTTTCTAACAACGAGTAACAATGAAACGAACCAAACTCCACGTGACATCAAATTGATCGGTATTTCGTGCGAGTACGATGCCCCGTTGTTTTCCCGGGACCGTATGAACTGACGGAGCGACGATTGCAAGGACATACGGGCAGAGTGGAGGGGGGGGGGAAGAGTGCCGTGAAAGCCGGTAATTGTGCGAGCGTCGTATAACGATAAATCACGGAGATCGTTCGAGTTTGCTCCGTTACGAGTATGAGATTCGCGACAATCAGCGCAACTTTTACTCGGTTACCTTGTGAATCCACGGTTTCTTGTGAGGATGATCTTCGCCCGTGGAACGTCAGCTTGTGCGATGATCCGTTCGGTGTGCAACGACGAGACAAATAACGTCGACGATGAGCCCAACCATCGCGATCCGATGTCGGCGTAACTACTCACGACCGGAATTATCGAATTAGTCTAGACAATCGCGGCCCCCTCTTCGCCCCCGCCTCCCCCCTCCAGTACTATACACGACTTTCGCCTTACGGCAGAATTAATAATTAATTTGAGAATTAGAGAGATAAGCCAAAATAAGGGCCACCTCAATACACACACACACACATACATCTATATATCAACCACCGAGGCGACGAAAATTTGCCGAAAAAAAAAATTGTTTTTCTCCGGTACCTGTACGTAACAGTGCACGAAAATTTGTTTGGTGTCACTTGCCGGGACGCGTGCAGGCCTTTCGAAGGACGTGAAAAGAGCGAGGGAACGGGTACGGAAGGGTCGTCGTCCGACGAATAGCCGACGAGTGGGAGCGAGAAGGACAAACATAATATATATATATATCCACATATATATGTGAAATAGAGAAAGGGGGGTATGTGGAGGATCACCCGAGCTCGGGGTTTGCTCGTTTCGGTTCGTAATACGTGCGAAAGCGTATATATCCCGGGAGCGTCGACGAGTATTGCCGAGCGGGGGTTTGTGAAGAGGAACGACGAGTGTGTTACCGTGTGCATCATAACCATGCACGCACGTGGAAGGGCCAGCCACGCACCACGGGCGCGAACCTCGGTGCAAGTGTGCCCTAGAACTATATGTATATATGATGGGACTCTTTGGCGCCATTGGGAAAACGAGAGGGTTAACGATGTTCAACTTCTCCAACGAAATATTGTCACAGCACGTGGTGCGCAATGCCGTTTGCAACCAACGAATCACGAACGGTTATACAGGCTTGTTGTTTTACACGGGTTGTACTGAAGTGTCGCCGTTCACGGGTTACCGCCCGATGATGGGGTTATGTAGTATCTTCTTCTGCTATCGACGGATTAATCGCGCGACGCTCACACGTTTCAATGAATTATCGCCGGTGACTTATTCCTCGGTCGCGTCATCAGCATTCACCCACGGATTGCTTTTTTTTGTTCTACTTTTTTTTAAACTGTTTTTTATGTGGTTTATGGGCTGAATGGAATCGTGTGTCGAAGGGGAAACAGGTTGGATGCGATACAGCATCGAGTATTGGACGTTCTGAATTTTGGTAGTTCTGAATATTGACGGTTTTGAATTTCCATCCCTAACCAAACTCAGCTATTAAAAAATGATCTACCCATCCAGAGTCGAATTACCCGGTGAATAATATTCAAAGTAACCGTAAAACAATTTTCGAAAAAAATTAATAAAACAAAATGTCGAAAGGGATTCGATAATTAGTTAGGGGAAATTAAAAAAAAAACGAAGTTATACATATTCGCGTGGCCGTACTTCGCTGCATAACTCGATAATCCGTATAAAGTGAAAAAGCGATGAGTTTTCATACACTCGTCTCTTAATTGACGTTTTTCGAAGGCTGAAAACTCGACGTCGTTCGTAATGAGTGTTTGAAAAAAAAAAAAAAAATTGTCATTACACAGTTTTCATCGTGTATTTTATGTGCAAACGAAAGTCTGGATTCCCATAATACGCGTGTGATTTCTAAAGACATTTTTATCCCGTCGAGTTGACTCTGCCATTCGGGGGTTTGGGCGTATGTCGGGTCTATAGAAATTAGGTTCTGCGACTCTCGACCGCTAATGATCCGAAAGGAAAAAAATAATACAAAAAAAAAAAAAAAAAATAAAACGTTGCCAGGACTATTTTAATATTTTCATTGACGAATCATACAGATCGAATGTTTCCCCGAGTCGGAATTTTCATATTTATTTACAACTTATTTGATAATCGCAAAAGAACTTTCCAACCTCATTTCATCCTGCAATTTAAATATATAAGGTGAAATTTAAAAAAAAATAATAATGAAGAAAATAAGTTAAAATATAAGTTTCGAAAATTCGAAAAATTCGAATAATTTGCAACGATCAAAAGGCAACGAGAATCGCAGCCGAGTTATTGAATAAATCGGGATGTCGTTGAAGCACGAGGGTGGCTTGCATATCCGGCGAGGGACGCTTCGTGCGCGCACTTGTCAGCTTCAATGAATTCGTTGCTGATTATACCGCAGACTCGGGGCTTGACGACACGGACATTCAAAAAGCAGCGGGTCGACGGTGTAACGGTGTTTAATGGAGACAAGGGTGGCGTTGCGTCACGGATTTGAGAGTACACCCGTTGACAAATAGCCCTCACCAAGGACCACTTCGGGGAAAATTAAATTCAACGAGTCCCCACATGTATCTCGAAAATTTGTCCACACTTAAAAACCGGTAACCAGTAACCAATGGTAATTACTCGAAACAGATATGGAGGGAAAAAATTGAAGCATCAACCGAATCCCGCTTCGTTGAAAAAAAAGTTGTCATTGATTGAGTTATCAAATATATTCAATTATATGAATATAGATGGATAATGATAAAAATTATTAATAGTCGTTTCTAAAAATGAATTTTCATAATCATAAATAATTGAACATTCGGATATTAAATATTATTACTGAAATTTGCTTAGGTCAGATTATTTTTTACATTATTTCCGAAACTTTGGCTATCGACACAACATTTTTATTCCTGCATTTTTAAGATTCTATATGAAACTCTAGGTCTTAGTTCGAGAGAACTCTGCATTACCGATAATATCGGATAATGCGAGACAAATATTTATTTTTTCCAATCCGGCTGATCCAAACACTGTATTACCAACGCCAGATAAAATCAAGGATCGGAATTTTTCATCATTGCGGCCCATTATAGTGGCCCATAACCGACAACACAATCGTTATCACGCGTTATTCGAGGATGTCGACATCGCGCCGTTGGAGTGTGGCGTTTGTTGAAGAGTTATTATTAACCAGGTACACGACGATTCGTCGGACTGCGACGATACGTCAACGGGAGGGGAGAGTGGGGGTGGGAGGGGGCGCCATAACGTATAAGCGAACGATGATAACATCAGCGCAGGATTCCCGCACTTATAATGCAAATTAGCCGCTGACACACTCGACTCGGTACTCCGGTAATGTAATGCGCGAATAAATAGCAACAACTGGTCTCGGTCGGGCTGTCAAATACGCCCTGAACTCTCATAAAGTACCCGCTGGTTGCGCCGCGTTCGTTCGGTCCGTCCGTCCGTCCGTCCGTCTGTCCGTCGGTCGGTCCGTCCGTTCGGGTCCGACGGCTGCCGCCATTGCCCGGTGTCCTCGTGGCTGCTGTTGGCCGTGGGCGTGAGTTGTTGGTATGGTTCTGATGGAAATATTGACTATTAACGCGACCGGAGAATGTGCATCATTGGAATTGCCCGTAATAAATATGACCGAAATACTGCCCAACGCAATTCACACATTTGATTTATTTCGAAACCCCAAAATTGGGGAAAAGTGGAGAAAAAAAAACGGTTGAGGGTACGGTATTCGAACGTTTGATGAATATTTCGAGGATCCTATCGTCAACTATGTCGAATGCATTGATTGAATGGGCCTGAGTTACCTCTCAAAATTGGAGACGACTATTTTCGAGTGGCATAAAAGTGGGCCAGAGGGCAAATTAGGAACGTGACATTTTTTTACATTCAATCTTATGTATTATGGCAGGGTATCATTCGGAAGTGCGAGTTACATAAAATAAAAATGTACATTTGTTCTTCTTAATTTAAAATGGGATGTTTGAAGAACTGTTGTGGAAATATGTGGGAATCGTGGCTACTTAACTTGCGCAAGCTCACCTCCTCCCAGTTTAACCCACATCAGTTCTGTTCTTCCCAGTTCATCCTCTCGTATATATATATATGCTACATGTTATTTTTTCCGACAGTATGCCATAGACCCGAACACCAAGACCTCCATAAACCTTTCGTGATTTCGACACGACGGACGCAATCACACTCCAAAAGTTGTACATTTTTTAAGGAAAATAAATTTTCGCCGAGCAACCCCGAAGCCAATTTCTCAAGTCCGTCAGGCCTTTCGTCGCTTTTGATCTCTTGGGATCGAGAGCTTATTTTTTCTGGTGCTCGTGAACGTTTTACCGGACGAACCTGCGTAGGAAATATGTATATATTGCATATTGAAATATGTATATTGTTGGACTCAAAGATACTGCCCCAACTCATTATCGCGCAAACTTAAATGTGGGAAATTCGTCAGGGTACCTTCCACGGCCTAAGATTCATGTGTTCCCGTTGAAAAGAAAAAGAAAAATCTGTAAATGCGTCAAGTCGGTTGGGTCGACAACCCCGCTACGAAAAAACGCTCCACGACGATCCACATGGTGAAGTTGACCGCACCCTCGGTGCCATATCCCTGTCTTACGGATCCGCGTTACGTTAATGCGTTAAATACTCGTCCTACAACCTCCTCATGGTGCTCGCTTGAAGCGTTTGCAAAAGGTGAAAAAAAAAAGAAAATTCAAAAACTCTTCCCGCCCGTCCTTTTCCCCAACATTCGGATATTATTATATAATCGTAACCGTTGAATCGCGAGAGTTCATTACTAATTCACCGGTCCGCGGGCACCATGAGTGATACGTTCAATCTTTATATGCCTGAATTAATAAACACAAATGAAGAGAGCGACCGAGTGAAGTGGGGGGGGCGGGGGCAGGGGTCGCGGTCCACGACACCCTCCTCTCTCTCTCTCTCTCTCTCTCTCTTCTGGCGTTTGCAATCCTGACTAATGACGTATTTAACGCTTCGCGCTCAAACCAAGTCGAGTCTACGAGGGCTCGTGTCGCTCAACTCACTTTTCTCGCACAAATATTGCTCCGCTCGCCCCTCCCTTACCCTCTCCCCCGTCCCGTACGTCATCAGAACGTTGCGATTAAATATACATGTATATATATATATATATATATATACTAGGGTGTGTTGAAAAATAAGGAACATTTTTTCCGAATCTTCTGGCAGTTCCTACATCCGAAGTAGACACTGTCAGGGGACTTCTGTCAAAATTTCAGCGCGATCGGATAATATTCAGAGGTTCCGCTTTCACGAATAAAGTTTTGCCTTCGATTAACACGTAAGCAATTTTTATTTTTTCAATTGCAATTAATTTTTCCAGCTGAACGAAACAATTTCATGGATAGAAATTAAGTGCAATACATTGTATCGAAATCACTCGTAATGGAAATATTTTTCGTTCAACAATTTTTCCAAAATAAATACATTTAAGAATTCACGTCAGTTTTTTTTCGACGAACAAAAAGAACCAAAAACGGTTTACTTGTTGATAAAAGGCATAATCTTTCGATCGATATCGTTCGATCGGGGTAAAATTTTTACGAATGTCTCCCAACGACAACTACTCGAAGTGCAGGAACTGCCTGATATAACGAAAAACTTTTCGTCCTGTCAACACACCCCGATGCATATATATGCATATATATGTATATAAACACCTCCGGTTCATTAAAATTTGCCTTATAAGCCGTGCGCGAGGGTTGACGGCATTCACCGCGGACATAATGAAGCAATGTTTCAATAGAAGTATCGCGAAACCTTTCCCACCCTTTCCACACCCTCCCTCATCGCCGCGACTCGGCCGATATATACCTCTCTCGCTCTGCCGATCCCCACAACTCCCTCGTGTCCCCACGTTGATGGCTCCTGCTGCTGCTGCTGCTGCTGCTGCTGCATCCAAGCGTCTCTCCATCCTGATACCTGATAACTTCGTCTCTCCGTCTCGCTCGCTCTCTCAGTTCTCGCCCATTCCTCCTCCTCAATAACGACTGATTGCACTTGGCCCGAGCGACGAAGAGAAAAGCCATATATCCCCGATGTATGTACACTTGCCCGTGTTGCTTTGCCCCACTTGAAATCGTGCTCTTCTTCCATACGATTGCGAACCCCTCAGGGGTCGGGGGGGGGGGGGGCAAGTGTCGCGACGAAGAAAAGCCATCATCGTCGTCGTCGTCATCCACGCGCGATTCACGCGAACGTTTTTGAAACCACGATGACAGATTGGAATACGTGATAATGAAACGAGAGAAAGTTGTGACGGAGCTTGGTGTCAAGCCTGTGGCACGACGAATATCCCTCCAATGCTCAACGATCGAAATAATGATCTTCGTATTGACGAAGAACCGACGAATATATATATAATCTACCGGGGGATGATTATTATTCTTGGTCTGTCATTGATGCTCACTTAATTGGTATGTTCGTTTATCGCCGTATTTTTTTTTTTTCCGAGACATAATTATGTTGCATTCGTCATCCTCGACGTTTTAATTGGACGACACGACACGTATTTTTTATTGAAATCGTGAGGGGTTTTTTTTATTCATGTATATTATATAAAGATATTTCTTAGAATTATTTTTGGTTATCCGGGAGACAACGTTTTTTGGTGGTTAATTGACAAATGAAATGTATTTGACGATTATTGTAATTTATTATTCGGAAGTACGATTTTTACTTCCGAAACAAATCGTTTACATCGAATCCACTCACGAATTTTATTTTCCCCGTCAAATTTTTCCGTCGGTCCGTATTGCGTTATTAGTTATTATCGTTATTAATCTTATATTATAGTTATTAATAGCAGGCGTACAAGCTGCATCGATGCGGGTTGACAATTCGTGCATAAATTATTGCGAAATGCGAGGGTGACTCGGGTGGGGCGTGAGAGGGGGGGGGGAGAGGAAGGATATGGCGCATGAACGCGCCTGACAATCGCTCGAATATTGATGCGATTATCAATAATTCTTGGTGCGCAGCGTGCTGCTGCACGACGACTGGTTTCACACACTCTCGAACCACGGCCACGTTGGTCCACGGGCCACGATATATATATATATATATATATATATATATATGTGCGTTTGTAGTTTCGATATTCGGGTACCAGTCGTCCGTACGGTCGGCCACCGAAGCGCACCGTGTGCAACCCCGTTCGACTGTTAACGCACACGTGCAAATAACGCATGTGCAGCCGTGGCGCGTCCCATTTCGTTACGGGCCGTATCGTTTCGCGGAGGTTGGGGCAGAAGGGGGGGGGGGTTGATGTCGTCAAATTGAACAGCACGAAGCTACTACGAACGGACAAGCAAAAGGGACCTTCGTGCACAATGGGTGTCGGAATGGGCGTTGTGCCGATGGGCAAAGTCGTCGTACATGCACCAAAATAAATTAACCCGGTCCCCGTTATGCACTTTTCATTGCATATTGCAGCCTACGCACTCGTTGAATTTTTTTTTATTTTCATGTAGTTTTTTTTTTTTTAATCTAACATCCGCGTAAACAACAACAGCGGTGTTGAATTTGATCTTTTCAATTTATTTTCATTATCTGATAACTTTCTTTTTTGGGTTTTTTAAAAAGTTTTTTTTTAATTTGATGTTTGACATATTTTCACGAAAAAATTCATACGAGGGCCTCGATATATGTTGCAATTGATAGCGTACAGCGTATTCCAATAAAATAGCGTTAACATGGTCAAAAAAAATCATCATGAAAATTCCTCGATTTTTCCCGCAAAAAATCGAATGCAACCCCTTTAATTTTCATACGGCAAGTCTACGCATGAAATTAAATACATCGAACTGCAGATTGCGTAACACACGATACGGGTGACAACGTGCGGACCGTCGAATGGTGGGCCGCAAGGGGTTTGGGGGGCGTTCGGCGAATCGTGTTACAGAGGTCGCCCAAGCTGGTGGAGAGATTCCAGTTGATAGCGCCGTTGGTAGCGGTAATAATGTTGGTGCGGGGGACAAAATTTATACCGGATGCCAGCCACCTAATAACGTTATTGCGTTGTTATAAACTCGACGGCGTACGCCGGTTTACGCATTAAAACCGCTCGACGTTCACACACGGAGTATAAATAATAACCAACGCCCCCCTCTCGGCCGTGTGTGGTCATTTCCGATGCCGTATTTAGTTTATTAGCGAACGAGAGAGTTATACCGAATTTTTTCTTTCAGTTCAGTGCTTGGCACTGTGTGTTTCCATTATTGCGAATTACAGAATACAAGTTTGACACGAATCTTATATAGATGTATTTAATTTGCTTATATGCAGTTAAATTTAAATAAATCTGAAAATGATGAAATAATTTCAAACAGAAACAAAAAATGTTTAGTTGAATGTATGACTGCTGTTTGTAAGATCCTGTGAGTTTAGCTACCGAAAGGGACGAGATACACGAGGACTGTATGTACTACAGCTGTTTGGGGCGGCGGGGGTGACTCCGAGGATGGTTGGTCTAGTGTCCCAGTGGCCTTGAGTCTTAAGCAAAGCCTCCCCCCCCCCGCCCAATCCCAATTTGCCAGCAGACTCGGCTGCCGTCTCGCCGGCGTCGTTGTCCCCAAAGACGTTCTGGCTGTGTGGACGTTCTGCCCTCGTCGTCGGGGGACCTTGCGTCGACCATGTCTCACTGGGTCCTTTGGTAACACAACCCCCTCCCCCAACGACCGTGAAAGCGAACGCGGCTTTTACAACAGGGCCACGTTTTAACATCTTGTAACACAACAGTTTAGATCCTCTTGAAACTCTCATGGCCCTCGAGTCCTAAGGAAATTTTCTTGTGCGTCTCAAGTGGCCCATGCGAGTTTCCAAATGTTATCGATTGCTTTTCTCAATTTCTCACGACTTTTCAACCACAAGTTTCCATAGCTAGCTCACAATTGCTCAATCGTCATCGAATTATCATCGAAATCGTTGAATGAGCTTATCTATATGTGTCCTCATACTTAGTCTGATATATCTATTGAATCCCAGATCTCGTTAGTGGGATCTTTCGGGTCCTCCTGATTTTATATAATGCCATGCTTCAACCCCGGCTTATAGTCATTTAACGATTTTTTATATCACAAAAAGAAACATTTTTAAACGTAAAATGATGATTGCATCGTAAAGTACTAGACCCCATTTCAATCACTAATTTATAACAACCAAATAGAAAGGATACTTTCAAGAGGTCCCCTCAATTTAGTAGTCGAAACGTCATAAAGAAGAATATTAAATATCGAAGCCACTTAGCCAAAAAGCTCATTTTAACTCCCAGTCAATAATATTCCACTTTTCGTACCAACTATCAGAACACAGCCTGTTCGACCGTTTCGTCAAGCACATCGAAGGACACCGTGATAACAAGTGAGCCGGTCGATTCTAGGGTCCGTACAGTCTGTCGGCAGGCTTAGGAGTGTGGGGGGAGGGGCAGGGGAGGGAAGGGGTGAATAGTGACGCGTCCGGAAATTTCGCGCGGGGTCGATTTCGCGGTGGTCGAACGTCGACGTGCAGTCAGTGCGATTGCCGGGACCGCCCGGTCGGTACAACGGTCACCGGTTGAACAATGACGCAACGAGCCATCCTACCACGTTCGCATATCGTCGGTGCATCGTCCGGGGGGGGGAGGGCGACGGGGGGGGGGATGCATCCGTACATTGCGGAAAGGCGATGCACACGCACGTGGCGCCCATCGAGCAGGGGGGTTGATTTTCATCGTTGTGCGAAATAGTTTCGCAGTACCGAACGCGTCCGTTACTGATGTTCAACACTCTGTGCCTCGTGTCCTTTGGCATCCCAGGCCCGTTGTTTCGGTATTATACAGAGGCGAACCAGCCGCTCGCCGACCACACGCGTCACTGGCGCCCCGCAACGGTGAGACACACACACATACGGGACACACGATTGCGGACTTCGCTTGTGGACGATGGAGGCGAGATATCGCGATTGAGGGGCAGGGAGAGCCGGGGCAGAGGATACATATAATTACTGGCTACTGTGCTCCATTTCACACATCACACACCGTGTGATCACGTCACATGCCCAACGTGCCCCCTCGTCCCCTCCCTGCTTCACGTCTCGGCGTATCGCTTCGGACCGAATCAACCCTTCCACCGCCAAACCCTCCGCCCCCCCCCTGCAACGATATGCACTCGCCCAATGTGCATTCTCCAACGTTTCGACCCGATTCGATTTTCTAGCTCAACGGATTTCGAAACGTTTCGGCACTGCCGTTATTCTCTCGTCACACTGCAACGATAAATCTCAATGAATATGTTGCGATATGTGTGTATATGTATGTATGTATGTTGACTACGTCGATCCGTGTTTCACAATTCAACGAATACGCGACGATTCGTTGATCGCGGGACGCCCGGGGTGGTTATGGGGGTTGACGTTTTTTTTTTCGATTTTTGGTTTTTGCACGTAGCATTTTTTTAAATGTTCGGTGTGTTTTTGTTTGCTCTTTTTTTTACGGTAATGGCAAACAAAAAAATCGTAAAATTTCTTAATTGTTCCACAAGCAACTACACACGACCCCTTAAAAAAAAATTTTCAAGTGGAAAAAAATGTAGCCTCGATCGTTAAATTATTATTACATAAGCTATACCCACTCAATTATAAATCGACCATGAATATTCATCGATAAATGTATATATATATATCGTTCGTTCGTTGCATCAGTGTCAATGGACCGTGTGGTGTGGCTCTTGAAAATTGCATCGTTATTATCCGATAGTCAAATGAACCCACACACACGCACACACACACATACATACCCACTGAGGGGGAAGTAACGGTGAGTGTATCACGGTATGACACGCCGATAACCGGGGATCGCAGAGGCGTTAAGTTTAACGCGAAACGCGTATTGTACATTTGTTGGAGGGTAGGTGGGGGGTGGGGGTGAGGGTGAGGGAGATCGGGATATAGGAGTGAATGCGGATGAGACGAGGGTTGTGGGAACGCACGAGGGAGGACGGTGGCATTCGACGCATCGCGTGGCCTGGCGCCGGTGCATGGAGAATCAGGATGAGGATCGGCACAGCCCACGGCAACCGACCCCCTCTCCACCCTCCCACGGACCCAGAGGGATGAACGCAGTGTGCGAAGTACGTCGGGGGCAGTGGGGGAGGGGCGGCAAATACCGGATAGCAGATTCGACGCGTATATCCGTGCGAAGCAATTGAACGGCGAATGATTCAATTTGTCAGACCAATGAGTTTGTCAGGTGCCACTCCATGCCGGAGCAACCAGGCACCCACGTTGCTACGACGCATAACCTATAATACCATCGTACCACTTGCTATTATATTTATATACGTGTGTATATGTATGTATCGATGTATATTTGCATGTATAGCATATGTATAAATGTGTATTTGTATGTATAGTATATGTATAAATGTGTATTTGTATGCATAGCATATGTATACATGTGTATTTGTGTGTATAGTATATGTATAAATGTGTATTTGTATGCATAGCATATGTGTACATGTGTATTTGTATGTATAGCATATGTATAAATGTGTATCTTTATGTATAGCATATGAACAAATGTGTATTCGTATGTATAGTATATGTATAAATGTATATTTGTGAAGATGAATTGAATTTGATTTAACGTTGCGCACATTGCCGCACATTACACACTGGAAATATCGCAAATCTCTCCGCACCGAGGTGTGTGGGTAGAGGAGGGGGGCAGCTACCAATTAATTTCATCGAAACACAATTCGGTGAAAGCATACTCTCGTCGTTGGACTACATGGTAACGGGTTTATATGTATCGTGTACCACATGGGTTTATCAGATACAACGTTGCAGAAGTTTATGCGGATTGTGCAGAGGGCTTGAGATATTATTTATGATTGGGATCGACGAGTGTTTATACGTATATATGTATTTTTGGAAGATTGAAATGTTTGAGAATAAGTCGATTCGATCCCATTTTAAGGAGGAAATTGTCTGTTTTGAGAGAACTTATTGGATTTATCGCAATGGAAAAAAAAATGGTCTATTCCTTTATAAGGTACATTATCAATAGGAATACGTTAAAGGGTATCCGTTCAAATATTTGTCCAAGAGTTCCGGGACTCGAAAACTATTTCAAATATATTTTTTCTAACGGATGTTATTTTTTTCCGTTTCCTCTATTTTTCATTTATTTCCACTCGATGTGTCGAATGTGTTTGAGTTTTTTTTTTATGTTGCGATCCAATAATAAACTTTTTTTTTAATGGTCTAGAGTTATCACGTGCTGCTGCAAGTTAAAACAAACGAGAGAGAGAGAGAGACAGAGGCTGAAGAGTTTCTTTTGACAATAACACACGTGAATGGGTGATAGCCGGCCATTTGGTTGGTAAACTCGAACAGTAGCAAACAAAGTTTTACTGCGGGCCTGTTAAATACGAGTTTTCCATAACCCCGCAACGCAAATCACGTGTTCGAACGTATATCTGTTTCTCACTGAAAAAAAATTCTCTCGTACACTCGAACCCTCGCAGATGTAAAAATCTTGTGGAATTAACATAGGGCCATGTGTTTCCTCAGAATTTTTCCTAGTGGCCGGAACAGATTTTCGTGTTGTCTATATACACTTCGTCGCGCTGCTATATACCATCGTACATCATCAAAAAAATGGCGGTACGTCTCGGAGTTTCGAATCTTCAATGTTTCGAAAGGCTCCCATAAGTTCATAATTCTTTTTTTTCATTCGAATTGCAATTTTCCGGAAAGTCGAAATATCCAAATTTTTCGTTATTCCGACACGTATCGTAATTTTTATAATCCTAACCTTGACTTTCACAGCCCTTGATAGCCGTATTCAAGAGGGTGGAAACGAAAATCCACACTGGACAATATTCGGCAATGTTTAAGGGTTGAAAAAAAAAATATATATTTAGATATACATATATATCAACCGGATTAAGAACGTAAGCTTCAGAAAAAGGTTGCGACGCAGAAAGAGCGGGTGCGATAGTGTTGGGGCCAGGGTCTGGAATAAATTCTAATGTGGCGGCCATTATAATTGCGCGGTTTACGGTTCAGTATGGTGCAAGGCCTAGGGTTCCACCGCCGCGACCGAGCCAAATTAGCGACGATCATTATTTATGTCTCCCGAGGAAAAGGGGTTAAAACAGGCGACTCCGTACCTCTCCCTTCCTATCTCTCTCTCTTACATATACCGCCAACCCCTTCCGGAGCTGATTTTGTTCTCTCGGCGAAACAAAACCGCGCTCCGTACTCTTTCTCATTCCTAACCGGGCGAAGACAAAGGGTAGTTAACGTCCGTCGGGAGCACGGTGTACCTACAACGGAGGGCCCGGGCATTACAATAATGGGATGTAACTTCTTGAAATTATTCACGTGCCAATGACGCAACCCGTTGTATCGGAGATTCTGGAAAATTCGTTTTTCGTATGAAGAACGAATATTATTCTCCCTCCAATATGAAAATTTATCACAACTAAATTGTTCCACAGCGATGGCGACGAGGGAATGAAAAAAAATTTGGTAAATATGTCTCGGTGATACGAATCGCGACGATGGAATTTTTTTTTTTTGGTTTTTTTATCACCTCCGATAAGGGTCCCCGATGCACTCGAGCGTTTTGTATGCATTTTTAATAAGTCGCGTTATGATTTATAGGTGCTGCTGGGAGAGCGACCACGCAACGTTGCTCTTTCACTTGTATCTTGACAAAATTTTACAACCACGTGGATTTTATGACCCGTAATACAAACCACTGACGTTCTGATAAGTAGCTCTGTATCAGTTTTTTTTTAAATTCGTTTTTTTCTTTTTACCCCGTTCTCTCTGCAAACGTAACACATATTATACGTTAGCGCGTGACACCGCGGACCGCGAACGGAGACCAGATAAGGGACATACGCAACGTTCTGGTTGCATCCCATAGGATGAAAAAGTGATATACGATTAAATACGAATTTTTTTACACGTGCATGAGATTATTCAATTTTATTGTACACCAACTGCGAAGCATCGAAGACGAAAAGAATTATTTTTTTCCTCGCAATTCACACGGGATCGAACGAATTTCTACGTGAACCTAACCTATAACCTTAATCAGGCAATTGCTTTTTTTAACAATAATATTACGAAAAAAACATTATATATATATATATATATATATATATATATCTATCTATATATTGACGAAATATGATTGCGAGAGAACAAAGAACAAAGAACAAAAAGCGTCATACGTTATATATCACATGGTTATTGTGGTCGAAGCGTCCTTATGGTCCGGCAAATATAATAAACTTGAGATCCATATCTCGACGATTATTGTCGGTTCTGTTCGGACGATGGTGGTGGTGGTGCGAAACCCCCGCAAGAAGAAAAAAAAACGATAACCACCATGGTCGACGAGATCATGGGGCACGGTCACCGGCTGCTGCTTGCGTGGGTGACCGTCGTGGTCGTACAACAGAATCCCAACAAGAAAAGGGGATTCCCCAACGTATACTCATATTTTCTGATTTTCCGCCAATAAAACCCATTACTATTTATCAGGCTAATGCATCCTTATAACTTCCATTAACAACAATCTATACAACGGTGGGCTTTGGGTGCATTAGCCGGAGAGAGAGAATGAGAGGGACCCCGAATGAAATCTCGTAAACGTCCCGAACGTCTTTTCGCCCAAACGAATTTATCATTGATATTATGGCCGAATGGGGAAAAGCACACACAGATTTCGTATCTTGGCACTATTTTCTTACGTTCGTCGTTTCTGGGATTGCACGTTCCAACGATAACGAACGTTCTTTCGACGATCGCGGAAATTGAGATCGGATGATGAGAAAAAATTTTGAATTGTTGAAATATTATTTTTAGAAAGTGTAAACATTTTTTTAATGATTAAAAAAACAATAAATACACTCAATCTTATCATGATGAGCGTCTTAATTTCAGGTCCGAATGATAACAAATGTTTGAAATATAATTTTTATCGTTACAGAAAGTTTTTTAATAATTCGTTTATTTTTTATTTTATTTTTTTTATAAATAACGTAATTCAGTGATCGCCAGGTTTCCCGCTTCGGAAGTATTAATCCGACCGAACCCGGGCGGTCGTCGTGGTAACTTTTCTCGCGACACCACGGGGAGTTTTTTTTTTTAATTCTCCGGAGGCAGAACCCAGCTTCGCAGCTTCGAACCACTCCGTGCTCTCTGTCACGGTTACTCTTATTTCGTTTTCTCAAAGTTGACGGGGAAAAAAAAGGAAACGAAAAAAAATTGTTAAAGCAAGGCAGGGGGGTTGGTCTGGCAGCACTGACTGCGGTTTTAATATAAGGGCGCGCGTTAGGGCGAGTCTTTGCGAACGGTACACAGAATTGCCTCACACTTTGCCAAACACCGTCTCGCGACTCAACATTTAAACTTTTTTCCTTTATTATTTATTTATTCATTCATTCATTTATTTCTTTATTTAGATCAATAATATAGTACGGAATAATATTATTATTATTCGATCATTATGAGACAATGACAATAATCGAATAAATCGTTGTAATATTTGATACAAGTTTTAACAATGTTTTTTTTTCTTGTAACTCGTTACTTCGAGACTTCGACCTCTATGAGTTTCCATGAAAATGGACACTGTCGGGACTGTTTGGATACATATCGTCACGGTCGAAGATCTTTTTTTTTTTCTTCAAAACAAACCATGGTAAGGGTTTGGTTGTAGAAAACAAAAAAAAACTCGAGCCTGCTTGAATCACTCGTTCGAAAACAAAACACGCTACTCGCAACGCTTGGTGCAAGCAGTACTCGAAGGACAAGCTTTTCTGAAGATTGAATAAACAAAGTCCACAAACGTGTATATGGGCGTGACACTCTGGGGTCTCCGGAGATACGGACTAACGTTACTGACAGCTGGTGCAGATCTGTCACCGCTACAACGTTTGGGTTTAATTTTCTTGGAACGTAAATATCCGAGATTGTCCTCTCCTGTAGTTGATATCTATATATATACGTGTATTAGGGTGATCGTTGAAATAAAAATCTTCAACAAATATTTTTCGAAATAACTTTGGGAATACACATTTTTCGAAAAAAATGGTAAGAACTTTTCTTATAGAGAATTGAATTCCCGCTACAATTGTCATTCGGGTTTTTTTTTCGAAATTCGCATATTTCACGAGATATTCCCAAAAAACCCCTAAGAAATTTTCTACGGGGAGACGCTGGAGATTTAATTTCGAACGACCTCAGTAATATATTTATATATACTTTTGTTTTTTAATAGTTGAACTAGCTTTGCGAAGAATTAACTGCTGTATTTTTTTTCACTTTTTTTATTTTTTAAGTTTTCATACGTGTTGCCGGTCTCAATATGTCGGAAAGCACGAGAGTCCAATGTGCGCATCGGGCAGGCAGGCGACCAGAGCAGACACACCGAAAACTCGTATAAGCACCGGCCCGAGTCGCTCGGGTAATATAAACGTCGTAAAATAGGAACCAGGTGAATCATATAATTCGGAGGTCCGACTACGGAGCAATTGTCGTGGCTTGGCGAGAGATTCGAATGAAATTCTCCTTCGCTTCTTCGAGATTTTTTTTTCTCGCACGTTGCCACAGACGACTTCAAGCGCACTTTTGGGCCGTCCCAGTTTGCACGAGAATCACGACGTGAACACGTGCTTGTCTCATATCGCGAGAGTAAAGAGCGTGGGCCAGGGTGTGCCGAGTTTTCAAATGTGATATAGAAAAGTAGGTACATGAAAAAATAAAAAAAAAATGAAAATGCTGGACCAACGAATTTAATTATTTCTAAGATATTTGTTGAAATTGTTTTCAACCCTTGCAGTATTCTGACAAAAGGTGGGCTCTTAAGCTCGTTCTAATAGCAGAATTATTTTATTTTATTTTATTTTATTTTATTTTATTTTATTTTATTTTATTTTATTCTATTTTATTTTTTAATACATTAATTTGTGGTTTTTAATTTTTTTCTTTCAATTTTTTTTTCCGAATACCGAATCAAAGTGGTAACGTTGATAAAAAACGTGAAGAACAAACTTCCGACCGCATTGAATCAATCTGAGAACGTTGCTGTCGCACCGGTTGTATGTATACACCTCGGCAAACAAAGACGCAGGTTGTTCAGATTTTTATTTGTCGAGCCTACTGCAAGACCCGACACGACCGAGAGTGCAGTGGATATCCCTTATCGGGTTATCGTATATCATACGCCCGAACGTCTCGCCGGGCTCATCGCGAATGGCCGGTGCAACGGGGGAATCTCTTTCAACGTTTTTAACCTCCCTCCCCCTTTCCCCCTCCTCTCTTTGTCAAAAGTAAATATTGTAATCCGTCTGGCTACGAGAGAGTTTCGGATAAACGCACTTTTCAACTCTGATCTTGCCGTCGACGGTTATTTTTTTTTCTTTTTCCGATAACGAACTTTTCGGGTCTCGGTGATAAACATCTTTGTTTTCCCGTGGGTTCCATAAAGACTTAACGATTGTTCATTTTCACGAAAACTGAAAATTTGTAAAATTCGTAAATTCATGACAATCGAAAAAAAAATTAGTTTTTAAATTATTTTTACTTTTTTCAAAAACTTTGATTGATCAAATGCAACCTTGAGGATGTCCTTACCAAGAAACTAAAGAGAATATGGCTATAACATTTTTTTTGAAGAGCTAACTATTGAAATTTTAGAGTGGGTCAGAACGACCCCCGATTTTCAAGAATCGAGTTAAGAAAGACGGTAGAATCATCATCGTATGATCAGTTATCGTGTAATGTTCGAAAATTTCGAAATGTCACGACGTAAGGGTCAGACACAACACACACACGCACACACATACGCACACACAGAAGAACTAACAGTCCTTCCAGGTAGTTTCGTACGAGTGTGCAGCGTACAAAGTGGCTGCACGGTATTAATTCACGTCTGTTGAGGGTTGAAAGTGAAGTAGCAAGGGGGTCGCCGAGTATAAGAGGCGTCCATTATCCCGCGTCCGCGAAATTATTTGTGACAGAGGGACAATAGGCGGTAGTGTAACACGCTCGAGCCCTCCTCGCGCGTGTGTGTGTGTATGTGGAAAACGTATAGAACACGCGAGTGTAGAACAAACAAGTTAGAACGGCTTCTGATTCTGAGGAGTGGCAGCCTCATAATTGTTACGACATAACCCTCCCTAGATAATCGCGTCCAAAAGTTTCGGGGAAACTGTTTCACTCGTCGCCCGTTCGTCGTCGTCGTCCGTCGTTCATAGTCTTCGTGTACGGTTCTCTCTCATCGTCGTCGTGGGTTTGCCACGTTGCGATACAGTTATTTGGTCGAGCATGCGAACGGACAGACTCTGCGGACGTTCTCTGTGGGCCTCGGGACCGGCATTTAACCCGTATTGTCATTGCGTACACGGTGCCGAGAGCAAACACGGTTGGATGGCAAGACACGGCCTCCCATCCCTTCCCCACTCCTCCCCCATACAGCTTCATCCGAAAT
The DNA here is from genome assembly GCA_963662125.1 of Diplazon laetatorius. Classification (NCBI taxonomy): domain Eukaryota; kingdom Metazoa; phylum Arthropoda; class Insecta; order Hymenoptera; family Ichneumonidae; genus Diplazon; species Diplazon laetatorius. The sequence goes on along the minus strand of OY759155.1, from coordinate 20,005,726 downwards.
TTACAACCCCTCGACTATACGGGGAACTAACTTTCCGAAATTTTAACGCATCGTTCTCGTATCTTCTCTCATTTGATAAATTTTTGTTATCGTTGTTTCTTGGTTTTTTTTCAGGGTTCCTTACATCTAAGAAGTAATATATGGTTATTTGCGTGAAATGTTAGAGATTTTCATGACCTTTCATTTTTTTTTGGCCATGTTAATATAAAAAATTCGTAAAAATCGTTAATATAACTTCCAAAATCAAGAATTTCGCTAAAACTTTCAATCACCGTGCATTATCAAAACGTCGGACCGTCGAAACATTGGAAAATTCAAAATTTAGCGATGCACCCGGAAAAATCATGAACGAAATTTTCCGCGTTTCAGCTCGGTAAGGGTGACAATCCACGTGGAACTAAATCCTTGGTTTTGGAATGATCGTAATGCGGACTAAACGTTGTACCGAGTGGAATTATCAAAACGCATGATCCACACGTGTGTGTACACCCACACACACATACGTGAGAGTGAGAAAGCGACCGCAGTCGCGAAATTAACGCTCGCTGTTACCCAAAAGCGCCCCTAACGTGGCCGCGACAATTCTTGAGTGCTGTCTGATGCAGGACGAACGAGGCGCGTTTTCGGTACGAAACGTTTTCGGGGGAGGGAACCAGCTCGGCGAAGGGAAGCTAGCTACCCCCTTCCCACCCCCAACCCCCGCACCCCTTCGTGAGCCAGTTGAGGCAAACGGGTGGAGTACAGATACTCCGAAACGAGTCCCGCGCTCGCTCACCTCGTCCTATCTCTTTCTCTCCATCTCTATCTCTCTCTCTCTCTCTCTCTCTCTCTCTCTTACACACACTCTCTGACCCCGGAGCTTGAGCAACCACGTTAAACGTTGGTAATGTTAACGTAAATAGATTATAACACTCTGTTAAACAGGCAGGCAGGCTGGAGGGGTGCGGGGGTGGGGGTGGGCGAGAGCAGCCAGTCAGGTCTCGACCTAACGCTCGACTCGTGCGCGGGCGAATTACTCACGGATCGCGTGACACGTTCCCCTGTCCTGCCAACCACCGCTTTTGGTTATCATCGTCGTCCTACCGACTCAACTATGCATATATATGTATATATGTATATGGATATATATTTATGTTTATGTATACATGAATTAGGGTGTGTTGAAAATCGGCAATTTTTGTTTCGATTCTTCCGTCATTTTATGCGTTTACATTTGTAGTGGACACTATCGTGAGACGACTATCGAAATTTCGACCCAATCGGATATTTTTATTGGAGAGCTTTTATGAACGTGGTTGCTCAAGCTCCTAGGCGTATGAAGTTTTTTTCGAATTCTCATTTCAATTCTAAAATTGGAGTAGACACTGTCATAAGAAATTTGTGAAAGCTTGAGGGATGATTAAATATAAACAACTCAAAATTTCGACAGATGTCTCCTAATAGGTCTCTGATGCATTCTGATGCAACAAGGACTGTCAGAAAAATCGACACACTTTGCCATTTTTCGACACACCCTTATATATATATGGACCCACGTCCTAATATGAGGATACACCGACGTGTGACGTTTGCATATACGTATATACATACAAATATATGTCATGCAGGTGTATGGAGTTGACGTCCATACGAGTAAAACATTTTCCCACACACACACCCACACACTCGTCGTGTACAAACGCTTTTGCTTCTGTGATTTCGTTGGTCCTTCCCGGTGAAAGCTACTCAGTACGAAAACCGAGCCTCCCCCCCGCACCCCGGCCCGCGGTCGTCACGGCTAGCCGCGGGACCGGAAGTAACGTAACGGCGGCGACGGTCCACTCCTGCGTTCTACAACCCCTTTTCCTCGTCGGGACTCGTCCGACGTTGCTGCCTACAAGCGTAATTGAAATTGTTTCTTTTTCTTTTGCGTGTACGTATAACCACGGACGTAAACGGCGAAAAAAAAATATATATATATATATATACATCGAGCCCCTTGCACGTCAGAGTCCGAATGTCACAACGGGGATTTTTATTTTTATTTTATACATTTTTTTTAGATTTAATTTAATTTTTGTTTGTTTGTTTGTTTTTCTTGCTTTTTTTCATCTTTTTGTTGTTTCGTTGAATGTACGACGATTTTACATACCGCGCACACGAACCATTTTGGACACTGGCCGGTGTCTTTTTTTTCATTCTTTTTTCTCTTGTTTTTTTTTCACGTGGATAACTCGAGTACGTTAAATGCCAACGACAGATGAGCTTACGTATTGGATAAATATTTGAAACTTTATCATAACTCTCGATTTTAATGGATTTTCCTATCGGTAATTATGTGTTTTAAAAAATGTATTATTATGTTTTTTTTAATGACAAAATATCGTGGGAACTATTCAATAAATAATTCTAAAGAATATACCTATTGTGAAACAAATCCGAGTGCCAGTAGGACGATAAATTTATTACTCACGCCTTTTTATCGTCGTGAAATGAAAAAAAAACAGGCGATAAGTTTCATCGTTTATTATCGTTGGCAAAGCCCACGGGTTTGTCTGAGACCTATCCGAATATACTTCCGGTTGACACGGTGAATTATTGCTTCCTCTGCGATAAGATTTTACGATGAATATCCTTTGTTTTTTTTTCATACCCAATAGCCCACGAAATAACGAAATATTACAATTTTATTTAAAACAAATAATTCAAATGTAAATTTGATTTTTAAAAAATCGTTGATATCTTTCATGATAAGGTCTTTCGAATGGCATAATTTATTTTTTCGAATTCAGACCACCCTTGTATAACCTGTCCCTATATGTACAAGGTACAACTTACCTCTATTCGGTGGAATCGCCGATACATAAATATCTCCCCCCCCCCCCCCCTACAAGATATTTCATAGCAGACTGTTGCTAAGAGCCATACGTTTTCATTGCCCATCGTCATCGTCGTTCCTCCCTTTTTCACGTGAATGTACTACTTTTTGTAACTCACATATGTCATTACAACTCCTCCTTCCAACATTGTTTCCACGTTTAAATGCCACATACGGCCACCATGGTATCCCAGACTTTTCGTCGCAATAAACCTTCCATCGAAATGATACACATAGCTATATATATATTCACACACACACATATATATATAATTAACCGTGAGCCATGAAACTGCACTTTAATTGCACAACCATCACGACGGTTATGCACTCACGTGCAATTAACTACGATCGAACCGGTCGTGTGTATGCAGAACCGCCGTCGCCACATGGCTCGCGAGGTATATATATATATCGTATACGAAAGCATTGAACAATTGAATCTTTTCTCTCTCTCTCTCTGGCTCTTTACCTCAAAGTCTCGCACGGCACGATCACGCATACCTCACCGATCGTTTGCAAGTGTTTGTGTGTGTATGTGTGCCCGGCCACTTCCGCAGACGTTATATTTCCGGTTCTTACCATTCTCACGCGTCACAGTCCCATACTCTGCACGCAGATCGGTAATGGGCCCATGTCTTCTCACTGACTTGGAGTAATATATATATTTTCCAGATCCATCAGCGCGACCGCCACCATAGTGCAATAAGGATCCTCCTCATAACATTTTTACGATCGTCGCGTCTTTATTGCTGCGAGTAGGTGGCTTTAGATCCGTTGGCTCGGTCTAGTGTCCTTTCAGAATTCTGACACCCCCCACCCCCCCTTAAGAACTATACACAACTCACGATTCTTACGTTTCAATGCCGTTACTATTTATTATTATCATTGTTTTTGTTATTATCGTCGTTGTTATTATTATTATTATTGTAACTATTGTTTACGATTTTGAGACATCAATTTATTGTGCCGAAATTACGGTGGAAAGTATGCTGGCCCCGATGCTGGGCCAAGCTCTGATCGACAATGATGGACATTGGACGCCTTGACTGAGTAAAAGCATCTCAAGTCACAAGTAATCTACTTTCAACCTTCGGTGTTGATCATCACAAATATTTTTGTATTCCAGGACATACGGGGTACGGAACTTTATCGTCCATTTGGCCGTACAGTCATCACCCTTTGCCATCGACGTGAAACATGTTCCGTCGATATTTCGTCCTTTCTTCGTCGATATATCACACGGCAACGGGTTTATTATGCACTCCGTTTCGTCCGACCATAATCTCATCGGTGAATTCACATTTCACCCACTCGTGGAATTTCGTCGTTCGACACGTTTCGGCAGTCGACGAGTCTCGGGCTAATGGATTTTTACGGGGGTTGAAATCATTTATAAGCCATAAATGGCGGGGGGGAAGGAAAGAATTATTGAGCCACGAAGTCGGGCGTCAGCGGCCCAAGGCTCGCTCACTCACTCTTACGTCCTCAATAAAACCACACTTTGTTTCGGGCTAGACACGGCCAGTCACTCCGCTCGCGATCCACGTTTCTCTCGTTTTCTCGTGTCTACTCCACACGTATGAACCAACGTCGCGAGCCATTCTTCACTTCTTTTATATCTTATTTACAACTCTTTTATTCGCCGATTCCATCTCAATCAGACACGTGGGCCCTTTGGTCGTGGGACACAGACACACACACTTTTTCGTAGGTGAGTCTTCGTGGTTGCGGACCCCATAAGGCCATTTACGAGCTCTGGAAATCGTCGAGTCAAAGTACGGAAACGGCTATACCGTCCATTTGGTCTTGGCAAGACAGTTGAACGAATTATCGATTTAATTAATTGACAATTTGATTCTTCACGAATAAACGAAAGGTCATTGATTCATAATTAATATTTTGTCTTTTCATTGAAAGGTACGAAACCCTAAAGTTAATAATGATAATGATCCAATATCGTCCGACTATGATTCAGTCGGCAATTTTGGAGTCTCACGTGTCGCCGAGTTCGTAGACGTACAACCAATGCGTCTTCGAATTTTGTGCACAGACGAATACTACGTAACATCTCCGACCGTGCACATCCGCAGATACAGATATTCGATCCGGGTTTGAATCCCGTGTACCACCGACGCGGAACGTAACTATCAGAGCCCCGAGCGATATTGCTACCGCAATATTCAAATCCATATGCAGCGCGAGGCCTCGATGAAGTAATGCCTTCGCGTCTCTTACGCTATAGATTGCTCGCCCCCAGGCACGAAACCCCCTGCAACCACGTAGCTGTATGTATGTATATATATATGCATCAACTATCCAGCCCCCCTCTCCCGTCCCCGGCCCACCAACAGCACGAACAGAACCCAGAAATAACAATAATTTCGATATTGCCCTCTGTTCTCTCGCTGATCATTTCGCTAAGTGCGACAGACTCGATGTGGATACCTATCCAACTGTGCTCTACTCGAGAAATTCTCGTTCGTCTGGTAAGTGCACCCTTTCGATAGAAAAAAAAACAAAAAATATATATATAGAGATATACATATTTTACATCAATGATGAAAGGGTTGAAACTCGAGACGAAAGTTCTTGTCATGCTTACTAAATAGACTGGCTGCCATAAGCTATCGATGTTAGATATATGAGGTCAAGAACTTTTTTGTAGGAAATGCAATTCTCTAAAACGATGATCATGTCAACTTTTAGTCTATATGGCTTTGTTTAGCCAGCGTTCGAATGAGAAGATGAAAATGCATTGATTTTTCATAGTTTCTATATTTTCTTGCAACTATTCAAATGGTACATACCCTAACATTTTTTAATCATATTATCAACATTCGCAATGTTGGAATCTATATAGTTCTGACCATCTATCGTTCCCGAATTTCAACCCCCACCCTATAACAAAACATCACGTAAAAACGCATTCCAACTTTTATAATGTAATTAGTCGTCCGAAAGAATTCACCGAAAAAAATGCCACTCGTGCCGGAATCACGATAAAACCAATTACGTCGAATCGATGAAGAAAAGAAAAGAAAAAAAACAACCCCCGATCATGTTCCCATCGACACACTACCCGTGAGATCCCCAGCTCTCGTCCTTCATTCACAATCACGAGCCCTCCCAGCATCGTTCAACATCAGCCTCTCATCCCCCATCCACCCCTCCCCAGCCCCATCGTATTCGGCGAGAACTCGTTCACTCGCGATAAAACTTTTCGATATCCGATAGCCCGATGCCTTCCCGTCGTACACAAAAAAAAAAAAACAGACGAGCAGCGAAACGTAAAAACCGAGTTTTTAATTTGGCGCGTGTCTCGTGACAGATCGGCGGGGGGGAGGGCGGGGGTGGATTGTTGGAGGGAGGATAGTCGGTGACGGGAGTGTGACCGGCCCGTGCGCGCGGGGCTAGAGGGACGCGGAGAGGGAGCACGCCGAGGAAAAGCGTCATAGTCGGCCGCGGAACTTCCCTTCACGAGCCGAGAGGAAATGCCCGGACCAGCGGCCTCTCGCGCTACCCCCTCCGACCGTCCCAGATGAATATCTCTCGCTCCTCTCGCATTGTCTGCGTTTCAATGGGTTTCGGTATATATCCCCGCCACCCAAGCGCATCAACCAGCCCAACGACTCGCGCCTATTTTCCACCTCTCTATTCCTTATTCGCGATTATTATTATTTTTTTTTTCAAAAAACATTTTTTTTTCTTTTCCGGTATTATTTTCGGTGACAAATATTATTGTGTCGAACAATGATCGTCCTCAATGTCCCCGTTTTCTCTCTCTCTCTCTCTTTCTACGTCTGCGTCACGAATCTTTTTCGTTTTTTTTCCATTTCTTTTTCTCTCTCTCTTCTCTCTGATTTGATTTTTTTTTCTGTTCACAGTTTTCTCTCTTTTTGCTCTTTCTGCCTTGATTCTCTTCGTCGGCCCACAGTGTTTGTTCGTGAATCCGGGAGAGCTCTATATCTATGTATGTCTACGGCCCGGGCCAGTAATCTTCGACATTGTTTCACGGAAACTCGCCCCCCGGCCATATTGGAATTGCTAATGCTTCGCCCCGGACCGTAATCGCGGATGGAGTCTACGGGGGACTTTTATCCGAATTCGAAGCAACCGAGAGAACTCACTTTCTCACTCACTCACTCTCTCTCTCTCTCTTCCTATCTCGCGGTCCAGTGTATTTCGTTTTTTTTCTCTTCCTTCTGCAGAAAAAGATCTTTCCGACGTCAGCCGCGACGTGTAAGTCTGGTTGTAAATTTTTCTATGGGTTTTTTTTTGTTCCCCGGGATCCGCAGCAAAGTGACAAGCTGTTGAAAGTGCCATGGGCTCGACGGAATAAGCGGGTATGGTTATCGAGAGATTGCGGCGAGGAGAAACACCGAAGGCTATGTATACATATAGATATATATATATATATATATATATATATATATATATATATATATATATAGATATATAGATTGCGAAGCGAAGAATAATGGTGGAAGGGTGAAATCCATCGTGCTCGTTTCTCGGTTTTGGGCCCCCGGGGCTGAATCAGAACTACGACGGGAAAATTCCGAGCTGAACGGCTGTCTGATCGTCATTGTTGTCATTTGTGTACGAGCATTACGAGATATCGTATACTCGTGGCATTCCATTTCATTCCGGTATAATGTATATATCTTATACCTCGCCTACGCCCTCGGTTCAATTTGCTTCAGGGGCGGGGGGAAAAGGGGGGAGGACTAAAACGTTCCAACTGTCTGCTGTCATATGTCTTGTCTTGTTGATTTTACATTTAAAAAAAAATTATAATTACATCCCTTCGAATCATTGGCGTTGGAAGCCATTGTATGTTCTGAATTTTCTTTTGTTCCTGATCATTCCGAATTTCGACCTTCACCCTATAATCTCGATTTTCTCGATCTAACTCGCGCGATAACATGTTTGATACACGAAAATTCACAAATGGCACACGATTGATTTGCAGGAATTTCTTGATGGAAACATAAAGTTTTCCGATGAGCTGATACTCTTCAAAAGTGCAGATATCTCCGCATTGACAACTTTGCCCGAGCAGGTGGTCGCAAAGGGTGTTTGGGGGAGGAGGAAGGGGGGGGTTTGGTGAACGTGAACGTGGGGTTGGGAATTGTGGTCCGATTCGGAAGTCCCTGTACCCTCGGGGGCCCCGGGTTAGCAACGATAGTGAGACAGTTAGAGAATTGGGGGTATCCGTGTGACGGAGACGCGGCATTTCATTCGCAGACTGCCGATATTCGTATCCCCGGCCTCTCGCCAACCCCTTCCCAAAATATCTCATTTCCAAACGCCTCGAGCACTCGATGGATTACAAACCTATCTATTACTTGCCTGTCCCACGTCTCTATGTATATACATATATAACAGTACCGAGACGAAATCCCAAACTCGACAGGAGCCTCCTCTCGTCTCCTCTATCATTTTCAGTCTCATCTCTCGGCTCGGTAGTCGATGCGCTTCCCCCTTCCCCTATCAACATAAAGTTTTAACATCTCCGTCCTAATTGACGGACAAATAAAAAAAAAGAACATTTTTGCACGATGTAGGCATATCGTCTATACATAAGCTATATATAGACCATCCATAAACTATATTTAAGTAAAAAAATTATGTATCAACCATATATGGACTATATATAGTCCGTATATCTAATTTTTTTACTTGGGACACTATCAGGACCGAGGCCAAAAGTCGGACGGCTCGGACGGCTGAAGATTCAACCGAAGTGACATCGACGTGGAGAACCAAGACGCGGGTTCGCCGTTCTTGTGCGACGTCGTCGATGCGACACGGAAGAAACCGGAGAAATAAACGTGAGAGAGCGAGACGTGCCGGGAGCGAGTACCACGATGTCGCTTCAATTTCGAGATATCACAGTGCGATGTCGGACGGAGCAACGTTGTACGGGCCGTGGGGTAGTGAGAGCAAGGGGCGGGGGGTGCGTTCGGATGAGAACGGGGGATGCCGCTCGAATCAGTCCGACGGTGTGACGGTCGCTCGGATACTGGCGTGGGGCGGGGGTGCGGAAACAGTTGGGGGATGCTATCCCGTGTTACGAGAGAATAAAAAAAGAGAAGACGTAGAAGGAGAATAAGAAGAAGAACCAAAAGCCGTTACTGCCGACACCGTCGAGACTTCTGTCCGATATCACACACACACACACATACACAAACATATATATGTATATATAAACAACACACATTAACGTGAAACATAGCTCAGCATCGTCGTATTCGTAATAGTAGATTCGAGGTTGAAGCCCCATCACATTGAGGCACCACCGAGCGCCATGCCTCTTAGTCTAATTGAAAAGTCGGCGGAAATTGAAAAATTGTGATCGCAAATTGCCAAGCTGCTTTAGCCAAAGTCACGAGCAAACGTGTGGGGTATATATATACGACGAGCAACGTGAAGAAAAAGAGAAACAACAACGAAAAAAGCAAGAAAGAGAGAGAGAAAAAACGGAAAAGGTGTGAGAAACATTTCGTGTGAGAGTGTGACGAAGATGACGCGAATGAAAAGTCGAAGAACAAAAAAAAGAAATAATCGGAGCTCGACGGGGGTCCAGGGGGGCGGAGTGAGAACGACGGGACAGCAGAAAGCGCAGAGTGGCGTGTCGGAATACGGTAGAATGAAGATTCAGTGTTTTTTGTCTTCGGTGCAGAACGCACGAGGACTTGTCAGCAGGGGTTGGAGACTTGGAAGGGGGTGGAGAAGCGTCGTTGGAAAACGTGGGGATAGGTGGTGAGAATCCGGACTCGTATGGGCATTCTTTTAAAGAGTCGTCAATTGTACCGTTCTACATACCGTTTCTGAGGGTTGACGGGCGTTACCGGGACTACACTCACTGGATATGCTTCCTACGTTTGTCCATAGTTGTCGCGTCGGTACAAATCAGAAAACGAACTCACGACGTGTGGGTGTGTATGGGCGCGATGCTTATGCTACTTTTGTACCATCCCTTGTCATATATATATATATATATAAATCCACGTCCATTTTCTGTATATGCTCTATAATAACGCCGTCGTCAAGTTGCAATGTGTTTCGACGTATCTTTGTCGTTTCACGTGAAAGCGGGATAGACGGATGCGCTCACGAACAAAACTTCATTGCTAAATTCCGGACTTGAGTATATATATATGTATGTGTGTATATGTATATACAGATATGGAAACGACGCGGTCTTTCCGTGAGTGCCGAAGGAATGAGAAAAATGTGAATCCGTTGGAGGAATAAAGAATCCCCGACGACTACTACCACCTAATGGAAAAAGACTGGGGGCTATTCGGGGTGGATTAATAAAAACAGAAAAATCCAAACAACCTTCCCCATCCTCCTTCCCACGTACCGTATACATATATATATATATATATATGTATGTATGTATAGATGTGCGCATGGTTGTGTATCTAGGATATACATCTTTCGCTCTTCGCCATTGTGTCTTCGTGCCCGCTAAAGCGTCGCAATGGGACCGGTCCCCGTAACTCCCGTACGAGCATTAATAATTCTGAAGCGATTTTAGGTTCTCTTTCCGTCTCTTGCTCTCTTTCTCCTTCTCTCTCTCTCTCCGTCTGTCTCGTCGCCACTTTCGTGCGAATCCATGCAGATGGAATATGTGTGTGAGTGTCGGGGAATGTGAGTCTGTGTGTGGGGTGCAACGTGGAGAGTGTCGCTGCCTTTGGAACAGGCGTGGTCCCTGACTGTTCCCCGTGAACACGATATAGTCTCGAATGGCTGGCGATTTGAAGACCCAGCTCGATTTCTCGAGGGTGTTTTTACTCGTGTTCACCCTTCTTCACTTCCACCAAGACTGACCCGTTATCAGAACCCGAGGAACCATGAAGGACACTCGAATTTCCGGAAAATGTTGTTAGGACGTCTGAATATTCTAAAAGGCTCGGAAAGTCGTGTATACGTGATGTTTCTTGCAAAAAATACATAACCTGTTTCATTTATGTTACGTCGTGAGCCATGAAACATAATGTTACTGTCGACAAACGATATAACATGTTTGAAACAATTTTGTAGTATAGATCGGTATTCATTATATTTTTAGTTGTTCGAGTTATGTAAAAACAGACAGTTTTGGTTGATTAAAAATCGGTAGCCATCGTAAAAACGAATAATCAATGATCGATCCAGAACCCATTTATTTTTTTCTTCCGATGCTGACTACAATTCATCGACGTGATATGCGAATAAATAATTCAGTGCGTGATGGACAACATCATTTTTTTTGTATACGATATGAATAAAATCACGTACACGAATATCCTTGTTCATATCAACGGTTTTCTTTTTATACCTCCATCTACTCCACAGCTTCTTGCCACGCGAATTGCCTCCGGCGGTGTATATCTGTATATATATATATATATATATATATATATATATATATATATATACACATATAGTTAATATACCCACCACCGTGGACCGTTGCCCCTCGTCTCTTCCCCGTTCGTTCGGTGTCTTCGAACACAGCAAATTGCAACCGTACAGCCGTGATAGCTAAAGGAAAATTTTCGCTGCTTGATTATCATTATGATTATGATATCACGAATGCGAGTCGTGTCATTATGTCAAAGAACTAACGTCCTCAAGGTATAGCGACTATTATAAAGGAGAATTTCGTGGCGGAAAGGTGAAGTGGAATAGCTCCTGGGGCCATTGCTTCCGAAATTAAAGTCTAATTTTCGTTCGTCGGGCCCCCAACTGCACAAACCCCCGTCTCGATCTCGTTTCACGTTCTTCTGGTGTATCCGTGGCAGCGGAACGACTATGGAAAACTGAAAAATAATGAGTAACAGTGAGAGTGCACATCAAAGCCAAGATATGACATCCTTGATCCGTAAAGTTTCACACTCTCTCCATCGTCATGAAGTGTCTCTCGCTGTTCGTCTATTTTTTTGTCTTTTTAAAATTATCATTATTATTGTTATTGTTATTATTGTTTTTAATCTGTCAAATGAAGAGAAATCAACAATTGTAAAAGAAAAAAATCAAGGGCGAAACGTAGGAGTAAGAGTGTGAAATCTCGAGAAACAAGTTGATACAAGGTGGACGATCAAGGATTTCACGTGAACGAGTTAATTAGCATGGAAAGCGTGAATCAGACTGCGAGAACCGAAGCGAGACTCGAATAATCGCTGATTACGTTGCGCATGATGTCCGGCTGATCGTACACACGAGATTCCGAATGGCTTGCGGTAAGATGGCGATAATCGTGGTCGTATAGCCAGGCAGATCGTGGCCAGACCCGTTCAAAGTGTTTTGGATTTTTTTATTTTTTCTTTCGAGTCGTTGATGCGACACAGAATCGTGAGACGTTTCGTCGTTGAGATATCGTTGATTTCTATCATTCTGATCGACACATTTACGACGTTCGGTAGCTGATTTCAAGAAAAAACCTTGCCTCTTTTCATTGACACACCCTAATGTACATAAAATTATGAACACATGTGGGTAAAATACATATCCGTTTGATATACATAAAATATCTTTCATAATATCGATCGAAAAAAAATATCCCAAGTAAAAAAAATCTATATACAAACTATATATAGAATTAGGCGCATATAATTTATATATAGACTATATATAAGTTTTTTACTTGGTATACAATGAATATCCGATGCTATGTGAGATGATCAGGCCTTGCACTAATTGAGACACCATTACGCGATAATGTTGGAGGAACTACATTCTCATCAATCGGCCTTGTTCCTGAAGCGTCATATATGCTAAGGACGCAAGCAGCATCAGCAGAACGGTGAGCAGTCCTAATTGAAGATTTCCAAAGCTGGGATTTCTCGTTCGGTAATATGAATTCCAAGCGATGCTCCTTCGAAATTTTAGCCTGGGGGAAAATGTGACGTCGACCAACGTAGTTTACCAGGATCTTCGGTGCCGTCATTACGTTGCCTCCGGGTAACGTGTGACGAGCAATAATTATATTGGCGTATCGAGAACGGACCTTGCGGTGATGCACTCTCGGGAGGGATGTCAGGGATCCGGCAAATCCTTCCCCACTCAAAAGTCGAGGGCGGTGGGGGGTGGGGCAAGAGACGGCTGGAGGACACGTTTTAATCACGAAAGATCTGAACTGCCTGTAGGCTCGTCTTCGGCTCTGTACTCTCAAGTTCTATCTCAATTCATCCTTCCTGCCCTCCTCTTATTTTTTTTGTCTTCGTCTCGTGGGTTGTGTGTGCTCCAACGATTCTTGACACGCAGAATATAGGATTGAACGATGAAACCGGAAAGTTGTGCCATGACGTGTCAGCTTTACTTATCGTTTTATCACTCGAATCAGGCGTTTCACTGATTCTTCTTGTATTTGAGCCATAAGAGAGGAGTGAGTCAGTTCTTTATTATTGAAATACGTGATGTTTGAATTGTTATAGTTTCTTCGACTGCTGGCAATGGGCAGTATCACTATGGACTTTTCGAAGTCATCGAAGTATTTGATTTGTCGAGAGTTAGATTAAACGTGTAGACGCGGATGAGAAACATTCTTGGTGATACGGGAGAGGAATGAGACGCCGGGTTGGCGGCGAGGGGTTAAGTTGAACGGGCGAAATAACCGGGAAACGCCACTTTAAACGGGCGGCAATTGCATTGCCAGGAATCAGACCCATTCCTCCTCGAGTCGCCGAGGACAAGAGTACGAGAACCGGTAGCATCAGAAGCAGCAGCAGCAGCAGCAGCAGCATCAGCAGCACCACCGGCGAATCCACCACCATCGCGAAAGTACCATCGCCACCCCCCACCAACCCTTCGAGATTGCTGAGCTATTCTCGCGACTGAATGTTTCATTAAGACCACCCGGTATTGCTCTTAGATAACTCTACGAGGGGTAAATGAAATTTTCGCCATCTCCGATATCGCACACCCCGGCATACAGTGGGTAGTATACCCTCGAGCCTCCCTCCCACCCCCTCGCCCGTGAATCCTCCAACTCGTGCGATTCTGTGAGCTCGGGCTACTGTCGCCCAACCAGACCTTCCGGCTTTAATCAAACGCTATTGCTCCCTCAAAAGGAACAAAAAAAGAACAGCGACGGATCGCAAAACCTTGAGCTTGGCAAGTTATTTCGTCCGGCGAGTGTTCGGATCGTCTTGGGTTTTGGTTACGTTTAGGGACACCGAATATGCGCACGATTCAGAGGCTTACGATGAAGCTGGCATCGGATGCTCACAGCCTGTGTCAGAATCTAAGAACGACGCTGGAAAGATGCCGAATTCATCGGAGAGATCTCGTAAGATTTGTATTCTACAAAATTCTGGAATTCAAAATTGTTCCTCATTCTCACAATCCGATTCCACAAGTTTTGACTTATCGCACTATACCCTAATTCGATAATTTTCACCGCAAAGCCCTTTGCGGGCTTGTAAGAGCAACATGAAAACGACGTCGAATCTGCGAACCGAACGAATCTCACGAAGAAAAAAGCAATCGAAAATAAATGAGGAAGCCCGAAGTGAAAAGGCACACCCACAGAAGAAGGTGGCAGAAGCTGGAGTGGGCAAAAGAAAAAAAAAGACCGAGAAAGAGTGGAATCTGCTCGAAGTCACTGAAAAGAAATCAACGACGTATTAGGAAGAAAAATAAAAAAGTGAAAAAACAGTGAAGAAGCCCCCGGGGAGATGAGCTTATGTATCACCACACCGGCACTCGTAACGATCTCGCATCAGCCGTGAACTGTTGAATTCATCAAGAGTGAGGAACGGGACGTCGTCAATGGAAAGAAAACTCGAAACATCCGGGGCCGCACCCTATGGCACCACCGCCAAGCGATACCAACGAGCTTCCAAGGATACTATGACGGTTTTCTTCGTCTTCTACGTCGTTCTGTTTTCGCGAACCAATGTACATACGAACGAGAAAGAGAGAGAGAGAGAGAAAGAGAGAGAGAGAGAGAGGGAGGAATGAGCGACAGAGGGGCTTGTGTAGCCTAGATCGGGACTTGAATGCTCGAATGTCAGAAATGGCGAATCCTCATTTACCGTTTCCGCGAGCATCGTACATGGTAACCATACATCCATACATTGAGAAAGAGAGATGAAGATTCCGCGAGGCCGGGTTTGGAACGACAAGCGTTATGCATGTGTGTGTATGTGTGTATGTGTGTATGTGTGTGTGTGTGTATCTGCCTACTGCCGCTTCCGCCGTGGCTGCTGCTCGGGTGCTCTCTGTCTGGCGTGCTCATCCCCGCGATCTTCAATTAATGAAACTCGGGTGCAGTCGCGTCGCATGTCAAATAAATATGTCTCCTACTCTCTCCCCGCCACCGCTACCCTTCTTCCCATCAACCCGGATGGGGTAGAATCTGCACTTTCTCTACTTGAGCTCTTCCTCCACTCGTTCATTCACCCCCGCACCACCCTCCCCTCCCCTCCTGTGGCCCTGCAGTCGTCGTTGCCGCATCGCATACCCCTGCGCGACCCTTTCTCCTGCACCACCTCGTTCTCCTTGTCGCTGGCTGCTTGGCTTTGGGCTCCATCGTCACCGAATCCACGCGGTTGACGCCGTTCCCGTTTACCATCAGCCACCCCCTTCCCCGACCGCTCCTGCCTGCCCCCCCCTCCCGGTCGGGCCGGGCCCATCCACCAATTCCTTTTCCTCAAAACCCCGAGGAAAACCTACACCACTCGTGAGATGTCTACGTCACAGTCGTCGTCATCAGAATTTGCGTCGGAAGACTGAAATTATCAGAAGGTCAAAGATTTTAGGACGACAGATCTTCGTTCTTTTCTTGAGGACCTAAAAAGTCTTCAGAAATCCTTCTTATGTCGTCAATGTCAATACTTAATAAGCATAGTCATTGCTTTTAATCTTGAATGCTCTGTAAAATCCCACAAGTCCCACGACAACTCCAGAGAATTCCAATGAGATGGATCAATCGTGTAATTTGGCTTTGACTTTATCTTCCTCCTGGTGATGTGGCACGTTAATGAGCATATATATAGAGGGAACGTGTGTTCTTCCAAACGCTTGGCTCGTCCTAAAATTCCGGTAGCTCCGAGGAAACAAATTCATCCGCTCATTCCCCACAGCACCCTGATACATCGTCCACGAGGCGAGAAAGGGCTTCAACCGGGTTCTCGTACCATAGACGAATTGATTCGGAAATACTGCGGTCGCACGAGCTCGTGCGTTAACCGACGTCTATGAAGTAGACATTCCAAGCTGCTTCGTCTCTATCCTCACATCCCGTCCAGAACTCGCAGAGGTGACCGGGGCTCGTTGAGTCAAAGTCGAATGGATCGAGATAATTGAAAGAATCCAGCACTTGGTCCTGCAAATGATTTTGTTTTCCTGCAATAATGTGCAACTCTTAATACGAACTTCCTTTATGTTTATAGCCAAGTCATCGGAAAATATTATTTTAAACTTCAAATCCTGAATTCATGGCAACCGAAAAATTTGCCACCCACACGAGTTATTCAGATATTAAATCAATGTTAAATTTGTAAAATTAGGTCAGGGTGGCAGATATTTATAAATTACATCACCCCAGAAACATAAAGAGGATATTGCTGAAACTCTCGCTGAGTGAAAGACGGTTCAACTAGCCCCGGTCTCATTGACCCATACACCAGTGTACATCACCGGGAATAGGATGAAGCTCGAACGCTGTGAGACCTCGGACCAAATTCGACACCTTTTACGAACGGACACTTTGCAAAGGCAGCTTGATAAAACCCGAAACCCACAAGGTGGGATAATAGGGCAGCTTTCGGGCCACGAAACCGCACGATCGTCCATGCGTGGTCGGACCCAAAAGGTCCGCCCCTGATTATCGTGGACAGAGGAAAATTGAAGGAGTAAATGAGATTGTAAATACGACACCGAATATGCGGATCGTTTACTATATGGCTCAGGCTTTTCATGGATTCAACGTGATTTATTTCGATGAGATTGAAAACGTTTTCAAAGGCTCTTTGTAAATCAGCCTGGAATCGTGAATCGAAGTAAAAAAATATGGGAATACTTCGCAATCTATTCTCAAATCGTAAGATTAACAAATCGTTACAATTCTTAGGTGAATATAATATAATGACACAATATTTCAGACTATTCCTGTTACGATTACATCAATAAACATCGCAGAATTGTATGATACAACGTAAAAAAAAAACAAACAAAAAAAGAAACAACGAAAAACAACGTTTTTTTATGGCCCCGAGGGCAATTAAGCGTTCTCGCAATTATTCATTGCATATTCATTGCACTTTTCGAGGTCCTCGAAGGTATATACGAAGAGGGCCTCGTCCGTCGCGTCACATCCACCGTCGTATTATCGCCCCCCAACGAGAACGAACACGGGGGACAGGGGCGGGGAGGGGGGAGGAGGTTGGAAGAGACATAACTCGTCGTTCTCCTGCACGAAACGCGTATGCTCATCTTCACAGCACACGCCGGGTGTGCGGCAGCTATCGCCAGCAATTTCCACTCGACTTTTCATAGAAAATACGGAGACTACGTTCCCTCGCGCCCGCGCGGTGGTGCCATTATCATACGTAAATTGATGTTGGCTCGTACCCACCCGCCAGCCACGAGTTTCTGCAATTATTTATCGCGCCCTTACTATATTTACGTACAATACACTCGTTTCCGTTACCAAACACGTGTGCGTGTACGGATAGCGACTGTATTATATATGTATTGTACCTTATTTGGGTGCGGGAACGTCAGTGCTTGGTGTGCGGATAGTCGGTGCTCCATCCTGCCCCACTTCTGACACGAGAGGAAGGATTGAGGATTTTTTATGATTTTTTTTAGCCATGTTAAGAGAATTTTATTAGAATTAGATTTTCGACCCAAAAAGATAGAAATTTAGGTCCAAATGGAAATTCCTTTGTGCCGTGTAACGTGCACAAGTTTCAAAATGCTTCACACAATTCCCAAGTTGTAAATTCGTAACGGATTCAATCGAATTTATAATAATACACGTGGCTCCCTCTGCAAAAATACAAAAATTGATATAAATGTATCGCCTTTCCCCCATTCCCCAGAGAAGATTTGTGGTATTACCAAAAATTGGAGAGAGGAAGTTTGCACGTTTACCTCGCACCTTTTTGTTTCCCAATTCTAAGCGAACCCATTATATATGATAATTTTTTGTTATCTCACACGAAAATTCGTATATCCGTTCCATTTAACCCCATTTCGCGTCACTCGTTCGCGATCTGTTATCGGAACGTTTCCTCGTTCGACTCGACTCGTTTACCTTTATTCGCATTCGCGCGTTACGAGGGAACATCCCCTCCCCTTCCCCTATCCTCCTGCCCCCACCGTGCCGCCACAAGCCGATTGAACATGCCGATAAGCATGTGGAATTTAACGAACGTTGTTCCGCGTGACGTACCACGCTCGAACGTTTCCAACGACTTGGCACGGACGAGACAGAGAACCCAGAGAACTCGTAACTCGTCCCAGGAAATTCCATCAAACAATTTTTTTTCAATGCATAACAATTTTCCGTTGCAGACCTGAAACGATGAGATTCATATTCAGATACATCTATATATATATTTTTTTTTCTATTGTTAATTGAATTTGAGCTCTGACGATTGTTTGAACTTTGGTTTTACACTCGCAAGATGTTTGCCCTTTGTCATAATTCTCGATGAGCCATCCCCTCGCATACGTGTACAGATATATCTATACGAAGTAAGCGAGAACGGCAGCGGTAGAGTAAAAAATAGTAGAAACCTTTCTTATCGAGAATTTAATTCCCTGTACAATTGAACTTCTACTTTTTTTCCAAATCCGCATATTTCACGAGATATTCCCAAAAAACTGCAACTTAACCTAAAAAATTGACTTCTATAACTCTTCGGCTCCTGTTGTTATAATTTTTTTCAAAGAAACAAAAATGTCCTCGCTTTGTTCAACCAAAAAGAAACTTTTTACGTACGGGCGCCAAAGATTCAATGTCGAACGACCGCCCCAATATATTAACATACATATACGCGTGTATTTATGATCACGTCTCTCAACCGACCACGTGGTACATAATACACATATTATAAAACGTAACGCTTTTCCTGTCCGCGAGCATGGCAACCGCGGCGTATCCGCACGGCAATCGTCGGCTCGTAAGAAATATATTACGGCTTAATGACCTTCTTAGTATGGTTAACTAACCACTTATAAAATCGCCGAGGCAATAATTAAAGCCGGGGGGAGGCATGGAATAGACATTGCCCATACGCGTAGACACGTACGAGGCTCTGCGTGTACGCACAAATGCGCGCTCATGCGTCAATTTTCTCAAGAAAATGGGGGAGGCCCCATATGATGGGCAGCACAGTCATGGGTCTCCATTTGCTTCTTTCGCTGTACGACCCTCTCGTCCATATCTCGATGCTTCACCCCCTTATAAGTATATTGCCCCTCGATTTTTCCACTTTATTATTCCACATTTATCCTTTTTCTTTTTCTTCTTCTTTTTTTGTCTTCGTTCTCAAGACCGCACACACAAGCCGCGAACAATATCCATCCAGATGCATTAATTAATTTTCAAACTGGCACATGTATGTTTGTGTGTGTGTGTGTGTGTGTGTGTAGATGTGTCGCGATAATATTAATTCAATTCCACCGTTCTTTCGAGCCGTATCGAACTCGGTCGTTCGCAGGATTACGTTTTCACACAATCCCGCCACGTTTTGCTCGATGATCAGGCCAACCGGGACTTTCCGGTTTTCTCCGTTGTCCTATCGCCATTGAGCATCTTTTGGGTCGCCTCACGTGTATAATTATTCAATACGATGGCGAGAGAGAGAGAGAGAGAAAGACAGAGAGGGTGGCGGACGAGTCATGTTGCTGCTCGCGATACGTGAGCACCCTCAACGATCGATATAACTGATTATGGGAGCAATTATTATTAGCATAACTGATGTATTATCGTGAGTACGGCACAGACCCTTCGAGTCGTGAAAAATGATGGACAATTGCTTATTAACGAAACTGGCTCGGTTAGTTGGTTTTTTTTTAAAGCACGATTTTAACATCGAGTGATGAATGATTTTATTTTTGTCCCGAATAGGAACTCGGTAGTGAGTAGTGGATGGTAGAACGATACATTTTTTATAATTTTAGTGCAGTGACGATTTAAAACAAAATTTGTTGTACTTTCAGTATTCAAAAATTATAATTATAATTTTTTTAATGAAATACTCAAGCTAAGTGAAATCTTGATCCTGTGTTGACAACTTGTACGATATGAATAATTTCTGGATTGCTAAGAAGGCGAGACGCCTAAGTAAATTTACTCCTATTATTTAATTAAAAATATGGACAACACATGAATATTCAACCCTTATCGATGGCACTGTCGAAAAATACACAATATTATCTGCTTTGTTTTTTTTTTTGGTTAAACTTTTTGTAGAATGTCGATTTTATCCCGTGTGTACTTGAGCAGGATAACCAACGCCACGACGTTGTGGCACTATGCGTAATTAAAAACGTGACGATCGAGTGGTGGTTTAACCCTATCGGTTTTTTTTCCGTTTCTTTTTTTTTTGTGGGGAAGCCTTTCGTCGCTTATCGCCTCGTCCGGCTCGTCGAAGGTAAACATTGTGAAAAAGCCAAAGAGCTCGTCGCGCTCGTTTGCTTCGGTATCCGTTGTCAATCTCGCTCTCGGTATCGAAAGGGCTATATCCGAATGAGCGTCAAAGGTAGGAACCGGGGACCCTCCAGCTCCGGTTCATATATAGACTATATATAGATATACACACTATATATGGACTGTATATAATTTTTTTTCTACGGTCATTGTTTACCAATAGATTTTAAATAAATAAATTATACATAAATTATATGTAGACTGTATAGATTATGCTCAGTCCTTAATATAATTTATACATAATCATATACTTGGAACTACACGAATGGTCCAGCAAAAGAAATCCATTGACGCGGGGGATCGATAATATATCGTAACGGATGATACGTGTGGTACGCGAACAAAGTCAAATGGGAATCGCATTTGACCGGACGAACATCCACGACGCATGTGCGCAACCGGAAGTGAGCATTGTGCGGACGATGGAGCGAGAGCCACGAGAATGCTCTCGTCTAATTGTCCGGGTAAGATAATCCGCCTTCCGCGATTTGCATACGTTTCCTCGTCCGTTAGTCGTCGTACGTCAGCCGAGCAATTAGCGATTACTGATTAAGTCAAACGGCTAGACGCTGGTTACACGGGCAGGGGCGGGGGGCAAGGGAAGGGAAGTAAGCTTGGGCCAAGGACTCGGGGGACAGACCGGGGGTGTTTCCCCGTCGGTGAGCGGGGTTGAGGGGACGAGAGGGTGATGTTGAGGTGTTTGTGGTGGTTCGGCTCTTGTCGGGACCCAACTGATTGTGGCGATTGATATCAACACACGGATATGCCAGGACTGATGGGTGCTCTTGCTAATCTTTCTCTCTCTAGCCTTCACTGTTTTTACCCATTCTATATATCTCTCTGTCTGTCTCTCTTTATTCGCTTTGGCATAAGCATTAAACCTCCACTTTTCTTCGTGTAGGCAATGTCCGATGTATCGTTCATCGTGCAACTCAAGTCGACGTGCGAGTACGCAAAACCACGCATACGCACCCGTTGTTTCACGTTTGATACGCGCATTGTATGCTAATTACTGATTAATCAGAATTTGCAAGTGCGCGCGGTCCGCTTAAACTCGAAGAACATCGCGATACTTGGTTCGGATCTGTATTCACACACATCAGTCGTCGTCCGAAGTGACGCAAGCTGTCTACGAAGTACCGTAAAGTCACCGACGTGTAAAAAGTGCCAAGTACGAAAAAGTAATGGATGCAAACAGTACTTTTAGTTATTGAGGGGTTGGAGTTTGGAAATTTTTCGGAAAATCAATTTTGTTTTTGTTGTTTTTAATCATTAATTGTTCCTTAAATGTTTTTTGAAGGACTTCAAGGTTAATAGGGATATTGTCCCATTACATTTTTTTAAATAATTTAAATATTCTGAATAACAATTTCAACAATGCTCGACATTGCTTACCTACTTGATTCGTTGTTAATTCACATCTCGGTATAATGTACATTCATCAAGATGGTTAACCAGTATAGATTCACGGAAGCGCGTCCGAGGGAAAGTTTTTTTTTTATTTTTTCATCGAGCGGGGAGAGAGCATCGGGATTCGCAAGCGTTCACAAACGTTCGATTCTTCGAACTAGAAAATGCGTGTACGAGGATGCGTGAAGAAACCGCTAATGGTTTCGCTATAATGCTTCGATGTTACGGACGAACTCGTTCGGGCATCGGTGGAATCGTTTTTTTTTTCTCTTTCGTTGTTTTACAAGTCTCGTTGTATATTATTCCATAATTAGTCAGTGAACAAGCGAGGAATTAATAACAATGGAGAGGGAAGAATGAGACGAACACGATGAACGCCCCGTCGACGGATTCGTTGTCGGTTGTTCGAACGGATTGCTCGAACGGACTCGAGACTGCAGTGTTCCAGAAAGATAAATAAATTATCACTCGGTACAACTAACGAGTGGTGTGTTGCCTCGGCTTATTGCCCGCAAAATTCATGAATATGGATGTGCTATCGTGGCAAGTCCATACGGGTATTGCGTGCCGCTACTATTTGACGTTATCCCTGCAAACTTATATATATGTGTATATATGTGTATACGTCTTCGTCTTTCAATAATTGTTGCCTGCGATAAAACATTGATTCAACCAACCCACATATCTCACCCTGACTGTACAGCGTGATTAATGACCGTCACGAGCCTCACAACCATCATTTTTATTCGTTGCAATAAAAAGTTTGCTCATTTTATTAAAACGGTCTGCACAAGTTTGAAAATTGGAAAAAAATGAATATCTTGTTGAGTTTGAGTTCGACTTCAACGCAAAAGACGTATCATTAAGAAGGACACTCTCTGCGTGCCCTTTTGAATGATACCTCACACGATATGTAATAACAAAAAAAAATCGAGTACCCAATTTGCACCCTCTTTAATTATTAAACGAATATTTTCATTGCTATGCTGAATTTCGAGTTAAGACGGAGTTAGTCATTGTGGATTAAAAACCGATCAAACTTTCAGCAGAAATTCACGTTCACGTTTCCAAATCATGGTTGACGTGAGCCAGAGCAAGGCTTCGAATTACGAATGTATCGCAATATATTTTTTTTCTTCTCTTTCCTCGTTACAACGCGAAAAAAAAAATCAGATCGTTATCACCGACCGAGGCCTATTCTCTCGTGCTCGACTGTGAAATATTTGACTCAGTGATTAGAAAAGATTCGGATAAGCCGCGGGTGAAGAACCGTTGAGATTGGGTATAAGATCCAACGCTTCCCGTCATCGCAATTAGTCGTAGCTCTCGAGCCCGTCGGAGGTGTCTTGTGCCAACGCGCTTGCGGCATCGGTTCTTCATTCCACACACCCGTTGCGCTACCGCTGCACCATTCGCGCATTACCCTCGTCTAATTAGTAGGGATCAAGAAAAAAAAACAAGAACAGAAAAAAAAAATAAACGACTTACGGAAAAGTAGGTTTCCGACGATCTCAAAAAAATCTCGCTATCGGACGATCATTGGGCAATCTTTTTCCACACCCATATATGCAGTCACTTCGAATGCAACCATACGCAGAACTTTGTGTGGACGAGAATAGAACTGACGATGGTATTTCCGCACGAATAATGTACTCGACCGTGCAGTTCTCACGTGATGAAACCTAACTCGAAATCATTGCAGTCCCTAGTAGGCTAATTCTTGACGATAATATCTGGAGGATAATTGTTTCGCGTCTGGTTTGGTCTAGATGTGAATTCAATGGATGTTTTTATTCAACGAGAACCTCCCAAATTTCTATATTTTTCCTGCGGAGTCTCTTTCCAGAGTACCATTTTAGGACCGAAAGCCAGTTACACTCTGCTTCCCAATAATCAATAAAACAAAGAAGCCCGAGCCCATTATACGCTTCCAGTGTTAATTCCCGCTCCTTCACTTTCACCTCCGGGCAATTTGATTTGTCACCCCATTGGTCGCTTCTCGAAGCCGGAAAGAACGGGGGAAATCGAATGGAAACGAACGAGACAAGAAGGAAGTGGAAAAACGAAGACGGCGCACAGCCTGCAAGCAATGCCGTTTAAACGCTTCGCGGCTGCGTTAAACCGTCACGTGGTCTGCCATTCCGTAAAACAGATTTTCCCCACCCACGCACAATGGTTATCCAATCTCCAAGTCGTTGCAACGTTGAATCCGCGAAAGTTTTCGAGACGTTCCGTGCCGTCGCGAAAACGACGGATTTCCGTTAGGGTTGAAGGGCCAAGAGACCGTGTGCGAAGGTCGAAGATGGGAATAAAGAGACCGGAGCAGGGGGGAAGGTGGAGCAGACGCGTCGTTTCCAATAACGGATTGCCGGGCGGTCGCGTATAATCAACAGATTAGCCGAGGAATAGATCAGAAACGGGCGAACGAGACTCGGTTAGCTAAAAGCTTTCCCAGTGGCCATTAACCGGGGGAGAGGATTCACGGTATATCACATTCTCCGTCTTACTTATACCCATTGGCTTTCACAAATATCTTCCTCACTCTCAGCCACGTATATATCTATAATATATCTGTGTATATGTATGTATATAATGACACGTATGTGCTTGCGTGAGCCCGGACCTCGAAAGGTCTATCGCCTGTATCGTCGATGGAACCGAGTGGTGAGAAAATGCGATTATAAGTCACGAGGTGTTGGCCCACGGTGTCGCCTGCCTGGCTGCCTATACCTCCGGCCTTTATCGCGAGGGTCTGTTTTCTCGTGTGATGGGATCGATTGGATATTAGGGGAAACAGCATCAGCACACAACCTCGACGAACACACACACACGCACGCTCGACGAGACATGAAAGACAAAAGACGACCCAACATAGACCGAGTGTCATACCTCGTTTCGGGGTAATAAAGAAAATGTGTTGCTTTTTCCTGATCCAAGAACGTGAAAAAAAATGGCAGAATTATTTGTAACATCGGGAAAGATGAAAAACGTGACAAATGTGATAACGTTGAGCTTTTTTTGTATGTTCTTTTCGTTTAGCAGGATGATAGATCGTTAGATATATATCTCTATACGGGCTATGCACAGGGTACTTTCTATTTATTCTTTCAAGAAGTTAAATCATCGACAGAACGACTTCTTTCGGTGAGAATTTCGATCGAACAATTTTACCGAGAGGAATATCACATTGTTCGAGCAAACTGATCCGTCTTACATCGGGGGCTCGCCGAGTGCTCGAGTGCACTCGAATGATCGTATTTTCGCATCAGACGGTAAGCCAGTCTCGACTGTGACGTACATGAAAACGTTTGAATTCGTGGTTTATACATCCATGAAGTATATATAAATACACGCAACATAGACCGGATGGATCAGAGAAATTATAAGACAGCAAAATTCGCGGAATCAGTCAGACGCCTGGGGAATACGTTTTAAGCACGTAAAAGCCAGCCCCCCCAGCCCCGTTATACACAGTGCGAGAGAATCACCGGAAGCAGAAAGCACAGTACGAACCAGGTATCCACGGATCTCTCATCGAGAGATTAGCATTCAGCATTCCCGCTTTTCTCTCAACAATTCTCCACGTTTCGCGAAAGGATTATCTGTTAATCCTCGAGAGGGGAAGGGCGCGTTGGGTACGGCACGAGAAGAGTGGATGAGGCGGGGGTGGTGAGAGGTGGCTGGTCGGGAAACGCGTAGGAAGGAGTGAGCCTCGGGTGTATGGAGTGGCCGGTTCGTTGTGAAAACCGATGAGGAGACACGGCGAATGAAAACCGAGAGAATGGGGAGAGATGGGAATAACCGATTTTCTCCAGGTGCCTATATCAGGTATTATTTCAGCCCCGCTACTAGTCCGCTTTCAAACGATTTCGCACGAGTTTCCGCAACTCATGTTATATCCGCGAATATCTCATTGCCCGGGGTACTCCAAAGGTTCGGACCATGTAGAAACGAAGCCCGTAGTCCGTGGATCGAGAACGGGCCGGGGGTCGGAGGAGGCAAGGGTCGGGTTCGAATATGCGAGGATGGAGCTGAAATGATTCGACCGCCAAAGATTACCAACCAAGAGGATCACCACCTCGACTTGACTTTTTTCACCCGGACTCCATGTATTATCATCTCCATTACGTTTCTCCTTTTCTCTCTCCACATATCTGCGTTGCATCTCCTCGCTGTGCGATCCCAGCATCCAACCTTTTTCCGCTCTCTATTTCACACCAATTTACCCCGGTCACCGTGAACATTTGTGAAATCTTTCCCACCGAGGGTTTCGCCATGATCTCGGTCCGCGTTGTACCGTACGTTACGTTAGTAACCGGGGCAAGTTTCACGCGGCCCATGTGCCACCGGTACGTATAATGAAAGCGCGCCATGAGCGAGCTCATATACTCTTTGGAAGATATGGACGAAGCTTTCCACTGCCTTTCTATCTTCCGATGGTCTCTCTCCGCGTTTCCTCTCTCGCGCTTCCAACCCGAGTCTCTGCACCCCTTCCCGAGTCCTACACCGGCCACTCTGGCCCGGTTGCCACTCGCCCGCGCGCCCCTCTTCCCACCCCGTCCCTTCGCAACCCTCACTGGCCGCCCTTTACAAATCAAAGCCGCGGCGGTAATAAGCACCCGGCCGAGCGAGTGGCGATGCAGAGGCAAGGAGAAGCAACTCCGAGAACCCGAGAGACAGAGAGAACCAGATTGGAAAACGCCGCGTCAAGCAAATGGAACTCTGCCGTGGATGAGAAAGAGTGAGGAGACAGAGTGAAAAGCGGGTGAAGGGATACATAGTCGCCGTAAAAGTGAGAAAGGTAGGCGAGCCGTGGCTGCCCGGGGAATGAGGGTTGAGGCGGAAGAAGCGAAATCGTTGTGAGTGCCGGTCATACGTGTGCATCGTATGTATGCCTCTCCCTCCCCGCTTGGACCTCTCTGATACCACGCGGTACGGTCGGATGATGGCGACTGGAGACGGCAAGGGATGTGCCCGTGTAGGATGATGCATTATTGAGTGGGCTGTCCGGAGTGTGTAATCACACACATCCTCACGGTAGCTGCTAATGGACTCGGTGTGCGGTATAGACTTTCTCGCTAGCCCCCTCCCCTACCTTCCCCACGACCTTCCCCGGCTGGCCGAGCGTTTCTCGCTGGTCGTTCCACCAAATCACCCGGTTCTATCTTTCTCGATTTGCGATTCCCGTGTAGCCGGACGTCGTGACATTTTCACCACCTCAAGAATCAAGCCCCGTGGCCGGGGAAAGCTGGTGTATTCCAGTATACGATTTGAGGGTGCGGACCTGGGTAAAAAAAAACCCACCCCCTTCTCAACATGCGTTATCGTATGTTGGTGCGGGGTTGCGTTATTCACCAGCCCCCCGGGTGACTACCACCCTTAGTAGCGGAGTTATACAGGAGAATCCTTCTAGTTCTCGTATATGTACGTCCTGATATGTATCTTCGCTGTACTTTCATGTATTATGGGAGCTTCGTACAGGTGTGTGTTGCGGGGACCGGGCGGTGGGTTGCTGGCGGAGCGTGGGCGGTGTTAGTGTAGGTCCTGCGTACGTGTGTAACCAGGATCTCCGTGCATGCAGTTATATATGTGGGGCTGTACGTTCCCGGGGACACCAGAGACGCGTTATTATTGGATTACATTTTTAATTCACCCTCTCCACGTTCACGACCAGCAGCAGTAGAACCAACAGCATCGCGTATACACCTCCACCTCATCCGGCATACCTCTTCCCCGCAACACCCTCGATGGCCAACCCGTTCGTATACAATTCCGCGAATGTACCGTACTCGTACACATGTAGAATCTTGTAGTGTGGGCGTGTGTGTGTGTGCGCGCAAAGGACTCGGGTTCGAGCGAGCTACCGACGTCTCTGAGCGCCCAACCCCCTCAGGCCACGTCGCGTCCTCCACTTTCGTATTCCGGATGAAATTACTATGCAGGAGATTTTATTTGTTGTATGTATGCGCGAGCGTAGCCCCAGACGAGCATGGCTGCTACAAACGAGCACATTCTCGCTTAAGATAATCGAGTTACCGGGCCATGGGCCTCCGGACATCGCGTCCCATTATCCAAGTTGAACGAATAAAAAAAATAAAAAATTACAAAAAAATTGAAAACGTAATTTTGGTTCAAGGTTCATCAACCAAAAAAAATATATATGTATCTGCTAACGAGACGAACGACTTGTCCAAGCTTTTTAAATTTCAGGATTGTGTCGATATATCATTTATTCACAAGCCCCGTGGTCTTAAACTATTATAATAAGCACAGAGCAAAAGTGTCTCATCATTGCGTAATAATAGTATTTCATTTCTTCTCACTGTTGATGACGAAAATCCTCAAAAGAGAATTGAAATCACGTTTTCAATGGTGAAGAGAAACGAGTAACAATGCATGACGAAAGCTAATCTTTTTCTTTCTGCGAACCCCCGAGGGGTTCAATCTTTTTCGTAGTTTTTAGCACGCTCGAAAGCCACATGAAGATCGAAGCACTAATCAGGATGACTGGATAGTGCGGCGTATAAGACCGTCATTTTCGCTGCAGTCACGTAACGATGAGTCGTTTCGAAAACTATGAATTTTTCACGTCATGACTTTGAGTGAAGTGGCACACGTGAGTACAGTGACGCTGATGTTCCGTCATTCGATTTCATCACGTACTCGACTGTGCGTATCGAAAACGTGATAAAAAACTATTGATTATCAACCAGGAGGTAACGTGAGAACACGCTTTGCGCTTGAATCTTCGATGCAGCTTAACATCCGTGTTCTGTGATTATTTTATTTTTATTTATTTTTTTTTTTCAACCGGATCAATCGGAACGATGACTGTCACCGAAAGTTGGGGTCGAGCTCTTCGGCTATCCGCGTAAATCGTTCTACGGCAAAGAAAGTCACGCCGCGAAGTTCATTCATTACGCGAGAATCCCGGGCGAACCGCTCGTTAATGCCGTAATTACGGCGGTGGCCGTTAAAACGCAAAGGCAAACGAAACGAGACGCTGGCATACCGATATATATATATTTATGAAACCGACATATGCGTGTGGTGGGGTATACATGGAAGCCCTCGTGTGCCCATAGGCAACCCCTGTCTCGAGGAAACCGAGTGAAAGAACAAAGGAACCGGTCAGATGATATATATATATATATATATATATATATATATATATATATATATATATATATACGCGTAGAGACTCGCGAACGCTCATCCCGCGGTTTTGTACAAGCAATACGAAATTTTGCAAACTCGTATAATATCTGCAATAATACGAAACATTCGCGATAGCTATATGCAACAGAACGATTTCTATCTGACTTTGGGTAGTATTTCGTATTCAACTGTTTTCGCTGTTCCTATTGTTGTTTTCTTTTAATTTTTTTAGAATTTTTAGGGTCCCTTCAAAGAAGAATAAAAAGGGAACCCTTGAAATGGCGAAAAATAATTATGAAAATCCCTTAATTTTCCCGCAAGTGATTCGACCAGAACCCTGAAGCTTGGGCTTGCCGACTGAGGTCGTTAGTCGTGGTTCGAGCTATCAACAGTGTAAGATTGTTGGTGCCCAATGGTTCAGGGTCAAGCTCATCGCTTACGAGTCCTCGGAGGCGTCGAGATGCAGCCCTCGCCCCTCCGTAAGAAGTTGAGGAGGGGCGGGGTTGGGAGATATATATCAGCATCGGTTTCGATCGTTCTCCCGGAGATTCGCTTTTTTTTCACGAACCCAGTCGTTATCCGGAGTTATTGATTGAACCTCGTTAACATCCGAGCCTGTTTGTTCCCGAGTTCGGTGATTGTGAGAACCGGAACTGGAGCTCGTTGTATCACAACCTCGCAACAACTGACACCCCCACGTACGGCAATTAAAATTCCACCCGAGCACAGCAGAGCAAAATGACGACTGAGCTATGATCACCTCCCTTGTAACGGTTTGAATATTTATATTGCTTCTTTTGTCCCATTTTTAGAAGAATTTCGATACGGTGTAATTCACGATTTGACGACGAAAAAAAAATCTGTAATTTTTACACACTCGCTTAATTTCAAAATCTCCGACAAAATTACTCTCTAATTAGCAACGTTTTTTTTTTGTTTTGTTTTCCTTGATGCTCCGTAGCCCAATGACATTTGACCATGGATGGCCACGCAGATTCGACGGTGTACACAGGGCTGGTAAACTCCAAAGGACAACGTGAGCAACGTGAAGATCCAAAGAGATACTTCCCATCTTCGTTCACTCGTCCGAACGTTGACGCACACACCAAAGGGCGGATGTAATTTCCGCAACGACGTAATTTACGAAAAGCTCCCGAGGACCCGAGCAAAGACGAACGGATGTGCACGTGGGTCGAGGGTACACCACAGTTTATTTTCCCATTCTGTTGTCACATTTGTTCGTTCTCATTTTCCACAGAGAAACGAAAAAAAAAAATTAAATCGTATATGAACGTAAAAGAAAGCTTACGAGATGTTAGAATAGAATCAATAGATGCAAATCAGGATGCGACAAGAACGTGAGATTATAATGTGGTCCTGTAATGTGAAATAACGAAATTTTTGGTGGTTTTTTATTAAGCCTTGCTGCAAGGGCGATGAAGGAGGATCCTGACATAGGCTTTCGCGTTGACGTCAAGTTTCACGGCTTGCGACAACGCTCCCACGACGGAAGTAATTTCCGAGACTGGCTCGACCCGACCCGGTTTTAGTCACGACTTGGCGATAGTGGTTGAACAGTCAAAGTGGGCTCGTTTCAGCACACAGCAGCGGCAGCAGCAGTGTGGTCGCGACCGACGACCGGACCCTTGACGTACCTCGCCGAGGTCATATCCTGTCCGGCCCGTATTCTTCCCCCGGTGATTCTCCGGTGCTCGCCTGTCCGTTAGCCCCATGGAAATCACGGCTCGAGCAATTTTTCAGGAGAAACTGAATAAAGCACGGTGTCCGTTAAACGTTAAAGGCGTGCAACGATTTTTGGGCAATGAGTCAGCACCGTCATATGCAACTACTGGGACTCGAACGCACAGAAACATACTTTAAAATCACCTAACAAATCAAGTACATTTGAAATCAACAGAATTATCGCAATTCACATCATAAACGTAATTTCACGATTTCGATAATCGTCCCCAAATTGACAATAAAATTCTCCCACAAAAGCCAACGACGAAACAATAATAATAATGAAAAAAAAAAAAAAAACGTTTCAAGAAGCAAGGCCAATTGAACGGAATGATGAACAGGAATAATAAGGCCACGAAAAAAACGCATGAACAAGACGTTGTAAAATATGGATCGGCATGGCAGGTAGTTACGGATCACGAAGGAAATCATGATTTGCAGGGGGCCCACCGGGCATGACTGTAAACAACAATGGCGATCGCTCTCACAAATCGTTGGAAGATGGAAAGAGAGGGGAAGATAGGGTCTCCGGCGTACAGGATCTGTCAATCCGCGTACACGTCATCCATGAAGGCCGTTTCCTCTGTCACGTGTCCCCGCAATGTACGGAATGAAAGCATCCTGACTCACATCACGGTTAACGACATGCACGATTGTCCGTCTTCGTCTTGTACGAACAATCCGTAATAGCTCGGAATCTTTCGAACGTCAAACTCATACGAAATGTACAGACACACACACACACATGCTGCGACACGAATTCTCCACTTTTTTATCCACCTTCGGTCACTCTTCGCTCCATCTAACCCACCGCAACTCTTCGCCATGGTCCGCCTCCCTTCCTGCTCGAGTATGATTAATATAAAATAAATGATTGCTCGACATCCGGTCTCACAGGGAACCCGGGGATGGCCTCCTTGTATTATTTCTTTTTATTTCATTTTTCATCCTTTTCCAACTCCCTTCCGTTTAACTCTTGAAAATACGTATATGTATGTATGGATATAATTTTTTTTTTTTTTTTTTTACATTTTCGTTGACGAGCATTGTACGTAATCTGTCGGTCAAGCCATCACGGTTAGTTTAATATCATTTCACGGTCATTGTCCGCCCGAATTGTTCGTGTAACGTCGTAATAGTCGTATTACAGTAGCGTTTGAGGAGGCATACACACATGGAACGTACAATGGTATGGAAACGTTTGAAGAAATCGGACAGGTGGAAGTGGTTGATACGTCGAGCGTAGAAGTAAGAATTCCCGAATTCACATTTGACGTCAAGGGCCACATGTGAGAGCTTGAGGGGAATGAGCAACCTGAAAAATTTGATTGTGAACCCTCACATGAGTCACGTTAATTTGACAGATCCCGAAAATCCTGACAACCGGCAATTTAACTTTCCGTCCCTCCCCCGACTTGTATCGAGTGGTTACAAAAGTGATACGAAGAGGAAACGAAGTCGTGATTGGAAACACAAGGTTCGAATGATATCTGGCTCGAATCCGGAAGCACGATGGAACATGGGGGTCGAAATGGTGAAAAAAAAAACGTACGAGAAGAACTTTGAGGGACACGAAAAATCACGTGGCAGGAAAGTGGGGGGAAAAAAGGAAAAAGGGACTCGAAGGAACGAGAGAACACGCGGTTAGATTCTCATCCCGAAGGAGTTGCCAGTACGTACCCTCGACCTCAATCCTTACGCTTAGGGAGGCCGAAGGCATGGGCTGGTTATATATATATGGGTGATGTTGGAATCCCTTAAAAAACGGATTTACAACCTGTTGCTGAGGGTGAGGATCACGTCTTGGAGTTGGAGAGTAAGGAGGGTCGGATGTCACTTAAAGATCCCCCCCCCCCCCGCCCCCTTCGATATTGAAAGAATATACGTGGAAGAGGGCGATGGAGGGTTTTCCCTTTTCCATCGCCCACGTCGATTTCCAGACAACGAACGACTTGCTCTCTCTCTCTCGGAGCGGCCTTTCCTCCGGTTTCTCGAGTGTTTTTCGATGACAGACGGTCCGGATGACTGGCTGAAAAAAAACACGACCCTCATCGAGGTGAAGGAACAGTGAAAATTTCAAGTGAGCTTGATGCTACTCATTGGACTTACTATAAATTTACAAAATGCTATGGTTACTCAAAATAATAATTTCAAGTTATTTAAAAAGAGAAAAAAATTAGGTGAATCAATTATTCCGATCCGTCAATCTTCATTCACGAATAATAATCCCGACCGCAAAAAAAAAAAACCATCAATGAAAAGCCACTCGGTTGGTCATTGGACGTTCGCCTTCGTAACTTATACGATTTTGCTATTCATCATAACGGCCCGGAAGCAGAACCAATCCGAGTAAAAAGTGGAGTACTGGCAAACCGAATCCGTGTGGGATGCATATGATGGCTTATACATATATACATGTATGGGTTTTCAGTGTGTGGATATGTGATTAACGGGCAGAAGCTTTGCGTAGCGCCGAAGTTTCTATCGGTTATTTCCAAACTGTCTGTTTTTTAGTCTTTTTCTGTTCTTTTTTTTTTATATTTTTTTTTTCGATGGTTCGCTCACGCGATATACAGGTTGTTCACAGGACCAGAGAATCCCGGGTGTCTCTGTCCTCTTTTTTTTCCTCTCCACATATTGCCCACGCGTTTCGCAATTCCCGGGCGCATCCGTTATCACGGAGGGAGTAGGGGGAGGAGGATTTCCGTCGAAGCACCGGAGGATCGTCGGTTACACCCGCGTTCGGGTAATAAAGGTCATCGATTGGCTCGATCCGCTCGAGAACAACCCCGTACGGGCCAGTGACGGAGACAAACCTTCCTCGAACTCGAATTGCTCGACAACGCGAGTTCCATGGACGATTATTCATTCAAGACACCATTTATTTATAACATTTTTGCTCGGAAATAATTTTTGTATAAGTAGTCGTGATAAATTTATATTTCAGATGAATCGTTCCAGAAAAAATTCATGCGGGTAGATCGTCTGGCAAAAAGTTGGTCCAAAATGGAAAAATCGTGGATTTACCAATCTAGATCATGCTTACATCTTTTAATAAATCATTTATTTACTAAATTATTCACTAAAAAATTCTGAAATAATTTACGTATTATTAATCGAACAACAACTATAATTCCTCAAATTTTCAAGAATTACTTCCATTTTTTTTTCATGTTAATCCAGTAATATTTTAGTCAAACAATCGTGGATTGTTATTAAAAACCCAGAAATTGTTTGGACATTCAGAGTAAAAATATTCGCATATCCGTTCGTAGCCATCGTTACGAGTACAACCTTTCTCTTTCTTTCTCTGTCTCTCTCTCTCTCTCTCTTTCTGTCCATGCAGATAGCGTACCGGGGTCCGGACCGTTGCCGGGAAGCTATCGACTCACGTATCGAGAGGAGGGTGCAAAACCGTTCAGCGGACTGGGTGAAAGGGGTGGGGAGGAGGGGGTGAGTTCGGTCGAGATCGTTCGTTGGGGTATGGGGATGCAACAAGTAGTTCGGTTTTCAAAGCCCATTGAAATTGATGGCTTTCCCATACCATGACAAAGTCCCTGCGATCCACGGGCTCGAAACGTTTTCGGTGATGCTGTGGTGGTGGTAAGGCCGACACTACGGAGTTTCCCTGCCGCGTCTGTGATGCGACGGTGTGGCGCGGCGGTCGCTCACGGTGTGGGGGCGCTGTTCAGAGCTTTTCGCGGACAAGCTTACAATACAACGAACGCTTTTATCGATATTGCGGAATGAGGTGGATGAGGTGAAACGGAGTGTGGGTTGTGAGAGGATTGGGGGTGGGGGAGGGTGGCTCGATGTGGAGCCCGAGCAAAGGGAAGGTGGGAGGCCTATCGAGGATACGAGTATTCGATGCCTGCAGCAGGAAACCGATCCGGGAACGGGATACAGAGAACGTGAGAGGAAAAAGCGTGTGTGCGTGTGTGAGAGAGAGAGAGAGAGAGAGGGAGAGAGAGCTTGCAGCAAAGCTTTTATTACTGCATTTTCACCTCGTTCGTTATTCGCACTTGTGCACACTCGTTGCAGTCTATCGAACGTCAACCATCCACCTCTGTCAACGTTTTCACACACATCCTGCATATATATATTTATATATGTATATGTGTGTGCAAAGGCACACGTCACCTCATTTTATGGGAAACAAGAGGCGGCAATTCCCCGATGAATTTTCCACAGCCAGGCGAAAGAGGGTGTTCCCTCTCGATCGTATGGAACTCTCACGTTTAATCACTATATCGATGACTCCTATGGGTTCGAGTACCGAGGGGACCAATTAGAATCCACTTTGCGTTTTACTCGTCGACGCCATTCTCTCATATTCGTTCATAAATGTGTGTACCATAAACGAAGCATTTACATATCAAAATACAACAGTTTATCGTGTGACATACATGTTTTTATTTATTCAAAATTTTTCTTTATTTCTCATCACGAGATGTCAATTGTTTGAATGAAATATCGTATAAATAAAGAATTATATCGCAGCTCGATTTGCCGCAATGAGAATGAATCTCAAACATTAATTCATTTTGTTTTCTCGAAGATATCCGCGACCATCGAGAAAAATTGGATTTGACGGTTGACCGGTATCAGTTCGAAGCGAAAAAAAAACAAAACAAAACAACGTCGTAATACGTTTATAATGATAAGGTTGTCATTACGTTGGACGTTCGGTTGGCAAAAGCGACGAGTGGAAAGAAGCGAAGCACACCTTAGGCCGATCGTCGGTGCAGCGGCGAATGTGAAAAGAGAAATGATGATCCTCGACCGAGCTTGGGGGTACGTATTAGCCGGGACGCGGTCGAACGTACGAGAGTTCACGATTATTGATTAGTTCGGATGAGGCTCTCGATCGGTCTCAGCAATCCATCAAGACCGGGCCACAGTCGATCTTCACCGCAATAAAGGCCAGCAACTGTTCTCACACACACACACTTTGTTTCGAAGAAACAACGACTTCCCCAACCTCTCTCCCCCGGGCCCCTCATCACTCCCCCCTCTTTATAGATCATCGTGCGCCCCCAACGTCAGGCAAAGATTCCATCTTTCGCCGCCGGTGGTGTGACGACCAGGGCCGGATTGAACTTATAACACAAGTGGCAGATGCTACGGGCCCCCCGTTAATGGGGGGCCTTGTGCCCCATACGTAATCTAGTTATTCATACGGCGATGAGCGTGTGAGCAAAAAATTAAAACTTATGAAAAATTAGTTGAGGAAAGTTATGGGACAATGATCGTCCAAATAACCCCACCTGAATGATTATAGAATGTGATTAACTTGGACAAATTGATTTGACTAGTGTCGATCTCCGAATTTACTGACATTAAATCGCTTAGAAATGTTTTGTTTATAAAAGTTGTGTGTGCTTATTTTTTATTCCAAATCGAACCAATATAATGTTTGATAATATTTGCTAAGGGCCCCGCGCTGACTTGATCCGGCACTGGTTACACCGGCTTCTGCCTGGCTGCTGCTGATGCTGATGATGTCGGACCGGGACTGTATCAGAAAACCGAGAACGGTCTTTAAAAACGCATTACCGAACCAAAATAATATTGCTCCGAGAATTTTTTTTCACCGCCTTGAGAGGAGGGGGGAGGGGGGGGGCAGAGGAGGGAGAAAGACCAATAAGGCCGATAGGTGAGAGAGACGCCACACCGATTCCGGTCGATCGTTGCCCACTCGAGTCTTCACGGACCATTCAATTATTTTGCAATCAACGGGATACAGAAGGACATGATGTCAGACAGTCGGTCGATCCGAGATAGGTTCTCTCACGGTCTAAGTTGATGATGTCTCGGCACCGAGTGCATAAACGAGATTTTTTTGTCGGTTTATAACGTAAATATTGTTTGCAATGTTGCATTGATCGAGATAATTTGCAAATTGATAATAATTGTCTGGAAAATCGTTTTTAGTTTGAAAATTAAGTCGTTCACACATATATATATATATACGAACATCGATGGATGTCTTTGAAATGCAATGAAAAACAGTTCTGAAAAGTGTAAATTTGATATTCTGCGTATGAAAAAAAATGCAATCTTTTATAAAACGTCTTTATCGAAATAAAATTGATAACCATAAATTTACTTATGTATATATGGCTACGGTTTTTTCTGTCTGATACAAGAAAATAGTGCGAGACGAATGAAGTTAGAAGATTTGCTTAGGACTTGGACAAGAAGATTCATCAAATTTTGTTGGGCCCTGCGGGGGAGCTCGGTCGTCGACCGTGTGGCCCATCCATCGCAGTTTTCCATCCCCCATTCCGGAACGATATAAAAATGGCATTCTTTAACTGATTGTCCCCGGGAGCTACGTTTCACGGATAGACTTTTTTCCTCCGCGTCCGAACATCCTCGAACTTTTACGATAACCAACTGGAAATAACTTTGTAACTTTATTATACGCTCCCTCCTCTCCCCCTCCCCTGCCTTCGTCCCCCTCCCTTCGTGATTCTGTACCGCCAGCGACGCCTAGCGTCGGACGACAAGAGCGTTAATAAAAAGACAAACAAAAGAGAAAAAGAGAAATGGAGTTCTGAAAAGAAAAAGAAGTTAGGATGCGATGTGAAAAATCGTATATATTGGAAATTTTTATGTTTTCACGATGTTGGTAGAATAAATGATGATTCGACGGATCTGCTCGATCAGAAATATATAGTGAGGCGGTATTTAGTATTTTATCAGTACAGACATTTTTTTTTTGTATAACAGAAATATTTATCTTCGCTCAGATTAAGAAATCCTTTTTGCTAAGACAAAATTTAGGAAATTATGTTATTATATGAACATCAGCGTTCATGGGGGCGTGTAACGTTCGATAAATCCATGGTAAATGGAACGAATAAAACGCGTTGGAATTTTTTTTCCTAATGTCCAGCATTTGGCGAACGAGAGAGAGAGACAACCGAACAAAATTCGCTCGTGAACCTGCGATCGAGGGGTTCCCTAAAATTATAATTTCATTAAGCTGCACGAAAACGTGGAGATGCCATGTCCAAACACGAAGGAGATAGTTTGACTTGAGCCTGATTGTGATTACCTGATATATTTTTTCGGAGCAGATGCGGCAAATAATTAATAATAATATGAGCGAAACAAAATTAACAACGTTAATTGATAATTTATCAATCAACGATTTTTATGATAATTCACGATTTTTATCGTGAATTATGATGAAGAAAAATTCACTTCGCTCATAATTCGGCTCCCATTTTGATCATCTATTTTCACAGAAATAAAATCGTCCCTATTTGGCCAAAAAGAAACTTTATAAGGGCAGACTACTTGGTTAAAAAATATTTTTTAACGACCACCCTTATCCATACATATATGAGCGATTCCATGTGACTTCAGCCACTCAAAAAAAAATTTTTCCACAAATAATTTTAAAAAATTGAGCTATTTTTTTGCAATATATTCACCGAGTGCCGATTTTTAAAAATTTTTTTTGACGGTTTTATCGTTAATTAACGTTTTGTTGAATTTTTCCGTTCAAATGGCTGTATCTTTGGCAGGATTTGACGTATTTACATTTGTAAAAAACGAAAATGTGCGTCTTTTTAAGGCCTTCCAGAAAAAAATTACTTTAGATTCTATTGAGCAAGTTGCACGTCCGTTTTAGGGCAAAATATGCAAAAATATTTTTTTTCTCAAAAAATGCATTTTTAATTTTTTTTTTCAAAATTTCCCCAAATTCTGAATACAAAAAAAGAATTTTTGGTATTTTTTATATCGTGGGACCGGCAATCGGTAATGCGTAGTTTTACCGATTCCATTAATAAATTTTCTACAGTTTGATTTTTTTCGCTTTACGCGATTCAACAAGCATTGATTATCATTAATTTCTCTTTCAAGGAGGCTTCTGAACTCGCATAAAGCGACTGGAGCACATGAAAAAAAAAAAATTAAACTGAAAAAAATTTATTAATGAAATCGGTAAAATTACGCATTACCGATTGCCGGTCCCACGATATAAAAAATACTAAAAATTCTTTTTTTGTATTCAGAATTTGGGGAAATTTTGAAAAAATAAATTAAAAATGCATTTTTTGAGAAAAAAAATATTTTTGCATATTTTGCCCTAAAACGGACGTGCAACTTGCTCAATAGAATCTAAAGTAATTTTTTTCTGGAAGGCCTTAAAAAGACGCACATTTTCGTTTTTTACAAATGTAAATACGTCAAATCCTGCCAAAGATACAGCCATTTGAACGGAAAAATACAAAAAAACGTTAATTAACGATAAAACCGTCAAAAAAATTTTTTAAAAATCGGCACTCGGTGAATATATTGCAAAAAAATAGCTCAATTTTTTAAAATTATTTGTGGAAACATTTTTTTTTGAGTGGCTGAAGTCACGTGGAATCGCTCATATGTATGTATGTGTGTATGCATCGCGGACTCGACGATTAATTGTGTAATCGATAATTGGGGTGCCCACCCCCACCTCCAGCCTGGCAAAGACTTTCGCCCCGATGGCGAGCGAAGCTTTTGCCCCGCGGTATCGCGATACGCTTTAAAGCGTGAGTCACTCGCGTGCACGAGGCGCACAGAGCGGCGAAGCCCATTCGCTCCCGGGTTCGTAACACGTTACAGTTGTACGGGCTACACCGGCCCCACGATATGTCGTGGGTCCCCCTCCCCCCGGTCTCTCCTCGTCGCTCGATGTTGATAATCAAGTTCGTCGAGGGATGACGAATCGACCAATTAAAGTTCGATAGAACGTCGAGATAAGGGCGGCCGGGTATCGCGGCGGGGATGGACGACCGGGCGATGAACTTACACTCGCTGTATCGGGGTTAGGCCTTTGTATCCCTTTCGATCTATGCTCGAGGGCTTTTGTTAATTTTTTTTTGTGTTTTAATTTTTTTTTCTTTTTTTTCGCTTATTACGACAATCGTTGGCGAAGAGGGGTTGAAATATTGAACGCCATTCGACGCGTTTGAAAGGTTTGACTATGATAACAGGAATGGGCATCAGCTCAATGAAAATCTATTTTAAATACTTTTTCAAACAAATATTTTCACATTTTCGAGATAATTATGACGTGTTTATTAGGAATAATAATTAGTACGTAATAACTATAGAATTTACGTTTTCAAAAAAAGTCTCGGTCTCAAAGTTTGGAATTTTTTATTTTACGATACTTAGCAAATTTAGAGATTTTGATTTTGCGAAAAATTACAATTCAAATGAAAAAAAAAAGTCGAAGAGAAAAATGTTGATGAACCTCCGTGACATTGAACATTTGAAACTTTGAAACGCACCCATAGAGGGTTGGAAAATAAGAAGGAAATGAGAGTCGAGCGGATTGCGACTACCGACAAGTGGCGCCACGGTTTGCCGGCAACGGACCAGACCGATACTACACGGGCGTCGTCCCACACTGTAGCGCGCGCGAGAAAGGTAAGGTCTGGTGTGGGGCTGACACGTATATATATACCCAAGTGGAAAAAAAATATATAAACAATTGACAGATTATATTCAGAACTGGACATATATTTTTTATATGCAAACTGTACATAATCTGCATAGATACCACACGTATCTATGGTAAATAATCAGCATAGATACCAAAAGTATCTATGGTATCTATGCAGATTATGTATAGTTTGCATATAAAAAAACATATGGCCATTTCTATATATAATCTATCTATTGTTTATATATTTTTTTTCCACTTGGGTATATAGTGCTTGTACAGCGAAACGTCGGAAAATCCAATTCATTAATTTTACATTATATGTTATATTACTATATACAATAATTCTCACACTGCTTCAGTCGATCGTTATAAAATTAAATAATCGAAAATTAATTCAATTGGGACATTTTTTTAGGGTAATATAACAATAATGACAGTAAAATAAATAAATGAATCAGTGTCTTGTAATATAAAATTCTTATAAATTAAGAGTTGGGAATTTATATTAGTGCAGTAGCGATAAAAAAAAAAGGAAAACTGTTTTCGTGTCATTTATTGTTGAGTG
The DNA here is from genome assembly GCA_963662125.1 of Diplazon laetatorius. NCBI lineage: Eukaryota > Metazoa > Arthropoda > Insecta > Hymenoptera > Ichneumonidae > Diplazon > Diplazon laetatorius. Next base: position 19,964,880 of record OY759155.1, on the reverse strand, counting down.
ATGACTGCCCCGAAGGAGAGACGATATGTGAGTGAGAGGGAGATAGAGAGAGGTATTCACGCGGAACGCGTTACCGGTGAAATAATGTTTTGCGGCAACAGGTGAGGCAGGTGTTCGACCTGAATGTGCCGCGTGTTGTTGCTTATATCCCCGGTTTGCGCTTGTGTGTGTGTGTGTGTGTGCACCTCCGTCTAATAACCTGGATCTATGGATCAGGTGTCCCGATGCGTTTGTGACTTCTTGTCGCGAACGATAATTGCCAGTCTCGGCTCGTGCGATCGTCGCTCAAACTGTGTCCTTTACCGACCCTGTCTTCTTTGCGAGATTCCATTGGGTTGCGGATTTGCGGTCGGCTACTTGCCTCGGACTCGCCGCTCAACTCAAATTGGGCCCCTCGGGGATTCACGACTATCGTGTAATTTTATATATATATATATATATATATATATATATATATATATATTAGGGTAGTCGTTAAAAATTAAATCTTTATCGTTCCTCCGTAAAAAAGTTACTTTTTGCTCAAAGAAAACGAGGACAATTTTATTTTTGTTGAAAAAATGATAAAAACAGGCGCCGAATCGTAGTCAAAGTCAAATTTGTAGGTTAGGTTGCATTTTATCGGAAATATCTCATGAAATATGCAGATTTGGATGAAAAAAACTATGAGAGTAATGAATTTTTTTCACACAATTTCAATTACGTTTTTTTTGTAAAATTCATGAACACGCACAAAAATTCATCTCGAGCTTGTTAAGACTTCGAGACGGAGTCTCAATGCGAATGAATTGAATACTCGCGAATTAAATGAAGCTATATAGCCATAGCTAAGATAAAAAAGTTAATTTCGGTAATCACCGGTAAGTCGACTTGTCGGATGTACAAAGATGGCGCAGATCGTACGAGTCAGTCAGCTCATTGAGCTTTAATGGGCGAAGGTGGGATGGCAAAGGGAAAAGACGTTACACATTAAGTCTGAACAACGTGTGTGCTGATCAAGAGGACTCATCGTATAACCCGGCGCAACACTGCACACCCCTTTCCCCGGTTCAGCTAATCAACAGCCTATAATTTAACCCTCGATCGAAACTTCACGAGACTAACGAACAAGAACGATCGTGGTTTTTCGTGTTTAAAATCATTGCCGTTCGTCTTCGCATCTTGATTTTGCGTTTATTTTTCTTATTTTTTTTTCTTTCGCGACCAATAAGCTTTTGGTCCCATCGTTTGAAGGGGTAGTCAATTCCGCACGGCCCCATCGTCATCAATTAACGATTCCGTAGAAAAACCAATTTGCAAAGCATAAACTTTCGCGATTGCTTCGCCATCTTGGGATCGACTGCATTGGGGATCAGCAGCAGCATCAGCAACGTCATTAACTCATCCCAAATCCCTGCTGAACGCTAGCCATAAACCACAATTCCGCTGGATGGACCTTTTGGGGAAGGGGCGAGGGGTCTAATCATGTCGAATCACTTCTAATTTCGCTTTTTATTGCGATACTCCCAAAAGTATAACCGCAGGATGGGTTCCAATCACCAAACGCCAGAGGGCCAACCGGTTGATCATCAACAACAAAGTCTGTCGCTGTGATCACGTGTAATTTTCCAGTTTTTTGAAAATACCACAAATTAATCACAGTGAGTCGTCATGGTAACGCAATAACGCTATTCATCCAACGACAATGTTGGTTTGAAAAAAAAAAAAAAAAAAACCTGCTTCATTGAATTTTAGTTCAACAGCTTTGTCGGTTCACATAATTCCATCGTGACTGAACATTTTCTATAGAAACGAAATTAAAAAAAAAATCATGTCGAAATAAATGCTCGATCAAAGGGTTAATCTTGGATCTGGCTTCCCCATCTATCTGCAAAGGGTTGCAGATATGAAAAAAAAATCCCTCAGCAGATTCAAATATAAGAACATTCCATCAAAGTCACAGAGTCGTTATCAATTCTCGTAACGGCTGTCGCATTGCGAAAAAAAAGGTGAACGACAGTCGAATAAAGAACGAGACGAAAATATCGCGATAATACGGCGAAACATGAAAAATATCAAAAAAGAATGGAATAAGAGCTTGCAAACGAAACATACATAGTCACCGTGTTTTTTGCAAAGCTTCGACGGCGGTAACGCGTTTGTATATATTGTTTAACGTTTTATTTTTCTTTTGCACAACGCGCATGCGCGCGGCAAAGCCTCGGATCGGGCTTTTTTGCACGTAGAATCCGTGGTTGAAGCTCGAGAAAGAGCTTGCATATATCCCCCGGACGGTTGCCGGAAGAGCGATGGTAACCCGTCGACGAAGCATCTATCCACCCCCCCCCCTTCCCCCCTCTCCACCCTCGCTACATGCACATATGTATTATGCAACCCTTCGCTTCGGTGGAACGAGAAAAGACAGATACACGCGGTATTTTCACCCCTGAAAAACCGTGAGCTGAGCATCAGCCGATCCCGACGCGATCCTCACCCCCCGCCCTCCGTCCCTTACCGCGCAGCTTCCCATCTCGAGCTTTGACGTGTCTCCCGACACTCAAAAGTCGAACACCATCACGGTGAATCAGACAGCAACCAACTTTCCTCAACGAGAAAACATACAAATTTTGCCAGAAACACTCTATCCCACATGTATATGCATATATATATGTATGTATGTCGCTTCGTGTGTATCCCGACTCACCCGCGAATGCAAAGTTTAATTTTTTTTCCACAGTACCGCGGAAAATACGGTTTTGCCCTCATAAAACCCGATTCCGTCGATGTTGAACTTTGTGATATTCGCTTATACGTTTTTTTTCCGTTCCTGATACATGAATCGAGTGTAACAGTTATGTATGTAGTCTACGTATAAACTGTACATATACTGTACAGTTTATGTATAGTCTACGTATACTCAATGACCAACCTCGCGTTACTCCGCCCAGAAAAAAAATATTTTCATGTGAAAGTAGAAATTCAAAACGGTCAATATTCGGAACAATATTCTTTGTCCAGCGTTTGCCCCGGAAGATAAATATCCATTGATTTTTTTCATGCAACGATTCTTTGGATCGGATAACTCCAACGCGGCGAAAAAAATGGAATTTCACGAATTCAGGTGCAGTTCTCTAACTTCTGACATTTATGGCGTAAAACATATTCGTTTTGAAGTTGTAACTGTGTGACGTGTGTGTAACTCGCGATACCATAAAGCACATATCACAAGTATAGGCGAAATGGCAAGAGATTCGAGAAACGAATGCGGATGCATGGTAGCGAACGGTCGGAGACGTTTTCGGCTTTGAATTTATCCTCTCACGCACACATGTAAGCACACACACACATATGTATACATATAAATATATACACAGCGAGCTATCCGTCTATCTTACTTTATCCCTGAAACGCGGCGTTGCGTACGACAGTCGTGCTGGCTGATCTATCGCATAAAACATAAAGTGGGATATTCCATTTCTAAGGCTGATGTGTGTGTGTGTGTGTGTGTGTGTGGATGTGCACCACCATCACATATGGAATTGCAGCAATATACAGTCTCCGACACAACCACGATGTTCCGTCCGCTTGAAATATCGTCAAACGAGGTACACCGATGTGCGAAAAACTTATACCAACCCCTGTCGTACGTACTCCCACCGAACGTTCACTATGTACCTTGCTGCTTTGTATACATGTATATGCTTTAGGGTGGTCCTTATCTCGAATACGGTTTTTTTATTTAAAAAGAATTCGAATTTAAAAAAAAAATGTGTTTATAAAATTTAATTTTCAATTCTCAATTTTTATTTTATGCTCTGTGATAATCATGTTATCCCAGAGGATAATAGGGTTCGACATAAATTTTGAAGAATACTCTCAAAATTCGTTACAGACACTAGAAGTTCCTATTTTTTTTGGCGTCTGCAGTTTAGAATATTATCTACCGTGCAGAATTTTCTTTTGCTCTTTTGATGTTAATAATTATTGCGACGAGGGACAGATTTATTTCGAGGACTCAAGTTTTATTTTCGTCGTCCTGATAAGACCTCGTGGTGAATCTACGACACCTGGGAAATCCCAAAAATCCCAATCTCCATTCACTGGCAGCAACGCGTCACTATCACTCGACCCAAGACATACCAGCCACCGTGAAAACCACAAAAAAGAAAAAAAAAATAACATTTCTTCTCACCATCGTGTCTATTGAAAAATTCTATGCATCCGTGAGTGACCGACTGGTGTGGGTATGAGATGGAATATAACATACACCGTATGTTTCGTTGGTCCACAATGGCAGTCCGAATTTCCCACGTGTGTCACACGAAATCATGAGCCACTATTTCAGGTGGATTTTCCGGAATTTCCTCGAACAAAAATATTGCGTTTATTGCTATGAAACCGAGTGAACACGACTCAAATAACAAATCCATTTAAAAAAAAGGATTTCTTCCTTCAACTATCGATAACCAACAGAAAAAAATATTTTTAACAACATCCTACAAAGTAACAAAATTTTCAAATACCATAACCACATGCTCCGGCAATATGTGCGTTGGAATGAGTTTTCAGGGCAGCAAAGATAGAGAGAAGATTGAAAATACTGGAAAGACTTGCGGAGCAAGTGGCGCACTCGTCTCTTATAAAAAAAAATTACGTGGGCACAAAAAAAAAAAAAAAGATAAAAGAGCGAGAAAAAAAGAAAGCGAGAGAGAGAGAGAGGCAGGAGCGAAGGAATATTGCTCGGATGGGAAACTACCTCCCAGCCACTCCGAATGCAATCCACGTACCGACTGCTTTCAAATATTAATGTCACGTGACTTATTATATCTGAGGCGTGTGCGGTGGAGTGAGCTGTGGGGCCCTCGCCATACAACCGAGCCCAGCTTTACCGAAGTGTAGGTAGCCCTGCTTGCACCAGTCAACACAGCATCTTCTCTGATGCTGCCATCACCCAACTACAATGTGATATATATATATATATATATATATATATATATATATGTATATATATACATATATATGCGAAACAGTGAACGACGGATTCCCTAGTTTTCACCACCCAGAAGGGTAGGTAGATGTGCACCACCGAAGCAATGCCACGTAGCTGCACACACAGAGTTAGCATCGTCTGCTACGGGGGCTTGATTGTAAATTTCTTTCTCTCGTTGCATATAGTTGGCACATTTTATCGTCTTCCAACCGCGTGAGAACGGGATGGGGGAGGGGGCGAGGTGCGAGGGGGTGGCTCCGGGCCGGTGGTGAAGAAGTACAAGAAATATGGACGGCTTCGGTATGGAAGAAAAGAAGAGCGGGGGAGAAAGTACAACAGCGCGATTCCCGGCGAGAAATAGAACTATTTGCCCGGGAGAATGTGAGAAAGTTGAATGTGGAATGGCACGAGCGAGTGAAAGAAGGATGAAAATTCGGACGAGTGAGAGAAGAAAGAGTGAGAAAGGTGGTATGGAGAAAGAGAGAGAAATAGAGGGAGAGAGAGAGAGTGGGCAAAGAGTGTGCCGACATGCAGAAAGCACACGAGAAATTGTGGAAAAAGGCTTCAAGAGTGGTATGGAAGGGTGGGTGAGAGGGTGAGAGAGAGGACACCCCAGCTTTTGCTTTTACACTCGTATGACCGACGTCCGACATGCTGAGCTTTTCTCTATATCTCTCTCTCCCTCTCTTTCTCTCTCTCTCTCTCACCGCGCTTTACCCCGCAAAATTCCTTTCTAATTTTTTTCCGCGTCTTCTCATGCGTGATCGAGGAAAGAAGGATAAAAACGAAGCACGAAGAAAGTAAAAAAAAAAACAATAATAATAATCAACGCGTTTATACGCGGGGCGGGCACGCGAAAGAGAGAGAGAGAGAGAGAGAGAGAGAGAGAGAGAGAAAATAAAAATGGAAAATAAAACAAATGAAAAATAAACGAAAGCTCCGGCGACGCGTAGTCACAACCGGGCACTCGAGCCCTCATATATATATATATTCGCCATCAACAATCCAATGTTCGCCCCGCGGGTGTGCTGCGGTTGCACATGTGAACAAATCGAAAAAAAAGAAAACCATTTTTCCGTGTTCACGATTAAAAAGCAATATTGTCGAGCTTTTATTGCATTATCCGTTTGTTTCGTACGATATTTCATCGGAAAAGGTTTGTATCGAACGAATGTTATGTTTTCCAGGACTGAACAACATAAAACACGTTCCAAATTCAGACCCTTCGAAGCATCGGAGTTCGAATCGTTGACCGTTCCGAAAATTCGATCGTTCTAAATTTCTAACCTCAACCGAATAACTTTCCAACATGCACCAACAACAAGAATTGTTCATTCTTGTATTCGATACGACGTTTGATACGAAATCGCAGTTGGCAAACATGCAACGACGGGATATAAATGCGTAATGGCAAATAATTGTGAAATAACGTATCGACCCTAAATCGACGATATATACGAAAAACGTTCGGGGGTTGTTGCGAGTACCGCCGTATGCACCGATAGCTCCATCATCCAACGACCCGTTGCACCGGTGGCAGCTTGGATTGCAACGTGAAATTAGCATAATAACGATTAATGCACCGCTACCAATCAAACGGAGCAATTTAAAAGCCGGGTACAGCATGTCGCTTCGCGTGTAGTTAACTTTGATTTACATACGCGCAACCGGCCGTTCTGGCCTGTGCCCATACAATAATATGTATATATACATATATATGCATATATATAATATATATATTCGAAACCGATTGCTTCTACCGGTGGCTGGTGCATCGTGACGTCACATGTGCAAAACCGAGGATCGCGTGCACGCACTCGTCAAAGGGTTTCAACACGATTCGATTCCGTTGTACCCACGGTTGACGGTCAATAAGCTTATGTTTTCCCATTTAGTCTCAATATCCGACCCATTCCGTACGCCATTTCACGTCGCCCCATTGGAAAATTCATGCTCGATGATAATAAACTGGCCGACCGATGGATAACACACGTGCGACAAAGTAGGGCATACGGTATATCGCGTTATGACAAACTGTCAGGAGATTACAGTAGTGAACGACCAATTTTATGTGGATAATCAATGCTGCATCATATTGAAATTCAATTTTGATGTTAACCCGAATTTAAAAAATATATATATACATAAAATGTTGTAATTTGGGGATTTTAAATATGTAATTTTGTGAATACTCAATTTATCAAGTAAAAAAACTTTAGTGTTCAAGTTTCGGTCCGAAAATAAAATAGAAATCACTAGGGATTGGTATATAATGGCCAGGATCTTATGAACCACACCTTCGTGTTTTTTTGTTTCTTTTAAACACGCGCTGGGAAAAATTGCTATTTAAAATTCGCAATCGATTTCTGCGAACTTGCGTCAGTCAGAGTGTGTGTGCAGATTTATATGTATATATCTTTACTGTTGGTGTAGCGGGGGTGTAACAAACGATGTGGAACGACGCGAGAGTCTTGGGGAACCCGACAAAAACAACAGGAGAAAGGCGGACCTGTACAAGTGAGATCCACTGTCGAGGGTTAAGCTGGAAGGGGGGGGTGGGGTGGATTTACAGTCATGCGGCGAGGTTGGCACCAATATAAAGGGGACCGCTGATAATGATCTCAAATTATCGATCCAATTGTTTACACGCCGGCGCAATACTATTTAATTCCAAGCCCACTTGCTGCCATCACCGTTCCACGGAGAATGTCACCAGAGCTTGCGGACATTTTATAGAATAACTAGAACGCTGTTTGAAGCATGAATGATTATTTCAAGAATTTAGATTTTTGTTTAATCGAGAACTATTCGGAAAAATTGACGACATTATTTGAAAAACCAGAATTTGGCTGAACCTTAAGTTCAAGACCTGCACTTAATATTGCACCAACGAAATCATTTTAATTTTTTGATTTCAGACGAGCCGTTCCAGAGTTATCATGCTCACCACAAGTGATCACCACAACAGAGGGGTTTCGTGAAAATGGAAACATTTTCTTACGGATATTGTTAGTCACCCTGTATAAGTGCTGCAAAGCTAACACAAGCTAAGGATTCGACCGAAGATCAGTCCGCTTGATTTACGAAGGGTTGCCTCTCGGCAAAGGCCATGTCGTGCGACCACCGGAGCTGACTTCGTTATCGATTCCTCGGATAGGTCGAAGATTACGGTTAAATGGAATCACCCTGCACCACTTTCCTCACACACACACACAGACACATTGCCATTGTAGAAATAGTTGAAAGTGTGTGGGTGTGTGTATCGCACATACTACAGGGCCTCCACCAACCTTGACATTTTTACCATTTCTCTCTTAACTCTTCGATGACCAAGCTCGGACGTTTACGTGCTGTAAAAAATTAACACTTTCCATCCTTGAGAATTAATCCAAGTACGCGTTGTGTTAAGCTGTATCTCGGATGCGATTGGAGGTTGGAAAAATGAGATTTAATCAATATTCAGCTGATATATATATATTTTCTTCATTCGGTTGAAGAGACCGTGGACTACATTGGTCCGTCGACTGCGAATAAAAAAAATTCTTACGAACCAAAACGAAGAAGTCCACGAAGATAATTAATTAGCGGCTGGTCGTTACGACGTGGAGAGGGGCGAAGAAGGTCGGGGAATCTTCCGCCATTCGATTACACACAGCGGGACGGTTTCTCGAAGTTGCAAATGAAGATTGGCACCGCCAATCGTCATAACGCAGTCATTAACGGCTGTTGCCAAGTGTGGCAAACGAGTGAGAAAGAAAAATAGAGGGTGATCAAGAGGAAGAAAGAGAGATAGAGAGAGAGAGAGAGTAGGAAGACTCGATCAGTGCCCGATGGCGGATCGAAATTGTAGAAAGTTATTTTTTCGTCGGAGTTGCTTCGTCGGGGAATAATTTTTCGACCCAGCGCCGCGCCATTATTCTCATTGTTGAAAAGAGAGGCGACCCCCTCAACATCATTGCGATCACTGGCGGGAGGTCCGATTCACGTGGATTTCTTCGTCACTTCAATCGGCAACGTCTCTTCGGCTTCCTAGGCGGAATTCCAATTGCCAAGTTTGGGCATCAACTCACACAGGGGGCAGATACCCGAAGACTTCGATTTATCGCAGCGTGTTACAAGTTGAGCGTTGGAAAAAATCCGAACCATCGTTTCAGGCTTCATCGGAATCACTTGCATTGGACGATCGAACAGGATGATCGATCAAACTTCTTGTTCCAATCAAACCGAGATAATCGGGAGCAAGTTATTGTCATTGTTGAAAAAACTCGAAGGTAACAGAACAAAAAACAGTGAGGAACATATGCCGGCAGAGGCTGTAAAGTTACAGCGGAACTCCTCTATAAGGGTCGAAATTCAGGACGACCATAAATGTAGAACCTGCTATGCTCTTCGAACATCAGTGTTTCGGAGGTGCAGAGTTGCCAACAGGCTTTCAACATCGCGAGCTTTGCGGGATCCAGATTCATAAGAACTCCCAAGCGAAGGGAAAAGGAGAAAATGACCCCCTAATTAATTCAACTCGGAATGACCTCAGATACCCATGGTTTCCATTCGTGGCGGTGATACTGGGACACCCTGTGCATATTATATTGAACTGCACAATGCGGACGTGGCCTGGGTGCACGTTTAAATTGGGAACCTAACCTGGCGCAGGCTAAATCGATCGGGGGAAGGGAATGGCGGGTAGAGAGGGGGTGGGGGTGGCTAAATTTCCCGCAACGTATTGAGTAGTTTATTGCTTTGATGCATTTGCATGCTAAGCAGCTCGCGTGCTCTCGAGTAATATCATGGTCCTGATACCATACACGGGATTGCGGGGGTGTGGGGGAACGAGGGTTGAAGGGGGGAGGGTGTCCGTGTTGAACGAGTGAGCGAGTCCGACGCTGGTAGGGAGGTAACACAGCTCGAGGTAAGAATGGCCCTATCTAGCCTTCGGTCTTCGATATTGCGGCCGTGGGACACTTATAAATTGAGATTTTATCACCCGTAGAGAAAGCGAGATTTTACGTACGCTCGGAAGCGAGAAGCCAATGGTGCGCGGAAGTTACGATCCTCGACGAAGCTCGTACCCCGCTCGACTTATCCACTATACCACTCTCCGCTACACGTACACACAATACGTTACATACCTTTCCTTCCACCTAACCCCCCTACCTTCAACCCCTCTCCTGCGAAGAAAAACCACGCTTGTAAATTTCATCGCGTCTAATCGTTCTCTTACCTCTGTTGGAAATCCGCTCGGTATTAAACACCGCACGGACATTGGTCGTTTCTTACGTTTTGTTACTCGGAATCACGTGAGGGTTGGCGCATGAAAATTGAATTTTGCGATTAATTTTTTAATTAGCGTTTGCGGATTTATGAGTCATTTTCTTTGGGAGGAGGGGAAGTGGCGTTTTGAAGTTTCGCATCTAAAATTTTCGAATTTCCAGAGTCTATTAAATAATAGAATTCGAATTTCCAATTTCGACAAATTTTTATGTTCTTTCCGAGGTACAAATAAATTAGAATAAATAGAGGAAGGAAGCGATCGAGGTGGAATCGTCAAAATAGCCGAGCAGTGAGTAAACGACGAAATGGTTTGACCGTTAAAACCGTTCGGACTCGACCTTTCGGATATAGTCTGTAAGCAACATAGCAATCGTTGGGCTTATTGCCTTGAATGGAACTTCGCGCGACCCTTCTTCCACGTTTCCATCACCCAATTGGTTGCCGGCCATTCGACGAAAATCGAATTTCGATCTCGCGCAACGATTAGCCCGACGGTATGGCGGTCGTTGAACGTGGTTATACGATACAGCACGTGACACGGTCCAACCGGGCGCTCGGAGATAGGACCTCGTAAAGTGACAGCTTTCCAGGTTCGTCGGAAACTGTCGAGCAAATTTCCGGTACGAACCTAAGACGGTGGCTTCGTAAAACGCCGATATAAAGGTGGATTTGGAAAATTTTAACAAGTGCGGAAAGTTGGATTCCTAATGTTCAAAAAATTGCAGAATTTACGCAGCTTCAAGTGCACGTTGAAGAAAAAGTTTCTGATTTTTTTCACATTTTTAGCCTGTTCGAAAGTCTAATTTAGATCACGCAAATCCAAGTCGCGAGTTTTACAAAGACTATAATCTCGGTTTTAAGATTCAAAAATTCCAATTTCCGAATCTCTGGCGAGCGGTCGGTCAAAGCACGTTGGTCGATCCAATCATCGTGCTTTATCAATTGAAGATCGTAATGAGTTCGAAGATAATGGTCGTGACCCATCAGTCTTCCGTTGTGAAACAATGATGGATGTATTCCGATGTGTTTTCCGGCGCCGGTTGGATAGCTGCTTCATGATTCCGTGTATGTGTGTGCGTGCGTGTGTGTAAGTGTGGATTGAACTAGCAAGCGTCATGGTATACGTGTGCATAAATGTATGTAGTTTACCGCGAAAACGTAGTGAGCGTTAGCAATCTTAACCCCGAATGCCACAACGATGTTGCCGGGGTCTGACCCTAACCGCCTCTACAGAAGCTCCGTGACCACGTTGGTTCGGCAACATCATCCACACACCCTTCTCGGCGTTCTCTTCGTGCCACACGAAGCTGATTGTTTTGTCGAGCCGGTGGATAACACGCGAACCATCCCCTCTCTAATAATCCTAACCTCACCGGGCACATCAATGTGCTCCATATCACAGGCACTCTCTCCTCTATACACACACACACATACACGGACGCATGCCGCAATGCATGTCCTACAAATTTACGAACGAGGGTTAAAGCTTCCCCCGCACATCATGATCGAACGTTCGAAAATGGCGTTAACGCACGATCATCACCGTAACAATCATCGTCGATTTCACCGAAATTCGACCGATGATTAACGCATCAAACGTTTGCAGTCACGCAAAAGCCCCGTAACGCACCACAAATTTTCCAATCATCAACGATATGGATTTTCCAAAGAGAGCGAGGGAAAAAGAGATGAAAACATATATCGAGATAATGAATAACGAAAAGATTCAAAACCCAAGACCGGTCGAAACGATTTATTTTATTGAATGTTAAATTTTCATGTAGGCGAAGTGAGCTTTCGAAGCTCGGCGAGAATTTATCCTTCGGCATTTAATTAATTCGTGGGGCACGATAAATTTTCAGTAATGTATTTGATTAAAGGATAATGCCTCTGGTATTCGTCCCCCACCCTTTCCCCCGCTCACTCTTCCTCCCTCGCTCGCGTGTCGTTCCACGTTTTGCGTCTCGCTTCATCTCACGGTTTGCTCGTGTCCCAACTTCCCGAAGAGGACACACACTGAATCTACGTCTCGTCTCGTTCGTGTCCCTCGACAAAATTTTCGTCTCACTCGCTCCTTGATTATCGTCAGCCGCGTGTCTCTCTTCTTCTTCTTCACGACCTCTCTTCGCCCCTGGTTTCTGGCACTTCTCTTCGGGGCTACTAGTCAGTCCCCGTCCCGTCCCTTCCGAGATTCGGCGACACATCGCTATCTCGTTATCTCGATTGGTAGTCTCCCCACCACTGTTCTATATATCCCGCTATCCAATCGCCCCATTCCGGTCACCCTTCGCAATCGCTCTTTCGCATTCGCTTTCTCGCTTTCTCTATCTCTCTCTCTCGTTTCACATCTCGGTCGGGAAAATGATGATTTTTTTTCGAATGTGTCCTTCCAATGTGTCGTTCATTTTTAGAAGAGGAGGGTCAGAAATTCGGAACGATCAATGTTCAGAACATACAAAATACAAAACGCTCGTTACATGTGATAGCTTTTTTTTATAATCTCCTCGTACTGTTTGAAAGAGAGAAGGCACTCGCTCTCGTTAACCGTAAATTCACCACCATCGTTAAGACAACAAAGTTGAATAGAAATAATAAAAAATGAAATAAAACCAAAAAGAATGAACATTGCTGACTCCCGCAATTTCCAGATATCTCAAGCTACGTGGAAGTAATAAAAAAAAAACAAATAACAAACTTGCATTACGAGTACTATATTTCGATAAAGACAGCACAAAGGTTTCGAAAAAGCTGGGAAAAATCCCTTAAAAACATACAGTAAGGTCGAGGAAGATAAAAAAAAATTTAAAAAAACAAAACCCCAAAAATAAAGCCGCTGTGCATACGAAAAACGCTGAAAGGGGCTTGTGAGTCTCCCCCCCCCCACCCTCCGTCCCTCCACGTGTTCGGAAGCGTAAGCTTTCATCCCCTAATTATCGGTAATGCGAAAGCCTCGTTCAGCAATGTCTGAATTCGCTTCGTCGAATAAAATGAAGTATAAAAATAAAATAAAATGAAAGAAGAAAAAAAGTGCTAAGCGAAAAGTGAAGGAGAGCCAAGGCTAATATTTAATACTGTAGCTATACATGTATATATATATGTGTGTGTGTGTGTTACCTACTGTACACTCGATACACACATACAGATAGATAACACGCCGTGTAATACGTTCGTACATCGTATGCATAAATATATATATATACACCCACACATATATACATCCATATATATATATATATATAATATCTCTTCGGTGCGGACTTCGTCTAGACCGCATTAAGCGCATTCGTGCATATCGGCGAACGAGAGAGGCGAGTACGTTATATTTGCCTTAGCTCAATCCACACTGGTTCCTAATTACTTACAGAACCGGGTTTCCACATGTACTACACGACGATGCTCCATCGCCACCCCCAACCCCCACCCTTCTTCCTCATTCTCCCCCTCCCCCGCCCTAGTCGCGATATACTCTTGCGTTTACCCCGACTCGTACTTTATTATATACAGCCAATCGTGGACCACTCTCACTCACACACACACACACAATCTCCAATATACATATATATATGGGATACGTACTTAAGTATAACCGTGCTGATTCGCACGTGGATGGCGAGGGTGCGATGCAGCACACATAGCAGAGACACGTTTTCGAGTTTACAAGTGTAGCGAAGTGACCGTGTGCCCGTTAGTCATTCGTGTTACGTCGCTACGTTGGTTTGGTTGGTATATGATAACCGAGCTGTGCGTCCACGTAATATGGGTACACACACACACATACACACACACACACATGCACACACCGATCTTGGGGCTTCGTCTTCGGGTCGAGTAGCGACTAAGGGAAAGAGCGAGAGGCCCAAGCGCCACTACTAAAATTCATCAACTATTCAATTCTAATTTCCTTTCCCACTGGGAAACCTCGTGCGGTGGTTCCAACGCACTTCTCCTCATCCCCACTGGTACTACGTACCTCTCACTCGACTTTTCCCGACTTCCTTATCACTCCTCCCTCCCCCCCCCCCCCACCCCACGCCCTCTTTTGGCGTAACCGTAAATTTCATCTTGAAATATATCGCTCTGCACTTCTTCTTTTTTTTTGGGGTGTTATTTTGCTAGCGAGGTTTGAGGCAACGAATTTGGGGTTGGGTGGATGAAAAAATATATTTTTTCAACCAGTGTTCTGAATTTCGACCCTTCGAAGCATCGACGTTCAATATGGTTTGCGTGTTTAGCATGTCGGTCGTTGTTAACATTGATCGTTTTGAATTTCGACCCCTGTTAAAAACGACAAGTCGTAAAACAGCATGTCTCGTTGAAGCCGAAGCACGTAAAATTATCCGTCCTGATCTGTTGTTATCCAGTGAAATGTGTGAAAAAGTGTCAACATCATCGAGCGGCAAACGTCAAAAGTACGTACCACGTACGCGGACGATTGTGGTCGTGAACGTTTATTTTCGCGTCCAACATAAGTAGGGAGTAAGTTTCACGGGCGCAGGCTCTAACGTTGGTGCAACTGTACACGAAGGGTTTGTTTGAATAGCCAATACGTGTGGTTGGTTTATAGCCGTGGCTATTAATAGTGGAGGAGAGAGAGAGAGAGAGGGAGAGAGTGTCGTGGTGTCGGTCGCGACCGGTAAGAGCCACGCGGCCTCGCGGGTATACGGTTGCAACGGCGCATAAACTTTCTTCGAGATTAGCACGAGTGGGCACACGCAAAGGGGTTGGGATGGAAAAAAGAGCGAGAAGTCGAGGCCCGCGAACTACGAAGTCTGCCCGATGAATAAGAGCGAAATGGAAAACTCGAGGCGATTCGTGTATACAGGGTTCGTCAAAATCTATAGAGAATACTCAAGAAGGCGGCCCTTTCTTGATCTAGGTTTGCGATGGTCATTTTCTATGGCGTGACTTTCTTGGCGATGTCTTCCATAAATTCCGTTAGTCTGGGGTGAAAGAATGTCGCAGACATTCTTACAGGCAATTGGAATTGATTGTAACCGGTTGGCGCTTCACTTTAAGGAAATACGGCCCAATGATCCCGAAACAGGGAAACAGCACCACTATAGAGGGACACTCAATGAGGCCATCGGAGAAGCTTCTATCGTCACTCCACTCTGCATTAATGGCTGCCCTTTTTTCTGCATCATGTATTTTGGCGGACCCTGTAGATACACCCGATGTACGGATATATCCCTGTACATGCGAGGCAGCGGGAGCGGGCCGGTAGCTTCGCTCGGCTCGGACGTCGATTTTTCTTGCTTGGTCAGAATCCAACCCCTCCGGGGCCCGTCGTTCGCCCACTTCGCCGACACCCTTATCGTGTGATCTTGCGCTCGTGAGAACCCACTCGAGTTACTCTTAATTGCAAGCTCGAAAGGCTGTAACGCCCTGGGTATCATCCCTTATCGCTGCCCCCCGGGTTAGACGGTAACAATATCGACTTTTGTCGTGAGCTCATGTCTGTTCGTTATACGCCACATTCGTTCGAGGACACAACAAATACGGACGGATTATTCGTGTTTTACATCTTTGATCAAATCAAACGCAAACCACGATCGACCCTTACCAAGGCATAAAC
Source organism: Diplazon laetatorius (assembly GCA_963662125.1). Classification (NCBI taxonomy): domain Eukaryota; kingdom Metazoa; phylum Arthropoda; class Insecta; order Hymenoptera; family Ichneumonidae; genus Diplazon; species Diplazon laetatorius. Next base: position 19,949,065 of record OY759155.1, on the reverse strand, counting down.
GCCTTTTCATCGAAATATCCAAATTTAGGATTTTTAATAATATTACGAGTTGTTTATGGAGCTTGAGAGGGTGTGTTGGAGTTGTTTCGCTTCTTAATATCGAAGGAAATGTAATACGCAGGGTACGTAGCGAACACGTTCGAGCTTATATCGTCAGCTATTAGCATATCGGGAATAGGTGGTGCCGGGGTTTAAATTCAAAACTACCGGCCTCGTCTAATATTATGCCGAAGGTGAGAAAACACCCTTCGATATTAAAACTTGCGTGGCTTACAGATATTACAGGGCGGGGTGAAGTCGCAGGACCGATGGGGGCGAGGGGGGTGGCAAAGAAAGGGCAAACAAGTAGAAATTTTATTTTTTATTTTGTCTTTCAAATTTTTTATACTTCGCTTTTGTATCGTGTGCTTGCCTTAGGCTCGGATGAGAAGATACTCTGTCTCTCTCTCTATCGCTCTGCCCGTGGCACCCGTATTTCGTCCTCATTCTACATTCCCCCTCCTCGCCTCATACCGTTATACTTTATATCCAGGACTGGGTTGTAACTCAACCCGTTTGCGTACGATTCGTGTCGGTCGCCTACATTTGCACATTTTACGCGCGATGCATTTGCACGCGTAGTGAGGAAGAGCGAGAGGGGGGGAGGGAGAAGGCGCGAGGTTATTGCACGGATTTGTCGTCGGCGGCGTGCCGACGAAGCGATATCGTGCGAGCCCGACGAGGGTTGCTCCACGACTCACACATACATGCAATACATACTTATAAGGACTCACATATATGTATATATCTATATGGGTCCTTATAAGTCGCATATAAGCACGACGTGGTTTAAATTGCACGTAGTGGTACACCTACTTGGTGCAATGTATTGCCATACATTATCGATCGACGCGCATACACACATATGAACACGAACACACACACACACACACACACACTCATGTGGGGCGACCAACGAGAGGTAATACAATCGCGCGACCGTCAGTCGCGAGGGTAATCATGCGGGAGCTTCCTCCATAGTACGGATAATTGAATAGGAAGTTCAACAATGTAATAATAAGTATTTCAACAGCGGGGCGGGAGGAGAGGGGCGGGGGTGGATCAACGAGTGCTACGGGAAGATTGGTGGCATTGATTTTGGGGTTAAGTGAATTTCAGGAAGGTAATTTATGGAACGGACGACTAATAGCGGACATCATTTTTTTTTATTTGTGGTGAATAATTTTGGGAGGGTTGGTAAAGGTTGGAAACAGGGATTTGAGTGATTTGAGGATGAGGGGGGAGGCATATGCACTTGGGAAGGGAGAGAAAGTATGAAAATTTAAGCAGAAAAAAACTGGTTATATCTATAGCATTTTTTTATTGTTTTAATTATTTATTGAGCCTTCACTAGATTTTTTTTAAATGAAAAAATGCAAAATGGTGAAGCTACGTGAATGTTTGTCTAATTATCAATAATAAATCTATACTTATGGGAGGAAGAGTATTAGAATTTAATTTTCAAACTTAGAACACAGACGCATATTATGAATTTTCAACGTCGAAGACTTGTTCATCATTGACGTTTTATACAGATTTATCGTCTACAAAGTAGGTACTCTGGGTGTACTTGAGTCGTGATTAATTGAAATTTAATTGAATTTTCAGTTCAAACATCGATCGAACAGCCATCGAAGCTTAAGACCCATCCGATTTTCGTGTAATATAACATTAATTATATTACTTTGGGAGAGTCTTAACTTTCAACATAATAGTTTTAGTCGCAGGGTTATAAAACTCGATATAACTGTACATTCAATCAAACTAGTCACCGTCGATAAATAACCGTCAATTTAGCTCAACGAAAACGATAAAAAGAAATAGTCAATTATTCGTTTCTTATCCATCGAAAATCCATAAACTTTTTCAGTGTTTCAATAATGCCATAATAATGTGATTAATTTTATCGGTTTGTCCAGTTATTTCGAAATTTCGTAGATCATCGATCGTAAACTGTTTAAAAAAATTCGAAAAAAATGAATAAACATAAAAATTGTTTTTCACGTAGGATTCGATGGCTTCCACGACATATTCGAGAAATCTCGGGTTGAGACAAAGGTGATATAAATTCCAATACATTATACGAATAGCGAAGACGATATCGAATGTCCATAGGCGTAGGAGTGACGGTTGAAAAGTTATCGACGAACGTTGAACGTTATGCTGGGCGACGACTCGAAGAGGATCCCACAAGGATAGTCGATACTCCAATACAATGTTTTCTCGTAAAATTCCACTTTCAAGAATGTCCAAAAAAAAGGTGGCCCATAAAATCGGTGATTTCGTTGATGCTGCTATATCGAAACGCGTGTAACGTGAAATTTAAACGCGTGTGATTCTGTGTGCCTGTCTATGTATTTATCATACAGTCTGTTACGATTTTTTTGTAAAAACAAAAAATGTTCTCGTTTTTTTTCAATATAATATCACACAAATAAATAAATGTTTTACTCCTTTCAAACTTTTCCATTAATTGACGCAGGCCAAGGCATTAAAAGAAAAATCAGAAAAAAATATAAAAATTAGTTTTATATATTTCCGAACCATGTAAATGGTGGGAAACTTAAATTTTTTTTCTCAAGTCAACTAGGGACCACCGTAATAATTTATTTGTGTATATATGTATTAAACTATGGATACGGGTCGATGTTTGTGTGTGTTTTCGATGTGCGAATGACTGGAGCTGAAAATGCAGGTAGGATAGGAACGGGGTGGAGGTATGTACATATCTAACATAACCCATCGCGCGTCCTCATGGCACACGGTGTACGTGTCGAACCCCCGGGGCGCCACTGCACCATCTCGCACGGCCATTCGCATCGGAGATCGCCGTCAGATCGGGCCTTGATTAAAATCCGCGAGTCTCCGATATATATACGAACCACCGAACTTTATCCTCACCTCTATATCGTACCCTCTTCCTTGTTCATCTCGTCTCAACCTCTCTCTCTCTCTCTCGCTCTTTCTCTCTCATTCTCGTCCTCTCCTTCGTCTCATCCGCTACAACGTGCTATATTCGTCCAACCTCGTCGTCCTTCCTCCTTCGCGCGTTTCATCGGCCACGCCATAAATACCATCGATATTGCGCGGCCGGACTATCCTCGTCCCGATATCTACATGCACCTGGATCCAGTGGATCTCACGAGATCGTTTGATGAAGAAAAAAAAATGATTTATAATTTTTTCCATTGTCCACCTTTTTTCAGACGACAATTAACATTTTTTGTGGTTTTACTATTCTTAATAATTGACTGTAAGGTCGGGGAGCGTTTCGATTCCTTTTAGTTTAGATAGGTGAGCTCGAGGATGCAATTTTTTGGTACGTAGGAGCGTTTTTTATGAATGTCGATCTCTTGGAATTAAAAAAAAAATAAACTATGTAGAGAAGATTTGCCATTTTTATTTTTAATTTACATATAATAACTTCGCCGATGCATCGAAGTTGCATACACGATTGCATCGTGGGAATAATGCATTTTTTTCAGTTTGAGAGCTACTGGACTGGTTCGAACGGGATAAACATGGTGAACGTATACAGAACCGATGGAACGGTGTGTTCGGTAAAGACCGGAGCTCCCACTGTGGTGGTGGTGGCGGAGGTGGGTTCAATTAGGGACGAGTCAAAGAGTTATTTATTGGCTGTTAAGCTCTGGTACCGGGACCCCCTGCGAGACCCGGACTCATTTCATACGCTTAACCGACCAGATATACGCATGCGCGAGAATATCACTGATCCACCGTTCAGAATCGGATTTCGTTCGTCGTGAATCACGATACTCCACCGTAGCAAACGTTTTATTTTCATTTTATTTTTTTTTATTTTTTTTATTTTTTTTAATCGGTGTCGATTATAATTATTACCCGTGCTCGAGCGGCCGATCTTCGAAATGCACGATCGTGATATTTAATGAAACCGTCGTTAAAAAATTCACTACGTACAATAACGTATGCCATACACACGTCGTAACTCACGACCCTCGAGTAATTTGACATGGAAATTCGAATGAACGTGATAACAAAATGGAAAAAAAAATTTTGAACAAGTGCGAGTAGGACTCGCGTCTTCGGCTTATCGTCGAGTTATTATTATCGTACATAATAATATTATTAATGTTAATGTGGAAGTATTAATTATATTATTATGTAATATTAATATGGAAAATAATTCAGGTTTTTCGCATTCGACAGTAGACCACTGCACAAGCATCATAATCACCATTGTTTCTACGTTCTATCGTTATTTTTCGGAGCATTCGAATATAACGAGATGCAAACACTATCTCAAATCCCCCCTCCCTCCCCAGACACACAGGGTCAGACCCTCTTGTAAGAGAAGTCAGAAGCAACTATTTTTTTCCGCAGATAATAATCGTCTCCTCAGAAGAGTCGAATGTTCCTTTTTTTTTGTTTACCGGAAAAAAATGTATTTGGCTCATAATTATGTTGGTTCACTACTCTGCAGCTTCGGTTAACGTTTTTTTTTTGTAACTAAATTATTGATATTTAAATCCAACTGATAAACGACGTCTCGTTTCAATTTAAGAAAAATATTCGACAATTCGATAATAATCATCAGCTAGACCGAATTTCAGACTCTCGTCGTGTCGCATATTCCGCAACTTCTGGTCGAACGTAGAATGCTAAGCTCGAGAATGACAGGATTCAGTCAGACACGTCGTTTAACACTCGGACGAGGAATTCGCACGGACGGTTTCGGTTCTACCGATCGTCATTATTCGTCTCTGACATGCAAACAGACGATCGCTCGGGCCACGTGCCTGCATTTACTCTCGAGACAGGGATTCACGGGTCATCAACAAGACGAGTTCTGATCTCCGTCTCGCTCTCTCTCTCTCTTTCGTTACTCACAATGCATGAACAAAAATGTTCCACCCAAGCGATTTAATGAAAATTCCATCATTGACAGAAACGAATAATAGAAATTATTATTATTGATTCCGATTTGTTTTCGGGCCAATAAATTTTTATTTCGTATGATACTTTGGTAGAGTGTGACCTCATTTTCACAGTTACATTCTCAAAGACTTCGATATTGAACTCTTGGTTAAAGTTCGAGACAGAGTTCTACATTACCGATTCTATTGGATATCAAATATATTTGTTTCTCTTATTTATTTATATATATACATTTTTATATTGATTAGACATTGTTCTGTCAACCCATCGAGAAAAGATACTACAAGGTACAATCAAAGACTTTCTATCAAATTACGATTATCGTGAAAATAAAAAAAATCACTGTTTAACAACGAAAAAAAAGGTAACCAAGATTCTCGTCGATCACGAAAACAAACGAATGAGAAGAAGTAGTGAGGTGACGGAAAATCCTTCAGTCGTACTGTCGAGATGTTTGTTCGGCGTCAAGGCCGTGACTACTGGTCGCCCGATGGGTCCGTCTGGTCGCGGAGACTCGAGCCGTCCGTCGCACGGGTGCGCTCACTCGTTGGCGCCATCGACAAAAGAGGGTCCGAAGGATGAGGGTCCGAAGAATGAAATTATCGTTGAAAACGACGAATGCAAAGAGAGAGAGAGAGACCGGGCGAATACGAGAAACGAGATAACCGAAATGGCAAAAGAAAGAACAAAATAAAAAAGGAAAGAAAAGAATAAGGTAAGACCGGGAGGCGCACATGGGTTGTAAAGGGTTATACGGGGGGGACCCGGTGTGTGGTATACGAGAGGTGAACGAAGTTGGCGCGCACCAAGCGAGTGAATGTTGAAGTGGCCTATCGCGGTAGATATAATTCTTTGCGTATCACGGTAGCCATTGGTGAAACACGTTGTATTCTCTTTAGTCTTTTGCCCGAGCCGCATGAGCCAGGGAACTTAAGTTGCGGCCGTACAACCAGCCTGCCCACAGACGCACTCACACGCATATTTGTCCGTGTGTGCAAAATGATTGCAAAGCCGATGCATATTCGCTCGTGCTTGTGGGAGAGCCATGGTGGCTCTCGTACACGACGAAGACACGCGGGGAACCGCACAACAAACGTCGGTCCGTGTGTATTCTTGGATTGACGAAGAACCCGGGAAGAGGATGGCGAAGTTATGGCAGGGGGGAAAAGAAGATGGCAAAAGAGGCGGATGAAGGAAGAATGAGGGAAAGAACGGGTGGAGAATATAACCGAACAATAAGACCCGAGATTGCTGACGGGCCCCCGAGAGGTTGGCGCCATTCCGTGATTACCAATTTGGAATTACTTTTTGCCGTTGGTCTTCTTCTTTCTCGGACCGTTCGTTTCACTCTATTTCTCTCTCTCTCTCTCTCTCTCTCGCTGTTTCTTTCTCTATCGCCGTCCGGCTCGGTCACTACGTCTCTGTGTTGTACTCACTGGGGGATCGTCATTAGCTCATGGTGTCCTGGACCCCGTCGAAGAGACGCGATGAACGCAGGAAGGGATCTATCAGTCTCTGAAACGGATCCTTCAGTTTCAACGCCAAACAGATTCATTCAGGGCGAGTGTGCGCACTAAGCACTCCTGAATTATGTTAAACAGTAGTGATGAAAGATATTGAACCAAATGTGTGACATTTAGCGGAGTTATGCCTTCTAAATTGTTCATAAGCTAGGAATCAGCTTATTGAAAATTCCTGGAACTAACGGTCAAGCAATTCATCATAAAACCGTCATCAAAGAGTTTGCCTTGAATAAAATTCACGATACGAAACAACGTTGTGCGGAGCCCAGCAACAAAGTGTGTATATATATCACTTGCGTGGTAATGCAAAATGCCATTCGCAGTTGTATCGTGGCAAACGAATCCGGTGTCTGGCAACCGGTGAAAGATATCAACAGAACCGACCGAAAAAATTCTGATGTTTCATAGCGCCACACAGCCAAGAGGAACCCAAGATATACGGTAGTTGCCAAGACACTGATTGAATTGAAGTAATATCAGGAGCAGTGAGTAATGGGCATTGAAGATTCAAATGTCGGTGGTGTGGGTTTCGCTCTTTCTCTCTCTCTGTCTCGGGGTTTTAGCGCGGTTGGTAGCGTTGTCAGTGATATTCCTTCGACCGTGAGGGGGTTAGGGGGAGGAGGGGGCAGGCCGCCTTCGTACGTGTGCGCGAATCAGATAGTCCGTAGTCATGCCAGGTGATTATATCGCATTATATGAGAAGTCTGCTACTGTGTACCCAACCCTCAAGGATACACCCGTCATATCTCAGCTCTCTTCTCACCCACACACACAAATTTCGCAACGTCGATGAATAAATTTTGACCGTCGAATTTGCTGGGCACAATCGGTCAACGTTTTGAACATCCAATTTATCGTTGTTCAGTCTCGACACTTCATCAGACACACATGTGACGTTTGTTTCGACCCCGGGCTTCCGATGAATTATGACTTCGATGACTGGTATGCACTATAGTGGGATTTAGTGCATAGGGTGGAAGGACAATCGTTCCATCGTTATTTTTTTTATCTAAATTACAATTAAACCAAGTTTATAATCGAATGTATTGTAAACTTATTTAAATTTGGGAGGGAGGAGGAATGTTTGTTGAAGAGATGAAAGCCTGGATGTTGGTTTTCGATGTGTGGAGAGCTGATGCTGTTTTCCAGTGGTCAGTGAGGATAGTCTTATGGCTGAGGCGTGTGGATGGGTTGCGTTTCATCGGTAATATTCCGTGGCCATGTACACGAGTCAATAAGATTCCGTCCGGACGTGTGAGAGTGTGCGGACTACCCGGGTGGTCCAGAAGTTTCATCGTCGGGCGGTGCGAGAGCGACGGAGCACACACATCGTCCCGGACGAAGAGAGGGGCCCCCAGAGGCTATGGGCAGTAGCCTCGTGGGCTCGTAGGAGCATCAACGGTAACCACCATCGACCGGTCGTCCCTTTATCTCTGCATGACGCGAAAGACAATATGTTTCGCCCTCGGCATCTGATTGATACGCGATACCTATCCACCAACTATCGCTACACCCCTACCGTGTCCAATCTTATACACGGTGGCCCGATTTTACACAGCGATAACGCGAACGACGTTGAAAATATTGATGTTACTATTTTTTTGTTGGCTATTATAGTTTGATTGAGAAATTTATTTCTATTATTATTACCGACAGAATTATTCACAAAAAAAAGCATGAAAAGCTTACGTCACGTTGACGAGTCAATCAAAGACAAACGTCAATGACATCTTTTGACCGAATACATTGACTCTTCGCGAGGTGCGCAATATCGTCCCACATGAAAATTACACACCTGTCGTTTCTCAACTTTCATCTTCGATGATTCGCGTGAGTCACGCTAGCGAATCAAAAACCGGCAATGTTCGCTCGAGTCTTAACCGCAACAATTACAAATGCAGACGAAAACGTTGAAGCATTATACAAAACCCAACCATTGTTCCAACCGATAAACCGGTTTAGCCGCGCTTCCTTCCTTCCTACGTCGGCGACTTTGTAAAAAATAATTCCACGCACACACACACACACGGACACAGACAAGATAAGTCCGGAAGCAAATCTCCCCGCGGTTCCCCACAACTTGCCTCGCACACGTGAAACCCGTGGCGGGTCGTACAGCCTGCACCTTAAACATCTATATACACATATATATAAATATATGAATGTATATATGGGGAAAGTCGCCTCAACCCGAATGGGTCAAGACCCTCAGCCCTTCAGAAATGGTCGTCAATTTGAAAATTTTGTTTTTTTTCAACCAGCAAACATTGTGATATTTGAAGTTTCTTTTCAATTAAAAATAGTTCAAAAAATAAATATAAACAATAAAGACAGCATTTTAAAATTGTGAAAAACAAATCAGGGGATGGTTTTGGGTTACACAAAACTGAAAAAAAAAAAACAAAACAATCGACGACGATTTTTTTATGGGGCCGAGTGGTTTCGATCCATTCAAATTGTGGCGCCCTTCCTCATATGCATATATGCGCATATATATATATTTATATGTATACCGGCAATAATGATATGTGTGTATTTCCCATGCCACGGCGCATACCTCCAGCCCATACAAACCCTCGTATCCCGTCGTGATTACACGGTATCGGTATCTCACAATGCGAAGAAGAGATTCCTTCCTCACCCCCCTCCCCTCCACCTCCTGTCTCGCCAACCCCCATACCCTTTCGTTCGTCCGTCGATCTCGTCCACACCCACATCGCACACCGGATCCCCATCGTTCGGTCGTTCTCCCGACGGATTTCGTGGTTACCTGCGTTCGCCAGGATGCGCATGCGCATTCACGTGTGGATGTTACACACTGAATTAACGGTTGTATTGACGAGGAATACCTGTTGGATGCACAGGGACGTCTCTTTACTCGTCGCACGGAAGACGAGACGAAAGAGGGGACTACCTTCTTCCACTCCCCCCCCCCTCCCCCCGCCACCCGCGAAGGGTGTGTCGCGACGTATGGATGAATGGTCGGCTATCTTATTGAGCTATCAATGGCCCTGACATAACCCTTTGCCATGGGCCAATACACAAACACAAACACACACACACACACACACACAAAAACACACGTGCGCACGCACATGGACAATTTTCTCTTTGATCTTCACCGACCGCCCCGGTGCGCGGCTGTTCGCGTAAATATATGTTGCGCATTATATGACTCGGTTGCACTTATTATTTGTTCTCTTTCGCAGAGGTCTCTTGCACCACCACGCTTACTCTTATCCATCAGCGGTTCTCACTCGGTCCATCGATCGGAAATCATTGTTGTTTCGTTTTTTTTTTCTTATTTCGTCTGTTTTCTCATTTTTTTTTTTATTTTCGTAAAATGTCTGGTTTTTTTTGTCGTTGGACATTGTTGTACTTCCGGTTTGGGGTCTGTGCGGTATTCGTCCTTGACGGTCGAGGAGCGTCTTGCGTTCTTGATTTCTTTCCTGACGGATTTGGAGCGTGAAGCCTTTTTCTTGGGGGTTTTTTTTTATGGTAGGATTTGTATGGTGGCCCCGGGAATCAAGACGTCTGTCTTTGCGGTGACTTGTCACCGGATGAGAAAAAAAAATTGGTTCATAACTTACCATTGATTTGGTATTTTTTTTTTTAATGAAACTTTTACTTTCTCATAACTCATGGCCGGATACTTGAAAATGTGATTTTAAGTGATTTTTCAAGTTTCGAAAACGTTTTCGTATTTTTTCTCGAAAAGCTGAGGCTTTTTAACATGGAAAATTTGATCGAAACTATTTTTTTTCCATTGGAATACATTTGAGAAATTAAAGTTACAAAAAGATCACTGATAGCGAAGCCAATAAGCCCGTTCCCCGTATTGACCTTTCGAAGCATTGGCAGCATTGCCCGTTATACATTTTTGTCGTTTCATAAACATTGATAATTCTAAATTTTGACTCTCACCCGCCATGGGGACTCCCATAGTGTCTTGTGAACTTCCGTGGAAAAAGGTCGCGTCGTGGCTCTTGTCCGTTGCGCTCGAGATGAAAGTGCTCGAGGGCGAAAATCTACCGAATGGCTATTACGGGGACGCCTCGCGGATACACCAGCGCGCATCGAGCGGGGTACACAACGACTCATAAACAAAGCCAATAAAATATTATGTACGCGGATGGAACATCGCGAGATGCAGCCTTGGTGAGGCTGCGAATGGGGGGATGGGGAAGGGGGGGGCAGTCGAGGGTCGACAGAAGCTTGAGATACACCCCATCCGTGGTACGTATCGCGAGAGTAAACGCGGTGAGGGAACGGTGCTTACCGGGACCTGGGTTCCCGCAGACTAAGACCCGTGCTGGCCCGGACAACAGTGTGGCCGTTCTTCAGGGTCTCGTGTGTGCCTGCACACCCGAACCCCGACGTAATAACAGCCGCAACGCATAATTGCCAGAACGATTGAATTTCTATATTACCGCGAAGCTTTGAGCGGCAAGACTTATGGCCCTTGGAAGACTCCAACGGTCCCGGTAGTTTATATATATACATATATATATATTGTGGTGGTCGTTAAAAATTAAATCTTTGGCGTCGGCCCTCAGAAAGTTTGTTTTTGATGGAAGAAAACGAGGACGTGTTTATTTTTGCGAAAAAAATGATAAAAACAGGTGCCGAATCATGATCAAAGTTCGACCATTTTTTTTTAATATTCTCAAAATTTGAACATTGCCTGCATCTTCGCTGTGACCTTACTATCACACCTTCGACCCCAACAGGGTATCTGCGTTTATCGTGAATTAGTGAACTTATAAATCACAAATGAAAAAACTCCATCATTAGACGAGATCTAGATTAGAAAGTGTTTCATTAATTCATCAACGAATTATTATTTTATTGTGGATCGATATTCAAGTGAGGCTACGCATATATATATGTCGTGTGCAGCTCCGTTATGACTCTTTTATCATTTACCTTTGACCTTAACAAGATAATAAAATTCCAAAATTCATAATTTGTAAATAAAACATTCTCGATTCTCAGATAAAGAAAAAATACTTCGATGATGTTTATAATCGTTTGATTGAAAAAAATTTGAAATTATTTTTTCCGATCGATTTTGCGCTGGATTGTCGCAGACTGGAATTGGCACAAAATTTTCGCGTAACGAATTCGACGGAACGTTGATGCCCGAAGAGAGAAAGAGAGAGAGAGATACGGACGGTCTTCACGCGTGAACCGATCCGGTGGATCCGAGCCAAGATACGAAATGAGAAAAGAGAAAATTTTCGAAAGAGCGAGAGAGAAGATGAGCTTTCGCGGACCACGGCAATGAGTTACCGGGCGGGCGGGCCAAAGGGGGGGGGATGGGGACTATAACGCATCCGGTGATATACTGCTGTATCCTCGGTATCCCATTTGGCAGACGCAGATATATTACACGCATTTTCCCGGGTACGACGTGAATTTATTTATTTCTATAATTATCGCTTGCATCGGATATACAATCGTTAATACGTACGAAAACATTTTACGGTTGACTGTACTTTGCGTTATAAATGATAAACACACGCGGTATATCGTCTAGATCGGTCATTGCGGGGACCGATCGGATGTGTCTCGAAATTTTTCGAATTTTTTCAATGTTTCGACGGTTTAAATATTTCTAGAACGCATATTTATATATAGATAGGTATACATAGGTCACGATTAAAAAAAAGTATATACTTATGTGACACGAATATTTTGTCGTTTCCTTGATATACGATTGGAAAAACTAATTATTCAAAAAAATAATATGATATTAAAAATATATTGAGAATTAATTTCTTATTCAGTTCGATTGTTTTCACAATTTATTTTTAAGGACATTCGTGTGAATCTCGAACGGAGAATTTATGGACGATCGTTGTTGTTGCATAACAGCCGGTAAGTTCGTGTGAGTATTGCGATATTGAAACATCGGTGCGACTATAACAGTCGTGACCCGGAGGCGTTGGAAAATACGGTACCGGTCGTTGGGATTTGTGCATATGTGTGTGTGTATGTGTGTGTGTGTGTGTGTGGTGCATACCATAACGCATGTTCCGAAGTGTGTGTCGAGCCTCAGCAGAAAGGGTTACGGAAGGCCGAAGAACCGGGACGAGAAGTGAGGTTTGAACGAGTAATGCCACGAAGAGGTGAGGGAGATGCAGGGGAGGAGGAGGTATGACCAATCAATTACTAGTAGTGCAGCGGCCCCACACACAGCACCGATGTTACCGGGACCATTACCTTTCGCCCGCTATACACCTTTCCAACCATATTCGTCCGATGCACGCTCACACGAAATTCGACCACCGACCGAGTACCGGACAACGCAGTCTTCCACAAACTACTCGCAAACTCTTATCCATTAATTTATATTTTACACGATATTAATTACCATATTTTTCAGTTATAAATAACGATCACATATTTTTGTTTTGTTTTTATTTATTAAATCTTTTTCATTATGAAAAATAATTTCCATCGCCTGGATTTTTGTTTTAATTTCAAACTTACAAATTATTCGAAAATTTCGAGAGAAAGTGTACGCAAAATCGAAGTTTCGAATTTTCGAGCAATGGACTTTCGCAAGGAGTGTTTTGGATAGGATTTGTCCCCCTGAACACAATAAAACAAAGATATTTCGATCGGACCAATGGAAAAAAAGTTATGGCCAAAAAACCATTTTGTTCGATTTAAAAAAAAAAGGTGGTATAAAACGGTTTGTACGACCGGCAGTCGGTTAATCTATTTCGGTCATTTTTCAGGGTGCGTCGCAATATTAGTCCCGATAAATCAAATCAAACACGATGTTAGGGTGCGTGTGGCAAACGCGTACGGCCACACTTCGTATTACACACGCGTGTGATATTACGTACACCGTGGACCACTGTGCTCGCGAGAAAGCGAAGCTTAAATCATCGGTAGGCACATAACGCATTGGGAGGATCAGAGGAAACCCCTCGAGCTTTATCACGGTTGTCCGGCAATGTTCAGCTGCAGTGAAGTGCATGTTTACAAAGAAAAATCCCAAATTCTTACAGATTTTGTTTCCCATTATTTTGGCGGCTGTCAATTAAAGTATTCTCCGTTTATTTCGTTTTCTTTCATGAATAATTTTTTTCACATGCTTACGCTGTTGAAAAATATATTAAAAATCCGTTTGTAACTTAAAATTGTCTCAGCCTTTCGATAACAGTATGGAAAATTTGTTCAAAAATTTTGGCAACGGCCGAAAAACAGCTTTTTATGTTTCAAATATTTAATAGATTATCTTTAATATATTTTTTAACATCGTCATCATGTGAAAAAAGTACTCGAATAAAAATGAAAACGAGATAGATGAAAAATACCTCAATTGACAACTGCCAAAATAATGGGAAAAAAAAATCTGAGTCGAAATCTGTTGAGGGATGGAGTTCAACTGCGAGGCACACACCATCGGTCTCCACCTACGCGAACGGATTCCTCGGACCGCGACCACGAAGACGACCGAGCAAGAAGAAGAAGAAGACGGGCGAAGAAAAAGAAAACAAGTAATAAGAAGAATGAGAATGATAATAATAATAATAATAATAAGAGGGAGAAGCGGTTCTCCACGGTTCTCCAGCATGCGTCGCGCTTAAATAAGCCATAGCCATCGCATGGTGAATCGGGGGACGTCGGGTCGTGACACGAGGCGCGGTTGTCGCCCAGCGGACACCCCCGATGCCGACACTCCCGCATAACGTGTACGTACAACATGGCAAATATACATAGCGAACCAACGGTGAACCTCGCCACACACACACGCACACACGAGCATAGCTTGTATATGATACTCATATTCAATACATACAGCAGCGATGGTTGCCGCGGGATGGTCGAGCAAGGAGTAGACGGGAAAGATGTTTCGCTGATTTATATAAGGCGCACCGAGCTTTTGCGCGACCGTAACCGTCGGGGCGAAGAACGGAAGAGAACGGTGAAATTTGGCGACGGAGATAGAGAGCACACCAAACTTCAAGTAGATACATACCGACAAACACACTAACACACACACACACACACACACACACACACACACACAGGAGCAAGTGTCGTTACGCTTGTGCTTGCGAAATAGAGAAACCGACGAAGGTTTTCACTGGAAAATACGGAAAAGTAGCGAAACAGTAACGACTACATCACGAACGACATAATTTCGATGCACCCACCGCAAACGTTTCGGACGTCGTACTTCGCGAAGAGGGCGGAGGGAGGTGGGGGGTGGAAACATCATCGCGAAATTCCGCGAAAGTTGTCGTTGACGACGCTTGTCTCGACCCTGGGGGGAAAAAAAACGATGGTGAGAAAGCACGGCCGCTCGACGGAGATGAGCGGTGGGCCTTCCGAGGTGAGAACACGAAGAGAACGAGCGAGACAAATGCATTATGAGGTTGATTAATTTCGGAGGGAGAATGGAAATGAAATATTGACGAATTGTGGAAAGTTTGAGGTTATTTGATATGGGGGATATTTTTGAGGGTACAGCTTTGCCTGTTGTTTGTTGATTTTTGTTACAAACATCCCCGATGTCCGAATGTCGCGACTAGAATTAGAAGACCGAAACTATACAAAAATGACAAAAAATAGAATAAGAAATTTAAAAAAAAAAATCGTTCCTCGGTTAAATCGAGGAATGCATGTGCGACGACAAGACGGGCCGTGGATTCGCAAAGATGAGACGGACGAGGGTGTAAGATGGAGGATTGTGCGCAGATGAATGCGTATTTGCTCGGTTTGTTGGGTGTCGTTGTCGTTGTTGAAGACTAAAGCACGGTGTGGCAAAGGAGGGGTGAAGGGGGAGGGTATAGTCACGGGGGTGAATAAGCTGGAACGTCGTCGACGTCGTCGTCGAAGCGACGAGTCGGGAGAAGGAGGAGGTGAGGAAGCCAACATAACCAAGAAGATGGCCAATGCGCCCAACACGGGGTCCGCGGGGCATATCGCCCAAGCGTCGACGATGCGACGCGCGGAGTTTGCAAGCGGGCACATGCACACACACACACGCACGAACGTAGACACCGGCACCTGCTTCTCGGTCCATCATGCCGTGTGTCACCCACGCTACTTTACCGCACTGCGAACCGTGTTATGCGCATCTGCACCGAGAGACAAGGCACTCTACGACGGATACGCCGCGAGAACCCGGATTCTACACCGTCAATCGGGAGAAAGATATACCCGACCGAATTTTCGTCCAACGATACTCCTACGTTACCCAAGAAATTCGTTGCAATGTTCGGGAGGCTCCTTTCCGACTGCCTATTCATTTTCCATTCACTTTTTCGTTTTTCACAACGTTTCGTGCGCATGCGCGCGCCCGCGCGCGAGCTGGTAGCGAGATTCACGTGACAGATATTTAGTTGCGTCGCGAGGCACGCGATGGTTCGCAGTCGCGAGAAAACGGATTCGATGGTAAATCGAGATATATAAACGTACAATGTTCGAATGAGGATTGTTGAGTTGGATACTGTTTGGATATTTCGAGACTTTGGGAGACGGACCGTTGAGAGGTTGAGGCTGAGCGACGATGGATATCCTTGTTTTGGATATGTTGAAATGTCATGGAGAGCATTGAGAGTCGAAGATTGATAGTTTTGTTGAAGGTCAATGAGAGCTAAGGTTTTTCGAGTAGTTTGTTTCTTTCTGAGGAATGGTTTTTATGGACGATGATTTGGGTGTGGGAGTCGAAATTCTGAACGGTGAATGTTCAGAACACTGAATTTTCAGGACGGGCTAAGCTCAGGACGATCGATGTTCAGGGCGATCGAAATTCGAAGCAATTAATGTTCATAACTGAGGATTAACGATTTTAACGAGACTGGTTTGTTATCAGGACAAGCTGGAAATGAGTTCAGTTGGAAGACCGTGTTCAGAATAATGTTCACCATGACTTGACTCACGCATCTGAGTATTTGCTATTAGGGTAACGCGACCGAGAAAGCAACGCGACGGCCACGACGACGCAGACTCTCGTACGCCTACTTACCGCCGCATAAATCAGAATTATTACGAAGCTATTAGCGTTCCGGAGTAACACCGGTACGGTGTCCTTCGTGTGCCGCGTGCCCGTGCCCGGGTTGTATATATATATATATGTATATATAGGCCCGGGTTTGCGGGTTCGAGCCATATAGCCAATAATTAATCATTTTGCTCTAGGCACCCACGTTGCCTATGTGTATGACCCGACACGCACATTGTCACACATTGCGAATCTCCTCACCTCTGACAACACCCTTACACACATACACACACATATTTGTATGTCCTACACCCGGTATATCTGACTAGGTGAGCTTTATTATAGAAATAGACGTATGAGTCGTTGGAAATTAAATGTTTAGCGTCTGCCCATAGAAATTTTGTTTCTAACGAAAAAAGACTAGGACTTTGTTATTTTTGTTTTGAAAAAAAACGATAAAAACAGGTGCCGAATGAGGATCAAAGTCAGTTTTCGAGATGAAGGTGTAGTTTTTTTTCGAATATCTCATGAAATAAGCGAATTTGGAAGAAGAACCACGGAAATAATTGTATGGGGAATACGATTCTCCATTAAAAAGGTTCTCATGATTTTTCACGAAAAATAAGTACGAAGTGGCCTTATTCGAAAGAGAAAAGGTCACGTCTGGGAAAAGCTCGGGTTCCTTCCATCGTTACCCAACTCATCCGCGCGGTGGAATCCGACTTAGGGAAATATAATATAAGTATATGTATCACGTACCGACGGATGAGTTGATCCGGGTTTTAAGACCCTGGCGCGGGGCGTGCCCTTCACTCTCCACGAAGCTCGGTGGCGAAGCTCACCACGTCAATGTCATCTGCTCGAGCTTCATATCCCTTCCAGACTTATCGGACGTTGCACACCCAACCGACCGAACCTCTCTTCTCTCTCCACTCTCATGACGTTTCGACTAATTTCTCAATCTCTTTCTCATTTCTCTTTCTCACTGTCTCTGTCTCTGTTTTCATATATAGTCGCGGATATCCTTGTCGGACAGTCGCGACTTTGCGACCATCGAGTAACAAAAACGTGGTGCCCACCTTTGAGACTAAGCTTTTTAGCCATGTTAACATAGTTTTATCAAAATAAACTATAGGGGAAAGAGGGGTGGCAACGGACAGTTTTCTATTTTTCTAATTACGCCGCAAATTAAGGGCGAACTAATAATCGAAACTGCACAAATATTATTACGAAGATGTATTTCAATAGAATGTCGTACAAGAGAAATGATAAATTATCTGTAACTTGAAAAAAAATTATTATAAACTTTGGCTTGAATTCGGTCTCTCCAGAAACGTAGCGGGTAGCTCCAGCCACGGTGATAATAGGCGTTGGAATCGATTTTTGGCGACACAAACGTCCTTGTTTCATGGTCTTAACATGTTTCTGTAATGTGGTGCGAGGTATCTTGTTTCGTTCAGCGCCAGCTTCCTCAGAAGACTTACGTTCAAGGTGTACCTTTTTCTACGTTGAGCGGGACGTAATCGTGTCTCACATGAATAAGTATTGACGTTTTCACGACCGAACACAAAGACGAGTCGAGCTCTACTAGTTTCAAAAACGTAGTGCCCACATTTTATAATTACGCCGCAAATTGAGGACGGAGTAATAATCGGAACTGCACAAATTTTATTACTGAGATGTATTTCAATAGAATATCGTACAAAAGAAATGATAAATTATCTGTAACTTGAAAAAAAAAAAATTATTATAGACTTTGGCTTGAATTCGGCCTCTCCAGAAACGTAGCGGGTAGCTCCAGCCACGGTGATAATAGGCGTTGGAATCGATATTTGGCGACACAAACGTCCTTGTTTCATGGTCTTAACATGTTTCTGTAATGTGGTGCGAGGTATATTGTTTCGTTTAGCGCCAGCTTCCTCAGAAGACTTACGTTCAAGGTGTACCTTTTTCTACGTTGAGCGAGACGTAATCGTGTCTCACATAAATCAGTATTGCCAGTTTAGTCCGGTTGGTTAATACCAGCGATACAAAAATTAACTGGCACCCACCGGAAGGGCGGGTGTAGAGACGGAAATGCGTAGCCGAAGGTGACGTGTGTACGAGATTAGGTAAGTTCTCGTGGGTTATCGATCGTAACCGTTTGGCTACCGAAGAAATGCGTCACAGATTTATCCGGTCAAATTTCGTTCATGATTATATATGACAGATCATACATAATTATATATGTTTATATATGTCCATTTTTTTCCGGGTTCTGTAATGTGGTGCGAGGTATCTTGTTTCGTTCAGCGCCAGCTTCCTCAGAAGACTTACGTTCAAGGTGCACCTTTTTCTACGTTGAGCGGGACGTAATCGTGTCTCACGTAAATCAGTATTGACGTTTTCACGACCAAACACAAAGACAAGTCGAGCGCTACTAGTCGCAGGTTTCTCGTAGGACACAAAAGAACACAGGAAAATGGAAACATTGATATTTTACCAACGTCCATATATGAGTTCAATTTGATTTACCAAACTGCTTACCTTTTTCACACAGTCGATCTGAATTTTTTCCAACAGCAAATTCACTTCCTCGAATGGAAAAATCTGAAAAATAAAAAAATAAAACAACTTTAATCACGTCCCAAAAGCAATGAACAATATCCGAACATAAATTTCGAGTTTCTTGATATATATTCATCGCTGAATCAAAGTTCACTTTGAACATCAAGACACATCTGTCCGACGATTTTACGTTGGAGAAACAACTAGAGCATGCATAGACGGAATAGCGATAATTGTCATCCGCAGACGTGTAAATTACCGGCGCGGATATAAATGTCAATACGACAGGCGTCTGGATGAGCAAAAGTGGTATCTTTGTCGTAGCGAAACGCACCAACGTTCACGGTGGATGGCAATATCGCGAGAAGGAAAGAGATGAAAAAAAAAAAAAAGGTCTGAGAATTGTGCACGGCCGTTTCTGTCGAGCGTCTCTTCTTGGCAGTATATGAAAAGCGCGCGCGCGCGCAGGCGCACGGCCCGGTCGCGGCTAACCAAAGTGAAATCATTAGTTTGCTTAAATCAATGCGCGCGTAAATGTCCGAGTTATTTATGCCCCGTCATTACGAAGACGTCTCCTCCTCACCTTCTGCCTCAACGTCTATTCCCCCACCGAAGAAAAAGGTCCCTGTCTCGCTGTGGCTCGCGAGATCTTCACCCATCCTTCGCTCTCTCACTGCAAAACAATATCTTCCAAGTGCCACGTGTGTGCGTGTGTGTGTGTGTGTGTTGTGGTGTAGGTGCTGCGACTTCTCTGCGTCTCGGGCGCACCCGGGACCATCGCATTTACCCTCCGGAGACCGAAAGGTCCGCCCTCGGCCTCTCGGAGATTACGACCCCGCCTCGCTTCAAAATTTGCGTGGCCACAGTGTGTCTTGTAACCATAATATTCCAAGGATTGTTCGCATACAGTCAATGGTACAAGAGAGTCGTGAGCGCCACTCGAAGGATCCGGCGTCCGAGAAACGAAAGAACTACTAGGTAGAGGACTTGGGAAGGAAGAGTCTGAGATGCGTTTTGACTTTCAACCCGGTATCGAACGAAGAATGGATGTTATGAGAAGACAACGACCCGAAAGTTCCGAGACAATGATGGAGATTGGACTTTGAACCTAAGGTGTTGATCTTCACAAATAGTTTGTTGTTTTTTTTCAATTCTAGGAGACGACGCAGATCCGTAGTACATTTTCGCAACGACCTTGAAACTAACGTTGAGTGACGAGTGTTCGACAAGGGCTACTCCCGGTGTATCGCGTGTTCGTCATACCGGTCGGAGTTGTTCACGCTCCGGATCGAACGATCGTAAGAGCCGGGGTGAAGATTGACGGGGATCGTGATGGGATTGATCCCGTAGAAGGGGATCCGCAGTTGGGACGAGAATTCGAGCCCCCGTCGAGATTCGTACGGAATATCCTTCCGAATAGCCCGGGCCCTCGAACTTGTCGCGACAGGTGGCGTGACATAGGTTCGGATCTTCGATCCGGATCCGTCGAAACTGAGCACCCGTCCGTGAATGGTAATCCGGTTTCCATTCGGTACAGCGGGTACATTCGACGAAATTTCAATCGTTTTGAATTCGAACTTTGGTTGATATCATACTGATTTATTTTCTTTATTTCAGGTGAGCCGTTCCAGAGTAATTGATCTTTGAAGATATATGTGATATTATATGACAAACTTTTCCCGAGTGGTTCTCACCTCGTCATCGCGTGAAAAATTAGCGGGAGGCAGCTTAGGCTGCATCACATCGTGTCATTGTGCTCGCCTCTGGGACTCGCGAGCATCATCGCTCTACCGGGTGTCGCGATGGGATTGAAAACTGGCATCACAGTCTCGAGTAACGTACGGAACGATAATCAGGACACCGGGGGAATGGCAGAATGTCCGGATAACGTTCAACCAGTTTGAGTCACGTGCGTAACAAATGATTGCGCGTGCGCCAAACGTCTTCGGTCGATGTTGCCGCTACCGGTGCTCCCGGTTTTGCAGATCCTGCTGAGATCGTAAGTAGATGGTGGGCATACACGTACCAGCGCACGAACTTGTGTGCCGGTAGACGGGCACGGAAAGTGTTGGCCTGTCAGAGGGAGAGAAACGCATCGCGGCCGACGAGAACCGGACGAGTATCCGTTGGTGGTCCGGGGGCTTCGGACTCGAACATCGTTTGTCAAGTCGTCGATACGCAGATCCCCGGACCACGATTACCATATTTTAACACCAACGTTATTGGCCTCTGGCAACCGCGGGCTACCGGAATCTCAAAAGCACAACACACGTCTCGAGAAAAACCATAACTTTATTTTTCGTAAATCGAACGAGGATATTTTTTTATTTCTGTGAAAAATAAATGAAAAAAAAAACAGAAGCTGAGTCGTGATCAAAATTATTATTTTTTTCATAAAATTTCAGTTTTTTGAGAATATCTCATGAAATATGCAGATTTGGAAAAAAATGTTGAGACCAATTGTATAGGAAATTAAATTCCCTATAAGAAAGATTCTTATCATTTTTCCCGAAACATGTGTATTCACGAAGTTATTGAAGAAAAAAATAATTTGTGGAGTTTAGTAAAAATATTTTGTTATTTTTAAAATATATAAAAACAGATAAAATCTTAATAATTGATATATTATTACCAGATTGTATCTGAGATTGTATCCGATCGATGTATTCGTAATTATGTCTGATTTTCGTGTCCGAAACACGTGAAAAGATGAAACATAAACGTGTGAAGAATTTTGGAAGAAGAGGTGTGGAAATTTTGATATATCGAGATGAAGAGAAAAAAAGGAAAACCCCGGTAGCACAGTGTTGATGTATTAACGTGGGCCAGCATCCGGGATGAGTAGTCAATTTTCTTTTCAGCGACACCGGTTACATCGACAGCGCAGACGTAGACACTGTAGAACCATTTATAACCTGGTTGGCTGATAGATTCTGGACAAGGGATGCATAAGCCCATCGGGGTGCTGGACCGTTTTACAGGTTTTACCATCAACATCGAACACACACACACACACACACACACACACACACACACAAAAACACACACATACACACACCCGAAAACGTAAGTGGAATAACGTTCTAGCAGGCGTCGAAACTAATGGTCGTCTCGACGCCCCGTTGACCTCCTCTTCGCTTTCCAGTTACACCAAGTGACAAATTCCCCCTCTCTCGGCTGTAACACCACGATTTTCAAATCGTCAAACGTTTGATTAATCGTCGATGAAGAATAAGAAAGAAAAAATATAAAATTTGTCAAAGTCGTCGCTCGAGGCTTTTACGGTCTATCTTGACCGCGAACCATCGAATCTTTGATAGGTTCCACTGCCGTCTATTCTTTTCTACGTAACGATCATCTGGCCGAATACTCACCGAAATTACCAATTTAAAGATCATTAGAACACGCCATGAAAATAATTCGAATTTATAGTCTGGGAATTAACGGTGGCCATATTGGTTTATTTTTTATTGTCAAAGTAAAGATGGTTCTCGGATGTTTGATGAGAAAGTACTTGTGGGGACCGTTTTAGTCAAATTCTACGTGAATTCGAAATTTAATATTTATGAATCAATTATTCTAGATTGTAACACCTCTCAAATATGTATATACATAGTCTATATATAAGCTATATATGGGGACTGGGCATAGATATAAATTATAGATTATTTCTAAAACTTCTGGACCTAAAATTTAAAAAAAATCAAGAAATTTCGAGGTCCTCCGAATTTCCAGAAATTAATTTTACAAAATTATTATTATATATGGCCGACTGCGTTAATGCGATAAAAGTCCGATAGGTGGCCATGTGTAATACGCGGTACAACAGTCAAGAAAAAAAAATGGTACAGGACCCTCTGCACGCGAGTCTCCAACTCGCACTTGACCAGTTTTTTGTATTCATTTTTTTTTCATTGATTCTCAGAACAAAAATAATGAGGAACGAACGATTTAGCTTCGTTCGATAGTATTTTGTGTATTCTTCAGTAACGAAGCCACTTGATGTGTCGTGATACGTCGATACTCAAGAGCACCCAGACAGAGACGAAACGAAGTCTCGAGTAGTCGGAGAGGTGAATCGTCAATTTCTCGTGTTTCCGAACTGGTTGGTTCTTCGTAACGTCATCATCGACGACTCCACGTGGCAGGTTCGTTTCGTTTGAAGTGCCTATACGCAAAACGACGAATGAAGAAATTGGAAAAAAAAAATCGATGCACCGGTCGAGTAATGTAAAAGCCACGAGAGAGTATTTTTATTTTTTCCCATCGACGTTCACGAATAGTTTTCGCTACGGTGGTCACCTCTGGTGGTCCGAAATTCTTTCCACTCGAAATTGCTTCCACTCGTTGGTATTAAGTGGAAATCGGTTGGGGCACACACACACACACATACATATAGATATCTCCCTTCGGTTCTCACCAGCAATCATCAGTCCCTCTCGAACGTGTCTCGTCGTCTGCTTACTTTTATTTTTAATTTTTTTTCATTCATTTTTTTTATCATCTTCGATCGTACGATTGATAATATCGATGCTGAAAAAATGAAATAATCGATCTCATCCCGATTGATCCAGCGAAAAATTGCATCCACGCATTTGCTTTTACCAAAAATCGACGATGAAGAAAAATTAAACTTTATATCTTTCTCTCTTCAAGTTTTGCAACTTTGGCTCTAATACTCTTCGGAAGATTTCCTTACAATTGAATATTCTTATTTCAAGATATTTTCAATCGTATATTTGTTCAGACGAGTTAACGAGATATTCGTTTCGTTGTTCGATCAACGAAATACTTATGAAAATAATGCACCGTCATTCGTGCCCTTCCGAATGAAAAGACTGGCGAGGCATGCTGAGAGCCCAACCTACGGTCGTCGGAATGACTGCTAAACGTTTGGGGGGGGGGAAAAATGCTACCGGCGATGACTGTCCGTTAAATCGACGATTAAACACTCGTTAGGACACCTCGAACCACAATTTCACGCTCGAAGACACACAAATTTTGTAGAACTATCGGTTTTTCGTCGATGAAGTAAGCCATAAAAATTTTGTCGCAAACAAAAATAAAACCGAGAATCCCCAAAAATGTCCACTTGATACGGCAAAATTTAGAAAGGCCACAGTTCAGAACGGCAAAAATTCAGCACAAACAATTTCCAGAACGACCAAAATAAGTCCTCTGTATGTGTGTGTCCATCATAACGATGATTACCCCGACGGGCTACCGTTGAAAAATCGGCATCGGCCGAACCCCGGACTCGAACGTAAAAAAAAAAAAAAAAAAAAAAAAATCTTTCTCATTTACCATACGCCGATGCCACCGATGGTATTAGTGAGGCCACGTCCATCATCCACCCGAAACTAATCGACCTTCGATCGTAACCGCCCGAAGGGATAATCAACCGATCTACGTGAATCTTATAATTGCGAGAGAGCCTACATAATCGAACCGCAATCATCGGTAATGAACGCTGTGCTACCGTTCTTCAACGAAATTCTTTTTTTTCCCCCCCATTTCGTCGACACTTTCGAAGGTTGACCACTATGTTACAGGTAACCCCGGTAACCGGTCCGTTGTCTTTATCCTTTATTTTTTATTTTTTTTTTGGATTTTTTTTCGAACTCACAACATCACTCCTTTACCGATCACTCGGTCCACCACTCGCCATTCCGTTTCCCATTCATTTCAACAGGCTGCTGCTCGGACCCCGAGAGACAGACTCGAGACTCAATGCTGCGTCACTATTTTATTTATTCCCTGTCATGAACCTCGCCCTCTATTCAACCGTGTATCGTTTGTATTTATACGTTGCTCCCTGCTACGCGTTTCAACGATCTCGCCATAGTTTTTTCAACGTACGTGTGTGGGCGTGCAAGATGGCGGCCGAGGAGCGGAATGACTCGACCGATCGTTAGGGGACGACCTGCTCTTACACTCCGCGAGTCGATCGTTTCAACCCTCCTAAGTTAAAAAATTCAATATCCTCTCTATATAAACTCTTCATGACACTGGGCATATATAGTCTGTATATAGATTATATATAGACTGGTAGTCTACGAATATAATCATACAAAACATATTATATATAACAAAACAATTTCTCATTCAGAATGAAAATATTTCAAAAAACTAAAACAAAGTCTGAAGAGATCATGTCGTCCAATTTAACGTCAACGTCGGTTCATAAATAATTCCTGTCGCGCATGCGCAAACATAAATTTCGTTTCGATGTATCTTACCGCGTGTGTGTGTGTGTGTGTGTTTCCGTGTGTCAGTGAGTGAAGGATTGCGAACAGCCGAACGAGGATTCATGACCTTACGCTTGGAGAGTCATCCGGGACAACAAGTTACCATCTGGTAACAACATCGTCTTGAGCGGCCTGGGCCGGGACGCATTGTCGCACTTAATGGCTCCGCACAGCCACTCGCGATGGCTACCGCGCGCTCACCTCTCCTCTCCCAGCCTAATTATGATTTATAGCCGCCGTCCTGCATCCCACCGGTCTGCCCTTATACCATCGTATCATCGAGTGTCGAAGGTCATCACTGAAGTACGAACTTTTGGACTCTTCGTGATAGTCCAATCTAAGGATAACCAACAATGCTACCAACGAATGTCCTAAGTCTAGTTTTATTGATTTTCATCGAAATCCACCAAACTAATTCATCATTCACATAATTCGTTCGCCTTGTGATTTGAATACTCAACTATTATTGCGTGGACCATGTTGGGATTCAAATCCACGTAATTTCACTGGTCTCGATTGAAATCAAGAAACTGGAAACTGAACGAGAATCACGATCTGGAACGAGTTATCGGTCCGACCATCGTTATGGCTTGCGCACCGAATACTAAAGGAGTCTTCGTGATTCAACCATATTCCAGATCCAGTTGTCGGTAAAAATTTTTATCGTGCGCGGTGTATTGAATACACGATGAGTGGCGCGCAGAGCAAGTTCATATCAATCCGATATAATTTATACATTGTTGATTTGAATCAGAATTCTGGAAACTGAATTTAATTATCAGCCGGATCATTCTTACGGCTTGTGAACGGAATAGTGAACGATTATATTGCGTGTAACAATTTGAACTCGAGTCGAGATCATCGGACCATTTTTCAATTCTCCCCTAAAATCCGTAACTAGTCATCAGCCTCTCCTACCGAATACAAAATCTACTCGAAATAAAAAAATCATTCTCGATTCAAATCGCCATTCTAGAATCCATTCCCCATTAAATCATCATCTCGAGTTAATATCGACTCAACATGATACATGCAATATTCATTCGAATCACAACTCTCGAATCCAAACGAAATTATCGTTCAGACGATTGAACCATTTTCTTCGAGGTGCATCATCGTTGATTCCAGCGAATATAGGTACGTTGAATCATTACGATCGTAAATTTCGTGAGACAATATGTTATAAATATTGATAGTCGAAGAACATATATATCACCGAGTCGACGGCGAGAGGCGTGTCGCTGTCAAGCGCAGAATCAGAAGTGCTGGAACTCTACGGATGAGACAAAGACGAGTACCCGATCATCGCCACGGTCGGCGATGGTGAAAAAGAGACGGAGCGAACGGGAGACGCGTAAAATACTGGCGTCGGAAGATTGTTGGCGGAGTTCAGTCAGCTTGTATTAGAGAGGACTGGGTCGCCCACGAAGACGGTGTTCGTGTTCCTGTCGTGTAGGCATCATTAGTAGAGGATACGAGGTACACCGAAATCAAACGCCCGGACCTGAGAGACGGCCCGAGTATCTGCGAAGATACGTACGTGAGGGAACTATATATATATATATATATATATATATATATATATGCAAGTTGATGATGACGCTAGTGGGCGATGGCGCGAAGATGAAGAAGGTGAAGCAGAATGAGGATTCGGACGAGTGCGATGATGTAGGAGGCGCCGGGGAACGGATACTCAAAACTGTCGAATCTTTCAAAGTGTCGGGGAGGGTGGGGGTGACTTCCGGTCGAGGTTCTCGAGTCCCGAAATCTCTCCTCCCCCCTCCCCCACTATTATATTCATGATTGCCGTCTGGGTGTGACCAGCCAAGACCCGACATGGATGATTCAACCCAACGTTTTACTTTGGGTTCTACATTCTCACAAATGTATATATACACACACACACACATATATATATACGATATCAAGAAGAATGTAGTTATTATATCGGATGATAAAATTCCGGGTGGAAAACTCGTCCGCTACCTAATAAATCTTCGGTACATGACAAATGGGGCCTTTATGACAATATAGAAAGACAACAGTTTTTGACATACATTATTGGACATTCTGTATGCAGATATTATAAATATTAATGAATTTAATATAGATTGCATGTGGTGTAAAAATAATACAGAATATAGTCGACCAATTCCATAAAAGAAACTCTTAATATTTCCAAACAAAAAATAAACGATTTACGTTGATTTGCCAATTTCGTCGTAGTGCCCCATCGGCGAAGTTGGGTCCGACACGACACCATCGAGATTCACCGTGGGTACTCGCATATACCGTACAACCGACGAAACCCTCGGGTTTTTGTATATATATATATAATATACCCGGCTAAATTTATGCCGGGCGATTTGATTACCGCGATATAAACTTGATGCGCGGACACGCGGACTCGGAAACAAGACGGGAACATACATCATGAGACTCGTTCGGTGGTTTGTTGCTCGTACGACAGTGTGCTTCGCGGTTCTTTCTTTTCTGTATAAAGTCGGTGTCCGGTCTTGTCTATATATATATATATTATATATGTATATTGTATATATCTATCTCTATCATTTCGTACGTTTTCCGTCTCACTCCGTCCGATTCTGGGATCCTCGAGGCGCGCAGACCGTTTCACGTTTTTGCCAGTTCAGAATTTTGCGGCGGTGACCGGGTCCACGTCACTGACGCCCCGAGTGCACCATCCCTCCGTTTTTATTTTTTTGTTTTTTTTTCACCTTTTTCTTAGCCGCACGTTGCACCGTGCACGCGTTTGCAGTTCGGGCCCATAGCCCGTAAATGAGATAACGAGATCAAATTTATGGCGTCAGATCTTCAACGAAAATATGATAATCGTGGCTAATGCCGAACCGAGGTTCGCCGTGGCAACCGCGAAGAATCGTGAAAAAGAGAAGTCATGGAAATCGTGCTTGCTTTCTTCGGTCTCTCTCTCTCTCTTTCTCTCTTTCTTTCTTTATCTCTCCCTCTCACTCTCTCTTTCTCTCTTTCTTTCTTTATCTCTCCCTCTCACTCTCTCTCTATATCTTTCTTTGTCTATCTTGATCTTTCTCTCTCTCTCTTTTTGCAGCGACATGTGTCATCTCTGACTCGAATGTCCCGCCAGCCAGTGAAGCCAATTGTCCAACAATATTTATTCCCCGCCGATGTTTCGCGATATTTTTCGAACACGTATCATAATGAATATCATTGACGGATTTCCATCCGTACATTCGATAGCCCATGCATAAATATACGAATTGAATGGGTCACAACCGAATATTATGTTGTTGATCAACACTGGACTGTCCGATGGGCTATTGGAGAGTTCCGAGTATCTCCAAAGTAAACAAACCGAAATTCTCATAACATCACTCGCGTGTCCGTCCCATCTGTTCGTTCGACACAGCCCATTTTCTCAGAAGCCACATGGAACGTAAACATTTCATATCCTAAAAGAGATATCCTAGAAAATATGCCACAATATAGCTGGGCTAGCCCTAAGCCTCAACTAAAACCGAGACTGCAGAACGTCGACCCGCTTATCCCATTTTGTCGCGTTCCATCGAACCCCCACTCCAAACTATACCATTATTATACATCTTCGAAAACTTTATTATTCCACTTTTCGCTGAACGTTGTTCGTACACGCGTCGGTCAAATCTTTATTCAAAATCATTCCAAGAACAATAACGCGTTCGTTCTTTGTCGTTATCTCTCGTTTCTCGAGTCTCGAATAAAAAATATAAAAGAAATATGAAAAATAAATTTGAAAAGAAAAAAACAAAACAAAAAACCCCAAAGCTAACCCAGTTATTTTCCGTTTGGTCGGAAACACGCGCGGGAGAGACAACAACGAACGCGGGCGAAGCAACGACGGCGCGCCCGTTCGTTATTTCGTTAGTTCGTCGGGTCCGGGGACACCCCCGCCCCCCCGTCTCGCCCGATTATACGAAAAGATATGATGCGCTCGTTGGTAGTACCGGCACGCGTGCATCATCGTGCATATAAATCAGTCGTTTCTTCGTGGATCAGATAGGATTTCAAAAATATAAAATACCCGCGACGATGATTTGTACCGAGCCAAGAGCGAAAAAAAAATGTGAAAAAAAAACAAAAAAACGAAGAATCAAGAAAACAAAAAAAAGAAAGGAGGCATGTTGGCACGGTGATATACACGTGTAAAGCAATATACGAGAAAACCCGTGCTCCCGGAGTCAACGAGTTAAGGGGGGCGAAGGGGCGAAGAGGAGGAGGACACATAGAAGAGCCGACTCGTTTCCGAAACGTGATCCCGCGATGATTGGTCGTAGTCCCGACTCGAGAATGCCATCGTGTGCAACAAATGGCAACGAAAATTTTCAACAAATTCGCGCGAAGTCCCAAAATGGCCCCGGAGTGCAACAGAGACAACGAACATCGCCGAGACAAACGGACTCAACCGACATTCAGGTTGACCGCAAAAAAAAAAGAAAAAAGAAAAGTGAATAAAAAACAATCACTCCCAACGCAAATATATATCACGTCTCGAACGATTTTTTATTTTTTTCTTCATCGACGGTTCTTTTAATTAAAATAAAAATTGGAATTACAATATACTCACTAGCCTCACTAATTATAATGAAAATCGAATCTTTGGAAGGTCACATACATAATTCAATTGCCTGTCAAGTAGTTAACGCAATGCAAATCACGTAACCAACCAACGAAATTCTCCATTACCCAGCAACGGTGAAACGTTGTTTTTTATTTTTGATTTTTCATTCTTCTTTGAACTTTGTTAAAGTAGGTAAGATACAATGAGAAAAAAAATTAAAGACAAGAAGTTGAGACTTCGACGACAAAAGAGAGAAAGAGAGAGAGAGGCAGAGTTTGTCAGACTCACTCGCATCGTAATCAAAAGAAGCGACGAGGTTGAGAGGAGGGTGTGAGGGGTTTGAGTTCGGTAACGCAAGAGACAACGAAGCTTGTTGCAGAGGTCGAGGTTGGCTCTCGGTGGTCGACGATGGGTGTAAAGAGTAACGCAAAAACAATGTATAATATTGCAAAGAGGGGTGGAGTGGGAGAGGGGGGGGATGAAACAGTGACGCCAGGCGGCCCCCGAACAGATGCCCGGGGATGGGTTACCCTGGGTGGTCGTTGTACACAGACCCCAGAGTGCGAAAGAATGAGAAAGCGGTTAAAGTTGGCCGGGGGATTGGCGGACTTGAGGGAAGGGGGGGGGGATGGTCGCGGGAGCACTCAATTCATCAAGAAGTCGACGGCACGTAATTTAAGACTGCTTTTAACTCTTGGGTGTCGCAATTTATGTGAGCTTCTTACGAAAGAATGGCTTCGGGTCTTGCCATACACGAGAGAACGCTGTACAAGCCCGGCCCATCAACCCCCTCACGGACGTTACGCTCGGGGCCGCGAAAACGTCTTCTCACCACCACCCCCCCCCCCCCCGGCCAAACTCTTTTTTCACCCACCCCCGCTTGTCCATCCCCTCAACCGTACGGACCACCGAACCAACCGCCCCCAACGTGCACAGAGCTTCCTTCTATTTTCCAACCCCCTGAACTCTCCCCCATTCGTTCCCTTCGATGCAGCTTCCGCCATCGCTCTTTTCAACATTTTTTTTTCTCTTGCCCTCCCTCACCCTCCTCCCCGCCCCTTGCACCCCGGACTCGTCCAATTTGTCACAGATTAGGCGACGTATAAATTTTCCTTTGTAATTTCACTTGGCGAACGCTCTGGAACCCATTTCCCGTTGCATCGCCATTTTGTTCATCGGAACTACACTCTCGGCAATCGCTACGACAATTGTCGTAAAAATTTTCGCACCCGGCTTGGAAAACAGCGTTTTCTTCTGTTGTGGTTAAGGTTATGTTTTAACGCAAGGCAATGAGACTCATGTGGGCACGGGGTTCGGTAAATTAGCAAAGAATTAATTGGCTGTAATTCTTGCGAGTCGTACGTGTAATTAACGAGCGGATATTCCGCGGGGATATCGCCGCGGTTGGTTGGGACAATATTTTTTCCGCAGCATCCCTTTGCACTTATACGTGACAACGTCGAGGCGTTTGTCAGAACTTCAAGATCCCAGAACACAACCTCCCCTCCATCGTCTCTTCGCCCTCATCGCGTTTGTTCAATGGTGCTCCGGTGTTCTTGCGCGTTTCGGTTACTCGGTAAGATTCCGGTTCAACGCATCCTGACCGCGCCTCCCCCGAATGTTATCAAATCATCGTTTGTTCGCGGCCTAATCTCTGAATTAATGATTAGCCATACGACACCCCCCCTTTATCGTCGGCATGATGCGACGGATCTTAAAGTTCGCCACCCATCACGATTATTCCCCAACGGACGCGACGAAACATTCCGAAGGTACGTGAAAGGAACACACTGGCCAACGTCGTTGAACCTTATAACGGGTGTGCCATTTGGAACATCGGCTCCCACGCGAGACTCATTCGGTGGTCCCAAATGGATGAATGATCATTCGAGGTTCGAGGTTATGAAAAAGAAACTCAAATTTCGTATAGATATTCGCTCCCTCAACTTTGTGCTGGACTCGAACCTTATACCGGGTAAGACACTTGAAAATTTTCCCAAAGACACCTGTTCTGTAATTCGAGCTTCTGAATCATCAGTCTAGGTTCAAAGTTTCGACCACAAACTCAATATATGAATTTTGTTGAAGTCCAATTCAGCATGGACAATTTTCTGACTACTTGGCAAAGTTCTTCGATACTTGGATACTTGAGACAAATTTAATTCGGAGCAATCAAGTATTTTAATAATAATGTAAAGGACATCTGCTTCGTGTGAAAATATACAATTTTCACGATATTGATACGCAACCAGTCACCCGTTACATGATCCAAACTTGGTAAGCGTAGTCCGATCCACACAGTGGCCGGAATACATCCCCCTTAATTATCCCATGTGTGCATTCTGAGTGTGAACTCACCATTAATCATAGTAGAAGAGACCGGAGAATCGTGCGGAGAAGGACGGTGAGACGGTGGTGTATAAGGGATGTGTTGGGTGGCTCTCGTATTCCGGAGCCCCGGGTGTGTATGGGCCATCGCTTGGCGATTTTAATTCAGACCGGACCACGGCCACGGCTGTGATCCACATGTATTATATAGGGTGTGCGTGTCTGTGTGTGTGTGTGTACAGTGGCTCGGGATGAAGATCATTAGTAACCTTAGGTGAACGACGACGTGTCGTTCTTCATCCCGATCGTATATGTCTCTCGTTCGTTGGACCCACGCTGATCTTGTCTCGGCACATTGGTATACCATGAAGAACCATCACTCCCGATACATCCGGATGAAAATTCTGAAATTCCCGTCGGCGAGACCGACGCAACTTCATCGTGGTCAATGGGTGAAGCTTCGTGAAATTATTTTTGGTATTAGACGATAATTAAGCGAATAATAAGCGATGGTTTTTTGTTCATTTTAATGCGGAAAAGATAAATACATAAGAGTATTCATATATATTTGGAAATGCCATGGAGACATATCTTTTTTATATTGATGAAAGAATGTTATGTCTAGGAGGTGTCCCTAACAAATTTACGAGATGGAATATCTCGTTTATTATGGAAGACAGAAATAAATTTCAAAAAAAAAACAAAAAAAACAAACAGAAATGAAAACAATAACATTGCGCATGAATGCAAAAAGACGTTGAGGACAAGAACGAATAAAGGAATTTCGCTGTTACAAGTGTAAAATAGAGAAAAATAATTCCTTGTGGAAATAAACTTCTAGATCCAAACGATAAATACTGTTTAAGTTGATGCTCATGATCCTGAGACTCGTAACTAGTTTTCTTTTTCTCGTCGTTGTTGTTTTCGTTTTTTTATTTAACTATTCGAATGAATGTACCTTCATACTCCATTGCCACACGTCTTTATGGTTACGAGTGAGGGTGTTGTTCGCTAACCCATCGTGAAACCCATGACGCCCCATGCGCTCCCGTTTCCATGGTCAGTTATAGTGGCCGAAGAAATTAAACGGATTGTCAAAACGAAAAAAAAAAAATTGGAAAATGGTTGATAAACAAATCTCGTGCGTAACTCGAGTTAATTCGATTTGGTTTATTTTCGATGCCCCGACGTATTTCACGATTCTCAACGCGAGAATATAATGGTCCGTTATAGTGCGTTATTCTCGGTGCACCGAAGTACGGAGACAGTTTTTGACTCCCCCGCGCGTAGTCGTGAATTTAATGGGAGATAAGGTATAAAATGAATTGGCCGTAAAGCGTAAAAGGCGACCCCCAAGAGCACCCGCGGCCAGAAAGGATTGAGCCGTAGTTCCCCGTGCGCGAATACGGGCATTAGGTTTAGTTGTCCACTTTGCCCGCGTACGTAACATGCTTCGGAAGCGAAACTCGAAGCGTATAACACTAACACAGACACACACATACACATGGGCCTTGGGCTGACCATAACTCGACACCCGCGCTCCACGAACTCTCCCGGATGTTCGATAAACCGTGCGCGCGCAGTGTCGCACGCTCGGCAAAAATTATGTCGGCATGATCTTATTGACTGTCTCGGTTGGGGTTGACGTTCGCAAAATTCATTGCAATGTCATTCTATGGCGCTGCAATCGACGGGGTCTCTCATGAGCTTGAAATCTCAAGTAAAAGAATTATGAAAATGTATTTCAAATATTTTTCCGAACAAATGATCATGAATTTCATCGAATTTATTATATATAATAAATTCGATGCATAATTATTGCAGAAATGTCTTTTCTCATTTAGAGGTGAGGAATTCTAAAAATAATTAGGAATTATTAATTTATTCAACTGGTGATATAAAGAAATTACTTCTAGAAGCGAAACCTTAACATGTTCGTGACCAACGAGCCCTTGACCGATTTTTACAATCTAAAAAATTATTTAAAAAACATTTCCAAGTCGAAGAATGATTCGAATTGAATGAATCGTCATTTTTTTTGCCCCTAGTCCAATAAATTGAACTCGACGACGAATACGATCGTCGAGTTGGAGATTTCGAGGTTCTCGAGACCTTCGATATTGTTTTTTTTTTTTTTTTCAACAATACGCGAGGGTCACGGTCACGTTATGTGCATCGCGACCGGACGGCATTCAACGAATGCCGAACGATCTCGGATTCGTGACTTTTTCAAAATGTTGCGATTACGTCACAGAACGCGAACGAAGGATTGGACGTAGATGAGAAATTCGGGGTCTACACGGGCAACAGTTCGCTCATTAGTCCACCGAACCGATACACACCTCTTTGTTTCGTTTTCGTTGCCCGACAGACCGCGGGGGCTGGAAAAATATAAGAATGAAAAAAAAAAAACAAAGAAAGTGTTTGAGCGTTCGCGCGAGCCAAGCCGGGGGGAAAGGGGTGACCCTTCTGCAAAACCTCGTGCGGATTCGCGAGAGCGGTGAGATCAAAAAAGAACTTTTCGGACTCTCCTTCTCACGCGTGCGTTCGGGACCCCGGGGATAGCCGCGACTTTTACGCCTTGAAGAATCGTTCTGAGAACGTCGAGCTCAACTGTTTTTTTTTCTTTTGTTTTCTTTTTTTTCTTCTTTTTCTTTTTCTTGTACGATACCCGTCGAGGAAGTGAATGCTCCTCCGGATAAAAAAAAAAGAATTAAAAAAAACAAACCATAGTCTGAACAAATAAGGAGCACTCTACTGTACCAGCAATTGTTTGTGGAAATATTTATATTTATGGTTTTTGATTGGCCGTGTTGGCATAATTTTATTAGACTCCACTGGGCAGTATCAATTGCAACATATATTGAAGTACTTGTATGAATTTTTTCATGGCAAAAGAATCAACTTTTGGGGAACTATTCTCATAGTGCCAAAACGACTCTGCTTTAAAGATCACAATTTAACAATAAAACTAGTTCTTCATGCAACGAATGATATTTGAATATCATATTTCGATGAATGATTTCAATGAAACGAATGTAAAAAAAAAAATACTTATCGATAATGAATAATTCATTGAACGATAAATAAAGGTTTAACATAGATTTGTCGTGATCCGAAGCGCAGGAAATTACCAACCGTCCATAGAACTCGAAGCAGACAGGAATTCTATTGAACACAACCGTCTCAAAGAAACCAGAAATATATATATATATATGTATATATGGCATCGTCGATGCTGGAACTTTGGTTCATCGTTGGGCATTCAATAGGCTTCTGGTTTGGCTCATTCGTATTGAGATTACTCATTCCTCGATTTTTTTTTTTTTTCAACTCGTCGAGTTCGTTCATCGTTCTGACTTCAATGACATGACCGATTGGTCTGCGGAACATGTCGTTCGGACCCTTTCGAACTTTCATAATGACATATACATATCTTTCGAGACCTTATTGTATCATTCGAACGATGCCACCGCATACGTTGGGAAAATCAGAGGCTCGCTGATGTGAGAAGGAGAAAAATGCATATATATGCAATCTATCTACAATTTATGAAAGTACAAGCTGAACGATATTTGATATTAATTATCAATTTTTTTCTAGATTCTCAGGGCAAGATAAAAAATATGAATATTTTATATTTCACAATAATCGTCAAACTCTACAATGAGAAAAATACAAAATATAAAACAATCGAACGATTTGAGAACTCTCGAGTTTATTAATGAAAAAAAAAATTAAAAATAAATAAACTGCGGACTATAGTTACCAGGACGTTATATAGCCGCTCATCCGGAGATTTTGCATCCTTGTAGTCCAGAGTAACCGGCAAAATATCTATAATAATCGATTCTGATTGCATTGAAGCCCGGTAGTGGGTAGCCGTTGATTGGTGCATTCATAAATATCCATTAGCGGACAATGTCGGTAATGATCGGCGGGGGCCCGCGGGCTACGCCCCTGCCCCCGGAGATGCTACTTCGCATCTCACCCGGGCGAAACGGGCCTTTGCGGTGGCCCGGCCAAGCCGATACCGTCTTTTGCTTGTATCGCTTCGTATATATACTCCGCCGGGGCCACGAATGCAGCCTCATCTCGAGGCCGAAAGGGACGTGGAGAAAAATCTTTCGCGTTCGCCAACGATATCCTCTCGATAACACACGTGGGGGGCACCCCAACAGGTCGGATACAGTCTGGTTCATCAAGAAAACGATTCTCGTTTTTTTTAAAATTATTATTATATATTTTTTTAATTTTATTTGATTTTTTTTCGTAAACTATTGAAGATTTTTTTTTGGTACGTCTGGAAGTTTCGAATATTCAATGTTCCGAAAGTTTATCAAGTTCGACATTTTTTTTCCATTTGAATTTTAATTTTTACGGAAAATCCAAATCCGAATTATTTTTTTTTTTGTAACTTATGAACGTTCGAGATTTCGCTTGTTCGGATTTATGGAACTGATTATCTATCACACGGTTTTCATATTTCGTTGCATCAGCTTGTTTTTTTTTTTCGTTACAGATTCTGTTCACCATCTTAACCTTTTCGTTCTTCAATTTTTTTCTTCTTCTTAGTTTCTTTTTTTCATTTTTTTTTTTTCATTCAAGGTGTCTGCCTCCCTTCTTTCTGGGTTCTCCTTTCTCGATTTGTAATACTCGTTTCGGATGAGAAGACGCGTTCGATTTGGGTCATCGGGGTGTTTCATCGAAATGGCCGAGACGATTGACGTCGGTCCTTCGATGGTTGACAGTCGGCGTGAAGCGGAACATAATTCGATCGAGTTCCTCGATCGAATCTTTTTTTCAAAAAAGTAAAGCGTTATTCGCACGTTGAGATATGTTACTTCGAGCGTGAGGATATGAGATTAACTTTTTTTTCTCTCTATTTTCTCATCAAGTCTCGGTTATTCTTGGGGTACATTATTACCCGTTGCCCATAACGATATCCACACGCTTCAAAATTATTTTTTTTATCACATCACACATTTTCAAATGAATAATACAGATAAAATAAATAGATATACAGATGTGTCGGTTGACACAATTCCTCGTTGCTTTAATCTCGATCACCGATTTTTTTTCATTTTTAACTTTTTTTTTCCCAGTGTCAAACGGTGAAGAAGCGTGGATGGTAGGTTGAGTTTCCTCGGCATCACAATGTACCCTATAATACATCCACGGGAGTAACTTTTTCTTTTTTCTCACCCTGCGGTGCAACAACAGAGTTCACGTCCGGGGACTCGCCCGTGGCAACGGTCTTGCTTCGGATTCGATCCGATCCCGGGGTTGGGATGAAAAGCCACACACGCACCCTCACACGCCGGATGAAATAACGTATAGTTGGAAAAAAGACACACGTGCGTGCGTGCGAGAGAGAGAGAGAGAGAGAGAGAGGGGGAAGGACAGGAACTGCGAGGCTTATACCTTGTCCACACCAGTGAGGGAGAGTTACCTGTTGAGCACACATACACACAGGTGTGACACAACCCACTGCACGCAGTATCCCTCGTATTGTTCGCACACCATAGTACACACATACATATGCTATATCGGTTGCGTCGTATTTTATCGTTTGGAAATTTTGATTTCTCGACCCTTCGCACAGATGTCGAATATATATATATATGTATATATATATATGTGTGTATATATCGAAGCCGACAATGGAAAATAAAAATCCGCTCCCACGCTGATCAGCAGTCAAGTGATGCTGGATTACTTTTTATAAAAATTTTCCAGCTTTCTCGCTTCATTTGTCGGTCACGATCTCGTTACGACGTGGGAGTAAGGGATGATGAACCTTGTACGAATGTGTGTGTGTTTGTTTGTTGATCGAAGAACTTCGAATTCATCGATTTGCCTTTCTCCCGCATTGTGTTTGAATCAATCTCCGATGTCGGAACAAGCGGAAACCGTTTGATTATATTATAAACCTCGAGACAACATCCTGGAACTGTTTGCTTGCACACGAATTTGATTCCTTTATTTTTTTTTTCAGTCCGGAAGCTTGTGTGTGAACTCTAAACGCAAATTTGTTCACATGCGAGGGAGAACGATGAAATCTTAAAGGATGAGAGAGAGAGAGAGAGAGAGGGAGAGAGAGAGAGAGAGAGAAAGAAAGGATGGAAACACGAATTCGATGACGAAAACTGGAAAAAAAAATTTAACGCGTTGAAATAAGTTCAACTATTGATAAAAAAATGATTAACAATTATTAATGATGAAACAGATGAAGTGAAGATGCAGGAAGATGAAAGAAAGGAAGAATGGAAATTACGAAACGAGAGAAATAGCGATTTAGTAGATTATTAAATATTTTTCGTGAACTCTCAATTTTTTTTAACCCAAATCTAACCTAGCCAAGCCAAAGGAGCCATCGGTGGTCATAGCATTCTCATGATTTAGCATACGACTGGTGTAAATCCCCGGAGGACAACCGCACTAACGCCCATATGAATTAGAATCGATCAACTGACATTTCTGAAAATAAAAAAACGAAAAAAAAAAAAACTTTCTCCAGATTAGCATCGAGTCCGGGGGAGTTATAATTTTTGGGTGACCCCCGCTGCGTCAAGAGGATGACGCTTCCCAGTCAATGAGAGGTATTATGAACGCTCACACACACAGAAATATATAAATATACAAATATATAAATATATATCTATGGATAGAACGAGATATATATGCACTAGAGTGGTGCCTGCATCGAGTTTGACTGCACCCTTGTCAATATCGATGCAACCACCGGTTGCCCTTCATCCTTCGACTCTCTCTCTCTCTCTCTCTTTTTCTTGAGGATTCTGGCAGATTCAACGCGTTAACCCTGTGGGGCCTGGTTCGTTGTCCGGCCCACAAACCGACCAGCCACACAGACTTATTTTATTATTCTCACATTCCCGTCATCCACCTTCAACCAGATCACGTCGGGATACTCTTCGTGTTTGAACGTTGAAGCGAACCCCGGCCCCGACGATCCGTCCCAATGCGAAACCAAATTAAACCCTGTCGGATAAATAACACGCGCGTTAAAACCGACGATGGCCCATCCCCCCCCCTCCTTTGTTCGTGAATTTGACGTTTTCGATTATTAAGGCCCCTCGTGAGGTAGTAACGAATGGCAGTGATGAGAAGGGTGTGTTTTCGCGTCCTCCCCCGCTTGGATGTACGCACCTCGATTTTTTTTTGTCAGTCAAACCCTTTATTCGACGGCCATGATGGTGCCTGTGAATTTTAGATTTTTTCTTTTGACGTTATTTTTTGGTTTTTTTTTTTTTTTTCGTTCTAAGATCAGATTTGATGCGATAGGATTTTTATTTTAATGAAATGTGTAATTATATGGAAATTTGATTTGAAAAAAAAAATTATTGCTTTGAATTTCGATCCTCGCCCTTCGTAGAGCCGCGACCCAAAATTTCTTTAGCTCCTAAAAATCGCCAAGTCTGTTGAAAAAAAATCAATTTTTTTGTTAATAAATTATCTTGAATAAATGAACCTGGAAAATTTGATGAAAATTGAATGAAATTGTTGAAGAAGAAGTCAACGATGTGTAAGTGCCCGAAGGGCCAGGGAGGGGGGAGGACGTAGCAGAGAAGATGAGAAACGAAAAGTCGTTGGGGCGGGGGGGGGATGAAATATAATGATAGCGAGATGTTGCCCCGGTATCAGCCCGAGCACGTTGAATCTTCCGACCGACTCGTGAAATGCCGTAACATGCCCTTGAGGGACGTGTACGTACTGACGGAGCACCGTACTACCGAACGGTTTCAAGATTTCCGCTTCTATTCTCGAGGAAAATCAGGGTAACGTGTCAAACGCATTTTCCGGACTTTATCGTAGCGGGTTACGGCTATGGGGCGGCTAAAGTTCACTCCTGTCGTTGCGTCAACGTAATACCTCAATGCGTTATCACATTATCGAATCAGAATCATTCGTGCGAGTGGAAAAAAAAATATATATATATAAAATAAAATTGTAATTGCTCATTGAATTTTTTTTACAATACAAATATAAATGATTTTTTATCAAGCCAGGACGAAATTAATGAATACAAATCTTGTTATTTACGATAATTATGTGAGTATTAAATTATTATTATTATTATTCAGTTAAAAGTTGTGACAATAAGTCTCACAAATATAATCGATTCAATAAATCGGTTAGATTTTCAAAAAAAGGTTTCAAAGAAGATAATCGATGATTAATAATATTCGAAATTTTAATAATTTTATCAATCGACTTGAAAACTTAATTGCGAATGATCGAGAATTATTATTTATTTATTTTTTGTTTTTTTTTTTCAAGGTTACTCGATTCAATTCGTAGCGTTTCGATAATATTTGTACGACGGAATACTGTTGCGCAGAAGCAATACTCGAGCGACCGTAAGGGAACGAACTTTTAAACAAGACTCGACTAATTTTGAAATAGTTTAATATCTCACATAGTTATTATATATATATATACAGATCTTTGTTCCCCTCGGTTCCAACGGGCGAAGGAGTTAAGTCGGAACGGCTGGGGCTCGGTTCCGTCATCCTCATCCTCGTCCTCGTCTCTCGGTCTTCATCGGTGAAGACGAAGACGATGAAGAAGCGGGTGGGGTGGGTGCGGAAGGGCGGGAAGGGGGTGGGGGTTGAAGGGGCTTGTCGGTGGATAGGCAGAGAATGAGCCTGGAAGCGAAGTATGGTCTGAGTGACGTGTAAAGACACCTCCGAGTCTCGGAAGAATTTAACTAATTATAATACACGATAAACGGTTTACGTATCTGCCTAACACAAGTTACTATACGTGAGATATATAACATGTATATGTATATATATAAGATACACACACCCACGTAACTACAATGTGTAAAAGCGAGACCGAGGTGAGTCTTCGTTCGCGTTATTATCAGCATCGTGACTCAATGGCAACGGGTTTGACAAAGTTAAGCCACTCGTACGGGGTCCCTACTCGGTTACCCCCCCCCCCCCCTCCGCTCCC
Organism: Diplazon laetatorius; assembly: GCA_963662125.1. Taxonomy (NCBI): domain Eukaryota; kingdom Metazoa; phylum Arthropoda; class Insecta; order Hymenoptera; family Ichneumonidae; genus Diplazon; species Diplazon laetatorius. The sequence goes on along the minus strand of OY759155.1, from coordinate 19,907,923 downwards.
TCCCGACACACTCGACGAACTTACTGTCGCACCGATTGCTCCGGGGTCTTTACACGTTATTCGATTTATCAACCGAAATTTTACCATAAAATCTGGGAAAGCAAAATTTTCAAATTTTTTAACGATTCGACAGAAGTCCCAACTGCCAAAATCACGTTACACGAAGTACCCCAGAGACGTGCTCCAGATCAGGAATGGTCATGCATCCAATAAAAATGTATTTCAAATAATTTTCAAAACAAATAACTGTGATCAATTATCAATTACAATTTACGTGAATTATTATTTTACAATCGGTTTAAAAATTATGATAAATCTGCCAAAATCCATTGTCATTTGGTTGGAAAAGTATTTGAAATAAATTTTCATTGAATGAATGCCCATTTCTGCTCCAGATAGATCGGGCCTTCGACCGATCGCTCGCTCGATCATTCGGTGCATCGTGTCGACGGAGCGTTACGAAAAAAAGACGCTAGTGCATTGTGCACGATGGCATATATGCACCTGCACCGAGAGAGAGTACTTTGGTTGGTACTCTGTGCAACGCGAGCTGTGTGTGTGGCCGCGAAGGCATGTATAAATACGCGAGAAAGAGTTGCGTATAACAAGTTATGGCAGATAAATTTATAGCATCTCCAGTGAAACGCCATTACTTTAAATGCACCCCTCTCGACCGAGCTCCGTCTCACTCTCGCTCATTTACTTCGACGTCCGAGATTCTTTTCCATCTCTTTCCATCTCTGTCTCTTTCTCTCTCACTCTCTCTCTGTATCAGTATATGCTCACTCAGCCCGGCTATTGGCTTTTACGATTTTTAAATAGCCCCCGCGTACTTTTATTATCCACCCCGCCCTTTTCGACATGCCTCACCACTAACCCCTTCCCCCTTCCCCTCCACCCCCCGGTTTCTCACCGTATCTCGCCGAACTATCGCGTGCAATTTCGAAAAAAAAAACAACAACAAAAACCTTCATACAAAAACCCTCGATTATCGTGAAAATTGTGTTTTCTTTTTCCCTGGACTTTGATAGAGCGTTTCCCAATTTACTTGAGTTTCGTGACGGATCCAAAACGTAATTTCGAATCATTAACGAAAACAATTTTCATATCAATACAAATCGTCTTTGAATGAAGAATGAAAATGAAAGATAACAATGTCCTCAAAAACGACAGAAAAAATATCGACATAACCTCAAAATATTACAGAAAGAGAAATCACCAAACTCACAAACACACGATAAACCAGGAAACACATAAACACACATAACAAACATGAAAAATAGACGAAGAAAAAGAATGCGAAGATGTCCCAGATCAAGTTGACGAAACGTTTATAAATAAAAAAAGTAGAAAAAAAGAAAAAACGAACACACGGTCGACCGTGGCTAAATCCTTGCAACGAAAATGTATTTAGGATGCACAACGTTAAACCGGAAGCCGGTGTATCGTCCGGGAGGAAAAACCGATCGACGATCCTGAGAACGACAACGACGACGAAGTTGCGAGTGGGGGGGGGGGGGGGGGCGATGTTGGCGCGGGCAACCGTGGCCACGGTACGCGCCCTATAAGAAGTGATCGTTACTGCACGCCGCCCTATAATCTACACGGGCTAATGACGTCCATTACGTTACCGGGACGGCGCGCGCGCGCGCGCGCGCCCTCGCGGCTGGTCTCAAGTCCGAACGGTTTCGACCGCTCGCGTCGCGTCCACTCGCTTGGCCACGGTCCCGATACGCGACTTCGCCTCACTTCTGCAGTCATCCTCCTCGGCCATTTCCACGGTTCTACCGTGTATATATATACACACAAGGCTTGAAACGCGGACTGCGAATCACTCTCGCTGTACACATTCGGTCCGGCTGACCACACAGAACACACACATGTGATCGCGTCAAGCGTGCAAACCAAGCGCAAGTGCGCTTTATGACACGCTATAAGACGTGGATGGAAAATCGTGAAGATACCACGAGATGTTTATGTATACAAATGTTTATATATGTCTATATATGTGTATGTATATTATATACAAATGTTTATAGATGTATATATATATAAGCACAAGCCGGATGTGGAGATGGAAGGATGAAGAAGGAATCCCCCAGCTGCCAGACGCCACCGACACTTTCGATTGCTATGGACTTTGATGTATGTGGAATCGTGATTGTGGCATTTGTAATATTTATCAAAGTTTTTTTTTCTTCGTTTTTTTTTGCAGTCGATGGAACAAATAGACAGAATTTCATGTGGCCAATGGATTAAAAAATGGACTAAAGAATCGAATTGGGTATTCGTGGGATATTTTTTTGTTAGAGTTACACTTACTGTCTTGGGGATTCGGAACTCACGATTTCCGATACCGATGTTCGAACGAACCTGCACACCCGTTCCGGCCACACCGAAGCTCACCGAGTGTATTTATTAATAGCACGTTTGATTGCCCAAGACTAATTTAATGATACAAGTACGAGAGAATCGAGAGAATCGTTCGGTACGCGAGAATTATTGGAATACCGGTCTCGGGTTCTGCCGATGATCCGGGACCGGATTCGAGGGAGAAAGGGAGAGAGAGAGAGGGAGGGAGAGAGAGAGACAAAGTCCAAGGCGGATGATCCGCTCGAGGTCTCTTTCTCTACGCGATGAAGTATAGATCCAAAATTCTTTTAATGTTCATACATTTCTGTTTTAGTTACAATTTTATATATATATATATATAAAAACGAATTCCCATCGAAAATGACCCAGTTTTAGTCTTCGAGGGGTTATGACGGTTGTTATCGGGACATTTAAGAGATTTTTGTGATTTTTGTGATTTTTTTTTGGCACCTTAACATAATTTTATTGGAAAACTGATTTTTTTCATGGAAAAAATTTCAATTTTCATTTGAAATTTTCATTCTAAAAATAATATCGTTCAATTCTCGAAAAACGTCGATTTTTCAGATTAAAAAAATTATAAATACAGTTGAATATCTTGAATCGTGGACGAAACCTCGATTCGATCGTCTCCTGGTTTCGTGTCCCGACAACGTAACATCGTAAACATCCTCCCCGAGCAGAGAGACAAAAATACAAAAATTTCCTCACCCACCTAAAGCTCGTGATATATACACGTATATACATTTTTTCGCATCTGTTTATTTATCACTCGTTGAGCGAAGAAAATTCTGCATTAAATTGTTCACGGCTCGTTTGACGGGAAAAATGTTGTACCAGACGAGGGAGAATCCCGCGAAAACCGCGTTGGGAAAACGTAAAACCCGGATGGAGGATCTTTTTCCCCTCGAGGGTGGTCGAGCGATGGAAACCGCGACGAGTGTACAGATTCCGCGTATAGCGCGACGTTAATTAGCGCATCGATTGTGGCCCCGGGTTTGGCGGGCAGAAAAGAAGAATACTCGTTAAAAATGTCTCGAGGCAAATCTCTGGTTTATTATCCGGAACGTTTAACCTTTTTTTTTTTTTTTTTTTTTTTTTTTTTTTTTTTTTTTTCAACGTTGTAACGGAGAAACGGAGACTGTGTCGGTGGTGGAAAAGTCTCCACGGTTGTCGCGGTGGTGCATCTTCGATGGCTCCGCGCCAAAGCTTTCCAATCCGAGATTAATGTGCATTTTATTTTAATTTAATTTTATTTTTATTTTATTTTTATTTTATTTTTATTTTATTTTTATTTTATTTTTATTTTATTTTTATTTTATTTTTATTTTATTTTTATTTTATTTTTATTTTATTTTTATTTTATTTTTATTTTATTTTTATTTTATTTTTATTTTATTTTTATTTTATTTTTATTTTTTATCCGTGTAATCAATGGATTTCAATGTATCTGTAATTTGATAAAAGGTCCTCGTCGAGGTTTGACAATGAGAGAATGCTCGAAGACGTGGACGAATTTCTGGGAGCCCACGAGTTGGGGGCGAATATTAAAATCAGCCACAAACCGAGACGGGTTGGCTGCATGGTCGTTGAGAGGACCACCGCGGTGGAATCCTGCAGCGACCGAGTCTCTTACGACTCTGGGTGAAAAATGCATTGTACATACGCACAAGCTAATTACAATCAATCACGAGAGAACCACAGCCACAATGACTCGAGAATTAAACCGAGAGACTGTATATATACACCCACGCGTCAAATACGTCGCACACATATTATCCGAAAGTCTTCTGGCCCACGTGAATCATTCAAATATCCTTCGTATACGTGTGCACTTATGTATATATATATATAATGAAAAAAATTCTACATGATCCGCTCAAAAATGACCGAACAACAAGAAACTCATTATTAAAGCAATTATTATTATTGTCATTATCAATCTATGGGGAAAAAGTTTTTATTGGAAGATTTGAGAAACTCGTATGAAAACCAAAAGAAAACCACCTACACGAGTTGTAAATTGTTTATTCGAACACGAAGCCATGGTGACATACGAAATGAAACGCAATCGTCATTCGCATCAAGATTCAAAAACGATAGTTGGTAAAATTTTAATGGAAACCCATAAAAAAAAATGTTAACGATAATGGACTTTCGGAAACTACGTTGAAGGTCGGCTTATCGAGAAAAAAAATGATCTTTGGAAAATTGCATTTTCAACCTTTCCGACTGAGTGTACCAAAACCATTTGTCGCGTTGGAAAATGGGTCGGTCGAGATATCGATTTCGCTCTTTTGCGCACAAACCGCTAAAAAAATGTCACAACATTTATTGTCTCTGTACATATTTTTTCGCACTGGAAAACAACGATAATGGATTTCTGGCCATTTGAAGACCAATTATTCGTCGCTGAAGGTCGCGAGAAATGAGTTCTTTTATGTTTACCTTTCCACGATTCACCTGGTAACACTTCCGTTCGGGAAAACTCAGTCCAGTCTCGCACCTTCCACGTTACACACCGGAACTCAAAATTCTCGCGAGTGATTGACGAAATAGATCAATAAAACGTCAACCAAAAAATAGGAATCATATTAATGCGAACAAAATGAATTCGGGATTCGGGGTTGTGCTGTTTGTGATCGTATGGGGGTTGATCGTGAAACCGAATGAGGGAGCTATGAGCATTTTGAAGTGGAACAAGCATATCGGAGATTTCGAGCCAGTTGGTGAATTACCGTCGTTGAACAAGAAGATGGAAAATCGTGCTTTGCAAACCAGACGAGAGGAAACCCACAATTTCAATGGAAAACCATTGCGTTTGACTTATTTCCCGGTAAACAATTTTTTTTTTCATCACAATCATCTGATTGATCAAAAGCGTAATTGTCGATTTCGAAAAAAAAAGAAAAAACCAAAACATTTTTTAGGATAAGGATATCGTCAACTTTTACGATAACGACACAAAAGTGTCGGGAATTTACGGCGATATATGGACCATACTGTCGGAGATGTTGAACTTCACGTATGTATTTGATTATTATCATATTAGAACTTGAATGAAATAGTTAAATACTGTTATTCTCGATTCATTAATACGATACCATCGTAGACTCGTCGTCGAGCGAAGCGAGTCACGTGTCTTGACATACTCATCGAGAAATCGTGTTTCTGGTGGAATATTAACACAACTTTGGATAAATCAAACGGACATAATTCCGAGGTTGGAGGCCAACCCGTATCACCGTATGGGGATCACCATGACTCCATACTTCTGGGAGACTAAGTAAGTATATGTATATCTCCACCGATGCAACATAAAATCAGACAATCAATTCGTTGTCTTTCAAGGGCAACTCTTTTCGGTCATCAACGGTGGGAGCACGATAAGAACTGGATGTTCAAGCCATTCCCCGTGGAAGTTTGGTGCATCGTTATCATTTTCATCGTCATTATGAGCCTCGCAAGTTTTGCAATAGCGAGAATAACGATGCGTCGAGGAAGATCAAGGTTTCGAGTTTCGCTTTCGGATCACATATTCGACACGTTTGCGGAATTTTGCAATCAACGTCAGTTAAACAATCGGTTTCAAAAAAGTTTTTTATTCATAATTTCAGTGCACTTGATTTTACTGATTTTTTATTTTTACCAGGCAACACGGTCGACCACAACTTCATCGGAGTCAGAATTCTAAGGTTCACAATCGGCGCATTCACCTCGCTAATTATCATCGGTTACGGCACTCGTTTGTTGTACAGTATAACTCACGAAGCTTTCAAGGATCCGTTCCGAAATTTCAGAAACGCCTATGACGACGCGAATATTCACCTGATCGTTCGAAACGGTTCAGCCGAACATTTTTTTTTCCAAGTTGGTAATCGCAATAATGCAATGAGTTAATTCATACCATGTAATGATTTTTTTTTCCTCACTTTTCAGCAATCGTTTGACGATAGTGTTTGGCATAGTATAATGAACGCTAACCGCCTGATAGTCGTTTCGAATCTCGAGGAACTTAAGCAAAAAGTTTGCTCGGACCCTAAGAGTCATGCACTCGTAACCGACGAAGAGATCATGCTGATAAATAATAACGTCTGTAATATAGTGCCGGAATTTAACTTCGCGTCCGCTAGCCCCGTGGGTTCTGGTATCAGCAAAAAAGTTAAAAACAAGAGAAGCATCGATATCGGGTCAGTTATTGTCCTCATAAATTATCATCCATGTTTTTGTAACCAAAACAACTACTCAAACATGTTTTTTTGTTTGAATATTACAGTTAAAAATGAATTAATAAATTTTCTCTTTCAGAATTATGAAATTACGTGAATTCGGCATATCAAAAGCAATCCGACGTAAGTGGCTGAAACGTCCGATCGTCGATTCGAGAACTCGACAAGCCGAATTGCCGGCTATCGGATTCGATCGAATCTCATCCATTCTGATGATCCTGACCGTCGGCATTGTCGCGTCAATCGTCATCTGCGTGGTGGAAAATATCGTTTTCGCGGTGAAAAACCGTCGAAACGAACGAAATTTGTCGAGACGAGTTTTCACGATCGAACGAGCAGAGTCTGGTCGAGATCGCCCACGTAATCGACCCGCCGTTAGGCGAGTCAAAAATCTGGACGATTTGAGATTGTTCGATACTCTCAAAACGCTGCCGCCGATACAAAACTGATTGGCCAATCGGGTTGGCAATGTCTCAATGATTTCATATCGTTCACCGATCGATCGTCCACGAATGATAATTCAAATGGGATATCAATTCACCCCGATTAAATATTTTTAAAAAAAGCAAGTATAATTCGCTATAGATTCACCATGCGCTATAAAAATTAGAGTGTGTAAAAAAACGCACAATGTTTCACGATTCATTATGGCGTCTCGTACATGTAGAGTATATATGTATATACTGTTGGAAAATAAATTATACAGCATATATACACGCCCAGTCCCATATATGGTTTAAATATATGATTTTTCACGGTCATCCCGTACCTATCGAGCGCTATCGTTGTAAAGGCACATACGGGGACATTTAGAGTCTTGGGCGTCGGCGATGTCCCAGCAACTACCGTTATGAATTAAAGATCATCCCCTTCACACCCCCTCCCCCCTCCCGACGGTCGGACTCCCGCACATTACCTCCTCTGGCTTTTTCCCTCTCTTCCCCGTTGCCTACACCGGGCCTTTATGCGCGGTTGTGAATTTTCGCGTTGCAGAAGACCGCGTCGGTAAGAGAGGTGAACGAGTCGACCGCGCGGGCGCGCGCGCGCGGGGGCCACTGCAACTGTGATCAATGGCGAAAGTCGTATTTCGCGCTCGGCACGATTAATCAAGTCGACGATGCGTCGTGTAATTATAACGAGAGCGCTACGTTTGCTCGACTCGTTGCTCTCGCTCCTCTCTCTCTCTCTTTCTCTCTCTCTCACTCTCTCTTCGGTCGTACAACCGTTTTCCGTCGCACACACACACACACAAACCGGTCTCACTCGCCGGAAAAGAGACGCGGGTGGATGGTACCTCGAAATTGCCACGACACGTGACTTCTCTCTCACTCTTGCCTCTCTCTTCTCTCTCTCTCTCTCTCTCTCTCTCTCTCTCGCTTGCTATCTCACTCTCAACCTCGAGAAACGCGTTTCCGCGCGGTTTCGGCAACTCCGGACCGCGGATGAGACTTTGCCCGGATCCTCGTGAAAACGTTGAACTCATCTCTCGAATCTGAATAATTATTTTCCGTACCAACTTCGAATATATATATATATATATATATACATCGTCTGCGGGAATGTGGAAAATCCGTGGATTATCGCGAGGTTGAAATTTTCGTGATAACCGATGGTAAACATTGAGTGAGATGAAAATTCCAAATTTATGCGAGTTTGTTGATTCAGTGATTATTTTACAACGTGCATTTATTTTTGCGGTTGGACAATTTTGCTCAATGGTATTATCATCAATGTTGTATTGATGCCAACAGGATGCATCATTTGAGAAAATAACATATTGAAAATAATCAAGAATGAAATTATGAAAATTCGGGACCTCATAAGTTCCATCAAGACTCAATTTCGAGGCCTGCATAGTGCTCGATCAATTATAAACAAATCTACTTATATTTGAAAAAAGTGGATTTAGTGAATAGCGAATACCACGATATAGTAACTAGTCTCTAACGCCTCTACGATATTACCGGTACCTCCGTTTATACGGGCTAAGTCGGTCCCCATAATCTCGACTCCTCATTGTCCCTCGAAATTACTCGATCGCTGGTCTTCCAATCTCGCAAGACGATCGACTTTTCGAAGCTGCTGGGTGAACAGCATTCGAACCTTCCGAGTTTACCTTGCTACAACGATGAAATTTACTTCGTGTACTCTATTAACCAAACAAAATAAACTACGAATACACAAATGGGGTATGTGTATGGGGTTGGTACAGAGCGACGTGGGTGTAGGGTTGCCAAGATGCTTCTCCCCCCCCCCTCCCCGGACTTTTCGGGACCGACGACGTCTATTCGTTATACACGCATAAGTAGTTGACGCAAAGGGCGCGAAGGTAAAGACGACGACGACGACGAACGGAGGGGGTTGAAGGGGTGTGCATACGATACTTGGCGCTTCCTCCGTACACCGATAAGTCGATGCGAGATTAGAGGGTGGCATTGTGCTTTGAGGGTTACCCTCCATCATCGAAGTCCCCACGACGTTAACCCTCTCGCGACTTGGCTCAGGGCTCGGGCCTCGCGAGTACCGAAGCCAATAATTACAAGCACGACTGGAAGGTCTGAAAAGGGGGGTGGGGGGGGGGACGGATAAGGGTGAACGACAAACGACGACGACAAGAACGAAGGATGACGGGCCCCCGGAGTATGGGCGAGAAAGCTGGGATCGGAGCTCTTTGAGTTTATCGATTGCCAGGAATTAATAATTGCACGCCAAGCTGTTACACGAGGTGGCTCTATACTCATCTCGCGATGAGAACGGATTTTCTAAATATGCATACATGCATATATATATATATATATATATATACAATGCCTGGGAGAAGTTCAACGTGTTATTCATGATGCGGTGGGAGCACTGCACGTGACAACCCGAAGCAATGACACACAAGCGGAATCTTGCAAAATTATTTATCTATCATTATTTTTTTTGTTTGTTTGATTATTGAATTTTTTTTTAATAAGATGTTATTGATTATTCGAAGAATTCGCGGGCTTGTGGATATTATTAGGACCCATCGGATTTTGAAATTTGGGGGATATGTTGGCGCAAGGTGACCTTGAGGGTTGTTATTTTTTTTTAATTGGATCTCGAGAACTTAGATTTTTTAATGTCTCTGATGGGGATAATGAAAAATGATTTTCGGAACAATCATCATTTCTTTCATTCGTTTATACATAAAATTTGTTTTTTGGTTGAAAATCTTGGTCCCGAGAAAACGAAGCGGGGGCAAAAAAAAAATCTGCAGACCCTGCAGACCCCACCGAACGTTGGTTGTCCCATGAAACACTTATTTTTTTTTTTTACAAATCTTTTCGAAGTTCGTTTGCGTTGAATACACAGTCGAAAGGCCACATAGCGCGACACGAGCCACACGTTTGTTGGGCCCCATCGACATATATAAAACCGTATATACCACAAACGTGTATGGGCGATATCGCGTCGTGGAAATCGGTACCGATAAATTCACCCGGGGGCCCGGGCGTAATAAATTAAACGTTCGCTCCTTATAAATCAAAGGCCCTGCCACAACGACGGACGGACAGACCCACGCCGTCGATTTTACTAATTTTCGTGTCTCGTCCGGTCCCGAAAAACCCATACCGGGCGAGTGGGGTCCTCTCCGTCCTCCGTCTACTCGTTTTCCTGTCTTTCTCGGTCTTACGAAGAGCGGACCCATGCTGACTCGCACGACGGACACAATGGGCGGCCCTCACCCATGGAACCAAACGTCTCGCTCTCTTTCTCACTCTCTTTTACTTTCTATCTATTTTTTTCCTTCTTTATCCTCTGCGTCGTTGCATTATTTTGTTTGTTTGTTTGTTTTTTTTTTCGTTTCTTTTTTCTCATTTCCATCTTTTATTTTGTTGTTTCTCTTATTCCGAGGGTTGCTCAGCGGAGCAGCAGCATCAGCCACGTGCCCTCCTAGAGTGTGGGTGCCCTCAGCCAATTCGTATAAATATATGTAGGTATAAATGTGTATGTATGTTTTTTTTTGGCATCGTGCTTTCTGCCTTCGTTCTCTTCCATTCATTCATAATTCGCATTTGTTTTTTTTTTTTTAATTCTTTTTTTAGTGTCTCGTTGGGCGAGGTTTTTGTCGGGCCATTAAGGGCCCACGTATCAATTTTTTCGCGGTTTACAGTACTCCGAACAACATTCCGCACCCCATTCAAAATCGCGGGATAAAGGCAATAAATCGCACATGAAAGTTTGAATTTGGGCGTCTTAAGATGTAAAGTTTTTCCGGGTTGTAATTTTCATAATTGTTTCACCTAGTTACTAGTTATGAGCAATTCTTGTCTGAAATTTTGAGGGCAACATATATGTTCCAGTGTAAAATGTAATCGAGCCTCGATTATATTTATAGTCAGTCGAGAATATTCGAATGGTCGATTATGATTTGAATCGGAATGCTGGTCGTTTGGGGGCTGGGCCCGATAATTATTCGATCACTGATCGAGGTTGAGCCACACCTAACGCACGAAACGTCTGTGATAAATAACGTTTTGATACTGGATCGTCTAAATCAGCTTGACAACAGTCTCTCGAAAATTTCTTCGTGGTACTAAAATAATATTGACGCCACAAAAAATTACATTTAATTTAATATCGATTTTATTATTTAATTTTAGGCAATCGATAGTTTCTCATTTAATTTTCGTTTTTTTTTTTTTTTTCACCGAACAAAGCTTTTATGAATTTTAGCAATAAGCTCCATATTTCAATGTCAAAAGTGATGTGACCCAAATGTCGATTTAACTTTTCAGTATTCGAATAAATAAAATATTTAATATTTGAGAAATCACGATATTTATAATCTTGAAATTAATTTTTTTCGATAAATCGATTATTCTTCGATCTAAATAAAATTCGTCATAAATTTCTAACACGTCGATTCGTCATGCATACTTAATTGCAAATGCATACTCGAGCATCGAAAGAAATCCAGCGAAAGATCAAAGGTCAGTTGTTCACCCACACGCCGTTGGGTTCTTATCGGGACCGAGAATCGAGGTTTGGCAAAACACGGATTTATTAATTTGTAGAATCTACCTGGGTATTGTGAAAGGACCCGGTTTCATCGTGTATATATCTCTCTCGCGGCTAATAAATTTGGCCCGAGCCCCATTGTCCGTCGTGGCGTTAGAGAAATTTCGCGCGATCGAAGAATATTAATAATACGGAAAAACCGGTATTTCTCTCTCTCTCTCTCTCTCTCTCTCTCTCGCACACATATTCATAGAGTCTCGCGCCGATCAGAATTTGCGGTCCCGCGAGCCGGCTAACCGATCGACCTGAACCTCGCATAAATTATAATATAATCGAGAATATATACATACATATATATGTATATATTAATCTGAACCCGATAAATTATCCAAACGTGTTACAATATGCTTCGTGAGATAAAACATCGCCATTCCCACATTATTATCCTTTTTTTCTCCCCCCCCCCCCCCCCCCCCCGATCGACGAAATCGTTATAAATCGATTTTATATTTTATTCACAAATCGAACTGCCGAGACGTTTCCATTTATAATAACATATTCTCAATAAAAGGATCTATATATATAACATAGTGAAAAAAAATAATAATAAGACTAACAAAAATAATTCAAGAACGAAATTCCAGAAACCGGAATCCACACATTCACGGACTACATATATATATATACATATGTATGAAGCGAAATCGATTTCGATCTCGATCTACGATTTTCGACGTTGCCCACGACCAATGGGCCCCCCATCCATGAGCCTCATGGCCCGGCCTCACCGACGAAACCGTTTTCATTGTTAATACCGATCTCCATAGGTCTGAGCTCCCGTAGCGAAAGACACCGATATGATATATGCTCCTTAATTTTTCTCACTCGAGCGAAAGTCCACCGAAACAAGTTCGAAACCGTCTTTCACCGCCACCCAAACCATAAGCCAATGTTATTCTTACCTGCCGTATTACCCTGATCTCGTTTCGCAATTTTCACCCGACAATATTTTACCTGGGTCGTATATAGTTATATAGATATGTGTGTATATGTGCATACCGATGGGCAATGGGTAAGTGAGGTTGCACGGAGACGACGACAGGTAGGCCAGCAGGTCAAGTGGCGACTCGGGGTCTCGGGTTTCAAGTGCACATTGGTGTCGCAACGGGATTGCTCCGGTAAACCCAAACAACGTGCAAAGTGTTCGTCGTTGAATATTGTCCAAAGCCCCAAATTGGCTTCCGGAATAGATAAGATCGAAAATTCTTTCGTCACGACTGCTCGATTTTTTTTTCTCTGTAATTGTTCACGGACGATTTGAATTTCGGAGTTTGAGGATTCGGTCGAGAGACAAGTGACCCGATGCCAGAGGTCATCCGGAATCGTCGTAAATTTCAGAGATTTCTAATCGTGATTTTTGTTGCTCCGTTTTTAGTTTTATTTTCGTGACTCTCATGCGTCTTGGAGTGCTTGAAAGTTGGATATATACGCCTAAGACGTGTATTCCATACGTGGGGACTTTCAAGCTTTCCCACCGATTAATTATCAATGTTAGAGCAAAGCTGTTCTAGACTTTTTTGTAGGAAATTGAATTCTCTACAACATTGTTCATGTGAACTTTTAGTCTGCAATGCGTTGCTTAGCCGGTGAACGGACGAGAGGATAAAAATCCATTGATTTTTCGTTGTTATTCGGTTGTCACGACAATGAGACGTCAAAAATTCGATCTCCGCTACAGATCATGACAAAAATTTCATTTCGAAGCTTCGTGACATTCGGAAGCCGATCACGCGAGTTCGGCATCACGATAACACAGCGGGTGATCAATGGCCCACGTCTATCGGTGAGTTCTCGACGTCTCGTCTCAATCACGAAAAGACCCCCCAATGGTTCCGAACTAAATCGAGTAGATATACATCGGACGAGCGATCGACAACGTCGCATCGATCAAACTACAAGCTGGGCCCCGGGAACCCGTCACGGTTTCCACATCTCCCGGCGATCCATCGTCGCAACGTAATTCATGGAAATTAAATCGGTTTGCAACAGATCCATCGGGTGGGTCTCGAAGAATCAAATTTTCGAAGTTCCGAAGGCTCATCAAGTTAGACATTTTTTTTCAAATTTGAATTGTAATTATCCGGAAAATCCAAATCTTCGAATTGTTTGTTATTTCGACTGGCAATGTAACGAAATTAAAAACAAAAACCCCGAACGTTCGAAATCTTACGGTCACGACAATAACCCTTCGAAACCGAACCCGATCCATCGGACCTCAGAAGTGTCATGACCGCTTCGACATACAAATACGCATGTATTACGCGATCTATAAATCGATCTCATATATCCGTATGTTCACGTGTGGCGTACATGTGACAACTATCCATACGGAACGAACGAAAAAAAAAAAATAAAAGAAGAAAAAAGCAAAATTCCAAAGACATTTTGAATCGGTAGCCGCGCCCAGTACCTACACTGTCGCTCGTAAAATAAATCGGCGACATCCTGGGGAGACTGGTAAGCGATTTGTGTGACGGACATAGGACTCTCGAAGTCGCCCTCCGCCCCCCGAAGCTGTATAAAGACGTCACGACGCTTATATGGACGGAAACCGAGGCGCGAGAGTGATCTTGCTCTCTCGGATGTGATCTTCTCGCTCCGTATAGCCTCTCGACGACGCAGATCGCACGACGTGCGTGACAGCGCGTGCGTGTGCATCGGCAAATTCATTTGTCAGTATATACCGGTAGCCCGAACGAATATCATGTATACTAGTGTGTGTGTGTGTGTGCGTGTATGTGTGTGTTTATACATATGTTATATATGTATTTATAGGCAACCACTAATACAGACAAAGTCCTGATAAATACCAAAAGACGAGAACATGTATAACATTAGGGTGGCCCTCATTTTAGCTTCTTTCCAAATTTCGTCGCTCCTGGAGGATAACAAGGTTCGAAACGAATTTTAAAAAATAACCTGAAAATTTGAGGTCCTTATCTCAATCCTTAACCCTGCCGTTTAAATGGCAAACTTCGAGAGACTGGCGGCAGGGTTAAGGATAGAGATAGGGACCTCAAATTTTAAGGATATTTTTGTTAATTTATTTTCAACCATATTATTCTCTGGGAGCTACAAAATCGAATGAAAATCCAAAATAAGGACCACCCTAGTACATATATGTGCGTATATAGGTATATATACGTACACGCGTTGTGCTGTTCGCCGGAGACTGCGGGGGTTCCCCGTTACGCGATGATCGCCGCGTCTGACCAATTTGTACGGGGCGGCGAGGAGGGAGGAGGGGGAAACTCGATACACGTCGCGCGACACTCGTACGAAATAATAATGAGTCACAAACACTCCACGGGACACGATTGTCCGTTATTGATTTGCAAAAATCAATCATCGTCACCGACAACACGTCGCATCGTTTCTATTATTCATTCATTATGATACGTGCTATTTCGAAGATTACAGAATAATGATAATAATAGTATGAGAAAGGTGTAATAATAATATTGATAAAAATAATATCAATAATAATAATAAAATAATCTGAAAAATAATACATTCTATTTTCGTCCATTCCTCGATTTGATTTATGACAAATCGTTATTCATTATATCCCCGTGAACGGTCGCGATTGATTGCACAGTCGGAATTCGAATTCCGATTCATTTCGGTAGTCTTGTGGCTGCCTGTTGCTTGGACGAAAAAAAAAAAGAACTAAGCTTCTTTGCTGACGACGTGAAGAAGTTGTAGATATATATATATTCGAATGGCAACCACCTCAGGTAGTTCTTTCTGCGCGTTGATCCAACAACAACAACCGAAAAAACCGAAGATTCGCCGGAGTGCAATGGTCACGAAGCGTTTGCCATTGCCTCCGCCAACTTTTCATTCGACTCTCTTCGAATCAAAGGAGGGAGGGGGGGGGATCGTATTAGTTTAATTATCGTTCGAAATAAAATCCGATCTCCGATCGCGAGATCCACGAACGCGGACGAGTGGAAAAGAAACAGAATGTAAAAACTAAAAGAAAAAAAAATGAATGAAACAAAAAAAAATGTTTGAAAAACCGAACACGTCGAAGAGATCACCCGTGGTGCTGGAATAATATAGCGTCCGAGTATCATTATACATAAAAAAATAAATGAATAAAAACCACCTTCGAGGCTCCTCGATGATCTCGATAAACGAATAAACAATACGATTTTATATATTTGCGAAAGTCATTACGTATGCTATCAAATGAAACTGTAACATCGTCGATTATACAGCACAAACGTTGACATTAAATTATCGTGTTTTTTTTTTTTTCTATAAAACGATATTAAGTGAGAACCGTCGTCGAATGCCCCTATGGACACGATCAAACGGCGATCCAAACGTGGATCGAAATTATTGTTATTATCATTATTATTATCATTTTTTATTTTCAAATTTACATTACCAATAATAACTCGACAATTCGTGAATGGTGATCGTAAATTATTTCATTTGTCCACCCGCATCACAATATTCATCCCGTATAAAAACATCGAGTTTGATGCACCATCATCGGACCAAAGCGATTATGTCAATTAAAATAATCCCCCCCACCCCTCAAACTCCGATCCACGTCACGATCGGTCAATTCAATTCCATTCGTTATTATATTCACGATTCTCGTTCGATTAACATTTTTTTTATTTATTTTTCATTCTTCATACGCTCTCAACCGCATTTCAAAATATTCCACGAACTTCTCGAGTCATTCGTAACCGATAAACCGTGAAAATATCGTAATAACACAAAGCGTTTTGCATTATATCTCTCGACGTTTGATTAAACGTTGAACGATTTTTATCAAAAAGAAAAAAAACAACAACAGCGGATTAAAAAAAAATCGGTTGAACAAAAAAAAAAAAAAAATGTGCTGTCCACGACCAACGCGTTCGTTTCTTCGTTCACGTCGGTCTGCATTATCTCAGAATTTATAGCCTCTTAGACGGTAGAAAAAAGAAAAAATAATAATAATAATAATAATAACAATAATGATAAAAATAAAGAAACTGGATTCACCTTTGCCTCGAACGTGGTCCATTCAATACCTGCGGGCGAGAAGACCGATCTCCCGGACGATTTATATCACAACGTGCGAGACGTTGGGGGATGAAGGTTTTTTTTTTTTTTTTTTTTAATTTTTCTTTTTTACCCTCGGTTTCTCACTCCACTCTTTCACGTCTTTTCATCGTGATCTTTACGTGCGACTCGCAACCACGGAATATCGTATTATCATGTTATACCCCTCCGCCTCCCCCATCCCCTTTCGCCCCCCCTCGTGAAGGGTGCAACGCACGTTACGTACGAAAATCACCGTGGCGAAGAAAAAAAAATTCGTGACGGGGTGTGTTTCACGTCTTTCATCCGTGTTCGCGTTGTTGCATTGTTCAATGGTCCTGGTATTACACTCTCGAGTAAAAAAATTGTGTATAGATTATACACGGACTATACATAAACCGTATGAGTCTATATATAGTTTATGTATAGTCTTTATGTAATTTGTATATGAACTATATATAGGACTCGGCATATATACATTATATATAGACTATACATAACTTATATAGCTTATACGTAAACTATACATAAATTATACAGGCTTAATATAGTTTATACATAAACTATACAGTCTAAATATAGTTTCTGTATAGTCTATACATAGTTTATATATATATATATATATATAGTTCATATATATACATGCTGGGACCCACCAACATACATACAAAGACTGTATATAATTTTTCTTTAGTTGGGAGCTTCCGCGTGTGTGAAAGATTCTTCCAACCTTGAATAACCACCTTAGAGCCCACCCTATGGGTTGGTGGTCGACCGTGAATGGCGTGTGTCGCTGGACGCGATAAATTTTCCAAGAGGTTTTCGAAATTCTACGAGAAAAAGGTGTGAGAGACAGAGATAGAGATGTGAACAGAGAGAATGGAGAGCTAGACTTCCCCCACTCCATTTCTCCACCCAAAGTTTTTGAATCAAAAGTTCGGGGCGAGGGAGGGAAAGGGGTGGAGGTAGGGGGAGGAAATGCATTGAGAAAAGATGGGTGGATTGGTGCCCGGTGAGTGTGGAGAACGACGGGAGGAGGGGGGGGGGAAGAAACGAATGTACGCATGAAGGTTGTGTAAAGCGGTAATGGAAACTGGAGAAATCCAGTGTCCATGAATTATGCATGAAAGCTTCGATTCGCGGATTAACCGTGGAAAACCTCCTCCCCGAGCATCGTTGCAACTTTCGTGAGCCGGTACAGCATATTTCCCCCATTCTTCTGGGTGAGGCCAAGTTAACCCACCGTCGTCCGTGGCGAATCGTGAAGAATTCTCTATTCCATGTATCTCTATATCTCCCTCTCTCCCTCTCTCTCTCTCTCTCTCTCACTCTTTTTCTTTATCCATCTCCGTGTCTCTCACTGTCGCGCACCGTGAAAACGGCTACCATGAATACAGATAATATCGTCAAAAGCTACGACGAAAATCCATGCAAGAATGACCAACCGGAGATCTAGTTTCGTCAAACAAATGATACTGCCTCGGCTATAACGTATATATACAACTGCTTCTGCTTTCAGACTATACGGGTTGTATATGTGGTTATACATGTGTGTGTGTGTGTGTGTGTGTGTGTGTGTGTGTGTGTGGGGCTGTTTTATACATCTTCCACACTTTGGTCTCATTGCGATGCTTTTTCGTAAACTCGGTAGGTTGCACTTTGTTTCATAATGGGTAACACATGTAGATGCTGTGAATTGTCAAATTTGAAAAAAAAAAAAATATGTATATATATATATAATTTATTTTTGATGACACGAAAAATAAATAGAATTTGATTCCTGCTGGAATAAATTATTTTATAACATAAAACGAAAATAAATCTATTCGACACAAAATGTCGTTATGGTTATCTTTTTTTCTTTTATTTTTTGTTTCTCTCAAACGATTCGATCTACGTTTTTCCTCGAGCACGAAGAGTCGATGCCCTTCTCGGACACAGAAGGATATCTAAAAACTCCGGTAAGAACGAAAGACAAAGACGGGGCAAAGCAGGAGGGGGGGGGGGGAATTCACGACGAACGAGATAACTGCCACGAAGTTTTGTTCGCTGAATCGTGATTCGAGGACGAGTGCACACCGAGTCACGGTCACGGTGCATTCTGGCACGCATTGCACTTTTCGAGATGGTTATTTGATAGGATGTACCGCCGCGGTGGCTGTTCGTTCACGTAGGACACACATGACACACACACACACACACAAGTGTACATTTACACTCTGAGCTCTGCATTACCTATATATATATATATATACAAAAAAGGAAGTATAACGCAAACAGAAAGACCTGGGGTAGATTAGGATGATATAATTACAGCATTAACATAAGTCACCGTTGCTAGGGCGAGTTACCTCCGCGGAATAACAATCATGTCGAACACGGTTAGGTATGTTGTACAAGGGAGGGGGTAAGGGGGACCCACGTTTCGTGGTATAATCCTTTCGTGGGTCATTGCAGTACGTGTCGAGTTATTTTCATGAATTTTCGTCCTGCTGACCGACGGTCCTCAAACGAACCGTATCACGGTTTTAGACAAAGACCTTTAAACTCCTAAGATTTGGTCCTGGTACCAATAAATACTTTTTTTTCTAACAAAATAAATAAAAATTTAAAAAAATTGTTATTCTTTGTTTTCTTTTTTTTTCGATATCTTAAATTTTTTGTGAGACCACCAAAATTTTTTTCACACCTTCTGGTATACTTTTATCACGAAATATATTTTTTTCCAGATTCTTTTTGCCACCTGCGTGACAGCTAGAAAAATATTGGAATGTTGAGAATAAATTTCTTGAATTATTCAATCACATGGAATCATTATTTGTTGCCTGTGACACTGTCGATGACACCGTGGACAGGCGTCGAAATAAACTCGACGCGAACTAATGAAGCGGTTAGCGTAATATCCTGAAGATAGAGAAAACGAGAGCGAGAGAGAGAGAGAGAGAGAGAGAGAGAGAGAGAGAGAGAGAGAGAGAGAGAGAGAGAGAGAGAGAGAGAGAGAGAGAGAGAGAGAGAGAGAGAGAGAGAGAGAGAGAGAGAGAGAGAGAGAGAGAGAGAGAGAGAGAGAGAGAGAGAGAGAGAGAGAGAGAGAGAGAGAGAGAGTAACATGGCACGTGAGTTCGAGTCCAGTTGAATGAAGAAATAAAATACGCGTGTGTCTCCTATTAACTTGCTAACTAAAGGAGGTAAGAGAGTGAAATAAACGTTGATGATGATTCTCAGCACTCTCACTGACTTCAACGTTGCTTATTCCACACCTCTCGACGAGCTAGCTTCTTGTTCCTCTTATTTTTTTTTATTATTTTTTTTTTTGTCATCTCCATCCTTCCATCGCTTCTTCCTCGGTTTTATCCGAGTTACCGATCGCGTAGATTCCCAGAACCGACCAAAACAATATCATAACTCGTGGTGGCGGCGGACCTGCCGCGCCTGATCCTTGCCATAAATATAAATAACCCGCGTCTTGATATCGGTCTTTGGCTCTCGCTGCCACAGACGTCTCTTCTCGAAGGTGTGCACACAAGTCTCTGTCTGTCTCTCTCTCTCTTTCTCTCTCTCGATGTTGGCAAGATCGAGATTCAACTTATTCGTATTCTTGCCTTAACGTGAATGACGGTAATTATAATGCGCGTTAATCCCCTGTCAGCGGCCAATCGGTTTTGATGCCAAGACGATTGCCTCGCACACACACACACACACAGACGTAGAATTCGAATACACTCGGTTGTCCGATATACAAGTTTAGCCCAACCGAAGATTTCTGTTTCGTGATGCACGATCGTGATTGAAATTCTCAATCGATTCTCTCGTTCTGTTCGGGATATACATATACAGTGCTTTAATCCTATTCCCGATCGTTATCGCAGGACGTAAGTTTCACCGATAAACCGGTGTGTTAGTCGGTGGTGACCGATCCAATTGTCATTAATAGTAATGTCACGTGTGACTGAGAACGGTGACGTTTTAACGATATTGTTTTTTTTTTTTTTAATAAATTATGTGAGTCTTTTTCGTTGAATGACATTTTTTAAAGATATTCAGAGATCTGGGAAATTTGTTTTTTTTTCTGGAATTTCAAAATACATTTTGTGAATTTATTTTCCGTCGATATTCATGGTGATAAAAAGTAATACAGTAAACATATCCAAAATCTGTTGTGGGCGTGAAAGTGTCTCTTAAAATAATTGGAAAAAAATAGGAAGAAAATTAAAAATACCTCTATCGACAGCTGCGAAAATGATAGACAAAAAAAAACTGAAAAGAAATTGAGAATTCCTCGCATGGGACCGAGCACCAGAATTGACCGAGGTTAGTTACGGAACCAGCGTGTGGCACGCGGCACCGCGAGAATTTAAAGTTCCGTCGGCCCTTGTAAGACGTCAAAAGTCAAAACGAAATCACTAAAATCAGTTAAGGATCTCAACTCTCGGTCAGATATGGGGTAAGGTAGATCGTTTTGTACCAAGAGAGAGCGAGAGAGAGCGAGAGAGAGATAGACCCAGAGGCCGATGAGAAATGTTTTCCTTCTCTTTTTTTACCTTTCTTCTATTCTGCTCACGAAGCTATGAGACAAAACTCGGACGAGGGTACACGTTAGGGATATGCAAAGGCAACGAGCGAGCAAAAGGGACGGAACCGAGGGACCACGGTTCGATGCGGGGGACAGCAAAAAAGAACGAAACAAGCTGAACGAATATAGATCAAGAACAAAAAAAACAAGACGGAAGAGAAAGACGATGGGCAAATGGACGAGATCCGAATGACGCAACCGAGCGATGGGTAGCTTATGGAAATCGTTCATAAATCCGCGCTGGCAGCATTTGCTCATTGAATTTAGGACAATTGGCAGAGCCAGTGAGACAGAGAGACGTAGATACAGAAAGACGTAGAGACAGAAAGACATAGAGACATAGAGACATAGAGACATAGAGACATAGAGGCATAGAGCCATAGAGACATAGAGACATAGAGACATAGAGACATAGAGACATAGAGACATAGAGACATAGAGACATAGAGACATAGAGACATAGAGAGACAAGAATAGAGAGACATAGAGACATAGAGACATAGAGACATAGAGACATAGAGACATAGAGACATAGAGACATAGAGAAATAGAGACCTAAACTCATAGAGACAGAGAGATAGAGAGACAGAGAGACAGAGAGACAGAGAGACAGAGAGACAGAGAGACAGAGAGACAGAGAGACGTAGAGACATAGAGACATGGAGACATAGAGACATAGAGTCATAGAGACATAGAGGCATAGAGAGATAGAGACAGAGAGACACTGATAAACTCACGTCCGACGGAGAAAGATGGGAAAAAGTGAATTCATGGTCTATGCATGTCTATGTCTGGATGGCCGGAACCCTTTTCTGAACGAAGGACAAAGGAGTCGAGGAAAAGAGACCGCTGAGGGATACGAGATGGGGAACGCACAGGGCCGCCGCGGGTACAGCACGAGTGGGGAAAAAGGTACGAGCCCGAGAGCGCTCGAGACACACATAAACACACACACACACACTCACACACACATACACAAACAGAACTTGTTATGCTTTGAGAGATATGACGAAGGCCTGCGGAATACATAATTTTGTAAAGACAAAAATGTTGCGGTCGTGCTGCCTCGGCGAAGTAACATTTTTTTTTTTCAATTTTTTTTTGTTTGCTTCTTGTTTCACAAAATGTTGAAGCTCCTTCATCCCCACGAACTGTTCGACCGTGGCAGTACGAATGCCACGCTGTTACCTTTGCATCCTATCTCTTTCCTCGTCGCACTTCTGGCGCGATCTTACGGTGATCCTTGTCCCTTTAAGGCACACGGGGCTTTCTTTCGCCTGCATCGTTTTTTTTTTGTTTTTCACGCGGCAAAACATCCCTCGGCCGCGCGGTACGTCGCCGCGGTTAATGCATCGCGAAATGAGAAAACGTTTTGTAAGAAATGTATCCGCCGTCTTTGCGAGTATCTGCTGACGATATACGAACATCGTGTGAATCCACGAGAGTGGTATTACTGTAGAAAAATTTTGCACTGTGCGATTTTGCTCGTGGGGGCAACGATAATCGGTTTTGTTATTGTAGGATTGGTTTGATTATTATGATTTCAAGGGGTTTTCATGATTTTTTGGAACCATGTTAACATAATTTTATTGGAAAAATTATTTCCATGAGCATGGAATTTCTGGAAATACTAATTCGAAACGAAAAAACCAAAAAGATTTCCCACTACAATATCAAACGCAGTCCATGAACCTTCACAAGCTGAATAATTGATTTTCACGTTGAAAATATATGTAACCGCCTGAAAGGCTCAAAAACCTAGGCCTAGGTAAAAAAAAAAAACCATAATTGAAAAAGAAATATTTTATTCAATCCTCGTGCGTGTATATTTCCGTTTTCACATACACACACACACACACATAGACACTATCGGTGAGATCAGATTGACGTGTAAACCCTCGCGGAACGATCACATTTATCGTCTTTGCGTTGCCCCGAGCGAGATTATCGTTCGCCGGAGTCACGTACACGCGGTGTCATAAAAATCTCCTCGAAATCAAAGACCGCGACCTTCGGACGCGAGAGAGAGAGAGAGAGAGAGAGACACTGTTTCGTGAGGTGTTCGAGGAATTCGATGTTGTAGAAACCTGGTCCGATCGGTTCCGTCATCCGTGCGCGCGTCTTCGTCCCCACCCCCCCCCCTCCTCCCTCCGCAGATCGACGGATACCCCAAAGAGGAAGCAGGATGGAAGATGTTCGGGAACAAAAATGAAAAAAATATATAAAACAAGAGAAGCATCCGAAAGGATCGTTCGTGTCCGGACCGTTAGTCGGTTGTTGACGAGCAACTGTTTGGACATTACACCCTGCTTCCTTGTAATCTTTACCGATCTTCGAACATTCTGTGTTCCATCTTTCTCTTTCTCATGACCGGAGACTCGATCTCCATCCTGCTTTCACCCGACCGTGTCTCACCTTTCTTCCCCCAACTTCACGCCCCACCATTGGCAACCACCAGCAGCACGCCGATTTTTTTGCTTTGCCTACGGTTGATTTTTTTTTTCGTTTTGATTTTTTTACATTGTCCGTCTCACTCATTGTTTCAGCCGCTTCCTTTCGCAGCAGCAGCCGTTTAGCACTACAACCCCAAACGTTTTGTTCTCGAGGACTTCGACGTTTCGATCTTCCACAAAAAAAAACCCAAAAAAAAAGGATAAGGACTGCAGATTATAGGGCGATCCATTACACCTAGAGACACCTATCTGATCGAAAAATCTGTGACAAAAGACCGGAATCTCAGGGGAAAAAAGAAGAATAGAGAAGACGTGTCAACCATGAGGAAAGAAGTGGAAATAAAGGGAGGAAGAAATTTTTGGAGGCTGGACAACGTCGAGCGCGCGCCTGCACGAAATAATCTGGGGGATAGCTGTCGACGTTGACGGATTTTCGCGATCGGTCGGCCGGATAACTTCTCGCCTAGGTCCGAGAGGATCTAGCCTCTTCCAGGATTCATGCCGATCTATCATGCCTCGACGCGCCGTTTACCGTTTGACGTGGGCGACACCCGGGTGCCTTCGGAGGTCATCCGAGGGTCGTCCAGTCTTCGCCGATGGGGCACAAAGTTTGTGCAATTGTTTCAGCGACGAATTCCTTGACGATTTTTCAAGAATCGTCCTGTAATTTAATTCCGAACAAAATTGTTTAAGCCGCCATTTTGTTGGCCATCCCAAATAAAAATGTTTTTTTCTTCATTTTGGATGTTATAATAAACTTATGTCAAAATTTAAAAATTATTCCATTATTTTATCCCCTCTAAAAAAATTCCCAAAAAATACCGATTTTCCACGATTCTAAAGAGAATTCTGGCTTTGAGTCGAAATTGTCAACTGGTCGTGTCAAATTACGTCAATTTGATCGTTCCTCGATCCCACACCGATGAGACTCCGGTGACGATCGTTAAACCGAAGGTCGTACTCCACGTCGATCGATGTTCACGAAAAAAAAATAAAAAAAACACAGATCATTAAGCGTGCTTGCCGTTTTGCATCCGGCTGCCATTACCGCGGATTCCAATGTCTTGTCACGATCGCAAAATGTTAAAATCCTGGGGTATCGCGAATTCACCGGTTATTTCGTCGTTTCTCCACCAATATCGGTTACCGATCCGTAAAAACCGTCGACTTTCACAAACCGTCGCACATCGTCGTTTCTGATTCCCGGTTAGTTAACTCGTTACCACTTTCGCACCACCCTAATCCAATTTATTAGCTGTATCCTTTAACCCAACGCGGACCCAGGGCCAAGAGTCCCTGGGACTCTGGTACGCCGCTCGGATCTCGCTCGGGAGACGTTAAGTTTTATCGAAACGATAAGTCAACGTCTTGGGAAACCGAATCCGCGAGCGGGGACCAAGATAATTCGAGAGTCCGCGGTGTCTCTTCCCCAAAATTTTTGTTGTTTTTTTTTCTTCGGTTCCGTAGTTGTTATTGTGCGTTAACGATATACAAATGTTGGTGTACGAATGCAAATATCCTGCGCAGGCGCATGTATGTGTGTCTGTGTGTGTGTGTGCGATTTCGCATCCGCTGTGAAATGAGAAAGAGAATAAAGAGGAAAGAGCAGGGACAGGGCCAAAGCGTTTTGTCATACAGCCACCCGATGCAACTTAATATTTCCGTCGGTCCCGGGGCCTCAAAGCCCGTCAGATTTACCGAGGATCTGGTAACATAAAGATGAGCCCAGCCACCGAGACTTACCTGTGGAAGCTGAAGAACCACCAGCAGCAACCACCGCCAACACCAACGAACACGAGAGGGGGGGGGGAAGAGTTGACCGTTTCCGAACAGCCAGTTGAATCCAGCATGGTCAAGCTTGTTCCTCGTCTTTTTCCATTCCTTCCAGTCTCTCTCTCTCTCTCTCTCCTTCTTCGGTGGGGGACACCCGAAATAGAGTCATCCCCGAGTGCCGGGAATACCGAAGCCAAGCCAAAACTCATACATACACATATATACGCGCATCTGACTCGAGAAATCGACGACTCCCCCCGATACCGATCTTCTTTTTATTGACGAACTTACGACAGCCCCCAAGACGTCCGTGACTTTTCTGACTCTCGGAATCACTGATTTTAACGACCGACCGAACGACCGACCGACCGACCGCGCGGATCCCACGTGAAACCCGTATAGATTGTCGAAGATTTCACCATTTTTTATGACTCGCGTCGGAGTGAAGAGAACCCAGACGGGAAGAGTCCGATGGTCCGTTGATGCTCGGATCCACCCGGCTAATTGAACCTTTTCTCACTGAATAAGAAGAGGAAGAAAAAAAAGGATACAACCGATTTCACGAGGATTATCGTGTGGTGTGTCAATCGGGTTTTCGAGGGTTATGAGGCAATGAGGATTGGAAGTGGTAGGGAAGCTTCTTGTTCGTTCATCGAATGATTCAAAATCATTTTTTCTTGACTTCGGACGAGAGAAGAATTTTGTTTCAATAATTATTTGTATTTTTATTTTTGTCGTCGCCAATAGTTCATCCTGCACGAGTTTCCAACGTTTTTCAGCAACGAACACCTTCCTGAGAAAATCACCACACTCTCTGCGTCCAGTCAACTCTTATATCCTTACCCACACACACACTAGGACAAGTACTCAGTGCACAACCAGCCATTAAAAATTATAATAAAAGATGTGCAGAACGAGGAGAGTCCGAGGGCAGGGTTGTACGTACCAGAACGTGAAAAGTAGTGAACAAGACGAAGAAAAAGGGACGAAGCAAGAGGACACACGAAACACGGAAACATTCGAGAAAGACAGAGAGAGAGAGAGAGAGAGAGAGAGACCGAGCCGGATAATTTTAATTTAAACAAATGGCCGGGAGCGCGGCATCTTTGTCCGCGTCTTGCATTATTTATGCTCGACTACTCGGATGAGCGCACGTGCGCCTCTGTGTCATCAAGTATGTGTGTGTGCGTGTGTGTGTTTGCCGGGTGCGTTACGAAGTCTCGCTGTTACTATTTTTTCCGTCTCGCTTTTGCCCGTCCGTGTGTCAATGTTTTTCACGGAACCCACCAGGTAGGTACCTCGTACCCGTGAACGACGTACATGGAAATTGTGCCTGAGAATGTGAGAATAGACCCGGACGTCGTCAACGTTGATCCCCAGCGCACAATCGCGACATCCTGAGTGACCACCGATTTTATATGTTTTTTTTTAAATATTATCATCTCGTACAGTTTGACGAATTTCGCAGCATCCTCAGAACATCAACTCGTTGAAGGGTTAACCTTTAATCGTCGATGTAAAAAAGAAATTTAAAGGAGGCTTTTTGGAAGAGTCACGACAATTTGAATTATCGAGAGGACATCAACGTCGGAAGGACGAGTGAAGATCCGAGGGGTCGGCTTGTTCTCACGCGGGGTTTTCGTATACGCACGCATGTGGTTGGAGGGGAGGGGGAGGGGGCTCATCGACGCGTGGAGAATTCGTACTGCTCGTTTGCCGGGGTAACGTTGAGCCGCGGAGAACGACGACGACGACGAAGACGAAGACGATGCTACGACGATGAGAAACCGTTCGCAATTTACGAAGGAATTAAGGACTCGGACCGAATACCGACCGTTTGACATTCCGGCTATTATTGGCACCGGCGAATGCTCACTGCCGACCGAGAGAGACCGACTGTGTCCGCTGAAGCTGCTAGTGATGCTGCTGATGCTGCTGCTGATGCTGCTGCTGCTGCTGCATCGCCTGACTCACCGTGAGCTGCCCCCAACGACCGCTTCGACATCAGCTCACTGTCTCTGTGTCCGCCAACTGCGTTCTCCTAATTTTTCAATTTATTCCACCAATTACTGCGATCCGCGATATCCCGGACAATTGGCGGTTATTAGTTTGGTGAAAAGCCACGACGAGAAAAGAATTATTGTTGAGGAAGCGATATACGATGGAGCGATCATCGTCCACACAATTGCGTGTAATGAAATGAAATGAAAAAAAAAAAAAAAAAAAAAAAACAATAATTTATGTTTCCACTAGACATTTGTGTCTTTATTCTCGCTGGTCGATCATTATTGTCACTTTGTTGTTTCTGGGTTTACGATCATTGAGGTTCGTGATGCATTTGAATCCATTTTTTCGGTTCAATTGTTTTACTATTTCGAGATTGGTTTGTTATAAAACTATCCATAGAACCCCAAAAAATGAAAATTAAAACCCACGACTCAAATGCAAGAGAAAAAATGAAGGTTAATTGAAAAACAAAAAAAATGGACCCCACAATAACAAGCAACACACGTTGTAAGTGTGACTGGGAGACGAGTTGATAAAACGCAGAAACCGCATCGACGTTGCAGCATCGAAGAGCGCATAGTGGTCAAGAAGCAGCCGCTGGAAGTCACTGCATATATATACATCCATACACACACATATATATGTACATATACATATATAGGTGACGCGAGAAGTACAACAGTTGGTTCGGGAGTGGACGTTAAAGGATGAGCGAGAGAGAACGAGAAGAGAAGATGGGTGAGCGAAGGGTGGCGATGGTTATGGCGTGTTCCGGCTACCAAGCGGGGATTTTCTGAGCGGCTAAGGCCGAAAGTGCGAGCGCGGGCGCGCGCGCGCGCGCGAGTTTGGTTCTTTGATGTTCGCCGCTTCGCTTCTGCCTCTCGCTCTATCGACACTTCATACTTCTACGGTTGATCGCGGTCATAAAACATTATACCCGGCGAGAACTCTATCGTTCGGTTGGTTCTCTCGGGTCCGCCGATCACTGCGTCGCTGGGTTTCCGAGACCCGCAACGCGGTTGAGTCTCGCGCGCGCGCGCCCGCCGCCGGTCCTCACAATTCCATGCACGAAGCATATAGCACAGCCCGGGACCCCGTATGCACAACAGCCGCTGTATAGTGTGGGATTCGCGCCCTCGAGAGACCCAGACGAGACGACTTACGGGCGCAACCGACTGTGCAGCGCAGCTCAAATATGCACAACCTGAAATTTATTTATACGTATATATATGTGTGTGTGTGTGGTACGCACACTCGCGGTTCCATAAGTGGTGGTCGTCATGACGCCGACGCAGAACATTGCTTTCGAGAGTCTGATCGGTCTTATCGTCGATTATTATATTGCTACTCGTAAAAGTTATCGGAAAACCTTCGGGACCTACATTCTCTTCGAGGTCAGGAATGGCAACAGTCTCTTTCTTTCTCTCTCTCTCTCTCCCCACCTCTACGCCTCTTTGTGTCTCTCTGTTTATGGCTCTCAGACTCACAGATAATTCTTTTTATTTCACAGTGACCTTTTTTCTCATTTTGGAACATCCCCGAGTAAAAAAATCATACATAGTATATACATAAACTGTATTCATATCCATAAAAAAAATAATTGTCACATAAGGTGCATGTTGTGCTTCATGCGTTATATATTGAGTTGAGTTACTTTTTTTTAGCGTTTTTGTTTTAGTTTTTGAAATTTTCTTTTTACTTTCCCGAGTTCTGGATTTCGATTACGAACAGAATAAATTGAATGGAAGTTTGTTGAGTAAATGTATCAAGGTGAAAAATTACAAGTGACATTCGAACCTCGATAAACATGCCACTACATCGGAACAAATCCCCAAACGCGTGCTCGAAAAATCCGCACATACACACAAGACAATATTAGGTAAGTGATAATTATATACGCATATATATATATTTAGGTTAGTCGTATAGCGAGATAATAGGGAACACGTGAGGGTGAGTGACACGTCGTGAATGACGACCGAGTGCGAGAGCACGAAGATAGCGAGAGATGGAGAAAGCTCCGAGGCAGCACCGGGCTTTATTAATTAACCTGATAGACCATAAATAAAACTCGGCCTGACTCACCCCCCTTCCCTCCCCCCAACCACTCCGCATTCTCCAGAGACGAATATAAATAAATAAAAAGTCACTAATTCCACACACGCTCGGTTGTTTGTCGTGTGTGTGTGCGTATAGAAAAATGTGAATACGAACGTCGGACGGCACGGACGAGTGTCATGCGCGTTACGATGCGTTATGTTAATTGGGGCGTTGTCTCTTGCGGCATTTTCGACTTGCACGCACCTATTCTCATTAGCTCGTCGCTATCGAAAGTGAAGCGAAAATAAAAAAAACATATACGTTCATGCATACATAGATATATATATATAGATATACAGCCTGGAGAGAGAAAGCGAGACATCGAGTTATCCGGACTAAATTAGTTTTATATGTAGCTTTGCGAGTTAACATTCATAAGTCGCGGATGTAACACATGTTCCATAACGAAGTTGCACAACATGCTACACGTTCGATATCGTGATACGACATTATTAGAGCTTTATCGTATTATTATATATTTATATTAGAGTGGTCCTTAGATAGGGTCGTTGTTGAATTTTAATGTTAACGCCCTCTATATAGGTATGAAATGATTTTTAAAAAATGTTTGCGAAGTAACTTTTACAAATCTCATTATTAACACGTTCCTATCGGATTTTAATTTTTTTGCAAATTAAATAACGTGGAATTTTTATCGAGTTAATTTATTTTAGCTAAAAGATTAACACAATAAAATGTTGCTTTCATGCTTTCTTCGTCAGAAGTGTTTTGAGAAAAAAATTTAATTCCCAAAAACAAAACTTTAAGGGAGCCAAATTGTTAACTGGGAATCAATCGACTCGATGTAAATTTGAAGAAAAAAAGCAGAACCAAAAAAAAACAATTGCGACCCGCTCGAGGCATTAACGTGGCAATTGAAAAAGCCGGCTAGATATTCGTACGAGCGTTTCCCAAGCGCGCACCTTAAAATTTATCCCAACACGGGTTATTTGCGAATTATCACGGATTTTATGTTCGCGGTGTTTTCCTTTGGTTCGCGACGACTTATCGACGAATTGCGATCGACCGTGAACCCGAACCGGCAAAAAAAAAAACGAACGAACGAAGTGAACGCGAACGGCTTTGCGAGACCCGTTTTCACGATCGTTCGAGCCAAAGTACTCGCGACGAATGAACCCCGTCCCGTCCATGCCCGATTTAATGACTCCTAATACCCGGGTATTAATATAAATTCATAGAATCAATCTATAGCCATTGTCTATGAACATTTTTTTTCAAATCCCACAATTCGCTTATCCGGACTCTCGGGTCTTTGGATATTCAGCCAGAGAATGGAATAACGTATCGTACACATGAAAATGAGAAAGAGAGAAAGAGAGAGGGATAGGGATGAGAGAAAATCATCGACCAAGTGTGGAATGAACACACCGAAGAACCCTCATCGTACCGTGTAATTCGCGATAGCTGCGATTACCCACAAAAAAAAAATCTATCAGGCTTATTCCGCGATCCTTCACGTGCTGTCGATGTATCCTGCACAAAGTCCTCGAACAAACCACTTTATCGGAACTTCTGGAAGTAATATCATTACTCTGATCATTCGCAGCATCCACGAATAAAAATTAATGCCAGGGTTACATTTCTGTGCTTCGTTCGAGTGAGCGTTTGGACTAAAAAAAAATTATTCTACTTCTACATCTAATAAAATTATTTTAACATGGCTAAAAGAAATCATGAAAATTTCTTAATTTTCATGATTTTGATAACGCATTGAAAATTATTTTACCATCAAATATGTGAGAATTGAACGAGGTTTCGTGATCAGCCGACCGAGTGTCGTCCCCACCTCGCCTCGAAAGCGCGTGGTCGCAACCAAGTAGTTTTAATTTCATCGAGAGACTTGAGAGAGGGCGCCACGCGTGCTCTCTCTCTCTCTCCATCGTCCCGTAGCAGCCCGAGATCGACGCGCCGGAAGCAAGTTTTATGAGAGCGCACGTGGTTACGAACGACCAGTGGGATTAACATTAATTTCAATAGCACGCTTACGGTATAATGATAACAAACAATTAAGACGAGTCAAGAGACGAGTCGCGAGCTCATGAGATCATCGATTCTAATGGTGTTGGCCGTTGTGAGCTTGCGTCGAGAGGGTGTCCGAGTTAAATGACACGTAGATGATGATCGCCTACGTGATGTATGTATGTATATGTGTGCATCTCATAAACACATGTATCATGTACGTCGGTGGTTGGTCTCGTTAACGCACGCCCAGCCCCACTAACGCAACTAATAGATTATGAACTCCTTATATGAATTACCGACCCAGTGTCTGATGCTATATAAATATATATATATGGGGTATTCCGAGTGAAATCGAAGAAATTTCTGCCTTGCTTTAAAATTGCATATGTTTTTTTTTTGTCTTTTTTTCCAATTCAAATAGATTATTATTTCATTTCAGAATGTCTTGTATGTATATATAAATATATAAGTCCCTTGCAATAGTTCTTTCTCTTTTCAATGTCGCGCCGATCACAACGGCCAACACGAGGCCAATGGACTTTACACAAATTAACCGACTATGGCGATTTCACAGAGACACTCGTAAATGACATACCAGACATATCGAGTTTCTCTCTCACATCCAGTAACGGATGAAGCAATTATCATTGTGAATTCACAATTTTTTACCGCGATCTTGTATTTTGTCGTGACTGTACAATAAAATTATTCGTCCAAATTCGTTTATCAAAGAAAATGATTTAATTTTCATATATTTGACGATTTATTTGTTTTATTGAAAATAATGTGATGATTTAAAAAAATGTAAATTTATTTCATTGACAATTAAGATGAAGATTCATTGTATTTTATTGATAATTTTAAAAAATGTTATTTCATTTTATCGATAATTTTGTATTTTTTTAATCCCGTGTTTCATTGATCATAAATTTGAGAACCACTGGATTCGTTATTGCGACTGGTGTAAAATAAAACACCACATACTGTATCAATTAGTCAATGAGCGCCGCGACAATATCCTGTCTGGAGCTTGGTCGGTTCTCGACCGCGGGTTATTCTGCTATTCCGTTTCCCTCTGCTCCACGTTCATTCTATCACACTCTCTCTCTTTCTCTCTCGCTCTTGCTCTTTCTCGCAGTGGCGGATTCACGCTGAAACGATGTACGCTACAGCGTTAGCAAGTGAGCTTCACTCGTGATCGTATACGATGATGTCATAATCGTCGTAAAAACGTCGTTCGTACAAGTCCCGCAATTGAACGACATTTGTTATCGATTTTTGCAAACGATCAATTATCATTATCGATTTCGAATTTTCATTAAAAAAATTAAAGAATTATTTTTCATTTCTCAGATTGAAGGAGTAGAGCTTTATTCTGTTAAAAAATTAAGAACAAAAGTGGGGGGAAAATTTTGATGGTACTCAAACGTCTCATTTTCAATAAAAATTTTAATGTCATAGTACTTGTTTAGGTTAGAAGTAATAATAGTTATAGTTTCATTCGTCAATAGTAATAATGATTGTAATAATTCGAAAACTGTGATTCAATAATTGAATAATAAATATAATTATTCGAATTCGATCGATAATTAATGAAAAAAATATATATTTACAATCCCATAGAAGCAATGCATATATATATATTTTTTTTTAGTTGATTGAATGAAGTTTACATATGACTGATAAGACCGCGGTCACTCATATACCGAGCTGCATCGTGCAGGCTACGTGGGGTGATGTCCGATGCTGCTGCTGCTGCTTGAGGCTCACGCGCGCGCGCGTCACAATAATTACGCCATACACGCACGCGTGTCCTGTACCGCGTGACGGGAATACTCGAGTGCATCTCGATGCATTAGCAGCAGCAGCACCAGCAGCAGCAGCAGCAGCAGTGGCGGTGCATCAGTTCGGCAGGTTTACGTGCGTTTCTTACAACGAACGAGACACGAGGAAACAACACGATCACGGTTGCACGACTCGACGATGTTTCGAAGGCGTAATGTCAACGATCACGTTTCAATTATTATCGTGTTTCTCGTTCCTCGATATCCTTGGGCCCGTCTTCGTCGTACGTGCATTTGTGAGAATGTGGGCCAAACACATTTTTATAGGGACATAAAAAATCAAGATATCAATAAATATACCGCGACGTCTTCATCTTTTATTCTTTATTTTTTTTCTGTATTATTATTATTATTTTTCGTTTCGTTATGGCTCGAGAATATTAAGCGTACGTTTAACAGTTTTACACGAGCATTATACACGTCTAATATTATAGATGTGGTTATTGTTGGACTGGGCGAACGTATTTTATTTTTTTTTTGTATAAACGCAATTCGATTTTAAAAAATGTCGAAATTTTAAGTCTTCGAAACAAGAAGATGAAGATTCGAAACTTCTATCTCTGTTTTTCTAATTTCTCTTGAAAAAAAAAAAAGTTTTGTAATTCTAAACTTTTTGAACAACTTAAAAAATTTCGAAAAAATATGAAAACCATCGAACGTGATGACTGTTTCTTCGGTTTTCAAATTTCGCGCTTTCGTACTTTCAAATTCAACCCGTAAAACTACGAGATTGTGAATAACGAAAGAAAACCGAAGCTTGTAGGTTGGGTTAGGTTGCGTCGAAAGTCCCAGTCCCAGTTGGGAACATGGCTTCGGCCTCGAAAACGCCATTTGACAAAGTTTGTTGGTCGATGATAGCGAAGCCCGAACACGACCATATCCGAATCCAAAGTAAAACCCGAGGAAGGAAGGTCGTCGTCCAATGTGTATATATCTCACCTTGTTGAGGGTCGGCCTATAGGCACGACGCCCACCCCCCATATTATACATATATATAACGTTACTCGTTGTGTCGTGCAACTACGTTCTCGGTGTACAAGTTTTCCACAGTTTTCCGTCGTCAACGAGAACGAAGATAGGACTGGAGGGTGAGGGGAGGGTGAAGAGGGGGAGGCAACCGTAAAGCAGAGATTGCCAAAGCACCTAATATACCAAAAGTTTTCGCATCATCCGGCGCGCGGCAATCTTCCGGCTCTTTCGGGTTGCTCGCATCGTTGAGGCATACCCTCCTCCCTCTCCCCTCCCCCTCCCCGCGCTTATTAAGTCCCCGCGAGTGATTTCTTCCGTTTGTCGGGGTGAAGGCAATCCGGGAGTACGAGATTTCGTAATTTCTCTTTCGGCCAGCGAAGACGTGATTTTCATTCGGACCTTTCGCGTATTTTTGGGGTTTGAAAATCGAATTTTGTGAAATCTCAAAAATGCAAACTTTTCTGGAAAAACGACGACGACATTATTTTTGAAAATCGTAAAATTTTGCTAAACCCTAGAAATCTTTTTCATTGGAAAATTCATACAAGTACCTCGATATATGTCGTAATTAATAAAAAAAAAAAATTTTTAAGTCGTTAACTGGATATAACCCCTTAAAAAATTATTCTTTCCAACATTGTCAATTTTTTTATTTGCCCGAAAACGAAGAAAAAATATATAAATGATTTCCGGTTATTTATCACGTGCCAGAGAAATGATTTCCCGATTTCCCATTATCCACCATTGCGACACATGGAAACAATAAAACCCGAAATATATGATTTATGAATTGCGATCCAATGTGTCTGTTGCGTTCGCATCGTAAGATACATAGATAAGGTCCGATGACAAAAGTCGTTCGAGCACACAGAGATTATGTACTTCGAGCGAGAAGCGTCCGGAACCCAGATGTATTACGGGATTATCGAAAGAAAATCAAGATGGAAATACACGTGGACATAATGGAGATGGTCTCTAATCAAAGATTTCTGACGAGCAAAGGCTCGACGAGACTGTATTCACTATACAGCATTATCGCATTATGGAAGCGATCCTCAACCCCCCACTGGCTTCCATTCGAACCTCCCTCACTTATTCCACATTTCCACCCCCCCCCCTGCCAATCTTCAACGTTGCCAACCACTTTCCAGATTCTCATAACATCTTCACGATCAACCAACCCCTCTTTCACTCGTCTTATTATACGATCTACGTTCGTTAGAGCTATTATATTAACTCTGTCATCATCGAATGGGGATCCTTGATTGTGCACCACGCACAGCAATTCTATCTAACTCGTGAGACACATCGGACAATTCGATATTGAGAAAAAATCTGGATGAGACACTGATACAATGAACTGTTCAAGGTCACGTATATATTTGGTGGGTATTTTTGTACTGAGTCGTTGATTACGATGCTTGTTGACGATGATAAGGAAGATCATGTCGATTATACAGTTAATTCTGGACCGTTGGTATAGTTAACTTGCAGCCAGAAATAGATTGTATTTAAAATTTAATTATAAAATGAAAGTCTTATTTAAAACATTTTTCTGACAAATGGGTGAATGATGGTTGACCCATTATTGGGCCATTGCCGAAAAATCGGTAGCCACGGAATGCCCAATATCCGGCCAGTAGTGCACTGGGCACGATTAAATAGCCGCTTGAAATCCTGATGACCCACGGCCATGGGACACTCGGGATTTCCGGGATAATTGGCAATCGTCGTTGAGTCAGAAAACGCTTGGAGAGTTTGGGAATAAACGAGGGATCCGGGGATTGTGTAGCTTATACGGCGGGGATTAGCTTTCACGACGCTCAAGCACTTGAGAAAGCTCCGGTGGCGTCCTCGAATTCACGCAACAGTCAAGCCGCAACGGAAGGCCCCGGACCTTCCGTTTTATGGCGAAAAATCGAAGCAAAAGGTGTGTATCGAGGAGTGGGGGTGGGCGGTATGTGTATCTCGCGGCCATTTCGTTATCTTTACGAGCTTGCGAGTCGGGAACCAGTGAGCTAAAGCTCCCCGAGAGTTCGAACACGAATTTTCCAGTCGTCGTGGACGATGCGGAAAATAGTTTCTCAAAAAAGTTTCCGTCCCAAGTAAAAAATTGTATATCAAGTATATACAATTTTTCATTCAATTCATTTACTATCTGACACATAATTGAATTTAGAAAAAAAGCATGTCAAAGTAATAGAAATTACAGCTGTAGCCTTGTCTCAAAGAATTGATGCAAGCACAAGCCCACATTGTAGTTTTCGTTTGTAACGTGACATGTGGGGTCC
This sequence comes from Diplazon laetatorius, assembly GCA_963662125.1. Taxonomy (NCBI): domain Eukaryota; kingdom Metazoa; phylum Arthropoda; class Insecta; order Hymenoptera; family Ichneumonidae; genus Diplazon; species Diplazon laetatorius. Next base: position 19,871,236 of record OY759155.1, on the reverse strand, counting down.
GAGGGACTCACAGGAGTGCCGAGTGGCAAAATTTTGAACGATAAATCTTCGATAGTCCGTTGTGTCCATTCAGTTTTGCCCACAGCATCTTTCAGAACGAGTTTCCAGATGAAAAAGAAGGACAAAAATACTACTAAGTGGTAATTATTTATGCGGTTACTTCGGAACGATGATGAAGCACTATTTTCAAAAGTTTTAGGTTAGGCGAGACCGAGAGGGGAGTGGAGTGGAGGGGTTGGCAAAACAGCCTTTGACTAACGTTAAATCAGCATAGGTTTTGTGTCATTGTCCCCTGTTGGTCCACATCGGACAAGATTCGAATATCTATAGAGGCTTGACCAAACTTCGAAGTTTGGCTTGTTGGGTCGGCATCCCGACCTACGACCGGACGTCCTTTAGCCACCGCCTACATGACCACCGAATCCGGCGCACCCTGCGCATGCGCGCCACTCTCAACACGAAAACTGACCCTAATTGTGACTTATGGGCTAACCTTACGCTAGGAACCCAACCCTTTCGCGTCCTAAATCCGTGGCACCCTGTAGACCATCCTGTGCGCTTGATTGGTGAATATTCAACCGGATTCTCCGGAACCATCCCAAGATTTACCTGCATATGTTGTTTCCATTGAAGTAGACTTGACTATCATGGCTCCGGTTAACAAGTACTATTTTAAATACCCTTTTACAATCCTATCCTTGTTGCCTATAACCTCGAAATCGACAGGTCACATCACAACACGACAACCAAATGCTATTTTTTGATCGTGCGAATTGTATGATTTTTTAGTTGGAATTCGAAAGAAATGATATAGTTGCCGAATCATGACGAAGCGCCAGTGAGAATGGGCATAACATTGGAAACTCGACAGTTGGAGATCGGAAGGTGGGGTTTGTGGGGTCCCGAAGGAAAGCGCATGGCAGATACTCGGCATGCACGCACTTGCTTAAAAGTATATGTATATATATATGACCTCGAGTTGGAATTCGAAGGTGAGCCCATGAATTGCTTTTGTATACGTATTTGTAATCCATTGCATACGGATATATATATATATATATATATATATATATATATATATATGTATGTATGTATGTATGTATGAACATATACGTAACGGATGGTCGGCACGCATCCATTTAGGAGAAGTCGCGGGACAAGTGATGTCGGGTTCGACAGTGGAGAACGAGCAGTTACTACCTGTTACCTGTTGTTTCTGTTCGTCGACCGGTGTAAGGGTGACAGGTGTATCGCCTCCGTGCCGCCCAGCTGCCGTCTTCGAATGGCTATGTATATATATATAGATGGCCTTTTGCCATCGTGTATTATCGTTCTGTATTCTCTCATCCCCCGGCTCAGTGCACTGTGCATACGGATGTGATCGTTTCCGCCCAACCGACAATGCCCATCTCTCTCTCTCTCTCTTTCTCTCTCTCAACGTTTTATACATGCCATGATGAATGAACAATACCGATCGATTATGCTCGCGTCGTTGTACCGCAAAATAAAAATAAAATAAAAAACCACCGTGAGTATTATTAATTTTTTTTTTTTTGCTAGATATTGTGCCTATAGCGTAAACGTCAAGGTTGCTGGGTTTTTCGTTCCCACGATCGATATGTAATTTGTGTGAATTTCAAAGTATTATTATTATCATTTATTTGTGTGAATATTACGATTGTAATTTATTCGTGTTATTTGTGTAATTGGCTGATATTCATGAAATTCATGTATTTTTACAGACAAATCGTTCATTCGAATTCAATGGTGTTGATGATCGAATGCTATATTTATTTGTCAATGTGCAGACATTGAATCTTTTTGATCGGACAAATCTTGTATTATACTTTAATTAATACGTGATATCGGAAAACAATTGTGAAAAAAATGGCAAGCTTAAAGGTGCATTTAGTTGACTGCAGATTGTCTTGGATTTGGAATTTACTTGGGGGATGGTGTCCAAAATCGAATATCAAACGTTTTCCGAATTGCAACGAAAGACAGAGAGGTAACGAGTTATCCGATGGGTTGGGAAACATGTGAGCAGCCATACGATCACGTACAAAGACACGTGTGGAGACTGACCTCCCACCCTGCCCCTCGCCAACACCCTTTTGGACCATTTGCATATAGAGAGCGTTATGGCTAAGGGAAATAGAAGCCACGTACGTGACGGTCTGGACGAGAGAATCATCGCGTTTGGATACGAGGGGGAGGGGGGGGGGGCGCAGCTATTCTTCGTCGCGAAAGATGAACAGGACGAGACGACGAACATGAACACTTCCTATCAGCGGGTTCATTAATAACCGAAGCCGGAGTGGCGAAGTTAAATGGCCCAAACCCGGGTTTCTAATGCGCGATAAATGGAACGTCTTTTGATAGAATCCGGTGGCTGTTATTCGCTTAGCCCATGCTTATCTCACGGATTTTAAACATCCCGCGAAAGGTCTTTTAGAAAAATGAAAATTATATTTTTTTGGGTCAAAAGCCTAATTTTCGAAATCTCAAAAATCATCGACATTATTTGAACGATATATATAAATATAATATTATTCAAAAAAATTAGATATAATCCTTTGATAAAACATTTCTGAGATAATTCAGTAAATTTTTCACACGTGAGCTTCTACAATCAATAAACAAACAAAAAAAGAACGAATAAATGATTATGTTAATGAGCATGCTTCAAAAATTATCATCTTATGGTTCAAATAATTTCTGGATGTGGTAAAAAAATATTCCTTGACAACGACTGTCATATATACACGTTTGTGTAACACCGGCCAATTTCGTAATATCAGTAACTCTGTCGTAACAGCGCACGAGCTATTGGTTGCGACGAAAAACAATCGGTTATCACAAACATCTGCGAATCAATTATGAGCTCTCTCGTTTGTGAGGGACAGGGTTTATATTCGAACACGTGACGCAACGACATAAATTTGGATCGCGTATTTTTTATATTTTTCATTTCGTTTTCCCACGAAAATGCTCACGCAATTTATCAGCGGACAATGCTCGGTGCGTAATCGTAGATGCTAAATCGGGACTAACCGATCTATATTTGAGGGTTTATTTCTACGGATGAATCTCGAGGCTTTGGGGGTGAGTGGGATAAATCTGAATAACGCGTATCAACCGAGCGTCCCCCTCCCTCTATATGACCGCGTTAACATTGATAAGGGTACAAAAGGGGTTGGTGAGTGATTAGAGATATTAATATCAACCCCCCCAGTGCTACCGGTCTCGTTCGGTGATACTCCGAGCTACTCCGGTTGGGGTGCGAATTCGCATGCCAGACCAGGTTCCGCATGATTTGCGAACGATTCCGTGTGAAATTAACGCCTCAATGACACACACACACACACATACAAATGACCAGAATAGTTCACATTCTCGTCGTGTCTAAAATCGTCGCGATCTTGGTAATCGTGACAATGGGCATTGTCTTTATCAACGTTGTGACAACTTACATCACAACTGACACGTGAGCCAGATTCGGCTTAAGGGGGCCGAGTGACCTATAAAGTAAAAAAAAAAACAATTTTTTTTTATTACACGATCAGTGTGAATTTTTAATTCTGTTTCATTGTCATGTAAGACCTTTGCCTACTCAACTACGTTTCCATATTTTTTGAGAGTCACACTGACGATAAGACTCACACATACACATACACACTGAAGAGAGAAACTCACGAGACAACGGGGGAGAATTGTCGAGAGTTGTATATACATGGCTCGGTGTATATAAGTGGATAAGCGAAGTAATTCTAATCTGGCAGTTGGTGCCGACAAATAGCTCGCCATAAATCCGTTCACCCGGACAACGTGTAACCGCGTACCCGAGACGTACCACCAAAGGCGTTGGGAGGGTAATCGAAGACAAACCCGGTACTGGCCCGACAAGCGTAAAACGGGGTACCCATATACCTCGGTGTTATCGGATTCGAAGATGCGAAACTGCTGGGCAGAAGGATGAGCAAACCGCAGGTCTCTGACGCGTCTTACCAACTTATCAGATAAATCAGAGATCCCGCGGAGGTTAGGTTCACACCAGTGTTACAGCCTGTTTTGCAGACTGGAGTGAGAGCATTCGTTCGATGAAATTGTGTTTGTAGAAATTGTATTTGTAGCGATCGAATGATCATCCACAGTGAAAAAAAAAATTATATGTAAACGATATCTATTGAATTGGACGTATAGCGTTTGTATATGAATTATTTATTCACTATGTATAGTAGTTTATCTTTTCGAATTAAAAAAAAAACCAAATTTTTGAAATCTCGAAAATCAAACTTTTCAGAAAAATTGATAATGATTGAAGCTGATGACTTTGAGTATACTTCCACTCGAGACATTGACGAAAAAAATGAAAACTAATGATTCGTCGAAACGTGATTGTCAAAACGCACAAGAAAAAACTTTTGCAGTGGTCGACGAGGGCGTTGAGACGTTCAGTACGAAGCGTGAATACGAGCCTCAATGGACAAAGTCGTGGAAGAGATTCTCGTGCTCTCTCTTTCTATCTCTCTCTCTCTCTTGGTCACAACTAAAACGTTGTGCTGTATGAGATTTGTGATGTGGCCGGCGCGCGCATCATTCAGAATTGAAACATTTCCGTCTTATTGCTCGCTGTCGACGTTGATTAATTCGTCGGAATTACAAAAGCTTTTGGACCGTACGAACCCTTCGAGAGCCCTTCGGGGCACCACGTTCGTTCGGATTGCTCGTCATCGATATATCTTCGTCCGTTTCCTCTTTCGTATACGTATATACGTGTACGGCACAATGTTCCCGGCATCGCGGACCGTGCTTCTTGTCGAAGCAATGGGAACGGGACGAGAGGTCTTTGTTCGAATTGGATCGAATCGTACAACGCGCGCGCGGGGCCTCGACGTACGTTCGCGTTCTCGTAATCGTTCATGTCGGTCTTCTGCTCACGACCGTACTTCGAAAACTTTCACGAACGTTCGAACGTTCTCTCGCTTGTCTCCACATTCATCGACGGAAATTATTGTACGACGAGTGTAGGATTATAATAAAATTATTGTGTTGAATGTATTCGTGCGATTATCGTGCAAATGTAATTCCCAAATTTTTTTTACTTTTTTTTGGACATTATTTTGGCAGCTGTCAATTAAGGTCGTTTTTTTTTTCATGTATCATTTTTTTTTACACACTTACGATGATGAAAAAAATATTAGAAAACTGTTTTGGATGTGAAATTGTCTCAGCTTTTCAACAAAAATATCAGTTTTCCATTTCGATCCTCGAACATCCATTAAAATAGATTTGAAAACATAAAAACCTATTTTTCTACCATTGCCCGAATTTTGCATTTTTTGAAAATATTTTTGCCGTAAAGCTGAGAAAATTTCCCATCAAATACGTATTTTTTCGAGTTAGGATTTATCCAAATTTTCTTGGCATGAATTTTAAAAATAAACCAAAAAAAAGGGTGCAAAGTAGAACCTTGCACATTGCTTCCTCATAGTTTTGTACCGTGTTTAAATTATTGAGATGTAAAGTAAAACCTTGTGTCGATCAATTTTGGCTTCCTCATAGAGGAAGCTTTGGCAAATGTGCAAGAAGATAATTCATGTGAAATTTGAAAAATTATAATTCGCATAAAATCTGAACTCCTTGTCAGATTTTATCCAAATTCAATAGGAAATCCCTTTGGATGATAGTGCAACTTCGTATTAAATTTCAGCCGGATATCTAGAAAATTATGGAAGCTAGAGCACTTACATTGAATTTTGGAAAAATTTCAAAACGCCATAAAATATGAACGTCTTGTTGGATTTTGTCCAAATTCAATACGAAACCTCTTTCGATGGTAGTGCAACTTCGTACTAAATTCCAGCCAGATATCTCAAAAATTATGGAAGCTAGAGCAGTTACATTGATTTTTGGAAAAATTTCAAAACGCCATAAAATATGAATGGCTTGATGGATTTCGCCCAAATTCAATCGGGTTTCTCTTTGGATAATTGCGCAACTTCGTACCAAATTTAAGTCCGATATCTCAAAAATTGCTCCAGTTAGAGTGTAAAGATCGTTTTTTTCACATTAAAAAACGCTTTAAAAGTAAAGCAATGCGTGGATTTTTTCCAAATTCGGTATCGAGCATCTCCCTGTACTCGTACAACATTATACTGAATTTGAGCTCGATATCTTTAAAATTGTGGGAGCTAGAGACCAAAAATAATTTTTTGAATTTTGAAAAAATGATGTGAAAACAAAATAACTTGATAGATTTTTCCAAAAATTAAATTGTGCTATGCGCCGTGAACCCTTCACATGTGTGACAAATTTCAGCTTGATATCTCGAGCCGTTCTCAAGTTGTGAGCGGTCAACCATGACTACACACACACACACACACACACACACACACATACATACATCCGGACATTTTTTCTAAATGTGTTTTTTAGGTGTTTTGAGACATACTGAACACGTTTTCATGAACATCTCGAAAAAAAAAAATTTCACGAAAACAAAGCTTCCTCTATGAGGAAGCAATTCAATATATCCAAAAAAAAATAATAATAATTAAAGTAAAAGGAAAAAATACATATTTAAATTACAGGTAGTGGAAGTTGCGTGGACCACCCTGTACATGATATTTGTCAAATTATAGGTGACATGACCCTTCGCCCGAAGCCCCGTTTAGCCCTCCGAGATTCCGTTCGTCACCCTACGATATATTTTCCATTCTTATTGATAAATATATTTAATATCCAGCTACCCACTGACATTTGAATAGCCATCGGGGGGGTTTTTTTTTATTTTCGAAAAGCGACTCGGGGGTGTCAGCGACCGACGAGGTCCTCGCCATGACCGGCGATGCAGTCACACGTGCACCGCCTCTACCGTGGTCCCCACATCTTTGACTGCGTTCGTCGGTGCGGGTTGTGCGCAGGTCGAACAACGAAGCCGATCCGTTTTTCGACGATGCAGCGAAGAGGCCGGGGCGATGAAAAATTGAATACCGAGCTGCGAGGGTAGACGACGGAGGAGGAAGGGCAGGGGGGAGGATGGTGACTGTGAGACGGTCAATGGGAATATGAGGACCGAACATAATGATCGGCCATTTCTCTTCGCGGACGACACTTTTGTTTTTTCTCTCGAAATTCTTTTACGAATCGTCTTTCAACATTTTTTTTTCTTATTTCTTTCTTTTTTCGATTCTTCCAATATTCTACCTTTGGCTAACGTGAAAAAGCGAGCGTGACGAATACACGTGGAATACAGATTACTCGTGGGTTTCATTTATATATATATATATATATATATATATATATATATATATATTTTGTGCATGAATCACGAAACGGAAAAATTCCACGATTGTTTACTTCGGGGGTTGAATGTGTGAAGAATTTTGAACGTGAACGAGTGGGCCGACCGATATAGATACGGTGAAAGTTTTCAAGTTGATCATTCTTTTGAATTTGATTTTGGAGGGGAAAAAAATAAATAAAAGGTGGTCGATCATCATTTTGGCTCATCGATCTGGATTAGGCCGGATCGATAAGCTGGATTAGGGTTGTACTGAATTTCGATCTCTGTCGGTCAGTCTCCCAAGATATTAATATTCAACCATGACCATTTTGTCTCCACTTCGATTTGATTTGTAACACCCTATGGCCGAATGTGAATCTCATTTTTTTTTTTTCGTTATCTCCGTCGTCAGCTGTCGATGAAAACGTGCGGGATGGCTAACTGGCGGGCTCCTTATTACGAGCTCGAAGACAGAAAAGCGACAATTGGGTGCCCTCTCGACTTGGCCTGAGAACTCGCGATCTGTTTTTATCTGTATATATAAGGGTGGTCCTTTATAGGGGTGTTGACAAATTTCGACAAGTGCGCCCCCCAGATAGATTTCAAATAAAAAAATGGAAATATGTGCAAAATCCCGGCACTGTGCTCCAATGAGAACACATCGCTGTGACCTCGTTTTGTTTCCCATTTGAATAACATGGGATTTTCGTACTGATTCGGTAAATATTTTTTCGAATTGTCCCTGAGCACCTAAAAAATTATTTATTCACACAAATCTATTGCCAATGGCTACAACTACTCGTACGATTTTTTTTACAAGACACAAACACAAATAAATTTGCAATTTTTGTTGAAATCGTTTATCAGTTGTTATCATTGTTCATCGGTTCGCCGTTATCGATAATACACAGGTGAGGTCTTGTAAAAAAATGTACGAGTAGTCAAACCCATTAACAATAGACTCAAGCGAATAAAGAATTTTTCGCGTGCTCAGGGACAACTCGAAAAAATAATTACCGAATTAGTCCGAAAATCCCATGTTTCTCAAATGGGAAACAAAATGAGCTCACAGTCACGTCTTCTCATTGGACCACAGTGTTGGGGTTTTGCACATATTTTTATATATTTATTTTAAACCTATCTGAGGGGTGCACTTGTCGAAATTCATCAACACCCTCATCGAGGACCACCCTAGTACATTCATATATACGTATATCCGTAATTTGTCGGGACTTCTTCGTGGTCTCGGCGGACTCGGGGCGGCAAGAAAGTCTGTCTCTTTCACCTCGTCGATGACCGGACCGTTACTATCGTCCGTCCAACCGCAACGAGAGTTGGTCTTGGGGTCCTCTTATATACCGGTAGTCATCACCGGTGATGATCGGTATACGGGTCTTGCCGGGTCCCCATGCGCGGAAAACTCCATTTCTATCTCTTTTTCTCTCTCACTTTCTCTTGGTATCCTTCCATCCCCTTAACCATTGCGCCTTTACCAAACGGATTTGTTTCCACACACGTACAACCGACTATATCTTCCAGCTCTTCTAGCTCTCTTATTCGTTCCCGTCTCTCTCCTTTATTCCCTCTATGCATCCTCTTCGTAATTTTCCTCTTCCATCTCGCACGCTTTTACTCACGCTCGTCGCGGGGTCTAAGAGCGCGGAGTCCATATCGTTGCAACGAGTAGATACGCCACGGACACGTTGGTGTACAGGCCTGGACCGTCGTAAACGTCGCGTAGCCTCGATCTCGTAAATTGCCGTCACCCGGGAACCGCGCGCGAGAGAAACCCCCGTGGTCACAGGCGACGCAAGGCGTTGCGATTATTTACTGGTATCTAAGTTTATAATTACCGAGAAAATTCGAGAAAGAGAGAGACCGGAAGATATCGGGACAGGACGATGGGCGAACGAACGACCTCAGCGAATACGTACTCTTTAATATATATATAAATATATATGCATATATATATATATATAACTTCATGGCTGTATAAATTTTCGTTAGTGAGTTGCTTCGGCCGTATTATTTTTATAGTATTTTTCATTATACGATGTTTTTAACGTGCTTTGACGAAGGGCATCCTTGTTATAGATGTAATTTCGTAAGATTTTTTTTTATCTCTTGGTTTGTGAGAGCGAGAACCCTACCTTACCGATATTATTTTTTTCCGATTTTTTTCTATTTTTTTTTAAATTAAATCAATGGCTCAGTTAATTCGTGAGAATTCACGAAGCAATATTCTTTGTTTATAAGATCATGCGAAATTTCAGAAGTGTTAAACCCTTTGAATTGATGCAAAAAGAAAATTAAAAACAATGAAAAATGTATACTTTTCGTAGACAGAGTGAACTGTGGACTTGTGTACAACGATCTCGCCCATAAACCATGAGAAAACCTTCTGGCTTTTGACTCGCATCCGCTTGTGCGTCTTATATATATCTATATATATACGCTCACTTTCGGTTTCGAATCTTACAGAAAAGTTAGAGACGCGAGAACGGGGCAGTAGACTTTCTCGCCCCCGTCGTACGCGCGGCACGACGACGCACAGTTTCTTCGCACACGTGGAAACCCTCGTTGGGTTCTATTACGAATCGTCTTCCGCGGTCTCAGACGCCCGCGAATTAATGCGCGTAATATGTTGGCGCGCGAGCACGTTTACGGTTTACGGCGTAACTGAAGTTTCGGACGATTGCGAAATAACTTCGGAAAACCCGGTGCGGCGCGAAAGTGCCCGTGAAGCCTAATGCGTTGAAGATTTGTACGACGGGAAGTCGGATGTGATGATTTTTCGGTTTTTGTTTTTTTTTCTTTCGAGCCAGGTTTAAAAAAAAAATTAAAAAAATATCTGCACGATCGAGTACTTGAATTATTCGTAATCCAATATTCTTCACGGGTCATGGTCGACGAATGACCAATGATCGTGGCGGCCCATCGTTCTCTCTGCACATTCTCACACATTCTACATTCATCCGGAGGGGACTCTGTTGTCGCGGTGTATTAATCCTCGCTCACAAATTGCGCACCGATAGCCCTTAAACTATTTGTAATCGTTAAGCCGCGCGGAACCCATATCGCGGCTTCTCGCCCGGCTTCTATAATTCCGCGGGATATTAATGAGCCCGATTGAACTTGAAAAAAAAAAATTAAAAAAAAAAAAACGAAATCTCGGAATTTCAAAGCGAGAATCGCACAATCGGATTCTGCCGATACATCAGACGTGTAATTAAATATCGGTATATGCCATAAACTTCGCGATCGTTGTGTGCAAAATTAATCTCGGTACTTTGTTGTATCGCTCTTTCTAATCTTAATTTTCGATATTTTTTGTTTTTTTCTTTCGTTTTTACTCACACGTTTGCGAAGAAATACTCGAAAGCCGAGAAGAGACTCCACACAGATCGCGTAAGGATCAAAGGGTGTGGCGGCTGTGTGAGACGACGACGATTGCCGAGGAAAGAGAGTAGCTGGGCTGGCAATGATATATCGGCTATTACCTTCGAGCCTTAGCACCTGTTAATGCGTTTCTCTCGTCCTGGTCCTCGTATATACCTTTACATACGCATATACGTATATATCTATGTGAAGGTATATATGAGGACCATGTATATATATATATATATATATATATATATACATATCCGACACCTGACGCCGCTACGGAACATGTGGCCCCCTCGGTGGACCTGCATCGGGATGCAACGGCACGCCATTCAATGCTCGGTTATATATATATAGATATATAGATTGTATTGTATTTGTTACACCGATCTCCGAAGAGTTACGGGCGCCTCACTTATCCGTTGTTTCCGAGTTCTCTTCCACGATACCGGAGCTAGTCTAAGCGATAGCTGACTGTAAACAACGCCGGGCGCACAGCTACAGTCGTAGGTCGTACGTCCTGTATCTGGAGCTTCGTCGTTGCCCAGCCGCTTATCGTCAGCCACGCTATTCGGCATCGGGAATCGAACCCGAAAACTCGCTTAATGATCATATTGACATGTTCAATATGCATCATGGACCTCCAATTTTTTTTCAACGGTGGATTCCGAACCACCGGGAGAACACAGAAAAAACACATAGAAAAAATTTTCCATTGGTGTCGACGCCGGGATTCGAACCCGGGACCCTTGGGTCGGGAACCGGGCACGAAACCAACCGGGTCACTGCGTCTCTCTATATAGATATATAGATATATATATATATATATATGCGAACGGCTATACCAGGACCGGACGTTTTGCTTTCGTTACTTTTCAATGAGAATATCGCAGAGGGGGTCTCTGGGTTCTCGCAACACCGAGACCCCGGCAAATCGACCGCAACTTGAACGATGGCGAAGGGTTCGAGGGAGTGAGGGGGAAGGGTGATGGTGCCCATACCGATATTACCGAATTAGTCCTGGCTTATATTTCAAGGAGCTTCGAAACGTTTGTGCTCATCGCACATCTCTTCGCTCTACTTTTCATCATCGTCGCGTCCTTCACGGATGATCTTACCGCATCGCCCAGGATCTCATCCGGCCCCCCCGGGACGCATTCCCAATCGAAGGAACCTCGATCGATATCTCTTGTGACGATATACGATGTAGAAAATAATCATAAGTCAGCCAATAAAAATTTAAATGAGAGAGAGAGTGAATTTTTGCATCATTATTATCCTACGACGAGTTTTTCCGACCCTCGAGGAATTAGGATGCGATGAAGAATCAAAATATGTATAGCAGATATCTAAATATCTGCGCAAGAAGGCCGCGAGGAGGTTGGAGGCGGGTTGGTCCCACTTTCCATATTTCAAAGCTCATCGAGTAGTCTCGAATAAAGTAGAAACGTTAATACATTTCGTTCTTATCCGTGGAACTCGAGTGAAGTGCGGAATAAGTGTGGAGTGTGAGAAGTATATTGCTGTACGAGTAGGAGAGTGCGAGTCGACGAATGGTCGGATGGGCGAGGGGGCGGAGGAAAGCTTTAATACCTTCTTAAATATTCCTTCCGTTTCACCTCCTCCGACAAAAGCGATCCTAGCCTTCTCGTCGTCGCTGCTGGTCGAATATAAGATGAGACACCGGGAGGGTACACTCAATATATATATACGTATACGCGTGGCTCTGCTTAAAGGTAGAAACAAATAATACGATTACGTTACGTTTCCGTTTATTAAAGAAACAAGATATTGCAGCTATGGGTAGCACACAGCTCCCCCGGTGTCTCCGGCATGCTGTTAGCTCTGGACATACATATATATATACGTATAGTACAGCAAAGCATAGCACAGCATAGCATAGCATAGCGTATAGTATAGTACAGCATAGCGTAGCATAGCATAGCATAGCATAGCATAGCATAGCGTATAGTATAGTACAGCATAGCGTAGCATAGCATAGCATAGCATAGCATAGCATAGCATAGCATAGCATAGCATAGCATAGCGTATAGTATAGTATAGTATAGTATAGTATAGTATAGTATAGTATAGATGTATTCATACATCCATGAACAGCGATACTTTTATGATCCCCAGCGGCCGCAGTCCGTTCGCGGGATTCGCGACTCATACATTTCGTTTGCAGATCACGATGTTCGAGAGGGTCTTCACGAGCAAATATATAGCTACGACGCAGTGAGCAATACGTCGTGACATTTTTTCGCTCGGGTATTCGATACGAGAAACTCGATATATTAAAAATTTGCCACGGGAATTACTGCACGAGTAACTGCCTACGTACGTGGCTACTTATACCTCGATGAAGTTACTCGTAATAACTATGGGTGTGTTTATGTATATATGTATATATATATATATATACATACGTATAATATGTGTATATACATGTATGCGATGATCGAAAGCCCGGCGTATAAGCCGTCTCGTCCGGCGATATAATATACATGACTTCTTGTTCCATCGCACCGACGCACTTTACCGACCTCCATGACCGTCCAGCTTCCTCCTCGCAAGCCTATACTCGGTTAGTCTCAAAATGCACACCGTTTCCGGAGGAAACTACAGCGAATAAAAAGAAAGCAATAATCGACATTCCATATGTGAATTTTCATTTTTTTTTCGAGGTTATCCTCACCTAAAATTCAATTAACACTCAACACCAAACGACAAGAGTGAATAAGATCTTCGTCGACACATTCGGCTTACAGGACCAACGATAATTATTCCAAAGTCTCAACGCGTGATTTAATTTCTCGTTCAGACTACAATAACCGTGACCGCACGCATAACCAGACAATCATCATTCTCGGGTGGATAATGTGCAATCTAGTTCAAACTGGAGACGGCCATTACAATGGATATAACGCGAGGGGGGAACTCGGTTGTCGTCGTATCTGTAACGCGTAGCACGAAGCGTTCAATTGTGACGAGCGTGGGTGGATGTGTTCCGGTGGCTGTTCGCGCGGTTCGCGCCTTATGACTCAGCTAATTTATTCAAAGTCATGTGGCCCGAAGAGTAGTAGCTCGGGCCCCCAGACGGCGAAGAGTTGACGCGTGCGCCCCGCAGCTTAGAAACGGATGGTCCGGTAGCCTGCCCCATGTCGAGGCCCTTCTTGTCGTCTTACGTCCGTATCGAAGAGTCACCTTAAGGAGTTATAACTAGTTGTTTGCCGGAAAATTAAGATATTTTTCATAATTTTTTTAAGCCATGCTAACACAATTTGATCGGAATACACTATGCAGCATAAATTGCAACATATGTTGAGGTACTTGTATGAATTTTTTCATGAAGAACATTTCTATTTTGGGGGAACTATTCCCATAGTTCCAATACGCCTATATTTTAAAGATCACTTGTGACCTGCATGATATATCTGGATCGCTTTGTCCGAATGAAAAAAACCAAAAAGATTTAGTTGGTATAATATTTTTGGTTTTTTCATTTCACAATAAGACAAGCCGTTCCCTATAGATATATAGTTGATCCAATAGTTCCCCCAAAATTGAAAAGTTCTTCACGAAAAAATTCACAGAACTTCCTCGATGTATGCTACAATAGATGTTGCATAGTGCATTCCAATAAAATTATCGCAACATGGCTGAAAAAAAAAATCAATTCGTTTATTTATGCTCCAAACAACTGGATATAACTCCTTAACGTACGACGTACGTATATCTATCTATTTTATACCCGAGCCTTGGTGCTTCTGTGTGCGGGTACGGTAGCACGGGGTCGAGCACGCGTCCGAGTGGATAGTTCGGCTGGACCGGGAGCAGCCACCCACCTACGCGAAGAAAGTAGAAACGGCACGGGGACCGGACTCACTCGCGAGAGACTCACCAGAGTGGTTTATCTCGTCTCCCGAGCGACGAAATATCAGTGCTGGCTACTCCATGTGTGTACGTGGTTGTACCACGGTGTATCATCCACATGTACGTATGGTGTCTCACACGCAAACACACATGGTGTGTGAATGTGTGGAACGAAGTATGAGTGGACCGGAGCTAATGCTTATGGCGAACGAATATATGAAGTTTGTACTTGTCTGTGTCTGCGTGTGTGTGGTTGGGATATATGCGTGGATATATTGAGACACGCGCCAACGCATTCTAATTATCATGTGCATAATGGTGGCCGGTCGCCAAGCTTCAGAAATACATCAGACCGACGAGACGCTATAGATAGGAACGAAAGTTCGTACGTGTGCCATGTAAATTCCACGGAATGGGTGAGGTGATCTTTTTCCCTCTCACTATCTCTCTCTCTCTCTTTCTCTCTTTTGCATTCGCTCTGTCTCTGTCTCTCTTTCTCTTGGTGACGACATTTTTTTTTGGTTTTTTCTTCAAACTCTCCGTAACTACACCCTCGGTCGTCATTCGCCATCGCATTAGAAATGTTAGAAGTCTCGAGTACTGTGGCAAGTCGGGTTTCCTGTGCTTGTTGCAGTATTTTGATTTTTTGGTTTTGTTTTTGTTTTTTTTTTTTTCATTTCTGACATGCCGACTCCGAGCATTCCTTCCCTGTGTAAACACATCCCCGTGGTCCGCGAAAACTTCAACCGCGATAACGAAGATGAGCCATTAGCATCGGGGAAGGTTTTGGGTGCGTTTGCATGAAACGACAATGAAGTCGGAATTTCTGATGATGCTAATAGCCATTAGTGTTGGCCCGATGATGTCCAACATGATTTCATCATCGAGCCTGCGTAGCTGTTTGGGTTTTCTATTATTTTGAAGCAAGATTTTTCATTCAGACATTGCAACTAATGAATGGTTGAAAATTATTATACTCAATCATTAGATCAAGAAAAATAAGAACAAAAATTGTTTTCGTGTAAATTGTTGATTTTTTTATTTTGAAAAATCAAAACTGACTATATTGTTTTTTTGTCTCAATGAAAATAAAAGTGAAAATTGAAAATAAGAAAATATGTCACAGAGGCAAGACTGAGTAACCGCTCGAGGTACGTATGAGCCACGCAAGCAGCCTGTCGCCGACGACGAAGACAAAGATGACAAACGTCGAGGATGATGACCGAGAGAAATGAAAAAAAAAAAAAAAAAAAAATCACGAGATAAACAGACGCGTCGACGGTTCCACCGTCGAGTCCGCGATTCTTTTTCACTTCTGCTCGGTGTTCGCTTTGAGCGTCAATCCTCAATCTTCGAGTCGACTCGAAGTCTACCGAGAACCGCGAACGACGTCTTCTCCCCCCCCCCCCCCCCCGCCTCACCCCACCCCCGGTTGATAGATGTGAAAATAATTATAGGCGAACCGCGTTTGTTTCGCGTGGCAATAAGAAAATTAAAAAAATGAAATAAATAAAAATAAAAAGAATTGTGAATGCCATGTCAAATTTTTCGTGTGGTCGTAATGACTTTTGGCCATGCAACGGCAACAAAAAATAAATTCGAAGAGGGAACGAACCGGAATATGAAAGAGGAAGAGATTGGGACGAGATATCTGCGAAGCAGATGCGTATATCGGGGAGATGGGAAGAAAAAAACGTTGAAACCCTTTTCTACTTCTGTATGAACCGATATCGGGCACAGAAACTCAACGCACGAACGAGCACACTGGCTGCAACTAATCAAAGCCTTGCACTGTGTTGGACATTTTTTAAATGTTCAAATTTATGGGAAACATTTTTAATATTGACTGAATAAATGTTGTCAATTATGATTGGAGATGCTTTCCTTCAGACTGAGATATTTCATATTTTTATGGCCGTTTTGTTTTTGGGTACTTGAAATAATGTATAATAAGTAGGTGTTTATGGTCCCACTGGTGTGGTGTTATGATCTTTCGTTGTACATTTTTTCAATTTGTTCGTAAATGGTGAGTATCGAAAATTTGGGTCTAGGTCTGGTGTGTGGTGCTCGTTGTAAGCATAGGAGTTGTAGATTTTCCAGCTGTTCCATGGCAAATTTTTGTGAAAGTTGCGGTAATCCATTTGAGATCGGTGTAGTGCCCGTTTTTTCGTATATTTTTTTCGTATTTCTGCCGTTCGAAGTTTGTACCTTGCTGAGTTCGTGCAGTTCGGCATTAGTGAGTGCCCGTGTTCGATGATCGGCCGGCAGATACATTTGTAAATTTTTTCCATGTGCATTGTTTGTATTATTTTGTTGGAGAATGTAATGCTTCTGAAGTGTGACACTCTGCTGGTTATTTTGTTTTTGCATTGTTGAACATGACAGTTAAAATATTCTAATTATTTATGATAAGAATATTGAAAATTTATGAAAATCAAAAGTTTTCACTATTGAAATCGAAGTCTGTCACTGTTTTAGAAAAGTTGTTTTATTTTTTAAATGATAATTCTAATTATTCATGAAAAAATAGTGAATATATGCATTGTACTCACATTCCATCCCAGCGTCCTCCGTTTACCTGAAAAAAAAAAATTGCGATTAAAAGATACAATTTTTTAAAAGTATTAATCAAATGGAAAATTGAATTCGTCAAGGCGGAACCTCTAAATATCGTCCGATTGGGCTCAAATTTCGGGAGATATATTTTAATAGTATCTATTTGGAATGTTCGATCTGCCAGAAGAATCGAACAACTTTGCTTGTTTTTCAACACAACCCAATATACATATATATACATACATACAATATAGATAGATATAACGCTCGAGCCCCCTCGATTTCTCGGTCGGCCGCGGCGACGACTAATGCATCGGAGTGGCCCTGGGATACGGGTAATGCCTAATTAATCCAATTAATCTAACTCGGCACAAATGACCTCCGCCGGGGCGGCGGCGGCGGCCACGGCGGCCACCACCGAGTCCACGCGGGTCTTTCTGTTCCGCTCGGCTCAAAGACGGAACGCCGGTTGTGGAAGTCTCTCCGCGCCCTGTGTCAGTCGATTTCGAACTCGCATACACGGCCCCCGACTCGAGTCGGAACAACAAGACAGAAGAACCGTAAAATCCCTTTTCGAACCGAAGAAAAGGGGGGGAGGGGAGGGGAGTAGAGGAAAGGGGATGGGATGATGGACCGACCGATCTAACATTCCGAGAAATTAACGATTACCGATGATTTATATAATTTCATATTTTAAATTATTGGCCGTCATTAGGGAGCGGTTGGATATTAGTCCCTGCCCCCCCCCCTCCCACCCCCTCTTCATTCCTCATCCTTCCCCCAAGTCCAATGACTTACTGTGGCGAAGGATCTTGTAGCCAAGCATCTCATTCTTCTATCATTTTGTTTCAGAATTCATACAACATTGTTACAAAATTTGCTTTCAAGTTCGACATTTTTTTTTTAATTTGAATTTGACCCTGGTCGAAACATTGAAAATTCTGAAACTTCGAGACGCTCATCCATTGTATCATCGTTCTCATTGTGATCTTCCAAATCTTACTTTCGCCACATTGTCCCAGACTTTTATGAAATAATGTCGTATGCTCGAAGATTCGTCCGTGTCTCGTGGTTCCAAGCGTCTTCTATGTGCGTACTCGAATATACATTTATATAAATATATATATATATGTATTATCGTTTTGTTCGTCGCGTGAAGATCGGTTATGGAACGCTTGCGGAACCCGAGAGAGAAATAAAGAGAGAAAGAGCAAGCGAGAGAGACCGGGGCCCGGGGTTGTCATTGGCTCATTTGTTAGACGCCATCCAAAGCACGCCGGGGCCTTGATTTAGTGGCTCCGACTCGAACCGCGGCTTCGGCTTCGTGCCGCGTGTACGCCCGTACCCACACACTTATACTAATAAACGTTCCACGAGCTATATATCCCGATCTGCGACGACCACCCTTCATCGAAGAGACAAAGACGCGAGAGAGCCTCAACAACGTTCGAGGAGCAGCGAGTTCGTGACCCCAAATCCGGAGGGGAGGGCAGCTGGGTGGGAAAGCGGGGGGAGGGGGCGACACCTCACCCTTCACCCTTCCCGCAAACGCGTCATCTTTTCTTGCACACCCGCGCCCTTTTTTTTTTTCTTCTTCGTTTCGTTCTTACGTTCATTCTTTCATCCTGCCTTTCATATGTGGCGACTCCTTTCGGTGTGTCCCCCACTTCTCTCTTGCCCCCCACAATTTTTTTTTTCGCCGGCTAACGTCTTCCTCGAAACACCCGGGACGAACCCGATTCGTTAGACCGACGAAACAGTCGGTCACGGCTGTCACCCAGTCTCACCATCGAGGACCCTTTTCACTCGGGATTCATTCCACGTACGTGTGCGCAATTCGTATTAATGTATATATATATTTAAGTTTATTTTTTGTTTTTTTTTTCCCGGGGACATAAATGTCGTCGGTAAATTTTATCGGTTGTTGAAGTGAATTTGTAAAATAAATAAAAGTCCACGAAAATTGCGAGTCTGATGAATATCGATATCGTTGAATTATTCGAATGTTGATTCTGTCGATTTATTAATTTTTCTTGGCAAGGTTTGTGGGTAAATGATGTTTCAATGATTTTTAGGATTCTGAACTGAACATTTGTTCCTATTGTTGTGGAGGGTAAATTCAGAAGCCTCATCATCAGGCTTCTGATCTTCGTAAAATTCATCGACGGACAAAGTTGATTATTTCTGTTAAAATTAGATATTTAGTAGATAATTCCGACCAAGCAGCCACGAAATCATTCTGCTACCTGACTTCCGAGTCAGGAAGAAAGAAAAAAAAACCAAACGGCACGTGGATGCTTCGGTGTGATCGTGTTGGATCTTCACCTGCAATCCCATTGATGACGGGAATGATAAGTACACATGTAGATAAGGTCGGGACCGAGATAAGAACCGCCAGAGAGAGAGAGAGAAAGAGAAAGATAGATGAGAAACAAATTGCGCTGTAGTGAATGCAGGCAGGTGATGCAGGGGTGGTTCCAATGGGCGGGGTAGTCTCCTTCCTCGCCTGAAATTAGGAGATCCTCGTCCTCAAGCCATGCCCCCCCCCCCCCCAAAAAAAACAAAAGACGCTAAGCCGGTAAGTATTTTCCATCTCGGTTTTCGTGCATATATCGCCCGCGTTGCAACAAAGACGGTAAACCGTTATACAGAAGGCCGGAGAGGACCGCGCGGCGGCCCCGACAGTCCCGGACCCTTCACTTATACGGTAGCCACCAGCAGTCCCTATGGGGACCTGCTACCTGGCACGGAACCCGGCAAATCTAATTGTCGATCCTTCGGCCCGGTGTATTATAACTTGCCGGCAAATTGCAAAAATAAACACGCGGCTTGCCCGATGACTTGAGAACACACACACACACACGGGCCCCGCGATTGTAAGCGGTCATTCGGCTTATAAGCGCGCGCCCCGGTCGAGGAATCAAAGAGTGAAACAAAGTGAGAAATTCGATAACGAATGAATGTGGGATAGACCGGGACGAGGAATCACGAATGCATCGGTGATGCCGACCGAAATGGCGAAAAAAAGGATGAAAAAGAAAAAAAAAGGAAAAAAAGGAATGAAAAAGGAGGGAAGAAGACATACAAGATCCACGTCGCCACCGCCAGCGCCGTAGAGTCTTCTTCGTCTTCTTCTTTTTCCTTCGTTTTTGTTGTTTTTTTTTAATTTTTATTTTTTCATGTCCCAGGGAATGGAAATACTAATTTTGCGGAATACGGTGGGTGGACTGCGGTAAGCGCCGGGCGAGCTCTTTTGCCTGTGTGGCTGGTAGTGTGTGTGTCTGTGTATGTGTGTGTGTGTGTGTGTGTGTGTGTGTGTGTGTGTGTATGGGGAAGACGCGAGGCGATCACGGTCCCGGCAAATCGCGGTGGTGTGGGTCGTGATTACCCGGGGATAATTACAGTCGACGTGCGCTCGGCTCGGGCAGGGTGAGGGGCGGGGGGGGGGGGGGGGGGGCAGCTTGGTGGCGCTGCTAGACCGTGTACGTTGTGCGAACGTGTGCATTGCTACCGGTCTGGCGTCGCGAGACCACGAAGAAACAAATTCCGATGAGGAAATAAAATTTTCAAGTGTGTTCGACGGTTTGGGATTTATGTTCCTGATTCACGTGTGAGTGGGGAGGGGGTCTTCGTTGCTTGTTCTATGTTTCTGCTGTGTTCTATGTTCATCTTGAAGATGTAGCTTGTATTCATCTTTTTTTTTTGCTTGTGAAGAATGGCATGAAAAAGTTGGCAATCAATCAGCACAGTTTACATTCAGGCGAGTATTAATCAGTGCTGATGGAGAATTTCTATCGTGCTTGGATTTAACTGACCCGATGAAATCCAGAAAATGAAACCGTGAATCGTCACGTGACAAGTCAAAGGTCAAATTTATGGAATGACATTTTTTTTTTTGAATAATGTTTTCAGTCTTCTTATTCATAATGGAAAACGTTTTCTGAATGAACGAATCGATGTGGTACGGGCAACGTGCCAAAAACGTTTAGAATTCATTCCCGGAACTCTGATGGTTGTGATGTTTGATGTGTTCCCGACTTGGTCCGTCGGTAATGAGAATTTATCGCGGTCTTCTTTGACGATGCGTCTGGCGCACCGCGCTTACCCTCCCCACGCCGCCGCCACCTCCCCAAGTCAGACTCCATTTTCGGTTTCGAGGAATTGCAATTTTTTTGATATTGCGTGGGATGATATCTTACGCCCGCGTCTAATAAGATGCCACCGAGAATCCACTTGGATTGTGGTAATTGTCGGGTCACGTGACCGAACCATCGCGAACGAAGGAACGAAGAGAAAACGAATGAGCTTGATGTTGTCTCGGATAGGAGTCAAAATTCGGAACGCCTTTGGAACGCCAATGATACGAACGCCTGACAATAGCGGTTTCGAACATTGTCCGACTTTCGAGCTTCTCTCACGCCTGAACCATCGAACTTGGATGCCATACTGTGATATACTTTTTTCTGGGAAATTCAATTCTCTACAACATTGTTCATGTGAACTTTTGGTCTATGTATCGTTGTTTAGCCAGCTAGAGGCTGCGACGATAAAAATATATCGATTCTTCATTGCTTTATTTCTTTTCTTGCTGCTTTGGAGGAAAAGGCCTCGAAAATACGTCTCCCAACTCATCTCTGTTTGTAATCACTCGAATCACTCGTCATCCTCACGAGATCCAGCCAAGTTCAGACCCTCGAGCGTATTGACAGTCCGAATGACAAAGAAAATTCATCAACGTGAACTTGTCACAAACAATTTCACGATAAATGGTAATTTGAACGATCAAACGTATACAGAGGGTGATAAGAAAATTCGCAGATGACTGTGCTGCTGCTGCTGGTGGGTGAGAGCGACGAGGTCATGATGGTCGAACGAACGATTCGAGCATCAGAGATCGGCCATTAATTTTCTTTCGAGAGAGAAAAACTTGGTCGGGCTAATGGGAGCCACGGTCTAATGCCTCGCGCTGTTTCGATGCTTTTTTTTTTCGCGACCGGATCTCATGCTCGAACCGAAGACCATGGACCCCCCCCCCTTCTTTCAACGCCCTCTCTGGCTCACTCCTAATGGCCACTCTTTGATGACAAATATCGAGACTCGAAGAAAATATATAAATTATACGAAATAAATTCTGTCTCTGTAATATGGTTCTTGTTTTTCTTAGCTCTTTGCAATTTTCGTTGAGGTCACGGATAATCCAATAGTTGAATTGTTGAAAAACTAGGCGTAAAATTCGTGCTATCGATTCTTCAAAAAGTCCATTGATTGTCATTCATGTCAAGTGTCTATTGAAAAATAATATAAAGTTTCAATAATAAGTCAATACGTTCTGAATTCAAATTAAATTATTCATGTTTTATAATGAAATTATTATACAATCAAAAAAATTTAATAATCAGAAAGAATTTTGCATTATGTGAAATTCTAAAGGACTGATGAAAAAATATCGTTTCTCATTAATAATCAACAAATTGTAAAAAACAACAATTATGATTTTTCATTATCAACTCCTAATCAATTTCACAATATTATTTCTTGTCATTCTCGTTGAAAAATAATTTCATAATCTCGACTATGCGAAACGTCGTGAAAATCGAACCGCAGAACGTCTCGTAGCGTCAATTTGGAATTTCCGGTTGGCTGAAAAATTTCCTCGTTGGCTAAACTTTGACAGTCGGCAAAAACATGGTGAGCTTCTTGATAAATTGTTGGGAATGGAAGAAAAAAGCTCGGATGCTCGAGCCAGGCACTCGAGGCACTCCTACCGATCGAGAGAGAGAGAGAGAAAAAATATGAAAGAGAGAGAGAGAGGGAGAGAAGACAGTGGAGTGGAAGATGCCGAAGAAGGGTGGCACTGAATCGCGAGGGAGCAGGCGTTAAGGACAGGATACATTCCGCAGGCCAGTTCCGTTATTGTTCGCGTTAATAGCGCCGGGATACAACGAGGCTCGTTGTATCCTCGTTCCGTGCGACTGTGCGACCAAAGAACCCCCCTCGTGTCATCGTCGTCGTGTGCGAAAAGCGCGTCGGTCCGAAGTAACTTCGATTATCTCGAATATCTGGACAGCATCAATGAGACACGAACGGAAATGAGACGAAGGAAAAACCATTGCTGATGGCTCGCACGAAAACTACCCCAAGCCCTCGTACCCTCAGTTCGAAGGGTGGAAAGAACAAAAAATTATTGGGAAACTATTTGCACCCAAGTTACATCGACACATACGTTGAACCACTTTTGGCTCAATAAAATATCGATATTACGATCAATATTTACACATTGAACGTGAATAATTATTTTATTAAGGAGAATTATTATTTTTCAACCGCGTTTTTGAAATTTTGTGATTAATGTCCGGGACTATGGTGAACGATAATTATTGAATACATTGAATAATGATTATTTCATACAAATTTATCATAGTAAAACATTTTTGACTATTTTTTGGTGTAGATATAAAAAATGTTTGAAAAAAAAATCAAATTTTTACAAAAATTTTCTCAATCATGGAAAAATGAATTGGAATTCTAATATTTTCCGTCGTACAAATAAAATGTCAAAAAGGAAAATTGCCGTTTTAATTGCCGACTCGCTTGAAAATTTATTGACATCGAAATTCTGACAGAAAAAAAAAAATATTGGACTATCACATAGCTTACTCTATGAAGAAGCAAAAGTGGTTCAATCGGATGTGTCTTGTGGAAAGGACAACGTTGTTAGCGTGGGTATGGATGAACACGTTATGGGCAAGAACCGAATCGATTTTTCTCCACAGCACGACCCACACACGAGCCTGGCGATAAATAAAAAAATCATCGGAACAAGTATTTACGGAGACACTCTCGAAGTGAGATAACGTCTCGAAGAGCCGGTTGCTCTCTAAGAAGGTCTCGGGGGTTGATAGGGTCTTAAGTTATCCGATGTTATAGGTGGATTCGACCGTATGCTCTTGGCTCGTCGCGTAATCACCGGGATCCGGACTATCGGTGTATTACGCTGTGATTTGCTTATAAATACATGTACTCAAGTGTTACTCGGTTCACTACCAGGCATCGTGGTCGTTGTCTGTTGTTGTTCACGACACCATGCATACAAAATAAACCGGGTTAGAGTGCCCATCGAATAATCATGTTATTCTACAATAGAAAAAAAGATTGGGGGTCTAAAAAGCTTTAAAAGTCCGAAAAACTTTCTTTCGGCTTGGCTACGAACGAAACGACGTTCACTACAAACCTTTTCACACCCAACTCTATGAGATAAACGCATAAAAATCGATTTTCCCGACCCATCATTTTGACCGAAAAAAAATTTTTTTTTCTTCAAAATAAGATTTTTTTTCATGAAAAAATCATTTTTTTCTACGGCAAACAAAAACTCGGTTATCAGAGACATGTACAAGGGTATCTCTATGCGAATCAACTGTTAGATCACCCATACAGAGCCATATTCATGTGAACGAACCGTTTGGATCGATGTTCGTCAAAATTGGGAGTCTAAAAAGCTTTAAAAGTCCGAAAAACTTTCTTTCGGCTTGGCTACGAACGAAACGACGTTCACTACAAACCTTTTCACACCCAACTCTATAAGATAAACCCCTAAAAATCAATTTTCCCGACTCATCATTTTGAAAATCGAAATTTCGAATTTTCGAGCAATAACCTTTCATAAGGGGTGTTTTGGATAGGATTTGTCCCCCTGAACACGCCGGAACAAAGATCATTTCGATCGGACCAATAGAGAAAAAGTTATGGCCAAAAAACCGTTTTGTTCGTTTTGAAAAAAAAAAAATTGGGAGAAGGTTAGTGATGGGAACACCATGATGAACGGGACATTCTGACCATATCAACATCCCTAAAATTTTGAACAACCGTGACAAAGTTAAAAAATCCCATGACACGTGAATATCCTCACATTCTCAAAATATTAACTTCCGACCTCGAGGAGTATGTCAATAACTCACGTGTATGTGTTTGTCCACACAAACACACACACACGAAAAACACTGACTGCCAATTATCCACGTGGCCGACCACACATTGATAAACAAAGTATTTCCAATCGTTAAAAAAAAAAAACAAAAAACCAAGAGTGCAGCAGAGGACATGTATCTACGTCGTAATTCAATGCCCTAACGAAGCCTCTGTTAAAATCATGACAAATAAAAAAAAAACAACAAATTATTAAAAAAATAATAAAAAAAATAAACGAAAACGAAACGATGGACCGATCATGACGGTAAACTCTGTATACCGAACGTATCGTTAATACCCAGGCATCGTATTGAGTATCTCACCCAACGTCACGTGTGGTGAAAACATTTTATTTTTCTTGTTTTTTTGTTTCGAAATGAAGAAACTTTACAACGTAACGGCGATGCAATAATGTAGCTCACGTTGCAAATACTGTATATGTATATACATGTATGTATGTTATTGTATATAGTATTTGAGACGAAGATACGTAAAATAATAATCCATGGTTATATATACTTGGTGGTTATTGGGGGAGAGAATGGTCGGGTGGATGTACCTGGTCGGCTGGCGCCTCCGCTTCGCCACCCAGGGGATCCCCTCATTATTTGCTGCCACGATGAGCCTTTATTGGGCAGTTATACCGTTCGGTCGCGAATCTATACGTTCGCATAATAATAAATTTTCGCGTTTACGATTCACGTATATTATGCAAATCAGACGAGTTTAATTCTCGATAATATTTCAGAGCGATTTTTTTTTATTTTTATTTTTTTTTAATAACCGGGGTGACGCTCGTGCCATTGCCACGACCACGAGCTGGTCATCGCCATCGAAACTCTTTGCTCGAATTATTATTACGATTTTTTATTTTTACGTGATTGGATTCGATGATAATTTATTATTTATGTGTCGATCGGTCGTTCACAATTTGTGATATTTTGTTTACCAAACTGATTCGGACAAATGAAGTCGGTTGATAATATTTAATGATACATTTTTAATTTATTATTGCAAAAGGCCAAGATCGAACAATAATAAAAATCGATGGATTTAAATATTGAAAAATGGTTTTTTTGATTTTGAAAAATTATATAATTTAAAATAACTCACACAATTTAATTAAAATTATCTTCGAGATTAAAGAATGGATGAACAAATTCATAAGAAGCCCGAAATTTATTCACCAGCACTGCAAACGTTAGTAAAAAAAAAAAAAAACAAAATAACGAAAGCTTTGAGCTTTGAAATTTCGCGAGGTCGTTCGTTGTCGTCCGGTTTCACATGGTCTCGCGTCCTTTTCCACCCGTACCACTCACTCGTGTCACCGTGAGACACAAAAGACAAAGTGTAATCGTAGAGCTCGTAATTATAAACGCGAGTCGTTTCGCTAGACAAGTGCGATTTTCACGTGTTTCATATTGTCGCGATTTTCGCGAAAGAGATCGCCCGGTCCCCGCCCGTATCGTTGTTTATAATAACAATAAGTAAGTCGCCCGAGGGGTAATTTTCAGTGTTTAAGGGCTCATCCAATTATCTACGGAGCTGGGGAGTGAGTTTGTCGACGTCATCGCTGTCGTCTCGTTTCGAGAAACAAGCGCGATACCGTGTACGAATTATGCTGGCTCGAAGGGTGGAGGGGGGCAGGGGGAAGGGGTTGAGAGGGTAGTTTTCTACGTTCGCTCGTACGAGTGACCGAGCTTACTATCAAACGCACTCACTCACAAGCTACGTATGTGCCTGACGGTAATGCAAATATATATATTAGGAGGGTCCTTCTTTTCCCTCTTTTTTAATTTAATTAAAAATCATTATAAAAAAAATCTGAAATATGAAAAAAAAAATACAATATTGATGACTCAAGTACTGAATCAAAATAATCCAAACTTCGTAAGCTTTCTACTAACTATAGTAGCAATATCGTGAATTCGTTATAGATATTGAACAATAATTTATTAATTTTTTTGCTTTGTTCAAAGTAGCAAAAATATCTATTTTCAATGTAGATCTACTAGATAGAAATAATTCTCTATAATCTACATTATTCTCTACAGTGCAGAAATTTACTAATGATAAAAGAAAATTTTGAAATATGAAAAATACTAGGTTTACTTGAAAGACAAATTTAGAGAAGCTATCGGCAGGGTTAAGAATTGAAATAAGGACCTCAAATATTCAGTATATATTAATTCATGTTTTTCCAACCGAATCATCCTCCGCGAGCGGCAAAATAAAAAAAACGTCAAACCAAGGACCACCCTGACACACATATACATACGTAGCTGCGAAAAGAGGGTTGGGGGGGGGGGGGGTATCGTAGAAAGGGTAGCAAAGAGAGTCGGCGCGATGAAACGTAGGGTGGCGACGTACGAGCTTGTTTGCATTAGCCCTGTGGACAGAAGCGAGACGGCGCCAGCGAAACAAACGTGCGAGGGAGTGAGAGAGAGCGCGACACGAGTAGTGAGCATCAGTGGCAGCAACGCCGGGCATAAGGACCCCCGTGCTCAGGATATTACGTAAGTCTAAAAAATTCCGGACGAAAGCAAAGTGGACAGCGGGCAGAGAGGCCGGGGGATGAGGGGATGAGGGGGGTGAGGGGGGTGGAGGATCCCAGCTAACCCGAAGCTCGGACAAAGGCTCGGAGCTTTTCACCTCAAACGATAAAGCCGAAGGCACACCCGGAATTAACGACGAATATAATTACGCGAGCTCTTCTGAATCGCGCGTTATATATAGCTCGACCACCCCCCGGGGGCTGCTGGCCGTTTTACCCGTTGACCGGCAAAATCAAACGACCGGCAAATTTAACAAAACTCCATCGTACATTGGACTCGGCAACGTGAAATTTTCACCGTTAGGTGTTAACCAGCAAGTCCATACAACGTTGTTCAATAATTTGAGAATGATTTTTATCGTGAATTGTTGATCATTGATGAATGATTCTTTGTTAAGAAGTTCTCCCATCCACTTGAGAGATTGTTGTTTCAATGGAATCTTATGATTGGACTCGTGTTGTCCAGTAATTCAAATGACCAATCACCTCTGTGACAGAGTTAAAACCAGCTAGCCAGATTTCATACCTTCAATTCCGCACCTTCAGCCAACAGGATCAAAGATAATATTCCGATCGAAATTAATATCGGCGTTGAATAGCGGTAGCGATGCGGCAATATAATCCTTGACGGGGGATTATATTCACCCGTACATTCCAACGCGAAAGCTCGGCCCCTGGACCATCGGGACTCGAACGTACACACAGACCTCGGGATGTATCTCGGAAAATTATCCGTTCCACCTGCCAACCGTGCTCTTCTTGAACCCACGGTGTTAACACACACACACACACACAAAATCCCTCCACAGTAAGATAACAATCCTTTGATCAGGCTTTGCAGAGAGACGACCGGTGGATATCGGCTTTTTCGGCGTTCGGTCAATGGCCGCCCGGGCTATTTGCTCGTGGATTGGCAAACGTAAAATCGTAACCGCTCGCGTAACTCGGCGGTTAGCCGCCCGGAGCAAGAAGCAAGACGCAAGACCAAATGGACGAATCAAGGTGAAACGTTTGGAACGAGAAACGGACGAAGATGGAGAAAATGAACAACTGCAACGCAACTACTAGCCAATCGAGAATGTTGTGTGCTGTGCGTATAGCTATCCGTTTGCGACCTAAGGGGTTGTCGCAAAGAGATATGCCACGAAGAATCGATGACGACCTAAAAGTTGGCCCGGTTCACCGATTGACCGTGTTCCAGTGAATGGCTCGTGAATCACGTTTATCGGTGTGAGACGTACGTATGCCAATAACCGGTCGACAAATTTACCGTGACGTACCAACGATTGTGCGGTTTATCGCAAAGACTGCGAGCAAGAGAGAGAGAGAGAGAGAGAGAGAAAGAGCTTGCTGAAGCTCGAGCACAAATCAATTAGCACGAAGGCCCGAGGCTCTCTTCGTAGCTACCCTTCTCGCTTCCATATCCCAGTGGCTCCCTCTTCCAAGCCTCCTGGCCTTCTCTCCCTTCACCACCCGTCTTCCTCCCACCCCCCCCCCCCCGCCGTTTCAACCTTACACTCTCTCGTTCTCTCGATAACCGCGTCTTCGTCTAACGGCGGCGGGAACACAACCCCTTGGTAACTCCGAACGAAAGCTAGCCGCCACCAGAATACAGATTGCGTTTCAATCTATGCGCTAACGAGTGTTTAGTGTTTACCGAACCGCGAGCCCGGCATCTTTCGCCCCCCCCCCACCCTTCCGACCGCCCACTGCGACTTCGTTGCTTTGCCACTGTTTCCGCATCCCTACGTACAATAACGCGGAAGGCTAACGAGAAACAAGAGTGGATAAAGAGGAGGGGGGGCGCGTAGGTTGTTTCACCTCGGATGCTCGTGTGGGTTTTGGGGAAAAGCGAGAGGATAACCCGGGGACGATGACAAAGTCTGGTAACGGGTCAAAAGCCATGCGTTTGATGAAGTTTGTCGATATGGTTTCTTAAGTGGAAGGATATGTCATTGTGATTGAATGGAATGTTGTTTTTTTTTTTTTCTGGAACAAGATAATTCATGGTGTTGATTTGTCATCGAAGGTAATTCATGCAAAATTGGACTGGACAACTGTCTGGATGTTTTCAATGCAAAAGAATCGATACACCCTGTTTCACCCTACATCGACTTCACAATACGACCTCTGGGCCTGTTTCATCAACCACAACTGCATTATAAAAAATATGACAAGTTCTTACGGCCCACAGGTTGACGCGTAATTCACACGGGGTTGCAATATAACACCCCTTGTCCCTTGTGGGGCCAGGCAGCGAGAGAATCCACGGGGGTGGAAAAGATGGTCGACCGTGATGGTGGTCAATGTTGGCCGGTTAACGTCAATGCAGCAAACTGGCCGCGGTATCCAGCCGTCCGGGGACCGGTCGGCTGGCTAACGGCGTTAGATGAATGCCCCCACGCTTCTATTTAATTACACGAGTATTTTATCAGTCCTATGGCATTGGGTCTCTCTCTCTCTCTCTCTCTCTCTCACCCCGGTGTTTTATGCGGACTCCCAGGCTCAACTGGTCTCGCGTACGTTTTCGTTTTTGGTGTTTGGGAATGACCGCGCCGGGTTTCCGCGGGGCAAGGGGGAGGGGACGATCCGGCACACGGGTTTCGCCACATTCACAATCGCCCTCGTGTAACACACAGATACCGAAACTTGTGTATTGAAAACGCTTCTATATACAGATATATATATATATGTATATATATATATAGGAAGGCGCACCGCAGGACCGGGACCCCGAATATTTATGGGGACCAAAGTCAAATTAGTGGCGTACACCGTGCACCTTTTGATTAAGTATCTGTTAACTAAAGGTAATACTTAATAAAGTAACGGTGATTTAGTGTCCGAATTGTGTGTGCGTGGGGCGGTCAGAGTTTTGGGTCGGTCGATGGTCCAGGGTTATACGGGATGTTTTCCCATCCGTCACGTTATTGCGAATGAGAATCATTGGGCTGAAAAAAAATGATGGAATTGTGGGGACTCTGACGATCGAATATGATCTCGAGTTGGGAATAAACACCTAAAACGTAACGAACGAACCTTCTAAGATTTGCATCGAGACAGAGAGAACGTGCGGCGACACACGGATGAACCTTTCCGGGTGAACTTGGACACGGGGTTTATTTTCCCATTGAAAAATAAAATGAGATATTTATGGGCGAGAGCCCTGTGGTCCGAGCAATGGGCCTGGCCAGTCGCGAGCCGATACCGCACGGCTATTGAAAACAAGTTCTCTCGTTCGTACGGCCAAGGTCAAACTATTCGCGTCGGTTTTCACGCCTCGGCGAATAATTCACGCGAAACAGAGCGCGCTGTGGCGTTGCGAATGATCTTTTATGATGCATAATGTGGGGAATGGAAATTGTTTTTTTTTTTTTTGGGTTTCTTTGTTTTGATCGTGCGATTTCGATATTCGGAGCTTATGGGTGACCTTTGTTCGTCTTTGACTCGGGGCTTTGTGTTGTTTTTGTTGTTGAGTGGATTTGGCTTTTGTTGTTTTTGTTTTTCTTGGGCAAGGTTTTCTTGTATTGGATTAAGTTGTTTTCCTCTGTTTCTTTCTTTTACTTTCTCTCTCTCTTCCTCTCTTTGTCTCGCCTTTTCTATACGGATTAATCTCAAATTTCTTGTTCTAAAAATATTAATCTCCTTCGTATTTTTTTGTATCTAGCCACGTTATTGTTGTAAAATTTAAACGAACAACCGAGCGCATCCTCGAAAGATGTACAAGTAGCTCAAG
This sequence comes from Diplazon laetatorius, assembly GCA_963662125.1. NCBI lineage: Eukaryota > Metazoa > Arthropoda > Insecta > Hymenoptera > Ichneumonidae > Diplazon > Diplazon laetatorius. Next base: position 19,839,874 of record OY759155.1, on the reverse strand, counting down.
AACTCGCAGGACACGGGATATTAGTCTCGTGAAGCTGGAGACGCGATCGCAGGATGGTTTCCACGATTTATGCATGTTCACCGATATATCGCAACTGCTTTGGCCGCTGCCATCGTCAATAACTCTGCTCGCCTCTTCTTGATATCGTATACCTTCGCTCCGAACCTTCTTCAGCATTCGCAATATCCGATTGCAATTTGTTCATCTTATTTCAACGTTTTGTCTTTCACGTTCGGGGTCAATCCTTTCGCGTTTAACGACCAACGAAGCTGTGCATTGGGAAGCAGTTTCGTGTTCGATTAGGGTAATGATGTTTTCTCTGATTAAATTGTCCACTATAGTTTGGTATGGTTACTTTTTCAAAAATAAAAATAGAAAGCAGAATAGAAAATCTATTTCCAAGTGCCTTCTAAAGAGCCTTGTGACCTTCTGGAAAATCTTTTATGCAAAATAAAAATTTCCATGTCGGCAAACATCGATGAAAGATAATTGTCAAAAATTTCGCACCATAGTCGTTGACTCTGGAATTTCACGCTCGATTTTTTTTCAGGGGGTTTCTCGGAACACTCGTCAGAGGCTGGTCGAAAAACGAGAAACGGAGGATTTGACGAACGGTGCTCGATTTTCGAAACGATAAGCAAAGAAGAAGAAGAAGAAAAAAACGGCACGGGGAACGATGAAGGACGTTATTCCGTAACGAAATGAAGTGACAGACTCACCGCCAGCGACGACGGAAATAACGGGTCCCCGTTGGTCGTTCGAGGAACGAGAGAGAGACCATAGTCTCACTGCATATTCTCTATCTCTCTCTCTCTTCCTCTCTTTCTCATATGCAACGCTATGCAAACGTTTCCGTGCATTTATATATATATATATATATACATCCTCGGAAGACACCGAACCATGCGTCTTTCGGGTTGTCGCATAGTCGGAGAACAAACGGGGACCGATCGGTTAACGTGGCCAGTGCACATTTTCGTTCGCCTCCCCCCCTCCCCCCTACACACGAGAACGATAAAACATTTTTTATGTTACGTTCCTGGGCCGTTTGATTTCGAGATTAGTCGGGGAATTTTTTTTCTCGGGCGAACCCGCATATCATCCGTGATTTATGTCGAACGAGGAATAAACGTGAAACAGAGTCGAGGACGATATATATATATATATATGTGTGTCCCTCTCTTGTTTTTCCACGGGCGAGAAGACGATATACCGATGTCCTTGCCGGTTCGTGTTATTTTCTTAAATTTCAAATTTATACACCATACTGTCATAATCTTGATTCTAACGCGGTCCCCGGACCTGGCAATTTGTTCGTTTGCTTAGTTTTTGGGTCTTTTTTTAAATTCTTTTTTGTCGTACGTCCGACAGGGTGGGCTTATTTGTCACTCGATAAAAACCCGCGACTTCGGTAACACCCAGCGAAAACGATGGAAACGACGTAAAACAAGATTTAGAATTCTACGAAATTAACCTAAAAAGATAAATAAAAAGAGAGAGAGAGAAACCAAACGAATAGGTGTAAACGAGTGTGTGCGAGGTTGGGACCAGGTGTCCAAACGTTTTTCTGTAGCTTTGAATCGGCACGAACGGAATTCAAAGTTTATTGCGGGAAAGAAAAAAAAGGTGCGCATGCGCGCGACCCTTCACCCCCGCCCCGATTTCGCGCCTGAAATATACCCCGCCGGGCCCTCCCCCCTTCTCACCGTTGGGGCTTCGCGGCACACGCACACGCAAAATATCGGATATCATATCGATATCTCAGGTGGCTCGTTCTATCGCCTCGGGGAACCTGATTATATTCACGGGACGGTTCGATCGGGACTGCGAAATTATTTTTCGGGGTCTCCGAGGCAACGGTTACCAATGCCCGGCTGCGAAGCCTCTCCCCCCCCCCCCCCCTGCCCTTCACTTCTCCCGCCACGACATCCCCGGTGCGAAGACGATTTAGGGCCTACCGCTCACCGAGGGGGCCCCCGACGGTCTCTCATGGTGGTCTGTGTACCCAAAGTCCACGGACACGATCTCCGAAAGGCTCTGCAACGATATGCCTCTCGATATCTTTTCCATCTCTCTCACCATATTTTTCCAACACCTGTTCAATCGTATCACGAACGTCCGAAATGACAATCGTCAAAACTTCTTTTTATTCTCACGCATTGGTTTCATCAAACAAAATTATTTTTACAATTATTCATTATTAACATTTTTTTTTTTCGTTTGAGAATTTTCTTGTTTTTTTTTTTTTCAATTGTTAAGCATTTGGCATCATTATTTAACTATCTACCTCTATTATTATGAAAATATGTATCAATGAATTAAAATAATGATAATAATATTAATAATAACAACTTATTAAAGTGTCATATTAAAATATTATATAATACAATATAATATAATATAATTCGTTGGTGTTATTATTATTATTATTATTATTGTTATTATTTAACGATATCCGTATATTAATATAAATATATGTAGATAGGTATATATCTATATATATATATATATATATATATATATATATAATGGTCTTTGACCGAAGGCGAGAGTCATGGAACCCAATGTATGCTCATCGATGCGGGTATATTCCTCGGTTCTTGTTTGCACATGTTAATTCCCATTAGGTTATCTCGCTTTTCCTCGGTTGGTTCAACCGGCTTCTCGCGCGTTGTCGCGAAGTTTCGTGCAAAATCGACGATCCACACCAACACACACACACACACACTTGTGTCGTCGCGAGACTTAAGTCGAGATCATCTCTGGTGACTATGGGCGGGTATTACGGGGACTTCGATAATTTGTCAAAGCTTCACGCCGAAGCCCCCGTATAACTGCACCGAGTCGGATAAAGACGGGTAATGAGAGACAGAGAGATGCACAGATATATGTATATATATATATGTATATAAGGAACCAGACGAGGAGGATCGTTACATCCGGTTTTGGAGGACAGGCGTTTACCCCGAGCTTGATTAAAGAGCTGGAAAGACTTCGTGTCGAGAGTTTACGTTCAATTTCGCCCAGTCACTGAAACGTGCTTTAGGTGCCTCGACTCGGGATCAGGTGACGTGTTCAGGAATGCAAAAGACTCACGGCCTCTGGCTTCTGCTTCTGCCTCCTGTTACCTTTTATACACAAAGATTATCCGTAAGAGATTCTTCTCTCTCGACTGCTATCAAAGGTGTTGGCAATGGCCTTTTTTTTTTTCAACGTAACAACGAATCTTCAATGACGGAATGTGATTCGGCAAATTAACTCTGATTGATCCATTTGATTTATCATTTTTGTTTGATATTGTTTTTTTTTCAACAAATTAATTTGTTATTTTTTTTTGTTTCATTTTTGGTCACCAGGCATAAAAATTAATCTGAATAATTAGTGTTTTATTGTTTTGAGGTGAAGTGAAGGACGAACTTGTTACGGAAAATGCTAAAGTCCATATTCTATTATTTTCATTTTGATTGTCCAGTATTTTAAGTTGTCTCTCGATTCAAAAGAAAGAAGAAAAAAAAAAGTTCAATCGCAACTAACTCGGGGTTATCGCTGTGGGGGTTTATGATTCACAGTTGCGCAGACTCGACATCGTTAAATTGAGAACCGATATTGGCAAACGTTCTTACGGGGCCCAGCTGCCGGGACCATAAACATACGTTCTACATGTTTGTATATATGTATATATGTACATGTGGGTGCCCAGAACTTGTGCATAAAAGTTTCTATTGTATGTGCATGATATTCGACCGTAAAATGTATCCCGATATATATAAATGTAGCTGTATAGCTATATGCATATATATATAGATATACATTTTCCACTATTGAGAGGTTTTACTGTATATATAGAGGGAATGTGCATCGGTCGGCAGTGCACAAGAGCCCAAGTCACAAGTATATAAATGTATTGTTAGTCACATATATGTATCTACGTATATACAGGGCGGGTGGAGTGGAAAAGCACTAATTTGTAACCGAGTTGTCGTCCCGGTGCCGGTCCCGGTTTGACACTGCAGTAAATACGAGGGTGATAGCGTTGTATATCAATGTGCTATTGCGTATGACCCACACCGTCGTTACGCCCGCGCCGGTCGGTCCCCGTAACCACCACACACGTGTGGCTCTCTCTCTCTCTCTCTCTCTCTCTCTCTCTCTCTCTCTCTCTCTCTCTCCGTCGAGACTCTCTGACTTTTGCCTATTCACCGCCTACTTGACTTTGCTTTTGTAACCCATCACGAGGTTCTGAACGCGGACGCAAAAGTCGGGAAACTTCGGTTGTCGGGTGACACGGTTATCGATGATATTTTACGGTAGTTGACGCTTCGACCACCTGGAGCGCTTCTGGTTAAAGAATTTTTTTATTATTATTATTTTATAATTTTTTTTTGTGGCGTGAATAAATTTTAATTAATAGTATGTTAAACCGTCGAAAATATTTATGAATTTTCTAATTTTTGTGTTTTGGTAATCACGATACTCGATATATATAGATACATTAGAAAAAATATATATTGTTAACTATTCATTTCTACTCGACGAATCTTTCCGATTTGTATTCATTATTTTTCTGGAGTAATTGAAATTCGATTTAAGTCACTTTCCCGAAATTTCAATAATATTGCATACCCAATTCCCGTGGGCAACAGATTTTCCAGAGGTTCGCTTTATTGGGTGAAAAAATTTGTTTTTTTTTTTCATGAATTAATTCCCGTTTAATCGCGAAGTGAAAAGGAAACGTAATATTATTTTTTTTTCGTCTTTATTATTTATTTTCTTGGTTCGTCGGTGATGTATATTTATATGTATGCATACGTATATATGTATATAGATATCGGTGAATGAAATCGAATTGGAGCGTAACGTGGAATAAAAGCGTCCGGCATCGCGAGCGAAAAACTTCTATAATTGATTTCCGCAGCCGCACAAAGACGAACACGATTGGCCGGAGTGAGAGAGCAACGTGAACTCGGACCAAGCGAGAGAGAGAGAGAGAGAGTGAGTGAGCCAGAGGCGATTTGCCGGCGGTACTGCAAAATTCGGGACGTTCTCGAAGCCGGCCTCGATGCTTCGTAATTTTTTCTTTTCTTTTTTTTTTTTTTTTTTCAATTTCGCTCGCGATTAAAAATGTATCCGACAATAGAGACCTTACGTCAAACGTCCGGGGCAGAGAAAATTAACGCACACTCGAACCTTGAAGGTGAAGAAAACACGCTACGTACACTCATACATCTGTATATCCATATATATAAGGATCTACACTATCTACAGGGTGTCCCTTCAAAGTTGAGAACCTCTAATAACTCCCTCATTTTTAACAATACAAAAAAATATTGTGATAAAAAATTGTTCGACGTCAAGGAATGCATCATGTACCGTACAAGATTTTCTTCCTCTTCTTCAAGGTCATATTTTATCAAAGTTTAAGGTTATGGATTTTTTTTTAAATGTAAAGAAGACATTGTTTTTGTTGTTATTGGACATTGTTATTGTACATTACCTAAGACACGATGACCTTGGCCTGTCATTGAACGTGAGAAATGTTTAATGCGAACGAGATATATTCGATGTGGTCATCTTAGACAGGGACACCCTGTATACATGGGCTCAGCGGTAGGTACTGCCAAAGGCTCTCGCCCTTCGAGCTACAGCTTTCGTCCGTGTTGCAGGTCTCGGTAGGAAAATTCGTTATTAAAATTAATTATTCAGATCGGTAAAATAGCGATATAAGTGTGAGCCCCGACGGTGTCGGCCGTTTCGACGGAATGAATCATAAATTGGAGCCGGTGCGCAGTCACCCCTTTTTTCCTCGACACATCCCTCTCTCTTTTTCTCCCTCTCTCCTCGACTTTGCCACCGCCTTTCAACAACTTTTTCTTCTTTCATCCAGAGACCTCACCCCCCCCCTCAACCCTTTATTCTTCTGTTTTAATATTTTTACTTATTAACCAACTTGATTTATACGCGATTGTACGTGACAACTTTTTTTTCCTCATTCGTTTTTTTTGTTTTAATTTTTACCCCTTTGACGCAACGACGAAGGGGTGAAAGCTGGAGTCTGGACCCAACTGTGCTCAATGGAAAACAGTCTTCTTAAATTCTTGATTTCGTTTCTAACCTCAAAAAAAAAACAAGTGATGAGAGTCGAAAAATGTAGGAAAAAACCCAGAAAGCTAAACGATTATATGTTGTTTTTTTTTTTCAGAATCGCTGGGGCCAAATTTGAAGAGAACGATATCTAGATCTTCCATTGTCGAGAACACGCGCGCCACCTATCGACGACGCATTCAAACGCCAGACTAATTTTCGATTTAATTTCGGTAAAAATGATTCAGATATTTCGGGTGGATATTCCTATATCTGTGCGGTTGGTGGTTTCTCCGTCGCTCTTCCTTATGTCCACTTGGTCCTGGCTCTGTCTCGGTCCGTCCTTCCATGCCCTCCCCTTCGCCCCGTAGCCGGTGTGCCGGAAATTCCGACTCCCTGAATATCGGAGGAAAGTTCTACCGACGAGAGTCGACTCTCGCTATCGTTCTCCATCTCTCTCTCTCTCTCTCTCTCTCTTTCTCACTCCCACGATTTTTCACGTCTTTCTCACTCGCTCGTGTATATTTGCATAACGTTTCTGCGGCCTTTTGTGTCTGAAAACGAGTAGCACCGAGAGAACCGGGCTCGGTCGACATGCGGTGGGTAAAATGCGAAGGTAAAGTGGTATTTGAAATGTCGTTGCTGCTGCTGCTGCTGCTGTGGCTATCCTTCTCGGCTACCGGGCTTCCCCCCCCCACCCTCGTTTCCCGAAAGTCATAATAATTCTTAATTAATATAATGGAAATTTTCCATCCGTCTGCCATCGGACCGCCAAACCCCCGATCTCTGAGAATGAAAATTTACATACGAGTGCGTCTTAAATTTATCGAAGCGTGTGGCTCATACGCGATTCGTGAATTTTGCCCCAACGTTGTTAACGTTATCACGGAAAATGGGAGTTTCACGGTTAACGTTGCTAACCACTTGGGTATCATTATTTTTATATGTGTGTGTGTTTTTTTAATCGTCAATTTGGAATTATGGGATTAAATGTACGACGAATTTACATGCTTTCCATTGTTATTTCCGAGTAACAATGATATTTCATTGGGAGGAGGATTTTTTAATCCTGAAACTTTACGACTGGGGTCCGAAAGTACCCCACGCGAACTCTGAAGAAAATGTGTTTTTTTCGCTGATTTAGTCGGTTTTTCGGTCTTCGAATGGGTTTTCTCGTCAACTTGACGTGGGGTCCGTTCGGACCCCAGTCGCGCTTTTGAGGGTAGAAAAATAAATTAATGAATTGTAGGATTGATACAAGATAAGAATTCACAAATTGAATGTTTTTAAATCAAATTTGGGACAGTGATTGCTGATTTTTTATAATTTAACGGGACAGGAAATGAAGCAGAGTTAGCGAACGAAAAAAATTAATAAAAGGTTTGCAAAGTAACGTTATGGAAGACGATATCCGTCACTGCACAAAGTTTCAGCGTTTTCATTGAAAAAAAAAAAAAAACGATCTTAAAAAAAAAGAGAAAGAAGGGAAAATGTTCCTTGCCAGGATAACTCAATTTGTAGCCAATATTATTTCATCCCCGTGTATTTTTTATAATTACTACGCTTCAACGCGGTTTTGGCTTCTTCACGGAGCCCCATGTCTATAGTCAAACGCTCGACGGATTCCCCGCGGACTTGCCGCGACGAGAAAGTCTTCTTCGTCTCTTTCAAGAAAACCTCGTCCTTCGTTCCACCCTTTTTCCCCATTCTTTCGCGTTTCATCGAAAACCCTTTGGGGAATCGAACTTCACAACCCCTTTCGTCCTGCCTGACCCGACTACGATGTATATGCTTTATCATCAAATTCGTGAATTTTACAAAAAGGGGAAAAAATGTTATCGACTAGAAAAAAAAAAAAAGAAAAAAAAATAGAAAACCTTTCAGAAAGGTTGAAAATGATTTTTTTAAAATGTATGTACACATCAATTGACGTCGGATCTTATCGTAACGTTAAAAAAATGACTCCATCAATTAATCCCAACAACAATTGATGACTAATTATTAATGAAAAATCTCCGTCGTCTCGATCAAGCTCAACTGCAAAAATCAAGAAAAAAAAAACCTCGTTGATAAACGAGAAGGGATGCAAGACGCTTACCTCCATAAGAAAAAATGTAATCGCTAAGAAAGTCGAGACGACGCCCTACACTCGTTCGAGTGCTTGCTCCCTCCCCCTCCATCGTTCAAGCCACGTGGTCGTTCGCCCATCTCTCGAAGATTACGAAAAAAAAAAAAAAAATAACCAAACCAAGTATCAGTGGGTATTATAAAACGGGGGTGAAGTAAGGGTGGGAGGTGTCGCGGCAGTCGCGCTGGCAGATGTTGAAAATCCACAGGAGAAAGGGTTGCACACAGCCAATAAAGGGTTCTAGGAAGATGTATGCCCTAATAATCGAAGAAAAAAATTGTCCAATGAAAGAAATTTACGACTGACTCTAATTAAGGAAGGGTGGTCTAGCCACTGCTGCTGCTGCTGCTGCTGATGCTGTACGAGTGCTTGCCCGAGGAACCCCTTTCTTCTTTCGCACGCACCACACTCTCTCTCAACCCCTTTTTACGCGAGACCGGCCGCACCCGTGCGCGAGCAACTCGGCCCATCCGCTTGGAAGGATTAATTAATTCAGAATATATCAATTAAGAATAAGGTTTACTCTACTGTGCGGCCTTCTGCTGGCCGGTTCTGTATAATGTACATATATACACTAGGGTGGTCCTTAATGAGGGTGTTGACGAATTTTGACAAGTGCACCCTCCAGATAGGTTCGAAATAAATAAATAAAAATATTTGCGAAACCCCAGCACTGTGGTCCTATGAGAAGACGTGGCTGTGAACTCGTTTTGTTTCCCATTTGAATAACATGGGATTTTCGGACTGATTCGGTAATTATTTTTTTCGAGTTGTCCCCGAGCACGAGAAAAATTCTTTATTCACACGAATCTATTGTCGATGAGTATAACTACTCGTACGATTTTTTTAGCAAGACACAAACACAAATAAATGTGCAATTTTTGTTGAAATCGTTTTTCAGTTGTTATCATCGTCCACCGGTTCGCCGTTATCGATGATACACAGGTGAGGTCTTGTAAAAAATCGTACGAGTAGTTATACCCATTGACAATAGATTCATGTGAATAAAAAATTTTTCGCGTGCTCAGGGACAACACGAAAAAATAATTACCGAATTATTCCAAAAATCCCATGTTATTCAAATGGGAAACAAAACGAGATCACAGCCACGTCTTCGCATTGGACCACAGTGCTGGGGTTTCGCACATATTTTTATTCATTCATTTCAAACCTATCTGGGGGGTGCACCTGTCGAAATTCGTCAACATCCCCATTAAGGACCACCCTTATATATACACATATATACACACAGCACAAGCCGGTCACCCTTTCTCCCTTACGCTTTCGCACCTACCCCTTTACCCCCCTCCCCTTCCCCTCTCCTTTCCCGGTTTCTCGTTTTTATTGCAAATTGGACGTGAAAAATGACGCCTTGATTAATCTTCCGGATAATTTAAAAACGAAGGGGTTGCTGGGCACGGGGGGGGGTGGTGGATGGGGGGGCGTCATGGGCCCCGGTGATGCCGGCTCGGCCGGATAAAAATTCAAGACGCGAAATTGCCAATCAACGCGGGGGCCCCTGAAAGGAGGGGGGGGGAGGGGGTGGAGACGAGAGATCGGCCCCGGCGGTGTGAAAGAAAAAGGGTGCGGGGATGGCCGACCGGTATAACGACGTTAAAAAATTATACCGACGAATCGGGTGGAGAAGCCGGGGGGTGAAGTGAGGGGGGGGGGGGGGGCGTTGGCAAGGGGAGGAAAAGAATTTTATCGGCACGCTTCGACGCGCCCTCACTTTTGCACGCTACCTCGCTTTTCGACAAGTACACCGACAAACCTAACAAGTCTTCTTGATAATCGATGACAATAACATTTTTTTTTGAGGTATCAGTGAGTTATTGTTAGTATATTGAATTATTTTCCGATTTATTTTCAATCACGATAGTAACATTTGATCAACCAAATCACTTTGGCCGTCGTGTTGTCCGTCGAATTTTTCCACGTTTTGATCATTTTGTTTGATACCCATGGCGAGTGTGGCGGCTTGTCGGATGACAAATAAGTCGCGAAATCAATATAATTCACTGGACTAATTATCAGCCGCGCCGACAAAGCCGGATAGCGATCGCGAAGCGTCGGTATCGTGGATGAACGGGAGCTCGGAGCATCGGGTGCGTCTTTTTTGTTTGTTTTGTTTTTTTTGCGAACCTTCCCCTCCGACGGCCATTCGTCCCTCATTCTCGCTCGGTTCTATTTTTATTGTTTTATTTCTTCCCTCTCGGACTATACTTCTTCACCGTTCTCGATTTCTTCGACTTCAAACCTTTCTATTTTTTCTTTTTCTTGTTTTTGTTTGTATTTCTGTAATTTATTTTTTTTCTTTGTCTTTACGACTCTCCCCACGGACAGAACGATCGCTTCCCACGGAGACGCGGCCTCGATCTTGGTACGTGTGTGTTTGTGTGGGTATGCAGAGGTTTGTATGGGTTCAACTCGAACGATCATCGGACGGAATCGATCGATGAATCAACAGAAAAAAGGTGATGATCAAACCAACCGGGAATCTCACATTTTATTGCCGTGAAAGTATATATATATATATATATATATATATATATTTATATTTATATATATATGTGGGCGCCGAGTATCCTGCGGGCGAATAGGCCTCCAGGAAATCGTGAAATCGATGAGTAAAATCTACGCTGATACAATCTTGATCATTTTTTCCCGCCATATTAACTCCAATCAATAATAATTATCAGATATAATTTACAAAAATATAAATTTTTGTTTACTTGTTCAAAATTTTTTAGATTATTATAATTGATAGAAGTATTGACATATAAATTGTATTTATATATGAATACGTTTTTCAGATTATTATAATCAATGAAAGTACTGATAGATATATGTATAACAAAAAAAGGTATATATATATATCTTTTTTTTTCATTATGCTCTCATTTATATTTTAGGATACAGAGTGAAAATGAGGAATATCGAGTCGTCAGGTTTCGAGACGCACTAATTGTCTTCGGTTAATGAGTGCCTTTGACGTGTTGATGTCAGTGGCTTCCTGTTCCCTCTTTCCTCTCTCTCTCTCTCTCTCTCTCAGCGAACATTAACCACATGTAATAATGAGTTATTAGTCACGGGCCCAAGAAACCACCGACACCGATAGATACGTTCACGACAATGGCGAATCCGTCCCGACATCTCGTCCTAACCGCAAACGTGGAAAACGCGAGCATCGCCCAAAGCGACCGGGAAAATAGCTTTTGATAGGTGACAAACAGACAGTCGCTACGGGCACATTAATTGCGCAATGTTTCATTTTTTTTACACTGCTGTTTACGAAATTGCGGGAAATCAAAGGAACCCCTTCCAATATATACATACAACTGTTTCGTGATTAAGTGACAGACAACGCCCAGCCCAAACCACTGAACACAGCATCCCGAAATTTGTAACATATGTTTCTTAAAAAAAAATTCCAATGTGAAAGAATTTTTCGAAAATCAAAATTGTCTCACAACTTTTCATTTTTATAAAACGGTGCCAATAATTCGATTTGAACTAATTCCAAATATGACAGTTCAACGAATCTAGTGACATTTTTATTTCCCACTGCACGGAACTCTAATAATCCTCGCGAAAAAAATAAACAAAAAAAAATATATATATTAGTGATTCACAAATTCATCGATATTACGTTTAAAAATCGGGGAATCGAATGCCTAGACGACAAAGGGCAAAGTAGACCCAAGGGGGGTGGGTTTCCGAAGCGATGGCCAGTTAAAGGGTGTACAAATAGATAGCAAAGCCACAGGCACACGCCCCGCATCAACCGCATCGACGTGACGACCAGGAAAACCGAACCAGACTGCGTTCGGAGTCACGAGCCAACCAGAAACCATCATAAAGGTCCATTTCCCTTTGACCTGTGTCAAAGGGGGACAAACCGGTCGTTCGATACGTTCACGAATGTGATCTGCACATTTGTATCGCGTGTGTTGAACGACTAGCATATATAAATGAACTATGGACAAACGAAGGGGGGGGGGGGTAACGTATTTAGTTGGTCATATCATTCGGTTTCCAAGCTATTGTATGGTCTGTCCATGCAAACTTTCTATTTGTTTGAACGCTGAACGGGCGACTCGTCGACCCAGTGCAGAATCCGTAGCTTCCGAATGCGACGACCAGAGGCCCCGAAACATTAGGACGTTACGTATATATATATGTATAGTTTTGCGCAAACGTGTGAGGTCCGGTCCCAAGTATAACGCTGTGGGGACAAGGTGCGGAGAAAGTCGAGAGTTTCGCTCACCTTTGTGGGACTCGAGAAAGGGCTATTCCCAATTATTCCAAAACGTTTACCTCCCTTCCATCCTCCGCCCTCTGTAACGTCTATTGTATAGGCGTGGATAGCAGTGTCCCCCCCCCCCCCCCCCCACCCACATCGGTAACAGATTCCACGGAGGATGCAAAGTTTGTGCGTGGGCTCGGCAGCTTCCTTCATTTGTCTATTTATTTCACGGTCTGTCTGTGTATTGTTTAGGCGACATGAATACACATATATATATATATTAATATGTTGGAGTGATTATAAGAGCGTGAAAAAAGAATTTTCATATTACTCTGCCGATTTTTTAGTTTACCTTATGCATTGCCTGCATTGATTTAAAAGTTTTTGAAATCACTTATTTTTTTTTTCTACCTAAACGGTCGAGAAAAGAAATTTGAAATATATATATATATATATATATTGTAGAAAATTATGCAATGAAAATGCTAAAAAAAATGTTGGCAGCTAACCGGCAAGCATAACCTAAGAAATAAAAATAAAAGAAAATTAAAAAAAAAAAATTCATTTTTATTTCTTAGGTTATGTTTGCCGGATCGCTGCCGGAATTTTTTGGTGTTTTTGTGGTATAATTTTTTACAAAATACATTTTTTTCCGATTTTTCACACGGTGTGGAAGACCGTTTATTTTTTTTTCTTTATTCACGACGAACAGCTCCCAACAAAATCAGATCCACAAGGAGAAGGTAGCCCATCGCTCGATAGCAAAGGAACTGGAGGGGTTCCTCGATGACCGGGAGCGCGGTATCAAACACTGCAGAAAGACATGCCGCCCGGCTGTGATTCCCCCCCGCGTGTTCGTCACGAGAAGCCAAGAGAAGGACCAAGAAGGACCGTGGCCACGTTGGAGCAACGACGGGAAGCCCGAAAACGGGTCTCGAAAACGACGTGCCTCGATAGATTCATCGAATACTATCGAAAGAATTTCGCGAACAATTCAGCGGCCCAATCGACACACGCGCAGGCCTCAGAGGGGAATCGGGGGGCCAGAGAGAACTCACAGTCGCTGGGAACTTCTGGTCGAGCAGCATCTCAGCAACCAAAGGCGGCAGATTGCACTGAAGTAGTCCTCCGCAATGCCAGTATCGTTCACCCATCCTTGCCAATTATTTGTCCTCCTTGTTCTTCCCATAGTCATCGTCCAGTCCTTGTCTTTCCGTTTTTCTTCGATTCGTCTTGTTTCACGAGTATATACCTCGAGGGAACCCAATGTAAATTCGTTACCGGTTGAATTGGCACGAAACCAAACGTTATAAAACGTAGTGAGAAACGGAAGAGGGGGCGAACGGGGGGGCCGGAGGGGGGCTGAAGACGTTGGGACGCGGGCCAATAAAACTTCGATGAGGACCAGTTGGGACAGGGTGCCCTAAAGGCACCGTGCGTGTGAGAACCTTCACCGTCGTCCTTAAATCAAGGACCCCGGGCCTAATTCCCGCAAGAAGTCACCTTTGGGCCGTTGTTCCCAGGATCAGCTGGCTGGCTGACGGCATTTTTGCCGAACATAACGTTCCATCGTGCCTCATCGACCGGTTTCGACCCAAACGTTCTGTCACAGCTACCTGACCCCCAAAACTTTGTTTGTCCTTCGATTCATTCCAACGATGATCGTGAATACTTGGCTTATTGACACCGTTTCCCAACGCAGACACTTCAACCAACCGTTGTCAATCACATGATAACACAACAAAACTCACAACTTAGTTTCCAGATCCAACCTCTGAGCTTTCCTAGATTCTTGAGAGGATATTTATGAACCCCCGCTGGATCAGCTGTTCCAAAAACTGTGCTAGCTTCACCTGCAAGTGATGCAGCAGGTGATCTGGCTTTTCCAACCTTCTTCCAATTGTGACGAACGATGTTCGATTCTTTTCTGTCTATATATATTGAATTCCGACCAGCTGGCTAGTTGGATACTGATCTGTAGTGGTCATCAATGTCTTTGCCTAATTGATAGCCTTGACGTCGTGATAATTATACGTCTGAGAAAACAAACGGAAAGTCGATGGATTTTCTATTCGATGGATCTTCACTCATTGGCTGTCGACCCAATTCCACGATAATCCTAAACCCGGATCACAGTCTGCTATCTTTTCACAGCTGCCTGGGAGTTCCCCTGATCATCGATGGATACCCCAACCAAGTCCCACCCGGTATACCTGTGCCGCCCGGACAGACTCCTCGTGTTTTCCGTCAAGGTCGAAGACCTCGGGGAATTGCGGTCTCGCCACGAACGTCAATCATCACGTGTGCCCGCACATGCGGTTCTTCCTCTCCGGACTTTCGCACACTTACGCGCACGCGTGAATTCTCGTGTTTGTGAGAGTCCTATAACACACACGGACTCTCGAAGCTCGTACAGCCTCTCAAGTTGTCGCTGTCCCTGTGAATCGTCTCCGGTGCGAATCCTCGACATTCCCCCTTTCCTCATCTTACTCGCTCGAGTATCCGGAAAATGTCGTCGGTTCGGTATCAATCGTCGTATAGCATACAAGCTGAAGTTGTATTCCCAGGGAGAGAGTGCGACAGTGTACTCATCTTCTCGCGTCCTTGCTCGGACTCTCGCACTCGCCATGGCTGGACCAGAGGGAATCACCTGCTGTTACACCTTCGTCCGCACCTCTTTAGGCCCCCTCATTCGCCTTGTCCACAGTCCAGGCGCGCGCATGCGCATGCGCATGCGCGAAGATAAGAACACGTAGAATGCGGACCCAACCGAGATGCCCTGTCGCATGCGACCTTGGCTAGGTCGAAGCCCACGTCGTCACGTACGCAACACCGGCAAAAGCGTCATCCCGTGATTGAGCCGCGTGCGAGGAACGAGTGGAAACGCACGCTTCGGGCTATCGGAATATTCTTTGGTGCCCTTTTTTTTTATTCTCAGCACCTTCTCTGTCTGTTCTACATTGAACTGTCATCGGTTACTCAATTATCAGGACCGTCTTGCTCTGGTCAGTCGTTCAGGCTGGAGGACTGACTCTTTAAATCAAAACTTCTCACTAACAATTAAGAGGGTCAAGATAGTGAACAGGATCACACAAGAATTTACCTGAGATTGTGTCATAAGTTTTAACGCTAGAAACTATCGAAAAGAGAGTAACAACCCAAACCAGGATAAAACAGTAATAATGGATCAATAGAGTCGAAGCTCTATCCGAAATTTCAAAAGAATTCAAAGGGCTGAATTTCCCAGGAAATTAATTTCCTCGCGACTTTCTTCGGACGGGTTAAGCGTTTGAGAAAGCTGGAATCAAAGTGGATGGCGATCCATTTGGGAGAGGCTATAGATAGATCCGGGGACGTTGTTACAGGGTACGTACGATGAACTCACAAACGTCGGCTTAAACCCTTCTTTCCCGGTTTTTCCGTCAGTGGGAAAGGGCAGACGAGTGGAAAGAAGAGCGGAAGAGTGGAAGCGAGGCAAAGCCGCGACACGGCGAAGGAGAATCCAAAGCCATCGAGCGGGGGGTGGGGGAGAGGGTGGGGGGCCCAGAAGAGGGTGGTAGCCGATGCTAGCCGTTCCATTGTCGCGGCTAAGCACAGATTTATCGTTGCACGCGGGACTCCCTGGTCCATCCCAAGTTTCAGAGGAGAGGTCGCGGAGCGAAGGTACGGCCCTTGGCCCTTTGCTCGATCACTAGCGGGTGAGTCCGGCATCCGTGAGGCGTATTTCACCTTCCGGCTACTGCTAGGGACGCTTCTTCGAAGCTCAGACCGTCTCCCATCGGTAGGGCGGCTGCTAGTGCTGGTTCGCCCTTCCTCAGGCACCTCAGGAGAAATACATTCATCGAGTATTCTATTAAGGATTCCCCGTATTCCATGGATAAACCGAAAAGCGAACGAACAGCAGCTCCAGAGATGGTTGCAAGAGGAAGACAGAGAGAGAAGATGCTATACAAGAGTATAGGGTACAGTCGAAGAAGATAAGACGGAAGGTGAAACAGGAAAGCTGAAACCTTCCATCCTGCTCCATTTCCCTTCTCTCGTTCCATTAGCTCGTCGGGACCTGCTACCAAGCGCTTCGGGGGGTGGAGGGTCTTATCTCTCGACGTCGCCTATACCCCGCGCTCGAGCTCTCTGAAACCAATTTTCCATTTCGCAAAATCTTCCAGCCCCCTCTCTTCGCTTCTTCGTTCTCGCTCGACGCTCTTTTTCGCTTGTTCCTCTGTCTATCTGTATGTCCCTCGCAATCACGTTTCTCGATATATATATATATATAGATGTATTATAGAATACATTCTGCACCTGGACCCCTTGCATCTACGTATTGCAGGATACGACGAACGTACAATTTAATGACTGTCTGCATATCTAATCAATGTAAAACAATATTGACCCCGGAAAACTCGAGTGAACAAAAGATGCAGAATTGTGGGAAATTAAATTGTTCGAACTCGTTGGGATCACAAATTGTTCAGACGCGTAAATTGTCGCGTGTAGTTTCGATGAAGAGCTTGCAGAAGTGTGGTGCAATTTATCATTTTACTTGAGACTATTATTTGACAATATGACAATATAAATTTGACAATTGAGTAGACTATGATCTTTCTTTCCAAATTCATACATTTGTTATCAACTATTTCCACATTTGGACCACCTTAAGCATAAACTCGTTTTTAGGACGATTGTTTTTCAAATGATATATATATCGTGGGGCTAATGTATTCGTCGAGAATTCATGTCCTTCGAATCAGCAGCAATAGAAAACATTACTTAGAAGGTATCACTCTCACAAACCTGAACATTCATTTCCAGCTCGCTAATAATGCCAAAAAAAAAAAAAGAAAAATCATTTCCATCCGCAACGAACGAATAATGGCTTCGAAAATTCGACCACTTAAATCTATTTTTTCGTAATTTTATTCACGAGTTACGAAAAAAAAAAAAAAACGAAAAAACATCTGGCTACGTGAGTTTCAACAAAGGGTGTGGTTGCACCGGGTGTTAGGTACTTAAATGTGCTCGCACTCGCGTCATTTTCGATGAGTACGAGAGGATATAAAATACGCGTTGCTGAAGCTGCTGGGGCGCGATTTAGTCTCTCTCTCTGTCTCGTCTTGACTGGCTATAACGAGTGCTCGCGAGCGATAAGGCTCACCTACCTCAGGATTCTCACATACACACACACACAGGAAGACGTACAACATTCGTGCAACGCGCGAGAAGGGCAAGTGGTGCACGTATCTTAACGGATAATGACACATCGAGCAGGGACGAGCACGCGCTACCTGCTCACAGGATATGAGCTCCACATAACGCATACACACACGGATTCCGCGCACAATGTCGGGCTGAAGCTGCTGGAATGTTTACATGTATTTGTTGGGGGGTGTTTTGAAAAAAATGGCAAAGTTTTTTCGATCCATCCGGCAGTTCCTGTATTTGTAGTGAATACTATTAGGAGACATCTTTCGAAATTTGAGCCCGATCGGACAATATTCAGAGGTTCCGCTTTTACGAATTCGATTTTGCTTTTATTTATTTTTTATTTATTTTTTTTTTCATCTGCAATCAATTTTTTAGGTGAAAGGAAAAATGTCGAGAATGGAAATTAAGTGCAATGCATTGTATTAAGGTGACTTGAAACTAAGATATATTTTTGTTTTTCAATAAAAAAAAGTTAACAATTTTCTTTCGTTAGTTTTTAAATATTTTGTTGGAAAAAAAGTTGTTAACCATCATTCAAATAGTTAAACAAAAATATCTCCATTTCCAAGTGATATCCAGAATTTTTCGTTTACCTCAAAATTTAATTACTCCTGCAGAGATAAAAAAAAATGTTTTTCACGTCAATCAAATGGAAAATCGAATTCGTAAAAGCGGAACCTCCAGATATTGTCCGATCGGGCTGAAATTTCGACAGATGTCTCCCGATAGCATCTACCTCAAATGCCGAAACTGCCGGACGAATCGAAAAATGTTATCTTTTTATCAACACCCCCTGACGCATACATATGTATATATATATATGAGTAATGCGCTCGACAGCCGATACAGAAATAAGCCGGGACCATCATACACATATATACGAATGGAAGGCCAAGCAGATGTCCACCGTCGAACGCCAAAGCGCCTGTACCACGCGCATCCCTATATACATATATATATATACATACACATAACAACATATACATAAACACATAGAAACGTCAGGGCAACAGCAGCTCGAGGTGCCCCACACACACACACACACTCACACACTCACACACACACGTGAGGCTCGCCCGAGAAAACGATAATTAGCTCATTTCAATAATTGACAGTACGCTCCTCTAGCTACTGGCCAGTCATAACGCATCTGGCGTGGTCTCTCGCCCGGTCCCAGAAAACAACCAGAAAACGGAAATTTTGCTATCCAGAAAATCCAACGAATAACCCAACGCCACCGGCCCGAGTTACGGTTAAGCTGCATTATGCTAGTCTCGGGGGTCTTTACGCCGCAATAAAAAACACATATATACGTCTATTCCGTGGGGCAAGGTGTTTTTCAAGCGGTCACGTCGACGTCCATTGTTTCCTCATGAGTTGCGAAGCACCGAAACCAACGCTTTAAAAACACGGACGACGACGCTGTGTGATGAACTTGGTTTGCGTTGTAACAGCGTGGAGAAAATCATTTAAAATGTTTTTTGATTTTTTTGTTTTTCATTTTTTTTTTTATTTTTGCTTGGCGAGGGAAAAATGGTTTGAAGCCCGAGGACTCGAACGATGGAATTTGTTCTAATGCCGAGACACGTTGTGGGGGCAAAGTGCTGTTTGGTTGTTACTATATGTTCGCAATTATCGCCGTTTACGCGGCTGCGCAGGAACTTGGCCGAGCGCAGTAAACCCGAGAGAGCGTCGATTTTCTTCGCGTGGATGAAGAACCGAGACCGGGACTTATGGAGTTTGTTGGGTTCGCGGCTGTTGCGGGGAATGGCGAAAAAAAAAATCGAGAAAAAGATGAAAAAAACAAGACGCAAAACTATGTAGAATGAAAATGTGGAATATTATATGCATGAATGTTGTGATGGAAGGTTTGAACCGAAGAAGAGCGTGATGGGTGTGAAATGCGAAAAAAAAAAAAAAAATAGGTGGCCAACGGATGTGAAAACGTTTGTGCGATGATGATGTGAAAATCTTGCTTCACTTATTTTTTTTTATAAAAAAAGTTCAATTTTTCAGAAATGAAACTTTTTGGAAAAATCGACAATATTATTTTCTAAAATAAAAATTTCGGTAAACAATTAGTTTTTCACTTTGCATAGACTCAATTCAACGTTCCAAATTTATCAAAAAAAAAAAAGGTCACAAAAAAATAAATCACAATCATCGAGTCCCAGTAATATACATTACACTAAAATTATTTTATTCATTCGAGTTAAACTTCTAAATCTTGAATAATCATCTCCACAATAATGCGAAAAGTTTTTAAAATGATCTGATAATTCGATAATCTCATAATTAACAAATTACACACAAAATTCCATGAGATATAAAAATGTATTTCTTGAAAAAAAAAATAGGAAAAGACAATTAATAAATCACTCATTCCCGTCAATTATCCAATTAATTAACAAAAATTCCCGAAAATATCCGGAACCAATGTGAAAATTACCGCGTTTATAAATCTCCGGTTGTATAACGATCAATTAAATTGCACGGTGTCTCGTGGCAGCGTAAACCACCGACGTTTGTCGGTGGTGGTCGTACGTTGCATGTTCAACGATGGACGACCGAGACAGGGATCGAGACGGTTTTCGCTCGCGGAGATTCGTGTAACGGTCGAAACACGTAGGTCCCCCCACAACTGTGAACCTGTGACACGTGTGTGTTCGTGTGTGTGAGTGTGTGGGCTCTATGTACTACCGTCGAGCGATATTTATTTGATAAACAAAGTTGCCGGAGCGACCAAGCGTACAGCCAGTACGAAGCGCCAAGTAGACATCGGGGGGGGGTCTGGGGGATGTACGTACGTACGTCTTGTCGGTGGCTTGTACTCAGTAATGACCACGATATATTAGCAAAGTTTCGTCGGGTCCTGCGGATCTTGATGTCTTTATAAGCGAGAACGAAACCTTCGGTGACTCCTAAACCCCCCCCCCCCTTCCTCCCCCATGACTCGACGTTGCTTCGTTATACCTTTTCAACCCCCTCCCTCAGTTCGTTCGGTCTCGCACTATCATTGCTACCACTCACGAGTCCCGATAAATAATCGGTGGGCGCAAACTCAAACCTGCGTGTTGTCGCCCTCCGACGGGCCAACTAGCGAACTGACAATTAAATACGTGACGAAGTTTCGAATCTTCAATGTTCCGAAGGCTCACAAGTTCGACATTGTTTTTTTTTTTTTTTTTTTACATTCGAATTGTAATTTTCCCGGGAAAATTCGAGTCTCCGAATTTTTTCGTTATTCCGACTGGTAATGTGTAACGGAATTTCGAAAAGGAATGAAAAATTTGAAAAAAATAATAGAAAAAACGAGGAATATTCGTCGGAGACTGGGATTGAGGGTAGCACAGTAGCCGGGCAATAGCCCAGACCACGGTTCTCTATCGTAAACCCTCATTATCGTTGTAATTATCATGCACGAGGATATATAACGTGAAACGGGTGGCGTGCCAGAATGCACTGAAGATCGCCCTTGCACCGGGCTAATCCCAATGCGCATGAATAAATTACATGACTAATTTGATGAAGAAGAATAAAGAATGAAAAAATAAAAAAAATTCAGTGGCCACCACCGCCTCAACTGCTACGATTATCTTTACTATCAAATATACATGCATATATTCATATGTATGTATGTGCGAAGCGAAAGGGAATTCAGTGTGGCGGGCCGGCCTTTACATACGTCCTACATACCCCAGATAAGCGTATAAATATTGCATCTCATGATTTAACTTACGATTCTCGAGCCATTCAACATGCGTTCCACACGTTTGTGTAACTTCGTGTACATCACACGACGCTACACGAACAATTAAGGGTCGGACATTCGAACGTTCGGATTTTTTGGAAAAATTCTGTTACATCACACTTGTTTACAATTTTTTTTCTTTTCTGCGAGAGGTTATGATGAGAAAAGTGTTGTGTAGACTAATTTGGAGTTGCTGAGAAAGAGAATGACACTCAATACGTTTTTTTTTAATGAAGCTTTTTCGAAATCTTAACGAAAAAAAATGTTTTTTGGCCTTTTTATTATTTAATAATTTATTCCTTGATAATTTTTTTTTTTTGGAAAAATAAATAAGAGTCATTTTTGTTTTTAGTGACCCCAAATTAGGCTGAAAAACATCTTTTGCACGATGTTTGTTTTTCTTGTAAGCTAGTATTATGTCTATTTATGAATTTCATATTATAGTTTTCTCAATTGGGAAAAATAAATAATAAATAAGGACAGGCGTGATTTCGAAAGCTTATCAAAACATAACTTGGTCTACCCAATGACCTCTCTCAGTTAAATTATGAGAGACGTGGAAAAACTCAATTATGATCGATATATTCGTGTTCACTCGTGTTCATTCCCTTTTCAAACTGGAAAATCGGACATTATTGTGACGATCATTAATTACAAAGGAGATCCCCCGAGAACATCTCCATCTGTCGGGTAGTGCCCTCCACGAGCAGTGGCCAATCGGTAATCCAAGTAGGTTAATAAACGAGTATCTCGTCAATGCTGCCGGATTCCCATAGAACCAATCGTCCGACTATCACGCAATTCTTCGTACACGCAACCTTTCACACACGCATCCAACGAATTCTGAAAGCATCGGTGAGCGCTGATGAGAATCTTCATCCTCTTTCGATGTATCTCAATACAATAATAAACTGAGCGTGAAACAAACGACCTTTCTTAATTAGCAAGATTTTTTTATCGATTTCACGTCTTTTGGTCGAATTAAAAAAAAATTATATATATCTTTGAATTATTTTTTTTTATTATGTAGAATTCAAATTTCATGTGAAATATTTGTTTTTGAGATTTTGTTGTCATGTCAGAAGAGTCGTGAAATTAATGAAAAAAAACAATCCTCATTGATTTTATTGGCTCAAAAATTTCGGAGAAGATGAACTAATTGAACAATTGACTCATTTTCGAATTAGGGCTATTTGGGAAACTTTTTTTCAATTATTCGGATTACAATCTTGTTCTGGCTGGGATTGATGATCATCGAAATGACGACCCTTGATTCGAGTGATCATTGATCAGAGTCTAAGTATCATGGAGTCAATTAAATCTATTTTTCCAGAGTTTTAGCTTCAATTTTTTTCTCCCCCATGAACCCTGAAGTGTCTTCGACAAATTTTCACATTTTATCAGCTCAGCTACGATTTTCAAAACGAACCTTTTTTCAACTTCTGCCATTCAATTATTCGTCAAATTTCCACGAATATTTATCATTTCGATGTTAGTTACAACGAATCAACTCAATATTTCACAATATTTCGTCGTAATAATTTCGCATCGAATAAATATTCGTGATACGTCCATAATTTGTGATATCAGCAATGCCAGATCTGTTTGCGACGATCAATAACGATCACGAACGTGCGCCTACCGAACACGCGAGCAAAAAAAAAAAAAGAAATACATATATTCGTCGAACTGGAGAATTCGACGGACGGAGGTGCGTGTTCGACAATTATATGTCAGCTCGTTGTTCGGGAAAAATAAAAGTCCGTCATCGGTTAACGAAATAAAAACGTCTGGGTCGGAAGATTCGGAGCAACGCATCCGGCGTTTTCTCACGGAACGATGGAAAATAAATGTCGAAGCGAATGATTGGTCGAATGGCGAGAGCGCCCACACGATTTAACACGTGTAACAGTTACACACATATATATATACATATATATATTATATATATCTATATATAATATATATGTCATTATTTTCCGAGGTAACATTAGAACTGACGGTGAATGATGAAACAGTT
Source organism: Diplazon laetatorius (assembly GCA_963662125.1). NCBI lineage: Eukaryota > Metazoa > Arthropoda > Insecta > Hymenoptera > Ichneumonidae > Diplazon > Diplazon laetatorius. The sequence continues at coordinate 19,816,443 of OY759155.1, read as the reverse complement.
ATAAGTCTCACATGTGAATGATGACGATGCGTATTTGAATCTATCACTTATTACAGTCACGATGAAATTCAAGATTGATATTCAATTTACAGGAGCCTGGCAAAAGATGCTACTGCGACGTAATAAATATACACCGCACGATCGGTTAAGTCATGTGTTCGTGTTGTGCCAATGAAATTTTGCATGTACATTGTTTGTGATACAAAAAAAAGTTTTTATTGTAAGAGAAAACTAATTTTGCTAAGGATTATTAATTATGGATTTTCCATTATTTTTTTTTTTTAGCAACGTTAACAAAATTTTATTGGAATGCACTATGCAGCATCGATTGCAACATATATTTAGGTACTTGTATGCATTTTTTTTCATTAAAAAAAATTTAATTTCGAGGGAACTTTTGACGTTGTTTCAAATACTCTTTTCAGTGATCACTTGTGAAAATCCTTTCTCATGATTAGGTACTTAAAAACTTTGAGAAAATGCAAAATTTTAGAAATACAAAAATAGGCAACTCTACCCCTCAAAGTTATTTGGGTGATTTTAGTTTGACTCATCTGACTCAATAATTTTTTTTTTCAACTCACGACTAATTTAATTTTTTTGACTTAACCGATCGCGTAGTGTATAATATTGTATGGGCATCGTCACGGTTACTTTAATTCAATGTATATATCCTTCGGTAAATTATTATCGCGGTCGGGTATCGACCCCGATCGATATAAAGCGCCGATACGAGCAGCTGGGACTGCAGCGGGGGGAAACGAACGAACTGCATTATCGACCACGTTTGTTTCAGTCGTGCTGTTGCTGCTGCAGGGGCTGTATCGCGTTCGTTTCCACTGGCAGGTGCTGCAATTAAAAGACTCACGCGCCAAACACACACACACACACTCACACACACTTACAGTGAGTCTCGAGAGGCGGTAATTCGATTTCCTGACGATCTTGACGTGCATCTTTCGTGGCAAATTTTTATCGTCAAATGTTCACGATCGGTTTTCAAGTTTCTCCGAACCCGAAGAACGATATGCGTGTCTCCTTATCGAAGAACACGAAGAACATCCCTCGATAAATACAAATTTGCTTCGCTCTTCTTAAAAAAAAAAAAAAAAAAAAAAATGCATTTTTTTCAGGAAAAATTTACTTTGATCATGACTGGTTATAAAATGTATTTTAAGGGATGTTTAAGAAACACCTTAAGAGGTGTGTTTCAGAACTTTTAGGATTCCCAGTGACGTCACAGCGGACGCGATAGCGACGAAGGGGAAAGGCTAGTACGTCCGAGGGTTCTTCGGCGAAAGGGGTAACAGGTGGTCGGACAGGAAACATAGACTATATGAGAGAGAGCAGATACTGGGCGAGAGTAGTTAGCATAACAATTGCAACTCGCTACCCCCGGGGTTACTGTGTGCCGCACAGCACACGTTGGAACGTTCGGAAACCGCCTCGCGACCCAATGATTTACGTACGTGTGCCGCTAGGAGGCGCGACAGTCGACAACGCAATATAATATACCTACCGCATGAATACGAACGATTCCAACGACTCGCGACGTCTTTTTGGGATAAGATGTACTCGAAAGTTTGTGACATTTTGTTTTTGGAATGTTGTACATGATGAGATACATGTTGCGGAATTTTTTTGGATTTTTTTTGTGTATTATTTTGGCTATGATTGTATGGGGCATTCCATGAAAATTTCCTTCTGTTTTTTTTTCAACTCATTTTTTTAAAGTATTTTATAGCAAGTGAAAAATTGTGTTCGAAATGTATTTTCACGTGAAATCGTCTCAACTTTCCGAAAAGAATAATCATTTTCAGCTGGCAATGATAGAAGGCTCTTGAAGACGAGGTTTAATTATAAAAAGCTATTTTTTTCGAAGTTCCTGGTGAATAAAATTTTATTAAAATCTTTTTATGAAAAAGCTGAGAAAATTTCACTTCAAATCATATCAAACTCGAGTTGGCTTCTGTGTAAAAATTGCTAGAATAAATAAAAATGAAAAAATTGAAAAAAAAAATGACGTCCTGAGTTTGTGGAATTGCCCATATAAATATAAATACAAATATACACATAACGTAACTTATCGGATCGCGTAGTGTATATCCATAAGAACGCACTAGCAATTTTATTATTCATTTTTTTTATTTACCATTTACAGATATATAAATACAACCATAAATACATATCTGTAAATTATGGATATTCATTTGTTCGCGGGTGAATAATATTTCTTTCGATGCAACTCGTGTAAATCTATATAGACGTTATAGTTACATGCGCGTGTATACGTAACTCACGGCACGATGCCGTACGCGCGTCCCGATAGTTTCAACCGTAACGTTTCCATGAGTTTCACTCTGCAATACAATACAATATATACCCATATATACATATATATGTAACAACACATACGTTTCCCTGCCCCGGGGGCGTTTCCACGAATCATCGTCTTCGTACGCGCCGCTTCGGAAGCTATTGCTACGCTCCGAGGCCTAATGAGCGAATCTTAATCATTACATATATATACATATATATATATATATATCGTATTCGAGTTGCGAATTGTATTTGCAGCCAATTAGAGCCCGTCCGAGTTTACGGTTGTTTGACGCGGCAGACCACTGTGCAATGGCGCATCGCTATAAACATATACGAATGTAGATATACATATATATATCTATATACAGATATATAAAATACGTACAACTTGTGCGAGTAAGCCTGAACATTTGTTACAATGTGATACAATGTGAAACAAAGTCAAGAACTATCTGATGGCGATTGGCCCTCTAGCGGATCGAACGGGCAAAGTCTCGAACGGGGTCGTAGTTCCGAAAAAACAAAAAAAAAACAAAATAATGTCGAACTTATGAGCTTTCGGAACATTGAAGATTCGAAACTTTGAGACGCATTTTGCTTACTGTAGTCGTTTCACTAGTCGTCCATTGGCTCGGGCCGCGCATGCGCTTGCGCCGTATAGCCGTTAACCCTTTCGCGCGGCAAAACCAAATCTGTAAAGGCGATCAATTCATTTTCGCAACGATTCGATGTGCTCCGGAGCAGATGCTACAGGATCGCTCGACCGAGACGATCGTACGGTGCGGTCGCGAAATGGCATTACGTACCTTAATGGCACGTACGACCGGTCCCGACAATTCTCTCACACACAAACACACATATGTACACATACACTTTTTTTTCTTGCCGACCCGCTCACTCGAGAATAATAATGACGTAATGAAACGCGCGGAATCATCGTTGATGAGAAATAATAATTTCAACGACAGTGCGATAAAAAATTATGGCAAAGGTGTTTGAAAACGGTTACTCGTCTTCGATGTGAAACAAAAAAAAAACCGAACGGTCAACCGGTTGAAACGTGTGTAAAAGGGAAACACGAGAGAGATCCCGCGCGAAGGAGTTTGACGAAGTTACACGATAACGCACGAGGTGGTGCGTTTCATTGGGCGGGAAGGGGGAAAGAGGGGGGATGGAGGAGGGAGACGAGCGAGGAAGAGTCGTTTCCGGCGGATACCAATCATTTTTTTTTTGTCACAATCGCGACAATCAAACGTTATAATGCGAAGCCAACAGGCGTTTTTTACGGGGCGACCGATTGTGTTGCCACCTATTGGGTGTCGTGTCCGCCATGTTTTTTAGCGACACGAACGAGTGACTTTGTTTATTACGTATCGACGATAATCTGTAACCGTCGGGTATGAAGCAGAAGGTTGAGATGGTCGGAATTGCGATAAGGGACAATGTGTGTGTGTGAGTGTGTGTTTGAGTGTGTGTGAGTGTGTGAGAGAGTTACCTTGGATTTTACGGTGGGACACAAACGGAAAGAAATCACTCGTGCGTGGCTGTTGAACGGTCAAACAATTTTGTCGGATCTTACGCCCTTTCGGCCATTTTTCTTCGTCACTCGACGTTGAAGACGTTGGTGTACAATATTCTAAAAGAAGGCACCGTATAGATTGCCATCTATATGTCTATCATTCGATGTTAAGGAGTTTTTGAACATTCGTGAAGTTACTTTATGTTTTGGATTATCAACTGATACGAAAAATAGTATATTTTGGGTAGAGGACGTAAAGAAGGCGATTTTATTATAATATTATTATAATATTTCTAGTTGCCGAATGCTTTTCATCTCTCGCGCACAGTAGCAGCCAGTGGGGTGTATATATCTTAAACGATATTCCACCGAGAGACACGCAGAGACCGAGTGAACACGACGGTGTCCGATGGGCGTTTGCATTCCACGCCTACTAATTACCCATTCTAAAACGTCTCGGTTTTTGGTGACTTTTTTTTCTGTTGCGGCGCTTCGCAACGTCTTTGCCCCATGGATAACGCGAATAACCGACATTCATGACGTTTGTGGAATTATGGGAAATTAATGAACGATCGAAATAAAATCGAATCGGTTAATTAAATTTAAATAAAACTAAGCAGATTTATGCATAATATGTGTGCATATTATATCATACAAATATATTTCAATAAAAATGAAATATATAAGAATATAAATCTATATATAATGTATTTGTTATATATGTATATAAAATATGTAAATAATAAATCAAAGTAAAATACACATAAATCAAATGTTTCACTCCATGATTTCTTATTTCTTTTAATTTTTTTTTATTCGTTATCGATCGGTCATTCATTTCAATTCAACAAAAATCCATATATAGATATATATATAATAGTGTGAAAAGCGACGTAGGGATGGATTTCGATGCATCAACGATGAGAGCCAGTGGCGTCTGGGGACTTTGCAAGCAGGAAGCCAAGAGATGTCCCGTCCTTTATACACACACACATGTATATATATATATACATGTATATCTGCCTGTTTGCCTTCTCGGAGAGGTAATTACGTTGGGGCGCGCACGAGTGACAAAAAGCCGCGTCTTAATGCAAAGACCCCTTTGGGGTCCAAGAGCGTTGGAGGATCGAGTCGAGCGGCGCGGCCCAGACGCCAGTCGGCCGTAACTCGTTAATTATAGGCCGCACACTGATTGATCTTCGGCGAGCACTGTCTCCCACTCGAGCTACCTCTTTTACTCGCGCACTGGCTTTTCTTTTTCTTTGAGTTTTTTTTTTATTTTTTCGACGGCTCGAGTGCGTCGTCTCCACGTCTCGTTCGGCCGGTCAAACGAAAAACCAAACAATACCAACACCCTGCCGATATTTCGCGGCGGCACGCGTTCTTTCTTGCCCAACGACTTTTATCTCTCTCGCTCTCTCTTTATCTCTATACGGCAAAAGGTCCCCGTATAGCATCACTGATGGAAAAAATTAATTGGAAAATACCTACCGCATCTTGAAGGCAACTGCCACGTTATATATACACACACCGGTGAGGAACTGGGACCGGTGCTGCATTAGCCTTTTATGCCGCCCTACCGAACCCACTCACTTAAGGTTCGTGTCAGTATCGTCGCGGTTTCATTTGTTTTATTTTATTTAAAAAAAAAAAATTCTGGGTATATGTATGTATATATATATATATATATATTATTTTTGCGAAGTGTCGGACACTGAAGTGTCGAAGGTACATGTACAATGACGTCACGTCAGTCGTTCAGAGAATCCTGCAAAAAGATTAACCCGATCGGACCATTTTTGGGGGTGCCCCCGATTTTTTTTTTCAAAGGTCTTACGTTTTGATAACATGGAGTGATAATTTTTGTTTTTATCTTTTGAACGTGAATCGTGAATCATGATTTGAGTGAAAAAATAAAAATGTCATTGCCTAATTTTTGAAATCTTGAAAATCAGAAACTTTTTTGAAAAAAATCAATTATGGAAAAAATCGGGCATTATTTTGAAAAAATTACTCTTATTGGCTGAACAAATCGCAAAATCCATCTCTCACAAAGATGCCCATACACGGACACACAGACACACACACACCACACGTGTGTTAATTCACGGCAGGATTTCCGGAACGAACATTGACTCGGGTTTTACCGCACGACACGGTGAAAGCAAACTGCGGGAATTGATTTTTCCATTCGTGTGTGAGTGTGTGTGTGTGTGTGTGTGTGTGTGTGTGTGTGTGTGTGTGTGTGTGTGTGTGTGTGTGTGTGTGTGTGTGTGTGTGTGTGCCACCTCGATGCTTCGTTGCGTGTGCTCCGTGTGTCCCTGACTTGAGGTTTAATGTTTCTTATAACTACCCTAACGATTCTACCGATATATACATACGTGCAAAACACACGCACACACACACACACACACAGAGAGACGTCTCAGTGCGAAGCGACGGTGTGAATCAAGGTTCGGTCACATAAGCAATGAGTTTCTAGCGAGTACCAGAGCAAACGAGAGAACAAGAAAAAACCACACATACATACATACATCTATACATAGTCAGGTGCGGACTCATGCGATAGACGAAGAAAAGACACTTACCGATAAAATCTTTTTCGTGCTAATAATGGTTGCATTAATTAGTGGCAATTTTTGCGTCGCACTGGAGCACACCATCAAAACCATCAGCTCGATGCTAACACATTCTGTGTGTGTGTGTGTGTGTGTGTGTGTGTGTGTGTGTGCAAAAATATATTGCATCAATATGCAGTCACACTGATCAGTGATAACACTGGTAAAAAATTGAAATGAATTTTGGATTTTTTTAAAAATAATGTCTTCAATATTTCACAAAAGTTTGATTTTTGAGATTTTAGAAATTAGTGTAAAATAAAATGACATTGTTTTAAAAGGCAAAATAGTGCAATCTAACAAAATTATGTTAACAAGGCGAAAAAAATAATGATGGCTAAATTTTCCCTAAAATTTCCTTAAAAGAAATTATCTCTAAATTTTCCTTAAATTTTCCAACAACCAGATACAACTCTTCAAGACTATTTTATGCAGATTAGTGCCATGGTGCATCAAGCGACGATGGCACTAATGCATTGTGGAGCAAGCTAGACGCGTTAAGCAGACGAATAAGAAGCATCGTCTTGTTTTCCCATGCGCTTTTGCCGGATCTTAAACACGCTGTCAGTGACGAATTCTGGACTCGACTGGGTCTTCGGGTCTTCGTTGTGCATCGCCAGAAACACGTGAGAGTATATATATACATATGCATGAACGATGAGAGAGAGAGAAAGAGAAGAGCTCGTGGTCATCAAGAGGCGTGAGAGTGTCGCGAGTCTCTCGGCCTCGTCACACTTGACAGCTGAAAATTTGTCGCGAACCATCACTGCACGGTCGCGTTTATTGCAACGGTACAGAATTTCCTCGCGTTTACCATCCAACGGATTTTTGGACCCTGTGCCAAGTCTCGTTGCAACGTCGAAGATGATTCACGACCTTCGACGATTACGAGCACTGACGGGATTTATCATTATTATTATTCGTTCGTATTGTCGTCTAATGCTCGAATTGTAATAATTGAAGCTTCGTAATTGTCCTAGTTGGAACGTATTGAGAGTGATCGAGTATGTGCAATGTTGTTTGACTAGAAACAAATGGAACGAGTAGAATAAAACAGTTGTTGAGTGTTGCACAGGAAATGATTGAAATTGGATTCGATGGTACTGATCAGGCGAGTTATACAGATGACATTATTTGTCCACAACTGGAAATTCTAGCATTCGAAGCTGATCAGATCAAGTATGTTGATTTTAGATTCGTTCTAGAGCCAGCTAGAATCGAATATACACTTTCACAAGATCGATATTTTGAATTTCTAAACCTAAAAAAAATGTAAAAAATCATTTATGACCTGATCAAAGCATTTCTAAGCAGTTCGGACATTATTTGACCCTGATTTGACCTCCGACTCGTCATCCAAGAAAAATCCGGATCAGGATTCAAAATTCGAGAATGCCTGATCAAGCTCCGATGGGACTCCTGTCAAGTCCATCATATTGAATTGAAACTTGCGTTCCAATAGTCATAAAAAAAAAACCAAGTCTTTATCAGTTTCCGCAAGAACACCGACGAATAATCAGCCCGATAAAAACCGGTCCCGATAATTCCTCGGTCCATACGATAACGTCGCGGATGCCGTTGCATCAATCTATATTTACAACCCGACCACATCGATATATCACAATTACGGTTAATTACTAATTATGGCATCGTAAATCACCATCGTTTATTGCATCTTCGCCCATCCGTTGTTGTTGGGTTCCGCCAACTCTCACGCGGACGATTTTGCTCGGGCGAGAGATTTCGCCTGACGGGCCTCTATCTCGGCGTCCTTTGGTGGTGTCTATATGTGTGACGCCAAGTAACTCATCATTGCAATATATATATCTATAAATAGATTAGGGTGTCCCTCAATCTCTACAGCGATTTAATATGCATAAAAAAATGTTCTGTTGATCAGGAGAAATAATTTACAACCAATAAAAAAACTTTCAAAACTAAATTAAATATCAATAATCCCAAAAATTAAATCTTATTTAAATAGGAAATTTCAATTACCCTTCGGCAGGTGTTAATGATGTAATAGAGATCTGAAATTTGGTCCAGATTGTTATTTATACATACTGAATCATTTTAGAGGCGAGGAGCATGAAAATCTTGAATGACCATATTAAGGGACACCCTTATATATAAATATATGACGAGACTGCTCGTGCAATTGCTCATACACGAGTTTGTACAATAAAATACATCGGGCGTTTGAACAATAGTTATTTCAAAGTGCAACAAGGATGTCGCGTCGCGGTTAAAACACTTATTAGACTCGCGGACGAGGAAAAAAAGCACACACACACACACACACAAACGCACAAGTTTCACGTATATCTTCGCACGGTTGCTCGATAGGAACGAGAGAAGCGCTCATGCCTGTGTCCAGCTTACTTTTCTTACAACCTTAAAGCACTCTCCCGTGTCCCAGTCGTTTTCCTCAATGTCGGCCACAGCTCGTTAGTAAACGCGTAAACCGTGCTTATATATATATATATATATATATATATATATATATATATATATATATATATATATATATATATATTTATATATATATATGTGAGAGTAGATTGTGTATAATGTAGAGTGGAGACGCTTGCGTGTATCAACGCAGACTCACACTCGTTGGGTTTCAATTATTTTCGAGAACATTAGCAAAGTCGCGGTGAGACGCGTCGACGAGCGACGTGTGTCGTTTGTAACTAAATCTCGCGACGAGTCGAAGAGGTTTGTTATGCCCATAGTCGACGGATTTTGCGCGAGTTGGTTAATTTCTCGTCGACGATCGACGATGAGAATTGTTAATTTTGAAGGTTAAGATATTTCCTAAGGGTGAATAATAATTTTTGAAAACTATTTAATGTACCCGAGGCCAAGAGTTCAATTAATAGATAATTGAATCATATGAAAATTCATTTGACAAGTTAAAAAAATTTTATTTGCTATTTTTTTCACTTTCTTTTGATTGATTGTTTATGTTGATGGATATTATTGTTTGATTTTATCGATGGCAATTGATTTGACTCGTAAAAAGAGTTAAAATTTGGAGCAGGATTCTATTTTGAAAATTATTCGTCGCTTTAAATGATATGAAATAAAAGTCAAATGATAAAAGACTGAAAAGACCATTTTTGGAGTCTGAATCAAGAAAAGAAAAAGAACCCTTTATGAGATTACTTTGTTGTCCTTCCAGCAACTCGCCAACGATCAAAACCTAAAGTTTACTTCTCATTCAAATCATAACGAATGATTTAAGCTCGAAGCTTGCATTTCAAGTTCGCCATTTTGACATACAAAACGTCGAGCCAACGATCAAAAACGCTTGACATTGTGGGCACCGATCGTATTTTTCCGTCCGGGAGTTAAAACAAGCCATTTAAACCCCGGTACGTAAAAATGCACATTTAAGAACGTTATTTGCGATCGAAGGTCAAGACGCACAAACATTTGGATCTCTAAAGTGGCCGAGTGTCATATATCGTGTTAATTGCCGCTATTTGTCAATCCGGAACCGTCAACAATGGCGGCGTTAAATCGTTATTATTGCAAAGCAGTAACGAAAAAGTTTTGACTTTTGATGTCCATGACGGGCCCAAGGGTTGTTCGTCGTGTTGTAAAAGATGTTGCAACATATTTTTTTTTTCGGAACATCGGACATCCCTCCAGCGCGGTATCAAAAGAAGAGTCATTATTGATGGGGTATTGAAAACCGTATGAGCACGGTGATAAAACTTACGGGGTCCGGCACCACGGAGTTCTCTCCACTTAACGTCCGAGATTATATATGGCGATTGCGAGACGGGTGGGAGTACGAATGTCTCATGTGTGTGTGTGTGTGTGTGTGTTTGTGTGCCATAAGCACAGGTAAGATGCTACACCGAGACGAAAGCGAGAGAGATCTTCAAGCGTTTGTACCGACCCTCTTTTGCTCTTCATTCTTCGGTCCGGGCCTCACACAACGGCCCATAGACTCGAATATATTACCCGACCTCGACGTGAATGGCTACATTGTTTTTCCAACGAATTTGCTTTATTATTCCGCAACAATTCTCGACAAATTCTGCAAACTGATATTTATTTTTTTTTCGTTTTTTCAAAAATTTTATCGATGGACTCTCACAAACTATTCCATAAAAAATAATAATCATGTGGAATGAAATTAATTTATTAAAATAATAATAATAATAATATCAGATTATTATTATTATTATTATGATAAATAGAGAAATTGTTCATAGGTGTTCGAATGAAATCGAATTTAAAAATTAATATTATTCAGATCAAATAACAAATGATGATCGAATTAAAATTTCCTCATGAAAATTCGAAAAACCATAATTTCATAAATTGCAAAAGATTATTCATGATTATTCGAGGCCAAAATATTATTTCAAATATTTTTCTTTTATCAGCTTTTTAGTTGTCTCTAAAACAATTTCGTCAGCAGAGCTGTATAAGACATTTCGCAACAACGTATATACTATCTCTACACAATGCTCGATAATAAGAAACATTAATATCACAGACGGTGAAATAAATTTGAAGGCAACATTTTTAATAGTTACTGTCGAACGCATTAAGCATTAAGCGAGTACTGTGTACAGATGTGGCCGCTACAAGTTAAAGGCTAGGGGAAACCGGGACCCACTACCTCCCTCCCTCTCTCTCTCGCTCTCTCTCGTCCCCCACGCGCCAGTGGTTCGTAAATTAAGCAATTTGCTAATGATATTCTCACGTGGCTCGTATTTTAGCCCACACGTCCGGCTCTGGCTTTAATGCCGGTGCTACATCAGCCGATCCGAAGACCCCGCTCATATCTCCGTCTCATTCTCACAGTCAACTTATTCTTTCCTCAGCGTTTGCTCTTGCGAGTACGTTTTTTTTTTAATGCCGCTGTATTTCATCGTCGGGGGGACGAACCGATAGCCAAATCTCGAGTTTTCGAATCGAGGCATCAAAATCATTTTTTTTTTACTCTTATTTTTCACGACTATTGCGAATACGTATTCACATCGATGCCCTCCAGCATCAGAACCTATACTCTGCTATTCGAACGACGATTGGAAAATAAATAATTTATTCAAATATTTTGTGAAAATAATAAATAAATATATTTTTCTATTTTTTTCATTTTTTCTTAATTTTTATAAAAACGTGAAAAAAAAAACGAGACTCTTTGAACAGACGGACAAAGACGAAGCGTAGATGAGAGAGAGGGCATTGAGTATCCTCGCGTGGCGCGACACGCTCGTTCTTCGTAATCCGAAGATTTAAACGTACCCTCATTCCGTTTAAACAAAAACAAGGGGACTTCTCTTTCTCTCTCTCTCTCTCTCTCTCTCTCTCTCTCTCTCTCTTCAACTCACCCAATGACAGAACGTCGGGTGTGCGACGCGGAGAATACGACGTAAAGGCGAAACAGCAGCTAGGGACTATGCCAAGCGGAGAAGGTGAACGCGAAACAGCGGCGCAGGGGTATAGCGCCAAGGGGATGAAGAGAAGGGGGAGGGTGCACTCGTTATTAATACAAAGGGGCGATGGTTCGCAAATCCCAATCTGAAATATAACGAGGAGTAATCCCCGGGTAAAATAAAATGATGGAAAGAGGACCGCAACATAGTGCGGTTTATACGGGGTCGCGGTACCGAGTTTTCGTTATATATATACGCACATACGTATCCACGATTGTGTTATATTCTCTCGAAAACCTTTCCTCGTTTCGCGAAAAAGCTTGTCGTCTCGCTTATCGCCTATCTCACGGGTTAACGCAGCTACGGAGTTTCTGTCGAAACGTCAGGAAGGGTGGGGGGGAGGGGGTGGGGGGTTGAAACTACGTCCCAAATTTCGGTTGGTAACATTGCGGATAACGGATATGCCGAATTTACGTGTACAATGTGAGACATTGTAACGATACTGCGTCGACGAAGGTTCACGAGAAGAGGGGGAGGGGGTAGGGGGTTGGGGGGTGGATAGCTCGAATGAAAATGTGACAATCTGACATCTGGCGGGAAAATAATTCACATTGGTTCGGGTCGGTGGAACGTAGGGTTGCGATAAAAAGTTGGATTTCAAGTTGAAAATGGTATATATATATATACATATATATATATATCTATTTGGCAATTATGCTGGATCGTGAAATTTTTATTGGTTCATGATTAACAACGTTAAAAATAATTTCCCAAGTAAAAAAATTAGATATAAGCTATATAGATGGGATTGGGCATATACAGTTTATATATATATAGTCTATATATATTCTATATATAAGCTATATATGCCCAATCCCATATATAGTCTATGTATAGATTATATATAATTTTTTTACTTGGGTTTTGATATTTAATTTTGATCCCAGACTCACCATAAGAGATGACGAGCATATATTTAATTATCTCGATTATTTATTACGATCGACCGATCGTACAATGACGTTTAATCAGTCGAATATTAAGAGGACCGAACGAACGAGCGTTATAAAGGTTCAAACGGGGACCTTCGGTTATTGTTCAGTGGGATTGAATGAAAGACGTTCGACGGGGGCTTTGGGACGAGGTCGAAGGTGATGGGGGGAAAAGGGGGGCAGGGGGGTTAATGAATGAATCGCCGGATATTCGGTGCAGCCGCCAAATACCGAGTTTGTTGCCACGAGGCGGCAGCACCAGCGCCATCAGCAGCATCAGCATCACCACCCCGTTCTTCTCTTCCACCTCTCACTTAATTAATATAGATTACCTCTAATTGTATATTTATCTATTAATTCGTGTGTTACGAACCGGGTAGCGGGACGAATGGATCTCGGGTACATATAACGGCGGTTCGCTTCGACCCATACCGATTCTCTCTCTCTCTCTCCCTAATCGGCCGAAACGGGGGTTGGCAAATTGATCGATGTCCCTTATTACCAGACGGGAAAAACGTCTGTGTCATCGGTAATAAAAATAAAAATTGTGAACCGTCATCTTCGATTAATTGACGATAATTCACTTCGAGATACACGTCATCGTTGATGCTAATGTTGAGATTCGAATACTCGTGATAATTTTTATTGACTGCAAGCCGTGTGTCATGAATTTAGCAATATTAAAATCTCACTTCATTATCTCGACAATCATGAATTTTATAATTTTTAGTAATAAATATGTTTCCCAAAACTCGAAAGCATTTCTGTGCAATATAAAAAAAAATGTGGCTGATGGATAAAAAAAAAAAATATTGCATTGATTTATTTGGAAGTACAAAACCCTTAATAAGTAAATATGTACATATGGGGACCACCTCGAATTTCCCCCAAATTAAAAAATGTTTAATCCAAAAAAAAAAATCAATGCAACAAGAAAAAATTGCCAAAGAGTTAGCAAAAAAAAAGGTTGGACAAGAAATGTCCCCACAAAGACCAAACCGCGATAAAAACCGCGATAGCATGAGAACCACTGAAACAACGAAACATCGTCATAACCCACGAAAGATCCCAAAGCTATATCCATCGGTTATCGGTCGCCTTCTCCCAGATTTGCTTGTCCATATCTCCATTCCCGATGATGGAAGCAACAAGAGAGCAAATGAAAGCTCGCGACTTATCCAGGGGGGGGCCCCGGGTCTCTGATTGAATGGCTCTGCCGGAGGCACTCAAGAGTCCTCTTCTCTTCGATGGAATATCCCTCTTCGCGAGCTTCCCTCCACCCTGCGGGGCATCCGTTCTTTCCGTTTGATTCGAAAACGTGCCGAGAGAGCCGCGAAGAGCAACGGGGGGGGGGCACGAGGGGGGCGCCCGGGGGATGAAGAAGAGGCCAGAGGGTTGAATCGACATTCTGGGTATCCGAAATCCCCAATATTTTTAAAAGCACGTAGTGGAGACTCGTCGAGGATTGCAAAGAGTCGAGGGGGGGTGCAGAGGTAGTCGTGGAGGGGCGGTGAAGGGGTGGGGGGTGGGGGAATTGTTGTGGCTATGCGGTGTGGGCTGAGCACACTCGATGAGTGAGTGAACTATATGGAAAGAGAATGGGGCGAGGGTTGAAGCGTCGAAGATGGATGGAGAAAGTGAAAAAAAATAAAAAAATAAAAAAATAAAATAAAATAAAAGGAGTGAGAGGGGGTTACTCTGTGCCGTAAAGCTCGGGCGTTAGCGTCGCCTTCAAAGGCCCCGAACCCGTTTTTCCGACGGGGCCATTAAAATACGAATGATAATTATAAGAGCGACGGCAGAATGATCAGTCCGGGCGCGCACACCACGCTTCAGACTCCGAGTGTGCGCGATCGTCCATGCCAGCCAAACCCGCCCTTTATCGTTGAAACCTCTCTCTCTCTCTGTCTTTCTCTCTTTCTCTCTTTCTCTATCTCGCTCGCAACCCCTTCGCCCTTTTCTTTGCTCTTACGTTTTGTCTCGTTTGTTTTTTTTCTTTTTCTGTTTTTTTTTTTCATGGACCGTTAATATTCATATACCCGCGTGAGATTTTCGTTGAAAATCCTGTGCGCTTGTCCGGCCAAGTGGATTCGTCCGTTTGTGAGTGTGTGTGTGTGGTTTTTCTTTTTTTTCTTTTGAAGAATAATGGAATGAAATATATTGTTCGGTCCTGATAATGAGGGTATTAGGTATGCATCGCTTGGAATTATCCTGCGAAAATCTTGCAAGGACTTTGAGATGCCACGAACATGTCGAATGAAATTATTCAGTCTGAAATTATAATTTTTTTGAACAAATACTTTTCTCTCGAACGTTTCGCATCGCCTCCAAATCATCGACTACTTGAAACACAAGTACAACTATTTAAATAGTAAGCACCGTATTTCGACCTCACCGAATCTGACAAACCAATTGAGATCTCACAAGATCCTTCGTACCGTAACCAACAATCCCACATAAGTTTCGAATCCTCCCACAAAGTGCACCGAGATACGTGAAAGAAGAAAAAAAAACATTAAAAAAAAAAACCAAAAGAAAAATAGAAATACAAAAAAAGATAATAATAATAACAATAATTCCGTAAGTGTACCAGGTTGACACGGTATCTGGGTTCTTCGAGAATTGTCAGCGAAGCGAATAGCGATAAACGGCAAACGCCTATTGTCAAGTAATAATGGCAGATTTAACCATAATTATGTCCGTCCAAGCCGGAGGTGTAAATTCTCTATCTCTCTCTCTCTCTCTCTCTCTCTCTCTGTCGACACTTTGGTTCCTCGGTTACATCGCTCTGCTCTCTTCATACACGTCGTCAATGTAACAACGTTGAGGAAACATTTTTTTCAACGTTTTACAAAAATTCACGGGCTTCGAAGTTCGCGCTCGGACGAGTAAAAGAGAGAGAGAGAGAGATGGAGAAGTGTCGCGCCCGAGCGTATAAAGCTCTCGCGCGAGTGAACGACCGAACGAGCGTCGAGGTAGCTCGTAGAAAACGAACTATCCTCTCGCGGGATTGCTCGTTAGCGTGGCTACGGCCCCGTGTCTGTCACGAAATCGCTGATTATCATCGTTCAAGGAAACCACCAACCTGTGTGCGTCTAAGCTTGTGTCGCTGATGGCCGATGCTTCTGTTATTTCCACTCAAGCTGCGATATTTCCTTCGTGTCCCGCCCATAATGTGACGATACATCCCACTTCCGTATATGAATATACTCGCTGCTGAATCTTTCTTCAATGTATATCTCGCTCTCTCTCTTTTTTTCATTATTTACTCAAGTCATTTTCGATTCGAGTTGGCGATTGAGCTTTATGGGAACCGAGTCTAAAGAATTGGACTTTTTTATTTTAATTTCTGTCACATGATCAATCTAGAATTTTAATTCTATATCATTATCATGAAATATTAATACTTGGCTATCTTTTTGAATTTTTGCAATAAAAAAATTTGAAACCGTAAAAAAACATTAGAATAAATTTTTATCTTTTCGTCCAAAAGCTGGCTTAACTACGCCAAATAGAGAAAAAGTTAATATGAACAATATTGTTGGCAATTGAATTTCCTACAAAAAAGTTCATTACGACTTGGTACCTAACATCGATAGTTTATGCGTGGGAAAGCTGGAAAGTCGAGGAACGTGTGAAACCGCTTCGAGGCCATCATCGTGTTCTGAATTTTCGACCCCTGTTTATGGGTTTCGTCCATCGACCGTTATCCCAGGTGATTCGACGAGTCCTTCAGCATCGGACACTTCGGTTCAGAGCGCGCGTTCACGCGACGCGAACGCTGATTCGGTGCGCGCGCGCGCATCGTCAACCCGGAATCAAAACCAGACGACCGCGAGCGCTTAATTATTTCAAGGTTCACACATCGTGGATTAAAGATGTGCCCGGCCGGTGGAATATCAACGGAGCGAGAAAGCGCGATTGTTGTTGGGTTGATAGATGCGTTCCGCCAGATAAGGGCGGAAAATTGTTGTAACGGCGGATACGCGCGACATCGTCGCGCGATTCCGACGCCTCGACGTGCTTCCTGTCTATGTCTCGACAATTTAATGATATCGAAAAATATTACATTATGTGGTATTTATTTTTTTTTGACGAATTAGCGCGCGCGAGAAGTGTCGTTGACCGCGCAGGACATGAATGAGATATAATCGTTTTCAGTTTGTTACACTTGGTCTTCGTATCTCAGTCAATTAATTTTTTTTCACGTCAATTATTCAACATCACGGTTATCCTCGTCATATCATTCGACAATGTCGCTATGCGTCGTTAAGTTTGTTTGTTTTTTTTTAATTTGTTTATTTATAGTTTCTAATTTTTAAATGATAATAATAAAATAATGAAATTGTTTTTCAAGAAAACAACAAGTACAGCCAGATAAAATTTAAAAAAATAGATATATTTATATTCTCTGGAGGAAACAGGGGATGAGCTTATGAGTCGTAGGCTTTAAGACAAGAATGAAAGCTAAAAGCTTTCGTTCACGAAAGATTCAAGAGAATTGAATGTTCGCGCATGCGTCCTCATTTCTTGAGATGATTGCCATGAAAAATGTTTTTTTTTTTAATTTTTCTGAATTACCTTAGAGTCATGAAAAATCGAAGTTTAAAGGCAGGTAGGTATGGAACAACTTTGATCTAAATACATACGTCATATCTATCCATTGTACGTGAATCATGCGATTACATAAATAATTGTTGATCTTTAAATACACTCAGCAAAAAAAAATGAAGAAGCAGAACAATTATCGAGATTTTGAGGTGATTTTTGGAAGGCTGTTATTTCATGAAAAATTGTCGTATTGAGATGTGACAGAAAGCAATTTGAAGTTTGATATATCTAGTTTTGAAACGTCGCAAAGAAAAAAAATTTGAGCATCGTTCATGGAAAAATCAAAAGAAATATCGAAAAGAATTATTATTCTTTTTCAATTCACTGTGTTTTCAAAATTATCGTTGGTCGGCTCAAAAAAAAAATTGTTATCTCGACTTAATCAACATCAGGGTCATTTAGTGTCAAAAGTAAGAGGTGTAGAATTCCTTGTAAACAATTCAATCGAACACGATCATGGTATCCTCGATGTTTCAATGAATAGAACCCACACAAACACACACAAACACGTGTCAGAACACAAAGAACAAACAAACTTTTTCGGTGATCGTTGGGTATTTGTGTGTGTGTGTGTGTGTGTGTGATAGTCTCCGTGGCAATAGTTCTGGCGATCACGGATCCATGAATCATTGAGGGTAATGGTAAAACTGAGGTACGCCCCTATAGAGGGGCTTCGAATAACGATATCCACTGACCATTCCACGCACCCTTGTCAAAACGTCACGACGAGTCTGTGGATATGCCCGCATATTGGCTCGGTGTCATCCAGTCCGCGATTCTCCATCTCTCTCTTACTCTCTCTCGTTGGCCATAATCGTTCGGTCCTTCATTCGTCGGCACTCGCGTTGGTGGCAGCCTGACAAATGTCCGGCAACGACACCCTCGAACCCTTGCGACTTCTCATGCGCGAGTCGTTCGACCGGGCGTCGCGTGTCTCGAATCCGAATCCCAAAGACCGGCCAACGTCTGTGTCGCGAATGCGCGGTGGGACAAGAACGGGAAATGGAGAGGAGAGAAAGAGAGAGAGAGAGAGAAGAAGCGTTAACCCCTTCGGATACTCTTAGCCACGGTCCACCCGCCACGTCGCAATGGGTACCCGTCAACCGAACGTTCTCACTCACCCTTATCCGGACTCTCCCTCTCTCGCTCTCTCTATCTACCCCCACCCCCTCGCATTACAAATGCCAAAAGGGCTCTCATAACCTTCTGTGAAATAACACCGAAAAATCTAACCCAGTCACGCAACAGTGGTAGCCAAAATGTTCCGCTTCGTTCGTTCAAATGAATAATCAATTTTCATGTGAATTCAATTTTTTTTTTTTTTTTTTTTTCATAAAAACGTGTACAATTTGTGTAGATACGCACTGTTGAACTTTTGGCTTCTTGAATGTTTTTTTTTTTCGTCAATATTGGTTTTGCTATTAATGAGATTAAAATAAAAAAAAAATTGAAAAGTTTTTTTTTTATTTTTCTGTTTTCAAAATACAAAATATTATGAATTTTTCTAATCTATTATTTTTTCAAGTTCTTCCTGTGAGTATTTGTCTTTGATAAATCGATAAAAAATCATTGTACTGATATTAATAAGAATACTAATAATAAAATAGTGAGAGAAAAAATATTTTTAAAGTTTGTAGGAAAAAAAAATAGAATCACTTGACATTTTTTAAAATATCGTTCGTGGACATTGTTGGACAACATTGGACATTGTTCGTCACCATTATTCGCATTCCTTAGCGCATTTCATGCCAAGACAATAAATTACAACCAGCTCGATGAGAATTCTAGATGAAAAAAAAAGCACACACACTCACGCACATTCTCCCCGAACATTCGAAACAAAAGTTGGAAGAATACCGCAACGGCAACGTTGATCAACGCTGCTATTTTCGCGAACCGGAAGCAAAGTCCCCATAGCGAAACGCAAATGGCGTGGCCTCTGCGTTTCAAAGTCCACGAGGGGGGGAGGGGGGGAGGACATGGCACTCGAGAAGTCACTCGGAAACCGTTAAAATGCGTGAAGAACGCGAGAAGATAGTAGCATCTCGTTGTAATTTTATAAAACAGAAAAATAAAAAAATAAATGAAAAATAAATGAAAAAAAAAATTATGCATAAAGAAAATTCACGAGGTGAATCGAGTTTTGCACACGGTGAGACATAATGAAGCATCGTAAGTTAATTCATAGGATTATCGAGTCTTCCCATGGGGCCCCCACTACGGTCATTAGCGAATAACAGTAATTATTGAGAACCTAGAAATGCGTATCCTATACATTCACATCTTTAAATGCATATATATATATATATATATATCCAGATAAATAGATATATACGTACAACAACTGAAGCATTGTTGAGCGTCATTTATAGCTCGCTCTTTATGCCCCTGTCACTCTTATTTCCAGTGTTTCGCCGCAACGAAAAATTCCCGTGACAGGGAGAGAAAAAATAAGGTGAAGAAGGGGCGGGGGAGGGGGGAAAGACCGAGAAGATATTCGATGAGAGCGGATGCGGAGGGACAGTAGTTGCGTGGTCTTATTCGTTTCTTTCTTTATTCTTGTTTCCTTTTTTTTTCATAGCGCACTTATGTAGATATGTATATATATACATTTATATATATATGTATGTGTGCATGTGTATATTGTTGGGTCCTGAACCGAACGTCCTCGCCCCGCGGCAAAAGATAAGTATACCGAGTGACTTGACGACTCCTCGTGCACTGTATTATAATATATATATATATATGTATATAGAGAGAAAGAGAATAGAGTGCGTACATACGTGTAATGCGTGTAGGTACGTATGGGATAAGTACTTCGGGGTTAGGCCAGGTCGGGTAACCCAACTGTACAGAAATGTCAAGAGAAACCATAACGTTATAATTTATCGCCGCTAGCTTCCATTGTCGTCGGTCTGGGTTATTTTATGGGGGGGGGGGGGGGGGGGCGGGGGAGAGAAGAGAGGGTGGAGGGGGGTTGACGGATCGGGAAGCTAGAGAAAACACTGGTCGCTTTTCCTGAGTATATTACCGTTCGAAAGTGCCCTCCCCATGACCTCTTCTGCTCGCCCGATGTGAGACCATGGGATAAAGTTGATGATTCGGGTTGAGGCTCATTTTTACGTACTGTTCGGAGGTCTTAAATCGATGATTTTCACATCTGCATTCATTAAAAGGAGGAGAAGGGACACTTTTGAGATCACTCTTGTGTCTGCAGATCTAATGTAACTATATATACGTTGGAATTGATAAAATTGACCGAATGAAATCATAGAGATAGACAAATTTCAAAATGATCCCGACAAATAACACTTTAAGTGAATGAAAATAAATTATAATTAAATATCTGAATGTGGCAGGAAGTTTTATTTGATTTTATTTTATTTTATTTTATTTTATTTTATTTTATTTTATTTTATTTTATTTTATTTTATTTTATTTTATTTTATTTTATTTTATTTTATTTTATTTTATTTTGATTTATTTTATTTTATTTTATTTTATTTTATTTTATTGTCATTTATTCCAGAAACTTGCCGGTCGGGTGCGTCGATGAAACGCGGGAAGAATAAAAATGAAAAAAAAAATAATAAAAAAATTGGCTTGACATTGTTGCGGTAGGACGCACATGCCCATCGCATATATATGTATATATATGTGTATATAGTATACTCATGGGTTATTGGAGGACGCTTGAACCATAACGACCATAGCCAAACCGCATACCTACGGTTACGACGAAACAACAAACGCAACGTCATGGGTGCGTGTGGGCATCCCATTCGGCGGGGGAGTATATATATATATATACTTAAGCACAGGAGTATACTTTGTCGTTAAGGGGTTCAGTCCATTCCGTTGTTTGCAGAAAAAATCAAAGGATTTTCATGACTATATTTTTGTTCTTTTAGCCATGTTTAACATAATTTTATTAGAATTCACTATGCACTCTGAAATACTGCATATATATATATATATATATATATATATATATATATATATTGAGGTACTCGTATGAACCTTTGCATGAAAAAACAAAAAAAAAATGTTTTACAATGGGTCCACGATTTTCTTCGCAGGGTATATATACATATATATGATATACATGTCGTTTCCTATATGCGTGGCCTTTTCGTGTACCTTTAGCTCGTAGACCCACGTCGGTCCCCACAATCACATCACCGTGAAATAAACCCGTGGACGAAGGAACGAGGTTCACAGCACCCCTGGCTATGATGCGCGACCACGTAGATCGTGACTCTTGTGGGAAACTCGAACCCGATATACAGTATATAATAACCGGTACCCGTCCCATAATGCGAAATTACAACCGTATTTATTCCCATTCGTACATAATGCTACCGGTCACCACTTGTTCAACCAACGTATTTTTTCTCTGGTTTTATTTATTTTTTTTATTTTTCATTCGTTTCCTTCCTTCCTTCCTTATTTCATCTTGAGTCGGATCGCGACAATCCAGACTACGTGAAACATATCGCGTGTGATCGTAAGAAAGCCGTGTGATTCCGTGAAACACGATTATTTTTATTTTCATCGGTCTAATTTTTATCGCTCGAGATTATCCGGACGTGATATCTCAAGATTTGTACGATTTTCATTCGATAAATGATTATAGTTAATTACTCAGGAGTGTGCGTTCCAGTTCTATTTTTTTTTTTTTTAGTTTATTCGATAACGATGAATAGTTTTTTTATTTTCCTTTTTTCTTTCAACGATAAAGAGCAACTGAGGTAATGGAAAAGCCATCGTAATGTTCTGAACTGCATCTTTATCAACTAAAGACAAGAAAAACGAAAAAATGTCAAGAAAGAAATTTGTCAACAAAAAGTCTTAGCATCAAAATACACATTAATAATATTTTAAATCATTTATTTCAATTCTGACGAATTTGACGTAATATAGTTTTTATCAGACCCCACCTCGAAAACGCGTCATTTCATGCCTGCAAAGCGGGCGCAAAATGATCGTTTTTAAACTTACTATTGGACTCGAAATTTCGAGAGAGAACGAGAACGAACTGAAAAATGCAGTCCATCATCTTTCATCATCGAAAAAATGCTCTCTCTTCCTCTCTCTCTCTTCACATGATCCGCAGTTAACTGCGTTCACCGACGAGTCCAAAAACATGGTTCCAGGTTAACTCGTTGAGCCACGAGTTCACCGAATGGACCTCGCCATAGTCATCAAAGCGATAACCCGAGGCTTTCTTAGCGCGTGTGCTACACGCGAGGTTCATGGAAAGAGGAACTGCGAACGGCCCGGGGGCCAGCGAGGGTGGAGGAAGGTGGAGGAGCACAGGACGAGGGGGTGAAGCGTACGCTTACACCGCGGTTGCCGTGGGTCGGCTTGCATACCTCGCGATATTAAATGACAAAGGCCAAAGGCATACCTTGCGTGGAAGATGTTCGGCGTGGGGCGAAGGGTGGGGCGGGGCGGGGGGGGGGGAGAGCTTTGGGTCGAGGCCTCGTGGCGAATCTTCCAACGACAGAGCAACCCAAGAGAGCGTTGTCAATACAGATATACAGAGATGGACGTGCAGCACGACGATCAACCGGGACACATGTAAAATGACGAAGGAAGCAAGACCCAAAGTTTGTACAATACGTTAACGGGGGCGAGGGGAAGGGGTAGAAGGATGACGGGGGGGGGGTTGTAAATTCTCGGCGTAAGCTCGTCGGCAAGCCCCAAACATCTACCGCGAGCTTCGAGAGAGAGAGAGAGAGAGAGAGAGAGAAAGGCTCACGACCCCTTATCGGTATTTTGCGGCCAGGATGTTTTAAATACGGGCACGAGGAGGGTGAGAGGGGGGAGGGGGGAAGAGGCACGTTGCGCAAGTATATATAACTAACGTTATAAGGCATCAACCCTCTCGATAAAGAGAGAGAGAGAGAGGCCGAAGAACGGAAGCTTCCAAAGTCTCTCGCTCACCTCTCTCACCCCCAAACCACCCCCGTGCACACCTCGCCGGGGCGAGCTCGAAATCCCTCTCGATAAAGGGTGAAAAACTTTAAAGACTAGCGAAGAGGGTGAGGGTCGACGCGAAGGGGTAGAGGGGGTGGGGGTGGTTGGGGGGTGAGACGGATTGCACCGTTTCTCTTTGATGTCGAGGCGGTGGTTACGAACGCCCCCGCGTAATACACGACGAGCTTCTACGCGCTTTCCCTCGGTGGCGCGCCCTCCGTGAAGCGAGCATCATCCCCCCCCGTCAACCCCCAACCCTCCCGACCGCCGACTCGACTCGGAACGGAGAAGCCAAGCCATCTCTGGCGTGCACGCGACCGGCTCTTAAAAATTATTAAGAAACGATTTTTTTTTTATTTAAAATTCTTTTCTTTTTTTTTTCTTAACCGTTATTTCGTTGAGGGATGACGTATTATTGGGGTACAATGGATTGGGGTTGTGGATGATTCCGCGGAAGATGGGAATTTGGTTTTGAAATTTTTGTGGGGATACCCTTGTATAATATTTGCTGCAAAAATTATCGGGACCACTTGAAAGTTAAATGGAAATTCTGTCAACGGAATAATCTAAAATTTGATTGAATTATTTTAGGGTTGTTCTTTTTATTGATTATCAATTGATTTTTAAATCAATGAAATCATGACGTCTCTATGGGCTTCTATTTCAGACTGAATAGCGTATATATATATCTGTATAAATATATATATACCAAGATTCTCAGTCTAGCTCAACGCAGCACGTGCTTGCTCACTTGCCCCAGCCCGAAAAGTTCCTTTCCCGATGTTCGACGCGGCTCTCTTGCCTGACGTCGAAAAAAAAATAAAGAAAAAAACACTTTGACTCTTTCACAGTGCAGTTCGGGAGGTAAAAACGTGGAAGGGTGGATATTTCTTCGCCTCAATGGAAAAAAAACGAGAGAACCTACGGATTCACGTTTTATTTTTATACGGCTCGTATATGTTTTTTTTAAATTTTATTTTGTTTCAACCTTTTTTTCGCGTCCTCTTCCGGCGAGGGTATATTCAATGAGACGTAACACGCCGTAGCCGGTCTGTGATGCTCGGGATCCGTGGGACGGGTTGTGGCTTTGCCAAAGGGGGTGAGCATCTCCAGAGCAAAATAGGGCTCGAGAGTGTGGGCAAGAAAAAAAAATGCCTGCACACGTTGCGAGGCCAACACACACACACAGTTTGGGCAGTCGTGAAAAAAAAAAATAAGTGAGTGAAGAAACATCGAGAGAGTAAAATGTTTGCTGCCATTTTGGCGTTGGACGAGCGAAAGACGAGTCGTTTGGGGTCGTGAAAAGTGAGGTTTTCGAGCCTAGTCGGTGGAATATCGAGTTTTGACTATTTGATGAGAAGTCAAATGATATCTCGGGGTAAAATTCCCCGGTGACTGGTAACTCGGGCAACGAGTTAACCCAACCACCCACCGAGCCACACGTTTTTGGGGGCTCTCGTGTATGGTGTTCGCTCAATATGGTAATTCTTTGGGCACACATCAACGATCGTGTGTGTGTAGAAGAGTGTGTGCAAGTGTGTTGATGGGTGGGGGAATATATTTGAGTGTGTGCGAAAACCGTAGAGACTACGGCCTTGACAGAACTGCAAAGGGTTCGACGAGGCAAGGAGAGGGGCGGGGGGGAGGGGGGAGGACTACGGAGATATGTTTCCGTTCCCCGGAGACACATGGGAAAGCAGATGCACGAGTTAGGCGTCGCGAACTCGTATCGCACACACACACAGACATTCGAAGACGAGCAAACAGCGTTCGATGAGAGAACACGATGTGTGTATGATATTGCCACATGTGAAATCGACATTGAACGGTTCGACCGTGAATAATACGACGAGGAGGAAAAAAAAAAAGAAACGAATATGTTGCCCGAGGAGATTTAATTACACAGTCTTCGGTCTTCGATATTTTTCAGGGTTTTTCATGATTTAACACGTCGGGGGATTTTTTTTGTTGGGTAGAGGAAGAAGAAAAAAAATGAAGAGAGGAACAAGCTGCAGGTTGAAAGTTGGAATTTGTTTAATCTGAATCGTGAGGAAGACGAATATTTTTTCAATTGAATTACATTTTTTTTTCACAGATACGTTATCTGTAAAAAATTAAATTCGAGTGAAACTATTTTTTCTAATATTTAATTTTTTTTTCTTTTTCAATTTTGAAAAAAAAAAATTAGTCTTCTCGAAATTTTAATGTATGAACATGATTTCTTATCTAAAAATAAGAATAAAGATAAAATCTATTTTGCAAATAATCGATAATTTGATTATTAAAAAAAAAAAAAGAAATTTTAAAAGATGAAAAATAATTGAAAAAATAGATTTTCTCGACCTAGCCCGCCCCATAAATATATACTTGTATTTTTTTTTTGTTTCTCAACACTCGAGGTGTTGAAAAACCCCAAGCCTCATTGATACGTCGTTAAACATCGAAGTGTGAACTTGAGCCGGGCGTTAACGTGAAACCGGGGTCGCAAACAGGTAACAGGAAGCAAGGTGTTATTAGTGTGGCAAGCAAGCAAGCAAGCAAGCAAGCAAGCAAGCAAGCAAGCCCAAGGGCCCTTGGCTACATTACACACCTGTATCATCGTGCAAACAATTGTTGAAGAAAACAACGAAGGAGGGGGGAGGGGGGGAGGTTACGATGGTCGAAGAATTTCGAACAAAAGCGAAGAAAACGAAAAAAAAAAACAAAAAAAAAACCAGCGAGAAGAGGGGATTTCATAAGTTACGTTTGGTTGCCGTTGGGTGTCGAGTTTGCGGATAGTATTCACGTTTATTTGTCCACCGCCGTTATCCCGTCTTCTCGCTCTTTTTTTATTTTTATTTTATATTTCAACGGTTGCGTTGGCATTGTGGGGACCGAGCTCACGGTCCCGACAATGCACATTATACACCCAAGCCGTAAAGAAATTAGAGACTTATCAATTTCCGGAAACACCTGGCGGACAAACCCGGTACTGTCGGGCTTTGGTGATCGGTCAGGTTTTTATACAGTGGTCGCATTGTCTGACGATTGCAATGTACCTGAGACTTGTAAATATATATACATATATATATATATATATATATATAATATATATATAGAGACGCGTGAGCCGAGAGCGAGTGCAAACGAAAACTCTGTAAACGATACTGCTGCGCTTTATACCGTTCAAGTTTTTCGTGCGGTGTTCTCGCATCCAGAACGTCGAGGCCATCGACGAAGACGACGAACGAACGAACGTAGGAAAGAGACACGACACGAGAGGTGCTGTAAAGTCAGTGAAAAAAAAAAAAGAATAATAATTTGAAAAAAAAAAAAAAAAAATGAAAAACGCATTGAGGCAAGCGAGGGAGAATCCAACGGTGAGGAAATTGTTGAAAGAAGGCGTGAGTTTTACGAGGTCTATGAAAACTTGCATTGTTGCCACCAACCGAGTTGTCGGTGAGTGTGCGCGCTGGTCCGAAACAAAAGTTTTACGAGGACAACCGCCGGCGTCGACGCCTATTTCCATCCTTGCGCACTGTCCTCGCGTGCCCTTACCCCCCTCCCTCTTCCCCTTCTCTTTCTAGCCTTTTGAACGTGGAATGCCAATAATCATTATTTCTATCCACAAATTAATAATCTCACTATATATATTTATTTCTTTTTATATTTATCTATAATATTAAATATTTAATAACGAATTATATTTTTTTTAAGGTCGACGAGAGTTCAATTATTCCTTCAAAAAAAAAAATAGATATATATATGCATATATATTTAGATTATGAAAAAATGTTATCATGTAATTTTAATAAAATGTATTAACAATAATAGAGTAAAAAAAGAGAAGTCTATCAATAATAAAAATTAAATTAAATACGATATTAAATTCAATTAATTGATTATTAGTAATAAAAAGTGTATTAAATACGATATTTAATTCGGTTGAATAATTACCGACTTTAGTTGCTCGTTGTGACTGTCAGTAAAGAGCATTGTAATTGTATTATCGAAAACGCAAGTGGGCAGGCTCGTAAAAAAGAGCCGAATCACGGTTCTGTGGTTCGTGGTGTGGAGAGAGGGGAGGGGAGAACTTCACGTGATCTTTTTGGACACCGTCGTTTGTTACATCCGTTAGAGCCGAGAGCCCGTCCCCCGTTCTTTTACAGTCTATTGATTCCCAATTTCACCGATAATACGGTGGGGTGTGCTCGGTGATGGTGGTAGTTGTTTTTTTTACTCGTTTTTTTTTCTTTTCCAATTTTTTTTTTTTTTCGTTTTTTTTACGGGATACACTTGTTGAACGTCAGGGTTCGACGACGTGCGGGTCGTTCGGCCTGTTCGCTCGGGGCTCGTGCCCCCGACAGCAATGTTCTATCCCGTTGCTTCGGCTTTCGACATAGCCGACCGTGAGGGGTTGCACTTGCTTCCGTTTTTTTGCGTGTGTGTGTGTGTGTGTGTGTGTGTTTTTTTTTTCATTCTATTTCTTTTTTTTTTTCGTTTCCCTCCTTTTTCCTGTTCACCCGCCCGTATCGGGGGAGAATATGGTTTTTCGCCACCGAATTCACATAGAAAAAAATACGGGGCAC
Source organism: Diplazon laetatorius (assembly GCA_963662125.1). Lineage (NCBI taxonomy): Eukaryota > Metazoa > Arthropoda > Insecta > Hymenoptera > Ichneumonidae > Diplazon > Diplazon laetatorius. Next base: position 19,788,429 of record OY759155.1, on the reverse strand, counting down.
TATGGTTCGTCGTGGGGTGAGGTCCGCATGTCCCAGGATACACGATTTTGTCGTGTTTCAAAAGCCAATACCGATGAACGGCTAATTGGAAAATAAATAAAAGGAGGAAAGAGGAGGATAATAGTTTTATGGAAATATTTTTTTTCAAATTCTTGGATTAAATTTATTATTTATAGATTATGTTAATATATATTATAGTCTATACTATACACATGTATTTATTTGGTTTCGTTTGGACGCTTATTGATCTGATCCCACTTACCATTATGATTATTATTATTACTATTATTCTCGTTAATTTTATCATTATTCTTATTATCGACGTATTATTCATATAATTATTACTATTTCTAATTTTATTGAAATATAATTATCAACTTATTATTCTCATTATTATTACCATTATTTCCATCAGTATCATTATTATATCATTGTCACTGCTATTATTTTCCTTTGATTGTCTTTGAAAGCAAAAAGGAAACAAATTTTGTTAAACCGTCGACTTTTCCATCAGCCCACCAGTATCCCATCTCAGTAAAAAAGAAAAACAAAAAAGATTAAAGACCGTAAATGTTGAAGAGTTCCGTATAAAGGGTTTGGAATTCGAACGCGCAGCCAGTCAAAAAGAACTTGTAACTGTAATTCTACTTTAACTTGTTGGCAATCTGTCGATCCTATTAAGGGCGTCGAATCGTTCGAAATTAAAGAGCCCAGACTCTCTCTCTCTCGAGAGAGAGAGAAAGTCACGAGAGGCGACCCTCTTACAGTGGACCGCGAAGGGTCTTGACAAACGCCCGTGGCTATACGCACCCCTTCTCACTCACTATCACTGACCCCTTCTCTCCGTTCTCCCTCAACTCGCCGTCTCTGCTCGCAAACCACCGGCATTTCACTCGTTTTCGCCGCGAAACCGCGAAAAGAGGACAAAAACCAACATCGAAAGTAAAACGCGGGACGCCAATAAAAAAGGGTCATGGGCTAAGGGACGTCTAGGGACGCACAATATATCTATATATATATATACATAAAAGGGTTGCCGCAGAATTCAAGAAGACCGAATGATTATTACCGGACTCTTTTGGGAGAGGGGGAACGAAAAATAAAGCTTTTTCGAACGAGTACGCAAAAGCTCCGGAAGAGGGCATTATTGCTTTTTCCCCAGGCGATGAACCGAGCGATGCCGGACAATGGTGAAAAGGGTGTAGGGCCGCGATGGGCGCAAGTTCCCTTTCGCGACAAAACCCTTTAACCCGTCCAGCGCCTTTCCGGCCAAACCCTTATGGTCCAACGGGCCAAATGATGGGGGGGGGGTGTTTTACGAAAAAGCCTGCGGAAACAGGAGGACCCTTTTCTAAAACACGCATAAGGGTATATAAGGGCATGCGTGTTGCGACAAAGATTCGCGAAGCTCGATCCCAATTCACCCTAAGCCCGGGCCACACTGAGAGGGTTGGGGGAGGATTATTTCGGTGAGGGTGCGGTGGGTAGATTTTCCGTCGCGTTAAATGAGACTTACTTTTCATACGTGCGATATGCTTCATGGTCGAACCTTTCTCACACAACGCGTTGTAATGCTTGAGAAACGGAAGCTTGGAGCTTTTTGTTGAGATTAAACAAAGGACCGAACCCGTTGAGCCTAGAGATTGTCCGGCTTTTTGGATAATGTGTCGCGAGTAAAAGGGGTGAAAAATAATCGATTGCTCATGAGTGGGCCTTGGAAGGTGAGGATGAGGTGTTACTTGATCGATGAGAGGCAGGAATGACCATTCATTCAATGAAAATGTATTTCGAATACTTTTCGAACTAATTGATAATTAATTTTATGCGATTTATTCAATATTTATATCCATTGTAAAATAATAATTTACGTAAATTGATCATAATTATTACATAAATGTAAAAATATTGATTTTACCATAATAATTAATCATAGTTATTTGTTTGAAAAATTATTTGAAATACATTTTCATTGAATGAATGCTCATCCCTGATGAGAAGTCAGCATTTTCTCGAGGGATGATAAATCATGGACGAAAAAGTGTAATAATCAATGTGGTCCCTACAGCTGACGATACACTTCATACACTTTTGTTTAAACTTACGACTGGCAAATATAAATAATAAAATTTAAAATAAATAAAATAATATTATAAGAATTTCGTATAACGTTTTAATGACGTCAAGGTTATTTTGTATTTGTTATTCAACTGCGTATTGGACTCTGCCAAGTCATAATAGAGTCGAAGGAGATGAGGAGGGGGTTGGGGGGGCAGGTAGAAATTGAAGAAAAGGCGAAAGCGAAAGATCTCACGAAGATTGGTGATAATAAAAGAGAGAGAGAGAGAGACGTCGAAAAAAGCGAGACAGAGCGAGAATCGAAAGGCTGGGTGGTTCGAGTACGCTTGTGGGACAGAGGAAGGACTCGAAGGATCACGGTAGAACGACCAGTGGCAAGATCCTCAGCTTCTGGATTTCCTCCTTCGTCCCCATCGCGATTCGGCGCCCAGATATTTGCCGTAATTACTAATAAGTTTTCGACACGGAATGAGGTGAGGAAAAGAGGAGGTAGAGAGGGGGGGTTTAATCCGAAAGTACGACCAAAGGGTTCAAACGAGTAAGAAGGGAATCGGCATGGCCGGAGGGAGACGGTTAGTCGTGGAAGCAAAAGGCGAGTTGAGTCTCGAAGAAACTCGAGAAGAAGGGGAAAAACGTGGAGGACGGTTGAAATTGAGGCGGGGGAGGGGGTGGGAAAGAAGACGGAGGAAGAGTGGATTCACCCTTCGCGTACGATTTCACGGGAGGAAGGGCATCAGAGACATCGGGAAATGCCATTGGGAAAAGCTCGGAGACCGTCTGCCGTAAACCCAAGTTCAACATTTTCGATGTCTTTTCGATCCCAAACCCTACCTCCCCCCTCCCCCCCTCCCCCACCAGATATTCGTAATTACTGTTTGTGTTTCTCTCGTTCGGGCGTCGGTTTTACGGAATATCCACCCTCTAAGTTTCTATATTTATTCCCTTCTGTCCAATCGTCTCACCATCTCGAACCCTCTCTTTCACTCCTTTCCATATCTTTCTGTCTCTGTCTCATTTCCACTTTCGCACAAACGAAATCCGTGCCAATTTGAGGGCCCTCTTTTCTCGAGAGCCAAAGAGATTTTCGTTCGGGTTGCCCGTTCGGTGAGATGTCTTTTCCCCAACGTTTGTGAGGTGAGGTGTTCGTTCGGTTGCTCTTACGTTCGAGAACGAGGATGTCTGGGTGATGGGAGGAAACGGAGAAGGGAGCTTTTTTGGTCGATCAAAGTCGTCGATGGTTATCGGTCGTGGGCTCGTGGAAGAAGGGTGGAATCTTGGAGCTTGAATGCTTGCAACCCCTTTTTTTTGCAAATATGTCGGAGCTGCGTAAGCCGGGGGATTATGATTAGCAATGGGGTGGTCGGAAAATCGATCGACGTTATTTTATTTATTATGATAATGTATGTTATTTTATCAAACGGACTCAATTAACTGATAAATTATTATTTAATTGACAATCTTTGATTTATTCAAATCATATGATCTTACTCACTTCCAATCACGATTAAATAATTTTTTCAACCTTCCCTGTTCATTCGAGAATTGAATTTTTTTTTAATTCCAATTTAACTCTAAATTAAATTATTTAGAAAAATAATAAATATTCAACCTTATCTTTTCATTTGATCAATAAATCATTTTTACCACCTTCTCTTTCAATTCAATCATTTTCCATCTAGAATAATGTTAATTTTTTTCTTAAACTTTCATCAAAACCATGATTACCATATTCTTTGAAAAAAAAAAAAAAACACTTTGAATTAAATTTCTTTAAAACAATAAAAAAAATATTTTTTAAATCGCTATCACATATATTGTTTGCAATGGCGATTATCGAGCATCATGGGAAGAATGGTGGTGAATATGTACGGGGACTGCCGAGGCGGAGGGGGGGGGGTTGAGAATAAGAGGCAACGGTATGTTTCGAAGGGGGTGGATGGTTCTGGAGCGACTATGATAATTGTAATGAACGCCTCAAGATTCCGCGAGACCATCTGCGCCCCCCCCCCGCGAGTTCCAGCCCCCCCCCCCCTCCCTCCTCCTTCTTCATGGAACCAGTACGAACAGCAGCAGCAGACGTAGCACGGAGTGCTGCTTCGCTCCGGTCCCTCGCTGTACAAACTCAGAACCGAGCTCTTAAGTACCGAACTTGTTCGAATTGATTTAAGTGCTGAATGCTAAATCAACCGAAGAGGGGTGGGGTGGGGAGGGGGAGGGCTGCCTACCCGGACTAGAGAATTTACGAGTCGCATTGCGCCTACCACTCTCTCGCTCGCATCTCTCGCATCTCTCATCGCTTACCCCGGGTTGTAACGATGGCCAACTAACCCATACCTCTCTTCAACGTCTAATGTATGCCCACTGTTCCTATCACCCTAAACGATTGTGCGCGACAAAGCCCACCCCCCTCCCCCGCCCCTCCTCGCGCCCCACAGCACCGAAGAGTGTTTTCGATAATTGAATGTCACCGATCGTTCGTGAAAATCGTTGTCAGAAAAAAAATATTGTCATCCTCTCGGGTCCTCAAAAATTTTTTCATTTCAATCAATCTTATGACGTAAAAAAATTTAAAAAAATGATCAAGAATTAAAAAATAATGAATTCATTGCAGAATTAGGATTGAAAAAAGATGGAATCAAGTAAGACACTAATTCTAGTGAAGAATAAAAAAAAATACTCGAAATTAATTGCAGATTTTGAGAAAAAAAAATTAAGTATTGAAAAAGAAGAAATTCATTGCAGATTTAGAAGAAAAAAATATGGAACCGAGTAAAATATTAATTCCAGTAAGAAAGAAAGAGAAAATCTCGAAATTAATTGCAGATTTGAATTTAAAAAAAATAATAATAACGATTATAATGATTGTAATAAATTTGGATTTTGAGGTTAAGTTGTGGTCTGTCGTGACGATGTAATTTTTCAAATGGTATCTGTTATAATAAAGATACAGCTCGGGCATCAACTTCCGAGAGCTCTTTTTTTTCATTATTTCGCGTATCGTCGAAACAATGGAAAAAGAACTCGCCTCGATTATAATTATCGTTATGAGCTCGGCCGGGTGAGCTGCTCGGGTAACGTTGGTGGTATCGGTGGCTCGACGTATTCCCGTGGTATCCATACCGAGAGAGAGAGAGAGGGAGAGACTACTACGCTTGTCCCATTTCGCAGCGAGCTGCATGATAATTTGACGGAAAGTTTGGTGTACGGGATCTCTACCCCCCTCCATTCCCCTCCTTGTCCCTCCCCAACCAGCCCCTTCATAGTCTGTCGGTCGTTTTGTGCCCGAAATTCGAACGTATGGAATAAAACGATGCGGAATGATGCGGGAGTTAAATACGTGCGAGAAAGAGAGGCACGAAGAATTGTGGAAAAAGAGAGAAGGACATATGTATGTATGTATCAGGGTGGTCCTTAATGGGGTTGTTGACGAATTTCGACAAGTGCACCCTCCAAAAAGGTTCGAAATGAATGAATAAAAATATGCGCGAAACCCCAGCACTGTGGTCCAATGAGAAGACGTGGCTGTGAGCTCGTTTTGTTTCCCATTTGAATAACATGGGATTTGCGGACTAATTCGGTTATTATTTTTTCGAGTGGTCCCTGAGCACGGGAAAAATTCTTTATTCACATGAATCTATTGTCAATGGGTATAACCACTCCTACATTTTTTTACAAGACCTCACCTGTGTATTATCGATAGTGGCAAACCGATGAACGATGATCACAACTGATAAACGATTTCAATAAAAATTGCAGATTTATTTGTGTTTGTGTCTTGTAAAAAAATGTACGAGTAGTTATACCCATTGACAATAGATTCGTGTGAATAAAGAATTTTTAGCGTGCTTAGGGATAACTCGAAAAAATAATTACCGAATTAGTCTGAAAATCCCATGTTATTCAAATGGGAAACAAAACGAGCTCACAGCGACGTCTTTTCATTGGACTACAGTGCTGAGGTTTTGCACATATTTTTATTTATTTATTCCAAACCTATTTGGTCGGTGCACTTGTCGAAATTCATCAACACCCTCATTAAGGACCACCCTTATAAATATATATATATATTCCGGGTATAGGTCTACGGGATAACTACGTTGGAAAGGGTGAGAGGTTTCGTCTGGTCCTGAATTTCCTTGTTTTTTTTTTTCTTCAACCAAAAGCTACGTAGCTGCCTTAAAAGTATCCTTTTCACGTCACATTTGGCCCACGTACGTTCCAGCTGCTGCTGCTGCTGCAGACTTCCGTCCGACTATCGTTACACACACACACACACACTTGTAAAACACAACAACGTTCGTACATCAACGTGATTGTAACTCACACAGTGGCAATTTCGTTCGAAGACCGACGTAGCAGGACATGAACCATGGAAGGTGGGGGAAGGGGTCGAATCCTAATTGAAACCGCGATCCTCTCGAGCTCTCTTTCTCTCGTCTGTTTGTCTGTCAGTTCGGAATCAACGGCACAGCCTCCTCCCTGGCCCCTTCCACCCCCAAAACCGTCGGACCAAGAACACAACGTGATCGTGTTAAACTTTGAGATAGGTGCATTAACGAGTCAGCTGTGGCATTTTATATAAACCCTATTTCGATGGAGGCTGTCGGTATGTGGAAGATAACGTATCGTAACCGTCGTGATGTCTTCATTTTTGTTGTTTGGGGGGAAAAAATAGAATAAAATAAAATAAACGACTTGTGACAACGAAATTTCATGGATTTTATGTTTAAGAGTTAAATCTGGAATCTGAAGGTAAAATGGGATGAGTCGAACTGGGATAAGGCAGACTGGATGAAAATCAAACTGTCACCATCATTATTGAACAATTTTCGAATCGGAAACTTCCCCAAAATTTTGTAGGGCATCTCTCTGAAATGTAACTCTCAGAAAAAATAAAATCAAATCAAATTAGAACTAAAGAATCAATCTAAAATTTAAACCTGATCATTGATTAAGTCAGAAACAATTTTTTTCAAGTCAAGAAACAACTTAAAAAAAAAACAAAAAATTGAAAGAAATGTTTTTTCGTGTATATTTTCATCAGAACATTTCAGAACTAGACATTTAAAACTTTAGAATACTTTTTTCTTCATCTGAGTACGACAATTTTCAACCGTCTTCAAAATAGTTAGACGCACCCTTTAAATTAAATTTTCAAATTGGACCAGCGTTGGACAAAATGCACAAGGCTAAAAAAAGAGCCCAACATTTAATTGAACGAAAATAAAACGATCTATTCCGAAAATGAAAATAGTTTTCATTTCTGCACAAGAATTGAAAAACCGCCTGCGTAGTTTCGCCCATTTATAACCGCGATTTTGGACTATCGAGAGGTTTTCACTTGAATTCGGTACGTGGGAATTCTGGTTATATAATGTGTGACGAGGGTCAGTCGGGTCATGTGAGAATAACTTGTGGGCCAACCGGCATGACCGACGAATATACGCGAGGACCTGATAAGCACCATTACAAGCATATATACATACATAAAATATATATATGTGTGTGTGTGTAATGGTACTTATCAGGTCCTTGCCTATACATATATGTGACTATGTGTTATAAGCAATGTTTTATTATACTAGTGGTTGGTTCAAGTCCTTCGGACCTCGTGATCTTGGTTGGTTTGGGTTGGTTAAGCTCAACGACGATGGAAACGACGATGGAAGATGGCGGCGACGGTGGCGCGGCTCAACCGGCCACGACAATATTAATAAATCAGAAATATCGTCGAACGAGACGGACCGGTCGTTTCTTCTCGTTTCGCGATGTTCCACAAGCTTTTTCGCTTCCTCAACCGTGAGACCGAATTACGGCAACCAGGTCCTCGTGTAAACTCGTTGAGCAATGACTCCAGATCGTGTTTTTTTATATTTTTTTCTTTATGTAGATCGTATCAGAAATTTGCGCGAACGACGGGGGCATCGCTGATCGTGATCGTTGTGAACAGACCGGTAACGAAAGAGTGTGAGAAACGCGAGAACTAATGACAAGGATTCGTGGTTAGCGAGTTGGGGACCTGATAAGTACCATTACATGTCTCTAATATATTTTTTTTTTCATACTTTCTAGAATTAATTGGCATATCTAAAGCCTGAATTTTATCGGCATTTATCGGAAATTCAACGTTGGAAAATCCATTCAACGGTTAATGGCGATGAATGTTATTTTTCATGACTTCTGTGATGTTTTTCGTGGCATGAAAATTTCAAGAATAATTCGAGTTTCTGTTTTTTTTTTCACCGACACTTTTGTTTCAGCGTCATTTAGCTTCGTGTAACTCACATCGGACATTCGTCAAACTCAACGAGCAATTTAATTGGACGTTAACTATTTACGAAAGTTTTTTTTTTTTCTAATCAGTGAACGGAATAAAAATAAATAATCATGAAGTTTATTCGACGAGTGTCATTTCCGGATTGAAAAAAAAAACTATATATATATAGTTTTATCCAACTACTGGAGTTATAAGTGCTGAATGCTTTTTCAAGATAAACTTTCTTTTCATTCACTTACTTACTCAACTTTACTCTTCGTATATATATGTGAGTCGGTTCTAATGGCTGAGATATATATTGAAAAAAAAAAATGAAAGAATAAAAAAAAAACTATCACCCGATGTGACGGTCAGTTTCGCCGCTCGGCGAAATGATTGAAATACGTCAACGGGACGATGGTAAAGTTGATATTGTCCTTATACGGGTGTTGGTTGACACCGGTAAATCCGTGTTGAAGAAACTGCCCCGGCGACGTTAATTTGTGAACGATTACGGGCACCTGGTGTGTCCTGCGAACGCCGCTCTCAGCTTATGTTTCTGCGCTCTGGTTATCTCTCTCTCTCTCTCTCTCTACATATATATATATATATATATATATATATATATATATATCGTCGTCAGAGCAAAGTAAGGACAAAGACTGCTCCAACATCGCGCTCGGTGAACGGCGGCCATCGCACATTCTTTGAGACAACGCCGCACGCCGGTGAACGTTCACAGGTCGCTCATGAAATGGCCCCCTCCGATTCTTCCCTCGCCTGCCCCCCCCCCCCCCCGCCCCGCAGCCGAGGAAACACAAGAACCCCACGACCCCGCTAAGCCCATTCTCATGACGCTAAAATAATAATTATCCGAGAATCCCGCGAAATACGAATTAATCGGTTCAGCCCGATAAATCTTCATGGGATTCGAGTTAGATTTTTTTTTCTTTTTTTTTTTTTCGGTAAAGTTTGTCGTAACGTTTCGCCGGTGACATTGAACCGGTTGAGATATTCTACGAAAAACTTTTTAACGTCCATTGCCGAAAATTTCGAGAAATTACACTTGAATTATGTTCGTGGATTCGAATTTTCGTAAATTTATACAATTTTGTCTCTGTTTGAAATATATATATATATATATATATATATATATATATATATATATATATATATATATATATATATATACGTTTTTAATACCAGAGCTCGCGTGTAATTAATTTTAAGTCGAAGAAAAAAAAACTTTGTTAGATTCGTTTTTTCTACGTTTTTTTAATTTAATTTTTTTTTTTTATCGAATTTTGTCGTATTTATTTGCCAACGAGTACGTGAACGTTGGAACCGAATGTGAAAACGGACACTTTAGCGACGATACCAGACACATTCGTGCGCATGTTACAGCACACGGACTGTTCCGAGAAATCATGGAATACTTAATAGACGGAAACGAGTTTTATACGAAAAAAAATTCATTGCTCGCTCACCGTAAGACGGTGGGGCATATAGCGACGGAATGGAAAAAAAGATGGAGAAAATAAAATAATTTTTTTTTTTAACCGGGTCAATGATCATTTTTTTTTCGTTTTTTAAAAATATTTATTTTTATAAAACGTGTAGAGAGAGATAGAGAGAGAGAGAGAGAGACAGAGACCGGAATACGGTGATAAGATGTTGTGATAAGGTAACCGATCGAGCGACGAGGCAGCGTTACGAGACAAGTACATTTATCTACAGCGATCATCGAACGACGAGACGAGGCAAGATTTTTTTTTTTTTCGTCGCTCCGAGCAGCTCGATTCAACCACATTTTTATTACAAGGTTAACTCTGATACATTTAACGATTCGGAGAATCGACAAAATTTATATTTACCATCTAAATTCGTTAAATATTGCTTTTTTTAGAATCTCATTCTTATTATTCCTGTACAAATTTTACAGACGGCTTTTACGGTTTTAACACTGAAAAATTTGTGAGAACAGGGGGCGAAAAAAAAATAAAAAATGATTTTTCATTCTGAACCGGTCGCATAATCCGCGTTACATTATTATACCGAATCCGATTCCTTCCGTACGCGAAGAAGGAAGTGTTAGTCCGTTCGAGTGAGCGCACGATTAAAATACGAAGAAGGAAGAAGACAAGAAAAAGCGAAAAAAAGAAAAAACGCACAACCGTTTATTCGAATATATGTATTCTGTTTCGTGGGTAACTAGATATCCCATTAATACGTGCATCGGGGATAACCGGTTCACCGGCGAAACAGTGAGAACGAATGAAAACGAGAAGAAGAATCCCCGAAGAAGAATATATTCCGAAACGGCAATGCGAGTCGAACACCCCCTAAACTAATACATATATATATAATATATAATTCGAAATGGGTCGGAAAGATTCGTACAAGAATATTTATTATGAATTTATGTCATTTATGGCCTGTTTTCGGAATCAAAAAATTCTGAATTTTGAAAAAGAAATAATGTTTTTATTAATAGAGAAAGAAACAACGTATCAAAGGTCCGAAAAAACAATTTTTTGACTTTCAGAGGAAGAGAGAGAGAGAGAGAGACAGAGATAACCTTTATTTCAATAAGTTGAAAGGTAAACATTTCGACTTTGAGAGAGAGTAAAGGGCAGAGGATAAAAAAAAATAAACTTTAAGTTCCTGTCACCGACCTCGTTACGTAAAATTTCTTCGAACTTTGTACGATCGATATAACCCCCCCCCCCCCCCCCCGCGGCCCGTGTTGTTCAACATGAGCACCCTTTGTCCATCGAACATCCCATTTGTCATCGCCATCAGCGATGAAAAGGTTAATCGTGCTGTATCATACGAACCAACGAAATAATTCATCGTGAGAACTTCCCAATGTGTTCCGATCTGCCCCCACCCCGCACCCCGACCCAGCCCGCCCTCTTGGCCCATTCCAAAATACGATGCCGATCGTTCAGACATTTTTGATGACTCTTCAATCTAACCATCGATCGTGAATTAATTATCCATCACAACAAACGACCACCGACGATCCGTTCACACAGATATATCAACTTGGATCGCATTCGAACCAGATGGTCGAAAATATTCATGATGAAGAAATTATATACAATTTTGCTTCCACATAGAAAAATCTTCGATCGGTATTTACGATTTGGTGCAAGCAAATTACGAGATTTTACTTCTAGCTTGTTTTTTGAAATAATTTATATATTTTTGAGTTATACATTTTGATACTTGAATAAATATAATTTATATATATTTTTTAAGATTCTTTTAAGCATCCGTAACCGTGTAAAAAATTATTTGAAGAATTAAAAAGATGAATATTTAATTGAAAATTGAAAATATGATTTTCAAAAAATTGAAAAAATGAATTCAAAAGAATTGAAAATAGAGAATTGAAAAATTGAAAGAAAAAACATTATAGCGTCGGCGTGAGGTTTCACGTTGACGTAGTCGAACGTTGCTCGCAGTGTCGCGACGATGATTGCGATTAATTAATTATAGTCCCGGGGGCCGTCCGAGACACTTAGTTTCCGTTCGTTTAAGCTCGTTAATACCACGACCACGAGCCACAGAAACCCCTCTCGAACTGGACAAACATATATATTCGTCGTGGTATTGTTTTTTCTCATGGTGAACCGTCGCTCGTGCGATCATGGGGCCCTTGTCGCGTTTCACGATTTCTCAACAAAGCCCACTCGTTCGTGTCGTATCATGTAAATTTTTATTTCCCATTCATCACTTCGATAATTACGAAGACAAAAAACCATGATCATTCCGATCGGATCGATAGAAAAAAAGTTATGGTCGAAAAACCATTTTGTTCGATTTGAAGAGACAAGGGTTCGAGGGTCGAAAAATTGCGGGTCTAAAAACCTTTAAAAGTCCGAAAAAATGTCTTTCGGCTTAGCTACGAACGAAACGACGTTCACTACAAACCTTTTCACACCCAACTCTATGAGATAAACGCATAAAAATCGATTTTCCTGACCCATCATTTTGACCAAAAAAAAAAATTTTTTCGGCAAAATAATTTTTTTTTTCATGAAAAAATCATTTTTTTTTCTACTACAAACGAAAACTCGGTTATCAGAGACATATACAAGGGTATCTCTATGTGAATCAACCCTTAGATCACCCATAGAGACCCATATCCATGTGAATGAGCCGTTTGGATCGATTTTCGTCAAAATTGGGGGTCTAAAAACCTTTAAAAGTCGGAAAAAATGTCTTTCGGCTTGGCTACGAACGAAACGACGTTCACTACAAACCTTTTCACACCCAACTCTATAAGATAAACGCATAAAAATCGATTTTCCCGACCCATCATTTTGAAAATCGAAATTTCGAATTTTCGAGCAATGGACTTTCGCAAGGGGTGTTTTGGATAGGATTTGTCCCCCAGAACATGCCGGAACAAAGATCAGTTCGATCGGACCAATAGAAAAAAAGTTATGGCCAAAAAACCATTTTGTTCGTTTTGAAGAGAAATGGGTTCGAGGAAAAGTGCGTGTACGCAAAATCGAAATTTCGAATTTTCGAGCAATGGACTTTCGCAAGGGGTGTTTTGGATAGGATTTGTCCCCCAGAACATGCCGGAACAAAGATCAGTTCGATCGGACCAATAGAAAAAAAGTTATGGCCAAAAAACCATTTTGTTCGTTTTGAAGAGAAATGGGTTCGAGGAAAAGTGCGTGTACGCAAAATCGAAATTTCGAATTTTCGAGCAATGGACTTTCGCAAGGGGTGTTTTGGATAGGATTTGTCCCCCAGAACATGCCGGAACAAAGATCATTTCGATCGGACCAATAGAAAAAAAGTTATGGCCAAAAAACCATTTTGTTCGTTTTGAAGAGAAATGGGTTCGAGGAAAAGTGCGTGTACGCAAAATCGAAATTTCGAATTTTCGAGCAATGGACTTTCGCAAGGGGTGTTTTGGATAGGATTTGTCCCCCAGAACATGCCGGAACAAAGATCAGTTCGATCGGACCAATAGAAAAAAAGTTATGAGCAAAAAACCATTTTGTTCGTTTTGAAGAGAAATGGGTTCGAGGAAAAGTGCGTGTACGCAAAATCGAAATTTCGAATTTTCGAGCAATGGACTTTCGCAAGGGGTGTTTTGGATAGGATTTGTCCCCCAGAACATGCCGGAACAAAGATCATTTCGATCGGACCAATAGAAAAAAAGTTATGGCCAAAAAACCATTTTGTTCGTTTCGAAGAGAAATGGGTTCGAGGAAAAGTGCGTGTACGCAAAATCGAAATTTCGAATTTTCGAGCAACGGACTTTCGCAAGGGGTGTTTTGGATAGGATTTGTCCCCCAGAACATGCCGGAACAAAGATCATTTCGATCGGACCAATAGAAAAAAAGTTATGGCCAAAAAACCATTTTGTTCGTTTCGAAGAGAAATGGGTTCGAGGAAAAGTGCGTGTACGCAAAATCGAAATTTCGAATTTTCGAGCAATGGACTTTCGCAAGGGGTGTTTTGGATAGGATTTGTCCCCCAGAACATGCCGGAACAAAGATCAGTTCGATCGGACCAATAGAAAAAAAGTTATGGGCAAAAAACCATTTTGTTCGTTTCGAAGAGAAATGGGTTCGAGGAAAAGTGCGTGTACGCAAAATCGAAATTTCGAATTTTCGAGCAATGGACTTTCGCAAGGGGTGTTTTGGATAGGATTTGTCCCCCAGAACATGCCGGAACAAAGATCATTTCGATCGGACCAATAGAAAAAAAGTTATGGCCAAAAAACCATTTTGTTCGTTTTGAAGAGAAATGGGTTCGAGGAAAAGTGCGTGTACGCAAAATCGAAATTTCGAATTTTCGAGCAATGGACTTTCGCAAGGGGTGTTTTGGATAGGATTTGTCCCCCAGAACATGCCGGAACAAAGATCAGTTCGATCGGACCAATAGAAAAAAAGTTATGGGCAAAAAACCATTTTGTTCGTTTTGAAGAGAAATGGGTTCGAGGAAAAGTGCGTGTACGCAAAATCGAAATTTCGAATTTTCGAGCAATGGACTTTCGCAAGGGGTGTTTTGGATAGGATTTGTCCCCCAGAACATGCCGGAACAAAGATCATTTCGATCGGACCAATAGAAAAAAAGTTATGGCCAAAAAACCATTTTGTTCGTTTCGAAGAGAAATGGGTTCGAGGAAAAGTGCGTGTACGCAAAATCGAAATTTCGAATTTTCGAGCAATGGACTTTCGCAAGGGGTGTTTTGGATAGGATTTGTCCCCCAGAACATGCCGGAACAAAGATCATTTCGATCGGACCAATAGAAAAAAAGTTATGGCCAAAAAACCATTTTGTTCGTTTCGAAGAGAAATGGGTTCGAGGAAAAGTGCGTGTACGCAAAATCGAAATTTCGAATTTTCGAGCAATGGACTTTCGCAAGGGGTGTTTTGGATAGGATTTGTCCCCCAGAACATGCCGGAACAAAGATCATTTCGATCGGACCAATAGAAAAAAAGTTATGGCCAAAAAACCATTTTGTTCGTTTCGAAGAGAAATGGGTTCGAGGAAAAGTGCGTGTACGCAAAATCGAAATTTCGAATTTTCGAGCAACGGACTTTCGCAAGGGGTGTTTTGGATAGGATTTGTCCCCCAGAACATGCCGGAACAAAGATCATTTCGATCGGACCAATAGAAAAAAAGTTATGGCCAAAAAACCATTTTGTTCGTTTCGAAGAGAAATGGGTTCGAGGAAAAGTGCGTGTACGCAAAATCGAAATTTCGAATTTTCGAGCAATGGACTTTCGCAAGGGGTGTTTTGGATAGGATTTGTCCCCCAGAACATGCCGGAACAAAGATCAGTTCGATCGGACCAATAGAAAAAAAGTTATGGGCAAAAAACCATTTTGTTCGTTTCGAAGAGAAATGGGTTCGAGGAAAAGTGCGTGTACGCAAAATCGAAATTTCGAATTTTCGAGCAATGGACTTTCGCAAGGGGTGTTTTGGATAGGATTTGTCCCCCAGAACATGCCGGAACAAAGATCATTTCGATCGGACCAATAGAAAAAAAGTTATGGCCAAAAAACCATTTTGTTCGTTTTGAAGAGAAATGGGTTCGAGGAAAAGTGCGTGTACGCAAAATCGAAATTTCGAATTTTCGAGCAATGGACTTTCGCAAGGGGTGTTTTGGATAGGATTTGTCCCCCAGAACATGCCGGAACAAAGATCATTTCGATCGGACCAATAGAAAAAAAGTTATGGCCAAAAAACCATTTTGTTCGTTTTGAAGAGAAATGGGTTCGAGGAAAAGTGCGTGTACGCAAAATCGAAATTTCGAATTTTCGAGCAATGGACTTTCGCAAAGGGTGTTTTGGATAGGATTTGTCCCCCAGAACATGCCGGAACAAAGATCAGTTCGATCGGACCAATAGAAAAAAAGTTATGGGCAAAAAACCATTTTGTTCGTTTTGAAGAGAAATGGGTTCGAGGAAAAGTGCGTGTACGCAAAATCGAAATTTCGAATTTTCGAGCAATGGACTTTCGCAAGGGGTGTTTTGGATAGGATTTGTCCCCCAGAACATGCCGGAACAAAGATCATTTCGATCGGACCAAT
Source organism: Diplazon laetatorius (assembly GCA_963662125.1). Lineage (NCBI taxonomy): Eukaryota > Metazoa > Arthropoda > Insecta > Hymenoptera > Ichneumonidae > Diplazon > Diplazon laetatorius. The sequence goes on along the minus strand of OY759155.1, from coordinate 19,772,527 downwards.
AGAAAAAAAGTTATGGCCAAAAAACCATTTTGTTCGTTTCGAAGAGAAATGGGTTCGAGGAAAAGTGCGTGTACGCAAAATCGAAATTTCGAATTTTCGAGCAATGGACTTTCGCAAGGGGTGTTTTGGATAGGATTTGTCCCCCAGAACATGCCGGAACAAAGATCATTTCGATCGGACCAATAGAAAAAAAGTTATGGCCAAAAAACCATTTTGTTCGTTTCGAAGAGAAATGGGTTCGAGGAAAAGTGCGTGTACGCAAAATCGAAATTTCGAATTTTCGAGCAATGGACTTTCGCAAGGGGTGTTTTGGATAGGATTTGTCCCCCAGAACATGCCGGAACAAAGATCATTTCGATCGGACCAATAGAAAAAAAGTTATGGCCAAAAAACCATTTTGTTCGTTTCGAAGAGAAATGGGTTCGAGGAAAAGTGCGTGTACGCAAAATCGAAATTTCGAATTTTCGAGCAATGGACTTTCGCAAGGGGTGTTTTGGATAGGATTTGTCCCCCAGAACATGCCGGAACAAAGATCATTTCGATCGGACCAATAGAAAAAAAGTTATGGCCAAAAAACCATTTTGTTCGTTTTGAAGAGAAATGGGTTCGAGGAAAAGTGCGTGTACGCAAAATCGAAATTTCGAATTTTCGAGCAATGGACTTTCGCAAGGGGTGTTTTGGATAGGATTTGTCCCCCAGAACATGCCGGAACAAAGATCAGTTCGATCGGACCAATAGAAAAAAAGTTATGGGCAAAAAACCATTTTGTTCGTTTTGAAGAGAAATGGGTTCGAGGAAAAGTGCGTGTACGCAAAATCGAAATTTCGAATTTTCGAGCAATGGACTTTCGCAAGGGGTGTTTTGGATAGGATTTGTCCCCCAGAACATGCCGGAACAAAGATCATTTCGATCGGACCAATAGAAAAAAAGTTATGGCCAAAAAACCATTTTGTTCGTTTCGAAGAGAAATGGGTTCGAGGAAAAGTGCGTGTACGCAAAATCGAAATTTCGAATTTTCGAGCAATGGACTTTCGCAAGGGGTGTTTTGGATAGGATTTGTCCCCCAGAACATGCCGGAACAAAGATCAGTTCGATCGGACCAATAGAAAAAAAGTTATGGGCAAAAAACCATTTTGTTCGTTTTGAAGAGAAATGGGTTCGAGGAAAAGTGCGTGTACGCAAAATCGAAATTTCGAATTTTCGAGCAATGGACTTTCGCAAGGGGTGTTTTGGATAGGATTTGTCCCCCAGAACATGCCGGAACAAAGATCATTTCGATCGGACCAATAGAAAAAAAGTTATGGCCAAAAAACCATTTTGTTCGTTTCGAAGAGAAATGGGTTCGAGGAAAAGTGCGTGTACGCAAAATCGAAATTTCGAATTTTCGAGCAATGGACTTTCGCAAGGGGTGTTTTGGATAGGATTTGTCCCCCAGAACATGCCGGAACAAAGATCAGTTCGATCGGACCAATAGAAAAAAAGTTATGGGCAAAAAACCATTTTGTTCGTTTTGAAGAGAAATGGGTTCGAGGAAAAGTGCGTGTACGCAAAATCGAAATTTCGAATTTTCGAGCAATGGACTTTCGCAAGGGGTGTTTTGGATAGGATTTGTCCCCCAGAACATGCCGGAACAAAGATCATTTCGATCGGACCAATAGAAAAAAAGTTATGGCCAAAAAACCATTTTGTTCGTTTCGAAGAGAAATGGGTTCGAGGAAAAGTGCGTGTACGCAAAATCGAAATTTCGAATTTTCGAGCAATGGACTTTCGCAAGGGGTGTTTTGGATAGGATTTGTCCCCCAGAACATGCCGGAACAAAGATCATTTCGATCGGACCAATAGAAAAAAAGTTATGGCCAAAAAACCATTTTGTTCGTTTTGAAGAGAAATGGGTTCGAGGAAAAGTGCGTGTACGCAAAATCGAAATTTCGAATTTTCGAGCAATGGACTTTCGCAAGGGGTGTTTTGGATAGGATTTGTCCCCCAGAACATGCCGGAACAAAGATCATTTCGATCGGACCAATAGAAAAAAAGTTATGGCCAAAAAACCATTTTGTTCGTTTCGAAGAGAAATGGGTTCGAGGAAAAGTGCGTGTACGCAAAATCGAAATTTCGAATTTTCGAGCAATGGACTTTCGCAAGGGGTGTTTTGGATAGGATTTGTCCCCCAGAACATGCCGGAACAAAGATCAGTTCGATCGGACCAATAGAAAAAAAGTTATGGGCAAAAAACCATTTTGTTCGTTTTGAAGAGAAATGGGTTCGAGGAAAAGTGCGTGTACGCAAAATCGAAATTTCGAATTTTCGAGCAATGGACTTTCGCAAGGGGTGTTTTGGATAGGATTTGTCCCCCAGAACATGCCGGAACAAAGATCATTTCGATCGGACCAATAGAAAAAAAGTTATGGCCAAAAAACCATTTTGTTCGTTTCGAAGAGAAATGGGTTCGAGGAAAAGTGCGTGTACGCAAAATCGAAATTTCGAATTTTCGAGCAATGGACTTTCGCAAGGGGTGTTTTGGATAGGATTTGTCCCCCAGAACATGCCGGAACAAAGATCATTTCGATCGGACCAATAGAAAAAAAGTTATGGCCAAAAAACCATTTTGTTCGTTTCGAAGAGAAATGGGTTCGAGGAAAAGTGCGTGTACGCAAAATCGAAATTTCGAATTTTCGAGCAATGGACTTTCGCAAGGGGTGTTTTGGATAGGATTTGTCCCCCAGAACATGCCGGAACAAAGATCAGTTCGATCGGACCAATAGAAAAAAAGTTATGGGCAAAAAACCATTTTGTTCGTTTCGAAGAGAAATGGGTTCGAGGAAAAGTGCGTGTACGCAAAATCGAAATTTCGAATTTTCGAGCAATGGACTTTCGCAAGGGGTGTTTTGGATAGGATTTGTCCCCCAGAACATGCCGGAACAAAGATCATTTCGATCGGACCAATAGAAAAAAAGTTATGGCCAAAAAACCATTTTGTTCGTTTTGAAGAGAAATGGGTTCGAGGAAAAGTGCGTGTACGCAAAATCGAAATTTCGAATTTTCGAGCAATGGACTTTCGCAAGGGGTGTTTTGGATAGGATTTGTCCCCCAGAACATGCCGGAACAAAGATCATTTCGATCGGACCAATAGAAAAAAAGTTATGGCCAAAAAACCATTTTGTTCGTTTTGAAGAGAAATGGGTTCGAGGAAAAGTGCGTGTACGCAAAATCGAAATTTCGAATTTTCGAGCAATGGACTTTCGCAAAGGGTGTTTTGGATAGGATTTGTCCCCCAGAACATGCCGGAACAAAGATCAGTTCGATCGGACCAATAGAAAAAAAGTTATGGGCAAAAAACCATTTTGTTCGTTTTGAAGAGAAATGGGTTCGAGGAAAAGTGCGTGTACGCAAAATCGAAATTTCGAATTTTCGAGCAATGGACTTTCGCAAGGGGTGTTTTGGATAGGATTTGTCCCCCAGAACATGCCGGAACAAAGATCATTTCGATCGGACCAATAGAAAAAAAGTTATGGCCAAAAAACCATTTTGTTCGTTTCGAAGAGAAATGGGTTCGAGGAAAAGTGCGTGTACGCAAAATCGAAATTTCGAATTTTCGAGCAATGGACTTTCGCAAGGGGTGTTTTGGATAGGATTTGTCCCCCAGAACATGCCGGAACAAAGATCATTTCGATCGGACCAATAGAAAAAAAGTTATGGCCAAAAAACCATTTTGTTCGTTTCGAAGAGAAATGGGTTCGAGGAAAAGTGCGTGTACGCAAAATCGAAATTTCGAATTTTCGAGCAATGGACTTTCGCAAGGGGTGTTTTGGATAGGATTTGTCCCCCAGAACATGCCGGAACAAGGATCAGTTCGATCGGACCAATAGAAAAAAAGTTATGGGCAAAAAACCATTTTGTTCGTTTCGAAGAGAAATGGGTTCGAGGAAAAGTGCGTGTACGCAAAATCGAAATTTCGAATTTTCGAGCAATGGACTTTCGCAAGGGGTGTTTTGGATAGGATTTGTCCCCCAGAACATGCCGGAACAAAGATCATTTCGATCGGACCAATAGAAAAAAAGTTATGGCCAAAAAACCATTTTGTTCGTTTTGAAGAGAAATGGGTTCGAGGAAAAGTGCGTGTACGCAAAATCGAAATTTCGAATTTTCGAGCAATGGACTTTCGCAAGGGGTGTTTTGGATAGGATTTGTCCCCCAGAACATGCCGGAACAAAGATCAGTTCGATCGGACCAATAGAAAAAAAGTTATGGGCAAAAAACCATTTTGTTCGTTTTGAAGAGAAATGGGTTCGAGGAAAAGTGCGTGTACGCAAAATCGAAATTTCGAATTTTCGAGCAATGGACTTTCGCAAGGGGTGTTTTGGATAGGATTTGTCCCCCAGAACATGCCGGAACAAAGATCATTTCGATCGGACCAATAGAAAAAAAGTTATGGCCAAAAAACCATTTTGTTCGTTTCGAAGAGAAATGGGTTCGAGGAAAAGTGCGTGTACGCAAAATCGAAATTTCGAATTTTCGAGCAATGGACTTTCGCAAAGGGTGTTTTGGATAGGATTTGTCCCCCAGAACATGCCGGAACAAAGATCAGTTCGATCGGACCAATAGAAAAAAAGTTATGGGCAAAAAACCATTTTGTTCGTTTTGAAGAGAAATGGGTTCGAGGAAAAGTGCGTGTACGCAAAATCGAAATTTCGAATTTTCGAGCAATGGACTTTCGCAAGGGGTGTTTTGGATAGGATTTGTCCCCCAGAACATGCCGGAACAAAGATCATTTCGATCGGACCAATAGAAAAAAATTTATGGCCAAAAAACCATTTTGTTCGTTTCGAAGAGAAATGGGTTCGAGGAAAAGTGCGTGTACGCAAAATCGAAATTTCGAATTTTCGAGCAATGGACTTTCGCAAGGGGTGTTTTGGATAGGATTTGTCCCCCAGAACATGCCGGAACAAAGATCATTTCGATCGGACCAATAGAAAAAAAGTTATGGCCAAAAAACCATTTTGTTCGTTTCGAAGAGAAATGGGTTCGAGGAAAAGTGCGTGTACGCAAAATCGAAATTTCGAATTTTCGAGCAATGGACTTTCGCAAGGGGTGTTTTGGATAGGATTTGTCCCCCAGAACATGCCGGAACAAAGATCAGTTCGATCGGACCAATAGAAAAAAAGTTATGGGCAAAAAACCATTTTGTTCGTTTCGAAGAGAAATGGGTTCGAGGAAAAGTGCGTGTACGCAAAATCGAAATTTCGAATTTTCGAGCAATGGACTTTCGCAAGGGGTGTTTTGGATAGGATTTGTCCCCCAGAACATGCCGGAACAAAGATCATTTCGATCGGACCAATAGAAAAAAAGTTATGGCCAAAAAACCATTTTGTTCGTTTTGAAGAGAAATGGGTTCGAGGAAAAGTGCGTGTACGCAAAATCGAAATTTCGAATTTTCGAGCAATGGACTTTCGCAAGGGGTGTTTTGGATAGGATTTGTCCCCCAGAACATGCCGGAACAAAGATCATTTCGATCGGACCAATAGAAAAAAAGTTATGGCCAAAAAACCATTTTGTTCGTTTTGAAGAGAAATGGGTTCGAGGAAAAGTGCGTGTACGCAAAATCGAAATTTCGAATTTTCGAGCAATGGACTTTCGCAAAGGGTGTTTTGGATAGGATTTGTCCCCCAGAACATGCCGGAACAAAGATCAGTTCGATCGGACCAATAGAAAAAAAGTTATGGGCAAAAAACCATTTTGTTCGTTTTGAAGAGAAATGGGTTCGAGGAAAAGTGCGTGTACGCAAAATCGAAATTTCGAATTTTCGAGCAATGGACTTTCGCAAGGGGTGTTTTGGATAGGATTTGTCCCCCAGAACATGCCGGAACAAAGATCATTTCGATCGGACCAATAGAAAAAAAGTTATGGCCAAAAAACCATTTTGTTCGTTTCGAAGAGAAATGGGTTCGAGGAAAAGTGCGTGTACGCAAAATCGAAATTTCGAATTTTCGAGCAATGGACTTTCGCAAGGGGTGTTTTGGATAGGATTTGTCCCCCAGAACATGCCGGAACAAAGATCATTTCGATCGGACCAATAGAAAAAAAGTTATGGCCAAAAAACCATTTTGTTCGTTTCGAAGAGAAATGGGTTCGAGGAAAAGTGCGTGTACGCAAAATCGAAATTTCGAATTTTCGAGCAATGGACTTTCGCAAGGGGTGTTTTGGATAGGATTTGTCCCCCAGAACATGCCGGAACAAAGATCAGTTCGATCGGACCAATAGAAAAAAAGTTATGGGCAAAAAACCATTTTGTTCGTTTCGAAGAGAAATGGGTTCGAGGAAAAGTGCGTGTACGCAAAATCGAAATTTCGAATTTTCGAGCAATGGACTTTCGCAAGGGGTGTTTTGGATAGGATTTGTCCCCCAGAACATGCCGGAACAAAGATCATTTCGATCGGACCAATAGAAAAAAAGTTATGGCCAAAAAACCATTTTGTTCGTTTTGAAGAGAAATGGGTTCGAGGAAAAGTGCGTGTACGCAAAATCGAAATTTCGAATTTTCGAGCAATGGACTTTCGCAAGGGGTGTTTTGGATAGGATTTGTCCCCCAGAACATGCCGGAACAAAGATCAGTTCGATCGGACCAATAGAAAAAAAGTTATGGGCAAAAAACCATTTTGTTCGTTTTGAAGAGAAATGGGTTCGAGGAAAAGTGCGTGTACGCAAAATCGAAATTTCGAATTTTCGAGCAATGGACTTTCGCAAGGGGTGTTTTGGATAGGATTTGTCCCCCAGAACATGCCGGAACAAAGATCATTTCGATCGGACCAATAGAAAAAAAGTTATGGCCAAAAAACCATTTTGTTCGTTTCGAAGAGAAATGGGTTCGAGGAAAAGTGCGTGTACGCAAAATCGAAATTTCGAATTTTCGAGCAATGGACTTTCGCAAAGGGTGTTTTGGATAGGATTTGTCCCCCAGAACATGCCGGAACAAAGATCAGTTCGATCGGACCAATAGAAAAAAAGTTATGGGCAAAAAACCATTTTGTTCGTTTTGAAGAGAAATGGGTTCGAGGAAAAGTGCGTGTACGCAAAATCGAAATTTCGAATTTTCGAGCAATGGACTTTCGCAAGGGGTGTTTTGGATAGGATTTGTCCCCCAGAACATGCCGGAACAAAGATCATTTCGATCGGACCAATAGAAAAAAAGTTATGGCCAAAAAACCATTTTGTTCGTTTCGAAGAGAAATGGGTTCGAGGAAAAGTGCGTGTACGCAAAATCGAAATTTCGAATTTTCGAGCAATGGACTTTCGCAAGGGGTGTTTTGGATAGGATTTGTCCCCCAGAACATGCCGGAACAAAGATCATTTCGATCGGACCAATAGAAAAAAAGTTATGGCCAAAAAACCATTTTGTTCGTTTCGAAGAGAAATGGGTTCGAGGAAAAGTGCGTGTACGCAAAATCGAAATTTCGAATTTTCGAGCAATGGACTTTCGCAAGGGGTGTTTTGGATAGGATTTGTCCCCCAGAACATGCCGGAACAAAGATCAGTTCGATCGGACCAATAGAAAAAAAGTTATGGGCAAAAAACCATTTTGTTCGTTTCGAAGAGAAATGGGTTCGAGGAAAAGTGCGTGTACGCAAAATCGAAATTTCGAATTTTCGAGCAATGGACTTTCGCAAGGGGTGTTTTGGATAGGATTTGTCCCCCAGAACATGCCGGAACAAAGATCATTTCGATCGGACCAATAGAAAAAAAGTTATGGCCAAAAAACCATTTTGTTCGTTTTGAAGAGAAATGGGTTCGAGGAAAAGTGCGTGTACGCAAAATCGAAATTTCGAATTTTCGAGCAATGGACTTTCGCAAGGGGTGTTTTGGATAGGATTTGTCCCCCAGAACATGCCGGAACAAAGATCAGTTCGATCGGACCAATAGAAAAAAAGTTATGGGCAAAAAACCATTTTGTTCGTTTTGAAGAGAAATGGGTTCGAGGAAAAGTGCGTGTACGCAAAATCGAAATTTCGAATTTTCGAGCAATGGACTTTCGCAAGGGGTGTTTTGGATAGGATTTGTCCCCCAGAACATGCCGGAACAAAGATCATTTCGATCGGACCAATAGAAAAAAAGTTATGGCCAAAAAACCATTTTGTTCGTTTCGAAGAGAAATGGGTTCGAGGAAAAGTGCGTGTACGCAAAATCGAAATTTCGAATTTTCGAGCAATGGACTTTCGCAAGGGGTGTTTTGGATAGGATTTGTCCCCCAGAACATGCCGGAACAAAGATCAGTTCGATCGGACCAATAGAAAAAAAGTTATGGCCAAAAAACCATTTTGTTCGTTTTGAAGAGAAATGGGTTCGAGGAAAAGTGCGTGTACGCAAAATCGAAATTTCGAATTTTCGAGCAATGGACTTTCGCAAGGGGTGTTTTGGATAGGATTTGTCCCCCAGAACATGCCGGAACAAAGATCAGTTCGATCGGACCAATAGAAAAAAAGTTATGGCCAAAAAACCATTTTGTTCGTTTTGAAGAGAAATGGGTTCGAGGAAAAGTGCGTGTACGCAAAATCGAAATTTCGAATTTTCGAGCAATGGACTTTCGCAAGGGGTGTTTTGGATAGTATTTGTCCCCCAGAACATGCCGGAACAAAGATCAGTTCGATCGGACCAATAGAAAAAAAGTTATGGGCAAAAAACCATTTTGTTCGTTTCGAAGAGAAATGGGTTCGAGGAAAAGTGCGTGTACGCAAAATCGAAATTTCGAATTTTCGAGCAATGGACTTTCGCAAGGGGTGTTTTGGATAGGATTTGTCCCCCAGAACATGCCGGAACAAAGATCATTTCGATCGGACCAATAGAAAAAAAGTTATGGCCAAAAAACCATTTTGTTCGTTTTGAAGAGAAATGGGTTCGAGGAAAAGTGCGTGTACGCAAAATCGAAATTTCGAATTTTCGAGCAATGGACTTTCGCAAGGGGTGTTTTGGATAGGATTTGTCCCCCAGAACATGCCGGAACAAAGATCAGTTCGATCGGACCAATAGAAAAAAAGTTATGGGCAAAAAACCATTTTGTTCGTTTTGAAGAGAAATGGGTTCGAGGAAAAGTGCGTGTACGCAAAATCGAAATTTCGAATTTTCGAGCAATGGACTTTCGCAAGGGGTGTTTTGGATAGGATTTGTCCCCCAGAACATGCCGGAACAAAGATCATTTCGATCGGACCAATAGAAAAAAAGTTATGGCCAAAAAACCATTTTGTTCGTTTCGAAGAGAAATGGGTTCGAGGAAAAGTGCGTGTACGCAAAATCGAAATTTCGAATTTTCGAGCAATGGACTTTCGCAAGGGGTGTTTTGGATAGGATTTGTCCCCCAGAACATGCCGGAACAAAGATCAGTTCGATCGGACCAATAGAAAAAAAGTTATGGCCAAAAAACCATTTTGTTCGTTTTGAAGAGAAATGGGTTCGAGGAAAAGTGCGTGTACGCAAAATCGAAATTTCGAATTTTCGAGCAATGGACTTTCGCAAGGGGTGTTTTGGATAGGATTTGTCCCCCAGAACATGCCGGAACAAAGATCAGTTCGATCGGACCAATAGAAAAAAAGTTATGGGCAAAAAACCATTTTGTTCGTTTCGAAGAGAAATGGGTTCGAGGAAAAGTGCGTGTACGCAAAATCGAAATTTCGAATTTTCGAGCAATGGACTTTCGCAAGGGGTGTTTTGGATAGGATTTGTCCCCCAGAACATGCCGGAACAAAGATCATTTCGATCGGACCAATAGAAAAAAAGTTATGGCCAAAAAACCATTTTGTTCGTTTTGAAGAGAAATGGGTTCGAGGAAAAGTGCGTGTACGCAAAATCGAAATTTCGAATTTTCGAGCAATGGACTTTCGCAAGGGGTGTTTTGGATAGTATTTGTCCCCCAGAACATGCCGGAACAAAGATCAGTTCGATCGGACCAATAGAAAAAAAGTTATGGGCAAAAAACCATTTTGTTCGTTTCGAAGAGAAATGGGTTCGAGGAAAAGTGCGTGTACGCAAAATCGAAATTTCGAATTTTCGAGCAATGGACTTTCGCAAGGGGTGTTTTGGATAGGATTTGTCCCCCAGAACATGCCGGAACAAAGATCATTTCGATCGGACCAATAGAAAAAAAGTTATGGGCAAAAAACCATTTTGTTCGTTTCGAAGAGAAATGGGTTCGAGGAAAAGTGCGTGTACGCAAAATCGAAATTTCGAATTTTCGAGCAATGGACTTTCGCAAGGGGTGTTTTGGATAGTATTTGTCCCCCAGAACATGCCGGAACAAAGATCAGTTCGATCGGACCAATAGAAAAAAAGTTATGGCCAAAAAACCATTTTGTTCGTTTCGAAGAGAAATGGGTTCGAGGAAAAGTGCGTGTACGCAAAATCGAAATTTCGAATTTTCGAGCAATGGACTTTCGCAAGGGGTGTTTTGGATAGGATTTGTCCCCCAGAACATGCCGGAACAAAGATCATTTCGATCGGACCAATAGAAAAAAAGTTATGGCCAAAAAACCATTTTGTTCGTTTCGAAGAGAAATGGGTTCGAGGAAAAGTGCGTGTACGCAAAATCGAAATTTCGAATTTTCGAGCAATGGACTTTCGCAAGGGGTGTTTTGGATAGGATTTGTCCCCCAGAACATGCCGGAACAAAGATCATTTCGATCGGACCAATAGAAAAAAAGTTATGGCCAAAAAACCATTTTGTTCGTTTCGAAGAGAAATGGGTTCGAGGAAAAGTGCGTGTACGCAAAATCGAAATTTCGAATTTTCGAGCAATGGACTTTCGCAAGGGGTGTTTTGGATAGGATTTGTCCCCCAGAACATGCCGGAACAAAGATCATTTCGATCGGACCAATAGAAAAAAAGTTATGGCCAAAAAACCATTTTGTTCGTTTCGAAGAGAAATGGGTTCGAGGAAAAGTGCGTGTACGCAAAATCGAAATTTCGAATTTTCGAGCAATGGACTTTCGCAAGGGGTGTTTTGGATAGGATTTGTCCCCCAGAACATGCCGGAACAAAGATCATTTCGATCGGACCAATAGAAAAAAAGTTATGGCCAAAAAACCATTTTGTTCGTTTTGAAGAGAAATGGGTTCGAGGAAAAGTGCGTGTACGCAAAATCGAAATTTCGAATTTTCGAGCAATGGACTTTCGCAAGGGGTGTTTTGGATAGGATTTGTCCCCCAGAACATGCCGGAACAAAGATCAGTTCGATCGGACCAATAGAAAAAAAGTTATGGCCAAAAAACCATTTTGTTCGTTTCGAAGAGAAATGGGTTCGAGGAAAAGTGCGTGTACGCAAAATCGAAATTTCGAATTTTCGAGCAATGGACTTTCGCAAGGGGTGTTTTGGATAGGATTTGTCCCCCAGAACATGCCGGAACAAAGATCAGTTCGATCGGACCAATAGAAAAAAAGTTATGGGCAAAAAACCATTTTGTTCGTTTTGAAGAGAAATGGGTTCGAGGAAAAGTGCGTGTACGCAAAGTCGAAATTTCGAATTTTCGAGCAATGGACTTTCGCAAGGGGTGTTTTGGATAGGATTTGTCCCCCAGAACATGCCGGAACAAAGATCATTTCGATCGGACCAATAGAAAAAAAGTTATGGCCAAAAAACCATTTTGTTCGTTTCGAAGAGAAATGGGTTCGAGGAAAAGTGCGTGTACGCAAAATCGAAATTTCGAATTTTCGAGCAATGGACTTTCGCAAGGGGTGTTTTGGATAGGATTTGTCCCCCAGAACATGCCGGAACAAAGATCATTTCGATCGGACCAATAGAAAAAAAGTTATGGCCAAAAAACCATTTTGTTCGTTTCGAAGAGAAATGGGTTCGAGGAAAAGTGCGTGTACGCAAAATCGAAATTTCGAATTTTCGAGCAATGGACTTTCGCAAGGGGTGTTTTGGATAGGATTTGTCCCCCAGAACATGCCGGAACAAAGATCATTTCGATCGGACCAATAGAAAAAAAGTTATGGCCAAAAAACCATTTTGTTCGTTTTGAAGAGAAATGGGTTCGAGGAAAAGTGCGTGTACGCAAAATCGAAATTTCGAATTTTCGAGCAATGGACTTTCGCAAGGGGTGTTTTGGATAGGATTTGTCCCCCAGAACATGCCGGAACAAAGATCATTTCGATCGGACCAATAGAAAAAAAGTTATGGTCGAAAAACCATTTTGTTCGATTTGAAGAGACAAGGGTTCGAGGGTCGAAAAATTGCGGGTCTAAAAACCTTTAAAAGTCCGAAAAAATGTCTTTCGGCTTAGCTACGAACGAAACGACGTTCACTACAAACCTTTTCACACCCAACTCTATGAGATAAACGCATAAAAATCGATTTTCCTGACCCATCATTTTGACCAAAAAAAAAAATTTTTTCGGCAAAATAATTTTTTTTTTCATGAAAAAATCATTTTTTTTTCTACTACAAACGAAAACTCGGTTATCAGAGACATATACAAGGGTATCTCTATGTGAATCAACCCTTAGATCACCCATAGAGACCCATATCCATGTGAATGAGCCGTTTGGATCGATTTTCGTCAAAATTGGGGGTCTAAAAACCTTTAAAAGTCGGAAAAAATGTCTTTCGGCTTGGCTACGAACGAAACGACGTTCACTACAAACCTTTTCACACCCAACTCTATAAGATAAACGCATAAAAATCGATTTTCCCGACCCATCATTTTGAAAATCGAAATTTCGAATTTTCGAGCAATGGACTTTCGCAAGGGGTGTTTTGGATAGGATTTGTCCCCCAGAACATGCCGGAACAAAGATCATTTCGATCGGACCAATAGAAAAAAAGTTATGGCCAAAAAACCATTTTGTTCGTTTTGAAGAGAAATGGGTTCGAGGAAAAGTGCGTGTACGCAAAATCGAAATTTCGAATTTTCGAGCAATGGACTTTCGCAAGGGGTGTTTTGGATAGGATTTGTCCCCCAGAACATGCCGGAACAAAGATCAGTTCGATCGGACCAATAGAAAAAAAGTTATGGCCAAAAAACCATTTTGTTCGTTTTGAAGAGAAATGGGTTCGAGGAAAAGTGCGTGTACGCAAAATCGAAATTTCGAATTTTCGAGCAATGGACTTTCGCAAGGGGTGTTTTGGATAGGATTTGTCCCCCAGAACATGCCGGAACAAAGATCATTTCGATCGGACCAATAGAAAAAAAGTTATGGTCGAAAAACCATTTTGTTCGATTTGAAGAGACAAGGGTTCGAGGGTCGAAAAATTGCGGGTCTAAAAACCTTTAAAAGTCCGAAAAAATGTCTTTCGGCTTAGCTACGAACGAAACGACGTTCACTACAAACCTTTTCACACCCAACTCTATGAGATAAACGCATAAAAATCGATTTTCCTGACCCATCATTTTGACCAAAAAAAAAAATTTTTTCGGCAAAATAATTTTTTTTTTCATGAAAAAATCATTTTTTTTTCTACTACAAACGAAAACTCGGTTATCAGAGACATATACAAGGGTATCTCTATGTGAATCAACCCTTAGATCACCCATAGAGACCCATATCCATGTGAATGAGCCGTTTGGATCGATTTTCGTCAAAATTGGGGGTCTAAAAACCTTTAAAAGTCGGAAAAAATGTCTTTCGGCTTGGCTACGAACGAAACGACGTTCACTACAAACCTTTTCACACCCAACTCTATAAGATAAACGCATAAAAATCGATTTTCCCGACCCATCATTTTGAAAATCGAAATTTCGAATTTTCGAGCAATGGACTTTCGCAAGGGGTGTTTTGGATAGGATTTGTCCCCCAGAACATGCCGGAACAAAGATCATTTCGATCGGACCAATAGAAAAAAAGTTATGGCCAAAAAACCATTTTGTTCGTTTTGAAGAGAAATGGGTTCGAGGAAAAGTGCGTGTACGCAAAATCGAAATTTCGAATTTTCGAGCAATGGACTTTCGCAAGGGGTGTTTTGGATAGGATTTGTCCCCCAGAACATGCCGGAACAAAGATCAGTTCGATCGGACCAATAGAAAAAAAGTTATGGCCAAAAAACCATTTTGTTCGTTTTGAAGAGAAATGGGTTCGAGGAAAAGTGCGTGTACGCAAAATCGAAATTTCGAATTTTCGAGCAATGGACTTTCGCAAGGGGTGTTTTGGATAGGATTTGTCCCCCAGAACATGCCGGAACAAAGATCATTTCGATCGGACCAATAGAAAAAAAGTTATGGCCAAAAAACCATTTTGTTCGTTTCGAAGAGAAATGGGTTCGAGGAAAAGTGCGTGTACGCAAAATCGAAATTTCGAATTTTCGAGCAATGGACTTTCGCAAGGGGTGTTTTGGATAGGATTTGTCCCCCAGAACATGCCGGAACAAAGATCATTTCGATCGGACCAATAGAAAAAAAGTTATGGCCAAAAAACCATTTTGTTCGTTTCGAAGAGAAATGGGTTCGAGGAAAAGTGCGTGTACGCAAAATCGAAATTTCGAATTTTCGAGCAATGGACTTTCGCAAGGGGTGTTTTGGATAGGATTTGTCCCCCAGAACATGCCGGAACAAAGATCATTTCGATCGGACCAATAGAAAAAAAGTTATGGCCAAAAAACCATTTTGTTCGTTTCGAAGAGAAATGGGTTCGAGGAAAAGTGCGTGTACGCAAAATCGAAATTTCGAATTTTCGAGCAATGGACTTTCGCAAGGGGTGTTTTGGATAGGATTTGTCCCCCAGAACATGCCGGAACAAAGATCAGTTCGATCGGACCAATAGAAAAAAAGTTATGGCCAAAAAACCATTTTGTTCGTTTTGAAGAGAAATGGGTTCGAGGAAAAGTGCGTGTACGCAAAATCGAAATTTCGAATTTTCGAGCAATGGACTTTCGCAAGGGGTGTTTTGGATAGGATTTGTCCCCCAGAACATGCCGGAACAAAGATCAGTTCGATCGGACCAATAGAAAAAAAGTTATGGCCAAAAAACCATTTTGTTCGTTTTGAAGAGAAATGGGTTCGAGGAAAAGTGCGTGTACGCAAAATCGAAATTTCGAATTTTCGAGCAATGGACTTTCGCAAGGGGTGTTTTGGATAGGATTTGTCCCCCAGAACATGCCGGAACAAAGATCATTTCGATCGGACCAATAGAAAAAAAGTTATGGCCAAAAAACCATTTTGTTCGTTTCGAAGAGAAATGGGTTCGAGGAAAAGTGCGTGTACGCAAAATCGAAATTTCGAATTTTCGAGCAATGGACTTTCGCAAGGGGTGTTTTGGATAGGATTTGTCCCCCAGAACATGCCGGAACAAAGATCATTTCGATCGGACCAATAGAAAAAAAGTTATGGCCAAAAAACCATTTTGTTCGTTTCGAAGAGAAATGGGTTCGAGGAAAAGTGCGTGTACGCAAAATCGAAATTTCGAATTTTCGAGCAATGGACTTTCGCAAGGGGTGTTTTGGATAGGATTTGTCCCCCAGAACATGCCGGAACAAAGATCATTTCGATCGGACCAATAGAAAAAAAGTTATGGCCAAAAAACCATTTTGTTCGTTTCGAAGAGAAATGGGTTCGAGGAAAAGTGCGTGTACGCAAAATCGAAATTTCGAATTTTCGAGCAATGGACTTTCGCAAGGGGTGTTTTGGATAGGATTTGTCCCCCAGAACATGCCGGAACAAAGATCAGTTCGATCGGACCAATAGAAAAAAAGTTATGGGCAAAAAACCATTTTGTTCGTTTTGAAGAGAAATGGGTTCGAGGAAAAGTGCGTGTACGCAAAATCGAAATTTCGAATTTTCGAGCAATGGACTTTCGCAAGGGGTGTTTTGGATAGGATTTGTCCCCCAGAACATGCCGGAACAAAGATCATTTCGATCGGACCAATAGAAAAAAAGTTATGGCCAAAAAACCATTTTGTTCGTTTCGAAGAGAAATGGGTTCGAGGAAAAGTGCGTGTACGCAAAATCGAAATTTCGAATTTTCGAGCAATGGACTTTCGCAAGGGGTGTTTTGGATAGGATTTGTCCCCCAGAACATGCCGGAACAAAGATCAGTTCGATCGGACCAATAGAAAAAAAGTTATGGGCAAAAAACCATTTTGTTCGTTTTGAAGAGAAATGGGTTCGAGGAAAAGTGCGTGTACGCAAAATCGAAATTTCGAATTTTCGAGCAATGGACTTTCGCAAGGGGTGTTTTGGATAGGATTTGTCCCCCAGAACATGCCGGAACAAAGATCATTTCGATCGGACCAATAGAAAAAAAGTTATGGCCAAAAAACCATTTTGTTCGTTTCGAAGAGAAATGGGTTCGAGGAAAAGTGCGTGTACGCAAAATCGAAATTTCGAATTTTCGAGCAATGGACTTTCGCAAGGGGTGTTTTGGATAGGATTTGTCCCCCAGAACATGCCGGAACAAAGATCAGTTCGATCGGACCAATAGAAAAAAAGTTATGGGCAAAAAACCATTTTGTTCGTTTTGAAGAGAAATGGGTTCGAGGAAAAGTGCGTGTACGCAAAATCGAAATTTCGAATTTTCGAGCAATGGACTTTCGCAAGGGGTGTTTTGGATAGGATTTGTCCCCCAGAACATGCCGGAACAAAGATCAGTTCGATCGGACCAATAGAAAAAAAGTTATGGGCAAAAAACCATTTTGTTCGTTTTGAAGAGAAATGGGTTCGAGGAAAAGTGCGTGTACGCAAAATCGAAATTTCGAATTTTCGAGCAATGGACTTTCGCAAGGGGTGTTTTGGATAGGATTTGTCCCCCAGAACATGCCGGAACAAAGATCATTTCGATCGGACCAATAGAAAAAAAGTTATGGCCAAAAAACCATTTTGTTCGTTTCGAAGAGAAATGGGTTCGAGGAAAAGTGCGTGTACGCAAAATCGAAATTTCGAATTTTCGAGCAATGGACTTTCGCAAGGGGTGTTTTGGATAGGATTTGTCCCCCAGAACATGCCGGAACAAAGATCAGTTCGATCGGACCAATAGAAAAAAAGTTATGGGCAAAAAACCATTTTGTTCGTTTTGAAGAGAAATGGGTTCGAGGAAAAGTGCGTGTACGCAAAATCGAAATTTCGAATTTTCGAGCAATGGACTTTCGCAAGGGGTGTTTTGGATAGGATTTGTCCCCCAGAACATGCCGGAACAAAGATCAGTTCGATCGGACCAATAGAAAAAAAGTTATGGGCAAAAAACCATTTTGTTCGTTTTGAAGAGAAATGGGTTCGAGGAAAAGTGCGTGTACGCAAAATCGAAATTTCGAATTTTCGAGCAATGGACTTTCGCAAGGGGTGTTTTGGATAGGATTTGTCCCCCAGAACATGCCGGAACAAAGATCATTTCGATCGGACCAATAGAAAAAAAGTTATGGCCAAAAAACCATTTTGTTCGTTTCGAAGAGAAATGGGTTCGAGGAAAAGTGCGTGTACGCAAAATCGAAATTTCGAATTTTCGAGCAATGGACTTTCGCAAGGGGTGTTTTGGATAGGATTTGTCCCCCAGAACATGCCGGAACAAAGATCAGTTCGATCGGACCAATAGAAAAAAAGTTATGGGCAAAAAACCATTTTGTTCGTTTTGAAGAGAAATGGGTTCGAGGAAAAGTGCGTGTACGCAAAATCGAAATTTCGAATTTTCGAGCAATGGACTTTCGCAAGGGGTGTTTTGGATAGGATTTGTCCCCCAGAACATGCCGGAACAAAGATCAGTTCGATCGGACCAATAGAAAAAAAGTTATGGGCAAAAAACCATTTTGTTCGTTTTGAAGAGAAATGGGTTCGAGGAAAAGTGCGTGTACGCAAAATCGAAATTTCGAATTTTCGAGCAATGGACTTTCGCAAGGGGTGTTTTGGATAGGATTTGTCCCCCAGAACATGCCGGAACAAAGATCATTTCGATCGGACCAATAGAAAAAAAGTTATGGCCAAAAAACCATTTTGTTCGTTTCGAAGAGAAATGGGTTCGAGGAAAAGTGCGTGTACGCAAAATCGAAATTTCGAATTTTCGAGCAATGGACTTTCGCAAGGGGTGTTTTGGATAGGATTTGTCCCCCAGAACATGCCGGAACAAAGATCATTTCGATCGGACCAATAGAAAAAAAGTTATGGCCAAAAAACCATTTTGTTCGTTTCGAAGAGAAATGGGTTCGAGGAAAAGTGCGTGTACGCAAAATCGAAATTTCGAATTTTCGAGCAATGGACTTTCGCAAGGGGTGTTTTGGATAGGATTTGTCCCCCAGAACATGCCGGAACAAAGATCAGTTCGATCGGACCAATAGAAAAAAAGTTATGGGCAAAAAACCATTTTGTTCGTTTTGAAGAGAAATGGGTTCGAGGAAAAGTGCGTGTACGCAAAATCGAAATTTCGAATTTTCGAGCAATGGACTTTCGCAAGGGGTGTTTTGGATAGGATTTGTCCCCCAGAACATGCCGGAACAAAGATCAGTTCGATCGGACCAATAGAAAAAAAGTTATGGGCAAAAAACCATTTTGTTCGTTTTGAAGAGAAATGGGTTCGAGGAAAAGTGCGTGTACGCAAAATCGAAATTTCGAATTTTCGAGCAATGGACTTTCGCAAGGGGTGTTTTGGATAGGATTTGTCCCCCAGAACATGCCGGAACAAAGATCAGTTCGATCGGACCAATAGAAAAAAAGTTATGGGCAAAAAACCATTTTGTTCGTTTTGAAGAGAAATGGGTTCGAGGAAAAGTGCGTGTACGCAAAATCGAAATTTCGAATTTTCGAGCAATGGACTTTCGCAAGGGGTGTTTTGGATAGGATTTGTCCCCCAGAACATGCCGGAACAAAGATCATTTCGATCGGACCAATAGAAAAAAAGTTATGGCCAAAAAACCATTTTGTTCGTTTCGAAGAGAAATGGGTTCGAGGAAAAGTGCGTGTACGCAAAATCGAAATTTCGAATTTTCGAGCAATGGACTTTCGCAAGGGGTGTTTTGGATAGGATTTGTCCCCCAGAACATGCCGGAACAAAGATCAGTTCGATCGGACCAATAGAAAAAAAGTTATGGGCAAAAAACCATTTTGTTCGTTTTGAAGAGAAATGGGTTCGAGGAAAAGTGCGTGTACGCAAAATCGAAATTTCGAATTTTCGAGCAATGGACTTTCGCAAGGGGTGTTTTGGATAGGATTTGTCCCCCAGAACATGCCGGAACAAAGATCAGTTCGATCGGACCAATAGAAAAAAAGTTATGGGCAAAAAACCATTTTGTTCGTTTTGAAGAGAAATGGGTTCGAGGAAAAGTGCGTGTACGCAAAATCGAAATTTCGAATTTTCGAGCAATGGACTTTCGCAAGGGGTGTTTTGGATAGGATTTGTCCCCCAGAACATGCCGGAACAAAGATCATTTCGATCGGACCAATAGAAAAAAAGTTATGGCCAAAAAACCATTTTGTTCGTTTCGAAGAGAAATGGGTTCGAGGAAAAGTGCGTGTACGCAAAATCGAAATTTCGAATTTTCGAGCAATGGACTTTCGCAAGGGGTGTTTTGGATAGGATTTGTCCCCCAGAACATGCCGGAACAAAGATCATTTCGATCGGACCAATAGAAAAAAAGTTATGGCCAAAAAACCATTTTGTTCGTTTCGAAGAGAAATGGGTTCGAGGAAAAGTGCGTGTACGCAAAATCGAAATTTCGAATTTTCGAGCAATGGACTTTCGCAAGGGGTGTTTTGGATAGGATTTGTCCCCCAGAACATGCCGGAACAAAGATCAGTTCGATCGGACCAATAGAAAAAAAGTTATGGCCAAAAAACCATTTTGTTCGTTTCGAAGAGAAATGGGTTCGAGGAAAAGTGCGTGTACGCAAAATCGAAATTTCGAATTTTCGAGCAATGGACTTTCGCAAGGGGTGTTTTGGATAGGATTTGTCCCCCAGAACATGCCGGAACAAAGATCAGTTCGATCGGACCAATAGAAAAAAAGTTATGGGCAAAAAACCATTTTGTTCGTTTTGAAGAGAAATGGGTTCGAGGAAAAGTGCGTGTACGCAAAATCGAAATTTCGAATTTTCGAGCAATGGACTTTCGCAAGGGGTGTTTTGGATAGGATTTGTCCCCCAGAACATGCCGGAACAAAGATCAGTTCGATCGGACCAATAGAAAAAAAGTTATGGGCAAAAAACCATTTTGTTCGTTTTGAAGAGAAATGGGTTCGAGGAAAAGTGCGTGTACGCAAAATCGAAATTTCGAATTTTCGAGCAATGGACTTTCGCAAGGGGTGTTTTGGATAGGATTTGTCCCCCAGAACATGCCGGAACAAAGATCATTTCGATCGGACCAATAGAAAAAAAGTTATGGCCAAAAAACCATTTTGTTCGTTTCGAAGAGAAATGGGTTCGAGGAAAAGTGCGTGTACGCAAAATCGAAATTTCGAATTTTCGAGCAATGGACTTTCGCAAGGGGTGTTTTGGATAGGATTTGTCCCCCAGAACATGCCGGAACAAAGATCATTTCGATCGGACCAATAGAAAAAAAGTTATGGCCAAAAAACCATTTTGTTCGTTTTGAAGAGAAATGGGTTCGAGGAAAAGTGCGTGTACGCAAAATCGAAATTTCGAATTTTCGAGCAATGGACTTTCGCAAGGGGTGTTTTGGATAGGATTTGTCCCCCAGAACATGCCGGAACAAAGATCAGTTCGATCGGACCAATAGAAAAAAAGTTATGGCCAAAAAACCATTTTGTTCGTTTCGAAGAGAAATGGGTTCGAGGAAAAGTGCGTGTACGCAAAATCGAAATTTCGAATTTTCGAGCAATGGACTTTCGCAAGGGGTGTTTTGGATAGGATTTGTCCCCCAGAACATGCCGGAACAAAGATCAGTTCGATCGGACCAATAGAAAAAAAGTTATGGCCAAAAAACCATTTTGTTCGTTTTGAAGAGAAATGGGTTCGAGGAAAAGTGCGTGTACGCAAAATCGAAATTTCGAATTTTCGAGCAATGGACTTTCGCAAGGGGTGTTTTGGATAGGATTTGTCCCCCAGAACATGCCGGAACAAAGATCATTTCGATCGGACCAATAGAAAAAAAGTTATGGCCAAAAAACCATTTTGTTCGTTTCGAAGAGAAATGGGTTCGAGGAAAAGTGCGTGTACGCAAAATCGAAATTTCGAATTTTCGAGCAATGGACTTTCGCAAGGGGTGTTTTGGATAGGATTTGTCCCCCAGAACATGCCGGAACAAAGATCAGTTCGATCGGACCAATAGAAAAAAAGTTATGGGCAAAAAACCATTTTGTTCGTTTTGAAGAGAAATGGGTTCGAGGAAAAGTGCGTGTACGCAAAATCGAAATTTCGAATTTTCGAGCAATGGACTTTCGCAAGGGGTGTTTTGGATAGGATTTGTCCCCCAGAACATGCCGGAACAAAGATCAGTTCGATCGGACCAATAGAAAAAAAGTTATGGGCAAAAAACCATTTTGTTCGTTTTGAAGAGAAATGGGTTCGAGGAAAAGTGCGTGTACGCAAAATCGAAATTTCGAATTTTCGAGCAATGGACTTTCGCAAGGGGTGTTTTGGATAGGATTTGTCCCCCAGAACATGCCGGAACAAAGATCATTTCGATCGGACCAATAGAAAAAAAGTTATGGCCAAAAAACCATTTTGTTCGTTTCGAAGAGAAATGGGTTCGAGGAAAAGTGCGTGTACGCAAAATCGAAATTTCGAATTTTCGAGCAATGGACTTTCGCAAGGGGTGTTTTGGATAGGATTTGTCCCCCAGAACATGCCGGAACAAAGATCATTTCGATCGGACCAATAGAAAAAAAGTTATGGCCAAAAAACCATTTTGTTCGTTTCGAAGAGAAATGGGTTCGAGGAAAAGTGCGTGTACGCAAAATCGAAATTTCGAATTTTCGAGCAATGGACTTTCGCAAGGGGTGTTTTGGATAGGATTTGTCCCCCAGAACATGCCGGAACAAAGATCAGTTCGATCGGACCAATAGAAAAAAAGTTATGGCCAAAAAACCATTTTGTTCGTTTCGAAGAGAAATGGGTTCGAGGAAAAGTGCGTGTACGCAAAATCGAAATTTCGAATTTTCGAGCAATGGACTTTCGCAAGGGGTGTTTTGGATAGGATTTGTCCCCCAGAACATGCCGGAACAAAGATCAGTTCGATCGGACCAATAGAAAAAAAGTTATGGGCAAAAAACCATTTTGTTCGTTTTGAAGAGAAATGGGTTCGAGGAAAAGTGCGTGTACGCAAAATCGAAATTTCGAATTTTCGAGCAATGGACTTTCGCAAGGGGTGTTTTGGATAGGATTTGTCCCCCAGAACATGCCGGAACAAAGATCAGTTCGATCGGACCAATAGAAAAAAAGTTATGGGCAAAAAACCATTTTGTTCGTTTTGAAGAGAAATGGGTTCGAGGAAAAGTGCGTGTACGCAAAATCGAAATTTCGAATTTTCGAGCAATGGACTTTCGCAAGGGGTGTTTTGGATAGGATTTGTCCCCCAGAACATGCCGGAACAAAGATCATTTCGATCGGACCAATAGAAAAAAAGTTATGGCCAAAAAACCATTTTGTTCGTTTCGAAGAGAAATGGGTTCGAGGAAAAGTGCGTGTACGCAAAATCGAAATTTCGAATTTTCGAGCAATGGACTTTCGCAAGGGGTGTTTTGGATAGGATTTGTCCCCCAGAACATGCCGGAACAAAGATCATTTCGATCGGACCAATAGAAAAAAAGTTATGGCCAAAAAACCATTTTGTTCGTTTTGAAGAGAAATGGGTTCGAGGAAAAGTGCGTGTACGCAAAATCGAAATTTCGAATTTTCGAGCAATGGACTTTCGCAAGGGGTGTTTTGGATAGGATTTGTCCCCCAGAACATGCCGGAACAAAGATCAGTTCGATCGGACCAATAGAAAAAAAGTTATGGCCAAAAAACCATTTTGTTCGTTTCGAAGAGAAATGGGTTCGAGGAAAAGTGCGTGTACGCAAAATCGAAATTTCGAATTTTCGAGCAATGGACTTTCGCAAGGGGTGTTTTGGATAGGATTTGTCCCCCAGAACATGCCGGAACAAAGATCAGTTCGATCGGACCAATAGAAAAAAAGTTATGGCCAAAAAACCATTTTGTTCGTTTTGAAGAGAAATGGGTTCGAGGAAAAGTGCGTGTACGCAAAATCGAAATTTCGAATTTTCGAGCAATGGACTTTCGCAAGGGGTGTTTTGGATAGGATTTGTCCCCCAGAACATGCCGGAACAAAGATCATTTCGATCGGACCAATAGAAAAAAAGTTATGGCCAAAAAACCATTTTGTTCGTTTCGAAGAGAAATGGGTTCGA
The DNA here is from genome assembly GCA_963662125.1 of Diplazon laetatorius. Classification (NCBI taxonomy): domain Eukaryota; kingdom Metazoa; phylum Arthropoda; class Insecta; order Hymenoptera; family Ichneumonidae; genus Diplazon; species Diplazon laetatorius. Next base: position 19,749,271 of record OY759155.1, on the reverse strand, counting down.
GGAAAAGTGCGTGTACGCAAAATCGAAATTTCGAATTTTCGAGCAATGGACCTTTGTAAGGGGTGTTTTGGATAGGATTTGTCCCCTTTGAAGTTGCGCTGGTGGTCATTTTGACCCCTCAGTGACCTCGAAGGGTTAAAAACAATCGTAAAAAAGAAAAATTTTGTATTACCTCAAAAAAACGGCTCGAATCCACAAAATGAATTTTCCATGTAGACGAGAACGGACCGGCCGAGGTTTCAGGAAACTGTCGTAATGAAATCAGCGGCAACTGGTCCTCCGAGCGTGGTACTCGTGCGTGTGCCCTGTCTTCCGTGGAGTCCGGAGAGAGAGCGACAGAGAGAGAGAGAGAGAGAGAGAGAGAGCGCCCCGGCTCGCGACAACATCGGAGTGCTCCTGCTTGTCGCCGGATCTCGTGCCATGGGAAGTTGTATTCCCGGGTCACCGACGGCGACACGTGAAGTTTGCGGAGATACGACGCTCCCCCCTCCCCTCCTCGCCCCGCGCTGCGCGAGTTCAAGAGCGCGAGAGCATACGGTGTGTGACCGCGGTTAAGCTCTGGGCATGTATTCCGTCGGTTTATTGTGTTGGTAGACATGGTTCACCGCTGCCGAGCTTCCGTGCCCCGCCTCGGGCCCCGGCAAAAGCTTCCTCGCTATATATTTATATATATATATGTGTATGGGACATTCCACGATGAATCACACGATCAAAACTTTGACCCCTGCTGATTTGGTTCGAAATTTTTTTTTTAAATTTATTTAGATCATGTTTTTTTTTTCAATTCAAATCATACTCGACAGCAAGAACATTCAGGATTCTTTTCAGAATTTTTTTATCTCCATACAGCCCTCAAGATTAATTCAAAACTACCCCCAAATGAGGAAATGTGTACTTTGACATGATTAAATATTATTTATATATGTATATATTTTTTGTTTGTAATTTTATTAGATGAAAAATGAAAAATGAAACTTACCAGGATTTCATAATGAAATCTTTATTTCAATTTTCATTCTTTCTTTTAATTAAAAAAATGAATTTTTTAAATCAATATTCAATAATAGTAATGGTAAATGATTTGGAAAAGTTAAAAGAAACAAAAAAAAAATTAAGTCGAAAAATTCATTATATTTTTAATTTTGAAAAAAACAATTCCACCCCAACATTTTGGCACACTTCATTATTTTAACGTCCAGGATTCACGAGCAAAAAAATCAAAAAATGTTAATTATGTCCAAGTATGATTTTCCTTATTTCGGGGTAGTTCACAATTTCTTTAAGGGTTGTAGGTGGATCCGAAAAAAATTACGGGTTGTTCCAGGGGTCGAATGAAATGTAAAAAAGAAAGAAATTACGAACCAAATCGGTAGAGATGAGGGTTTTGATCGTGCGATTTGACACGGAATGTCCCATACAAACATATAGTTTGCACGCTACATACGCACTCGGACCGCCCGCCCCGTTGCAACTTTGGTCCCTCGCACGGTCCGATAGTCTGTCGTGCGTGATAATTGCCGGGATTAGCTGACCCGTCGACGAACCCCGTACTGCACAAGTTACATACATATATATATATATATATATATATATATATATATATATATATATATATATCTGTATAAAGTCGTGAATGTCTGCGGGCAGGTCGTTGCGGTTAAAAATAATTACGCGTTGAATGAACTCCGAAATTTTGGAAAACGAATAGGTGTGGAACGGCCCAAAGAAATATATATAACATATATATATATATATATATATATATATATATATATATATATATATATATATATAACGAACGATGAGGATGGTCACCGACGATGATCAGTGAAGGCACATATACAGGGTGTCCCAATCTCATCACCGCGAAAAAAAAAATCCCAAGGGTACCCCGAGGTCATTTTGAGTAAAAAAAAATTGGGGGATGATTTCATCCTTTTCTGATTTTGGCTCTTTGTTTCCTTGAATTGACCCTTTCTTTGCCAAACCACGAACGATTCTAATAACTATCAACATACTTTTTTTTCCACAGATATGAATATTTAAAAAATTATTTTAAGAAAAATCAAATGATTTAAAATTCGAGAAAAATTGAATTCTTGGAAAAAAAAGAACCGAAAAATTATATCAAATATTTTGAGCGATTTTGGGACACCCTGTAGGTATATATATATGACTTTGAAACTATTCGGGCCCCTCGATTGCCCAGTCGGTCGAGATTCTTCGAAGTTTTTACGACATCGCCGAAATAACGTTCTCATTGGGATGCATCAGCTTCGCGAAGAAGAAGAAGAAGAGGAACTGTGGATACAGGTGCATGGTGCATCAGACGTCCGAGGGGAGGGGGGGGGGCTTCTCACCCTTCGAACCTCCATAAAATTACCAGGCAATTCGCGAAAGCGATGATACCAAATTTAATAAGATAATTTCGTAAAAACGAATTAAAAAATTGTAAGAAAAAAAACCTTCATAATATGTGAAATAATTATTTCAAACTTTTGGAGATAACAAAAAAAAATAGCTGATAACCGAAACCGTGCAAATTGATGTTACATATTTTACATATATATATAATTCTTATGTAGATATTTTATTTCACTCGAAATAATTTGTAATAAATTAATTTTACTTCGAAGTGTGATGAAAAATTAATTTCACCGATTGAAATAATAGTTTGCCGATGCAACAGGGAGCACGTGTTGGAGCGACGAGAGCGAACACACAGCTATATATATATATGTATATAGCTATTGTAATCATCGTGTCAGGTCGCGATGGCTGCCGGTATTACACAATCGCGCTTGCCGGTGGAACTCTCCCCCCCCCCCCACCCCCCCGAACTCCTTACACCGCCGCCATCATCTTCTCGACTCATAACCGCGCGACGAGGATATAAAATTAATAGCGATCTAGATTTCTAGATTGCGGAGAATGCGAGCAATTGCGAAGTCGTGGGAGTGTCTCCGGGCGACGTTCTATATAGCTCGGCATCGCGAACGGGTTCTTCGGCCATCAGCATCGCGCAAACGGAGATACGATATGTGAAATTTAATACGTTGAACGGATGAGCACGACGCGCATGCGCGAGTGAGAGAGAGATAAGATGAGAATGCCATTGCTGACCCGCGTCGGTTTCACGCTTCGCGTATTATTCTTTGGCATCAATTAAACATCCATTTTATGTAATTCCGCGCGTCATTTACGTATCCCCGAGTTTCATCGGGCGCGCATGCGCGCGCTCACGCACCGAGCTTCCAGGGTGGGTTCGGGGTGATGTGCGCCCGTCGATGCGCATAAACTTTCTTCACTCGCCCATATGGTGAGAGAACAACGCGTTACGATGCCAAACGAACGGGCAAAGTCTTTGTCGTTTCTTCGATTTAATCCCTCCCCCTAGTTGGGGGGATTTTTTTTTTTTTTTTTCACGAGTGGGATATCGGTTTCGAAATCGACTTCTCACGTGGTTCATGATGAGCCTTACACCCAATCGCGATAATGTTAATGTTTCAGGTTGATACTTATGCACGAGAAATAATGATTGTTGGGAAAAAAAATAAATAAATGCTAATAAAAAACTTACTGGGTACGCGCATGCGCGAGGGTTTGAATGTTTCCCGCCGAACCATGTGCCGGAAACTTTATCAAATTACCACAGGACGTTTCATTGTTTATACGGATTTATTTATTAATTTTATTCATCTTATTTGTTTTATTCATTCATTTTTTATTCATTTATTTATTTATTTATTTAGTGAATTATTTACTTATTTATTTATTCATTTATTAATTTTTAATCAATTTGAATTAAATTTAACTGATTCAATTTACTCATTTATTTATTTATTCCAATCATCGCGAGTTCTGAATTTCGTCCGTTATCAAAAAAAATCTTCGAATTTTTTCTCCATTTGCCAAAACCAAAATTAGAAAATGATCGTTCAACGAACGAGCGTAAATGCAACATCGGTCCTCATAATTAATTTTAATGCCCCAACGGTAAATTTGTATCTTCGAGAACCCACACACACACACACTTACACGCGTGCGCGTTCGTCAGATTTTCAAATAGCCATGCGCGAAGATTCAGCGCCCTACAGTGTATGAGCCCAAGAGCATCATTGAGAAGGATACACGGCGAAATTAAAAAAACAAAAAAACAAAAAAACAAAAAAATAAGAACCAACGATCGTCCAACAGTGCATACAATGGCAGAAATGACCGCCGGCCAAGGATGCATTTTATAGGTCCGATGGGTTTTATAGTCGACGGGGCCCGGGCTCTCTTACTCTCTCTCTCTTTCTCGCGCATGCGCGCGGTTGGACTCTCGCGAGTTCCAAAGAGATTCGCCTCCGCAACAAACCCCGCACCGGGATGAGGAATCCCGTGCAATTAAACGATTATTGCTTGCATATCTTCGAATCGATCCGCCACTAAAGTGTGTATCGGCGTTGTGGCAATAAAAACCGGCCCTAGTAGATAACTCGACGAACGACCGGAGACAGAGCAACGCAGCGACGGAGGTAAAACACAACTTTTTCCGCCGCTGGCACAACCCTGAAATTCCCCTCCTTCCCCCCCCCCCCCCAATCCGATTAAACGAGAGCGTCCGAAAATGCTCACGTACACCAATCTATAACTATACTCATACACATATCCTTCCCCTGATATAAGAACCACCACAAACTACTACACGTACAATAATATTATTTTTTTTTATGTTTTTTATATTTCGATTTTTGTTAGTTGTCGTGCAATCCACTCGTACATGCCTGCGACGCTTGGTATTGCACGTTTGATTTTATGATTTTATAGCTCACCCATTTTATGAAGCTGTCGATTAGATTCGCGAAATTCGCTTTAAGGATGTATGACACATAAAAAAAAAAAAATTAAGCATTGTCCTAATTTTATAAGTTAAGAAGATTTTGTCCAAATTTTATAAATGTTCACCGGTGAGCTTTGATAAGGAAAGTTACGAAAAAAGTAAGTTGTAAAAAAAAAAAAAAATACCGAAAATAATTCAAAACGATTAATCCACTTGTTCGAAAGTTACAGCTGTGTGAAATTTAACATGAATTATTATTATTATTATTATTATTATTATTATTATTATTATTATTATTATTATTATTATTATTATTATTATTATTATGAAATTCGTGGCAAATATGGACGATCAATTAATGGAAATAAAGTTTCCTTCAGAAAAATTTAAAGAAAAAAACAAACCAGTTTGTGAAGAACAGATTTAATATTCTCAAAAGAAAAAAAAGGAAAAAAGAAAAAAAAAGATCGATCGACCTTCGATATTCAATATTAGTCATTGAAAAAAATGTAAACAAAAAAGATGATACAAGATGCAAAAACATTTGTCTGACGATATCATAAGATTATAAATCTTTGGTAGCATTATCTGAAATTTTGTTTATCTAGAATCAAATTTTTCTAACAAATAAATTATAATCGAGATTTCACATATTGTCGTATTTTTGGTTGGGACTTGGTTTGTGTCATACATCCTTAACAGTTCATTTCGAACTCCGACAGACTGGGAGATGCATCGTCGATAAAACACGGGGTTTTGCTACGTCTGTGAGTCGTACATCGTTGGTGAAATTTTCGCGAAATCGCGTCGTGTCGTTTCGCGTTTTACGATGGCTCTCCCACCGAACTCCTGGTTGTTAAAAAAAATATTATATATATATATTCGATCGATTTTTTCCGTTGGCTCTCGGTCGATTATACTACCCCTCCCCCTCCCCCCCGCCCCGTTGCTCTGTCACATTCTCTGTCTCCGGTCGTCGGGACATTAACGGACGACCTCATCGATAAGACCCCGACGAGCCGGATCTCGTCCCTCTCGACGAACGACCGATTTACTCGGAATCACCTATATATATATATATCTATACATGTGTGTGCGTATATATATATATATGAGTTTCTGGTTAAAATAATAAACGAAGAATTTGTCGATAAAAACTACACGGTGATAATATCGTTGACATCGTACGACGATAGCAATGAAAAAAAAATAATTACATTTTTTTTCTCAGAATTATTTATAGTACGAATTAAATAAATATAGTTTGTAATATAATAATGGGATAATTATGACGATGATGATGAGTCGTTGTATTGTTTTTTTAAGGCTGCTCAGTAGTGTTATTACGATACAATTAATTTTAATTGTATCAAATGACAGAGTGATCTTATGGAGGTAAGAATGCATTAATTTTTACGTTCCCATGCAAACGCTGGATGAACAACGCTATATAGACGAAAAGTTCACATAAACAATGTTGTAGACAATTGAATTTCCTATAAAAAAGTCGGTGACGGAATGTATCTAACTTCGATAATTTACGCGTGGAGAAGCTCGAAAGTCAGGAAATAGTTTCAAGTTTTCTTGACTCTCGAGCTGTTGAAATGTTTTCAACATTTTCTGACTTTCGAGCTTTCTCACGCGTGAATTATGAAAATTAGATATGTGCCGTCGCTGACTTTACTATAGAAAATTCAATTTTCTACAATATTGGTTATGTGAAGTTTTGGTGTTTATAGCGTCGTTTATCCAGCGTTTAGACGGGAAGGAAAAAAAATCGATGCACCCTCACTCACTCTTATTTTTTATATTAAAAATAAATAATTATTATTCGATTTATTTTTCGTATTAAAAATAAATAATTGTTATTCTATTTATTTTTCGTATTAAAAATAAATAATTACTCACTCGTTACGCTGGCACGACGTTGACTCGATCTGTTCGACGCCATTTTGTTCTCACCCCTTCCGTCCATTTTGGTTAGCTGGTCGTCCGCGGTCGTTGCATGGCGTACGTGACCCCCGTTGTGGCTTCGACGAAAACAAAAGATGGCGGACCCGAAGACGCTTGCCGCACACACACGCGCACTCACAAACACTGCCACGAACACACACACGCGCGCACACGTAAAAACACTGCACAAACACACACACAGACGGACTTATAAACACAGCACGAACACACACACACGCACGCTTAAAAACACTGCACCAACACACACACACGCTCGCTTAAAAACACTGCACTAACACACACACGCGCACTTATAAATACAGCACGAACACACTAACGCGCACTTGTAAAAGCTAACACGAATACACACACGCGCACTTATAAACGCTTTTTTTTTCAAATTCACGTAAAAAAATTGTCTCACTCGTAACGGTTGAAACGACACAGTAATTTTTTTTTCTGTCTTTTCCGATCGCGAGTCACTCACAGGTTTGTCCATCTCGCACGGGTTGTCGACTCACATTCGTCCACATTACGTATTCACAATGACCTATCGATGAAAACCTAAGATGGCGGAAGTACCGCGGCGGCCGTTGACCGTTGACGCGGGGGGTTCGACCCCCCGATCGTCCGAAGTCGGCCATACTCGTCGCGGCTGCGCGCTCACCCACTCTCCCTCTCTCTCACTTTTCGCGTCTGTCTTTGTCACGCCGCCATTTTCATAACCGCACTTAGCAACACGAACACGGACACACACACATACACACACAAACACACGCGAGACGTAAAAACGATAACGCGACACACACACACACACACACACACACACACACACACACACACACACACACACGCGCGCACACACACACAACCGCGATTTTGTCGAACGATCAAACGCTCCTCTTCGAAAAAATATAAAATTTTTATGCGACCGCCGTTTTTTTTCTAAATTGGCGAAAAAAAATGTCTCACTCACTTGTAACGGTCGAGACAACGATGCTGCGTATTTTTTCGATCGCGGGTCACTCACTCGTTCGTCCATCTCGCACGGGTTGTCGACTCACATTCGTTCGCGATGATCTATCGATGCAAACAAGAGTTGGTGAAAAAACCGTTGCGTCCGTTAACCAATGACGCCGGGCAGGGGGGCGCGGATCGTCTCAAGTCGGCGATACTCGTCACCGGCGCGCGCACCCCCTCACTCGCCCTCTCGCTCTCACTCGCCAACTAGTCCATCGCTCCCTCTCACTCACTCTCGCGCACGGTTGCGCCGGCCGTCGCGAAGCGGCCGCGGAGGGATACACGGGGGGCACGCGAACGAAACCGCCGATGTAAATTTTTTTTTTTTGACAATGCCATTGCGATAATTCAATTAATTATTTTGACATCTCGTCGGATCTACAATGAAGAACTTTTTGTTCTCTTTTTTGTCGGTGAATAAAAAGTTTTAATAATTGACGGATTTTTGTTCATTAGTGTAAATAGTGTTCAGTTAATTTTTTCTTTTTGCAGAGGGGTCGGTCCGCGGATCGCGTCGTCTCAAGTCGGCCATACTTGTCGCGGCTGCGCGCTCACTCACTCTCCCTCTCTCTCACTTTTCGCGTCTGTCTTTGTCACGTCGCCATTTTCATAACCGCACTTATAAACACGAACACACACACACACACACACACGAGACGTCCAAACGAAAACGCGACTCACGCAAACACACACACACACATAACCGCGATTTCGTCGAACGATCAAACGCTCCTCTTCGAAAAAATATAAAATTTATATGCGACCGCCGTTTTTGTTTCAAATTGACGAAAAAGAATGTCTCACTCACTTGTAACGGTCGAGACGACGATGCTGCATATTTTTTCGATCGCGGGTCACTCAGTCGTTCGTCCATCTCGCCCGGGCTGTCGACTCACATTCGTTCGCACTGACTATCCGCGATGATCTATCGATGCAAACAAGAGCTGGTGAAAAAACCGTTACGTCCGTTACCAATGACGCGCGGGGGGCGGGGGATCTTCTCAAGTCGGCGATACTCGTCACCGACGCGCGCACCCCCTCACTCGCCCTCTCGCTCTCACTCGCCGACTAGTCCATCGCTCCCTCTCACTCACTCTCGCGCACGGTTACTCCGGGCGTCGCGAAGCGGCCGCGGAGGGATACACGGGGGCACGCGAACGAATCCGCCGATGTCAATTTTTTTTTTTTTGACAATGCCATCGCGATAATTCAATTAATTATTTTGACATCACGTCGGATCTACAATGAAGAAGTTTTTGTTCTCTTTTTTGTCGGTGAATAAAAAGATTTAATAATTGACGGATTTTTGTTCATTAGTGTAAATAGTGTTCAGTTGATTTTTTTTTTTTGCAGGGGAGTCGGTTCGCGGATCGCGTCGTCTCAAGTCGGCCATACTTGTCGCGGCTGCGCGCTCACTCACTCTCCCTCTCTCTCACTTTTCGCGTCTGTCCTTGTCACGTCGCCATTTTCATAACCGCACTTATAAAAACGAACACACACACACACACGAGAAGTCCGAATGAAAACGCGACACACACACACACACACACATAACCGCGATTTTGTCGAACGATCAACCGCTCGTCATCGATGGAATAGAAAAATTACATGCGATCACCACGGCTCTTATTTTCAAACTGACGAAGAAAAAATTGTCTCACTCACTTTCAACGGTCGAAACGATGGTGCTTTGTTTATTTTGGTTTTTTTTCGATCGCAGGTCACTTACTGGTTCGTCCATCGCGCCCGGGCTGTCGACTCACACTCGTTCGCACTGTGTATTGGCGATGATCCATCGATGCAAACAAGAGATGGTGAAAAAACCGTTGCGTCCGTTAACCGATGTCGCAGGGGGGTTCGGGCCGCGGATCGTCTCAAGCCGGCGACGCGCGCACCCCCTCACTCACCCTCTCGCTCCCACTTGCTCGACTAGTCCATCGCTCCCTCTCACTCACTCTCACACACGGCTGCTTCTGGCGTCGCGAAGCGGCCGCGGAGGGATACACGGGGGGCACGCGTATGAAGCCTTCAATATTCATTTTTTTTTACATTACCATCGCCATAATTCGACTGATTGATTTGAAAACTCGTCGGATCTACAGTAAAGAACTTATTTTTCTCTTGATTATCGATAAATAAAAAGTTTTAATAATAAACAGGAACGGGTTGTAATGGAACAATGAAAGTAGCGTTCGGTTGTTATTTTCTTCTCGCGGGGGGTTCGGCCCACCCATCGTCTTCGTTCGGACATAGTCTTCTTGGTTGCGCGCTCACCCATTCCCCCTCACCCCCCTCATCGTCGAGTGAGCGACGCCGGGAGCTACCGTGTGCCAAAGAGAGTGAGAGGGAACGATGGACTGGCCGGGCGAATAAGAGTGAGATGGAGCGAGAGGGTGAGCGCGCAGCTATTACGAGTATCGCCGACTTGCGACGATCCGCGGCCCGAACGCCCCCCCGTCATCGGTAAACGGACGCAACGGTTTTTTCACCATCGTTTGTTTGCATCGATAGATCATCGCGGATAGACAGTGCGAACGAATGCGAGTCGACAGCCCGGGCGAGATGGACGAACGACTGAGTGACCCGCGATCGAAAAAAAACACAGCATCATCGTCTTGACCGTTACAAGTGAGTGAGACATTTTTTTTCGTCAGTTTGGGAGAAAAAAACACGGCCGTCGCATCAAATTTTATATTCTGTCGAGGACGAACGGTTGATCGTTCGACAAAATCGCGGTTATGTGTGTGTGTGTGTGTGTGTCGCGTTTTCGTTTGGACTTCTCGTGTGTGTGTGTGTGTTCGTGGTTATAAGTGCGGTTATGAAAATGGCGACGTGACAAGGACAGACGCGAAAAGTGAGTGAGAGGGAGAGTGAGTGAGCGCGCAGCCGCGACAAGTATGGCCGACTCCCCTGCAAAAAGAAGAAATCAACTGAACACTATTTACACTAATAAACAAAAATCCGTCAAATATTAAAACTTTTTATTTACCGACAAGAAAGAGAACAAAAAATTCTTCATTGTAGATCCGACGTGATGTCAAAATAATTGATTGAATTATCGCGATGGCATTGTCAAAAGAAAAATTGACATCGGCGGTTTCGTTCGCGTGCCCCCCGTGTATTCCTCCGCGGCCGCTTCGCGACGCCGGGAGCAACCGTGCGCGAGAGTGAGTGAGAGGGAGCGATGGACTGGTCAGGCGAGTGAGAGTGAGAGAGCGAGTGAGGGGGTGCGCGCGTCGCGGTGACGAGTATCGCCGACTTGAGAAGATCCCCCGCCCCCCGCGCGTCATTGGTAAACGGACGTAACGGTTTTTTCACCATCTGTTGTTTGCATCGATAGATCATCGCGGATAGTCAGTGCGAACGAATGTGAGTCGACAGCCCGGGCGAGATGGACGAACGAGTGAGTGACCCGCGATCAAACAAATACGCAGCATCGTCGTCTCGACCGTTACAAGTGAGTGAGACATTCTTTTTCATCAATTTGAAAAAAAAACAGCGATTGCATAAAATTTTATGTTTTTTCGAATACGAGCGTTTGATCGTTCGACAGAATAGCGGTTATGTGTGTGTGCGTGTGTGTCGCGTTATCGTTTTTACGTCTCGCGTGTGTGTGTGTATGTGTGTGTGTGTCCGTGTTCGTGTTGCTAAGTGCGGTTATGAAAATGGCGGCGTGACAAAGACAGACGCGAAAAGTGAGTGAGAGGGAGAGTGGGTGAGCGCGCAGCCGCGACGAATATGGCCGACTTCGGACGATCGGGGGGGCCGAACCCCCCGCGTCATCGGTCAACGGACGCCGCGGTACTTCCACCATCTTTGGTTTTCATCGATAGGTCATTGTGAATACGTAATGCGCACGAGTGTGAGTCGATAGAAAAACAAAAAAAAAACGCAGTGTTGTTTCGACCGTTAAAAGTGAGTGAGACTATTTTTTTCAGAAATAAAAAAATAACAATAATAATAATTGTCGATCGAATGAAATTTTACATCACGTCGAAGACGAGCGGTAGACCGTTCGACAAAATTTGTGGTCGTGTTATCTTTTACAAGTGCGCGCGTGTGTGTGTGTGTTCGTTTAGTGTTTTTCAGTGCGCGTGTGTATGTGTTGGTGCAGTGTTTTTAAGCGTGCGTGTGTGTGTTCGTGCTGTGTTTATAAGTCTGTCTGTGTGTGTGTTTGTGCAGTGTTTTTGCGTGTGCGCGTGTGTGTGTTTGTGCAGTGTTTTTACGTGTGCGCGTGTGTGTGTTTTCGTGGCAGTGTTTGTGAGTGCGCGTGTGTGTGCGGCAAGCGTCTTCGGGTCCGTCATCTTTTGTCTTCGTCGAAGCCACAACGGGGGTCACGTACGCCATGCAACGACCGCGGACGACCAGCTAACCAAAATGGACGGAAGGGGTGAGGACAACATGGCGTCGAAGAAATCGAGTCAACGTCGTGCCAGCGTAACGAGTGAGTAATTATTTATTTTCAATACGAAAAATAAATCGAATAATAATTATTTATTTTTAATACGAAAAATAAATCGAATAATAATTGTTTATTTTTAATACGAAAAATAAATCGAATAATAATTATTTATTTTCAATACGAAAAATAAATCGAATAATAATTATTTATTATTGATACGAAAAATAAATTGTCGATGCATATACACATACACAAGGAAAAGAGTGGGAGAGAGAGAGACACAGACATATAGACACAACGTCGCAAGCTCTTCGACGACTCGTAAGTCCCGATCGTTGCCGTCGTGGTCGTCGTCTGATCGTCGACCTCGTCGGGGGTTCAGTCGACGGGGGCGATCGGCATGGCGCGAAGGGGAAGTGGACCGGCTGGGGGGAGGGAGGGGGGCTCCGAAGCTCATTGCTACATTACTAACTTCCGCTCGCGTCTGCGCCTCGCTTCGCGCGCCGTCGGTCCACGCGTTGCATTCGCGTTTCGTTTGTATGATCCACGTCACATATACATCCTATACAACTGGGATTGCCGTACGTGGCGATAATACCCCTTCCCCTCTCTGTACACGCGTTAACCACGCGCTCTCGCGTGTAATGCCCCGTTCGGTGATCGCAGTTATATAGCTAACGCGGGACGCCGCTGCGCTAACACCGGCAAACATTACACGATGTGAAGCCCCACGCGCATCGATACATATATACATTAATATGTATATGTTTATATACACTAGGGTGTGTTGAAAAAAATGCCATTTTTTTCGATTTCTATGGCAGTTTCTAAATTCGAAGTAGATACTATTGGGAGATAGCTGACAAAATTTGAGCCCAATCGGAGAATATTTAGAGGTTCCGCTTTCGCGAATTCAATTTTGCCTTTGATTAACACGTGAGAATATTTTTTTTTTCAGTTGCAATTTATTTTTGCTGGTAAACAAGAATATTTTCGTAGATGTAAAGTAATTGCGATACATGGTTTGAAGGTTACTTGGTACGGAAATATTTTTTTTTGTTTTGCAATAGCGAAAAGAAAAAGTTAACCATTTTTTTTTATCGTCAATGATTTTTGTTGACACGAAAATTGTTTTACTTTTATTTTTTAAATTGTAAAACAAAAAATATTCTCATTATGAGTAGCCTCGATACTATGATATTGCACTTACTTATTATCTGCAAAAATGTTTCGTTCACTTGCAAAAAATTAATTGCAACTGAAAAAAAAAAAAAGTTCACATGTTGATAAAAGGCAAAATGGAATTCGTGAAAGCGGAACCTCTAAATATTGTCCGATCCGGTTCAAATTTTTGCAGATATTTCCTAATAACATCTACTTGATATGCAGGAACTGCCGGAGGAATCGAGAGTAATTTGGTATTTTTTTTAACACCCCTTTTCGATATAAAGGCATATATACACACACACACACACATACATATATACATAAACGTCGGTACGGTCCAGAGATAATGCGTCCACCTACAAACCAATCTATTAGGCGCCAGCTCTGTGACTGCTCACTTACATCGTCACGTACTATCTCACTTTAGCGAACAGTGGGTCCAAGTTTTCTCGCTTAGTCGTCGCTGATGACAACGTTAGCCTGGTCCATAAGCTTCCTCCATCCTCCGGCCCCCTTGATCTCTCGCTCGTCGACCCCTCTCGACTCTCTCTCTCTCTCTCTCTCTCTCTCTCTCTCTCTCTCTCTCTCTCGAGTCACGAGTTACGCGTGTTCGTGGCGCACCGGAAGTCGACCACTACTCTCCACACCCACGCCCGATACATGATCTCCGGTATACTTAAACTGAAAAAAAATCAGACTTTGGCAATGCGATATTTAAAAAAAAAGTCATTGATTTTTTTTTTCGTGTCTTTGTTCATTTCGCTCGTTGTTCGTTAGACGAAATTTTTCATTGCACATTGAGTGACGATTTCAGGTCCTCCGAATTTTCTTGCAGAATTGTTCGAACCCTTGGATCATTCGTACCGAACAATTATTTTTCATTGTTTCACGAGTGACACGTGGTGGCGGTGGTTTCATTATATTTTCGTCGACTTTGACGCGTCCGTCATCGCGGAGGTCGCATGATGACTCAATTTCAATAGACCGAGCCCCCGTGACCACGCTCGGACACTTTATTAACGTCCGGGAGTCATCAATGGACCGTGTTCGAATGGGCCAGCACCAGCGACAGCCACCGGTCATAGCCGTTAAAATTCATTATTCTCAATTCTCGTAAACAGCGAGGGAGTTATAAATTATTCAGGCCGAACGCCAGCTATTCGCCGGTTTGGGATGACCTAAGCGACTCGGATAGTCGGGCTAACTGACGGTGAATTAACCAATTGAGGGCTTCGAGTATCCGCGGATATCTTATTACACACTTGGCGGGTTGGTTCCATATACTCTTTGTCCTCGTCATGTGTGTATGTGTGTGTGTGTGTGTGTGTGTGTGTAACACGTACTACGACCCGGTGTGGATTTATTACAGCTTTGAAATCGTGCTCTCTTACACGTTCGTGCTCTTTGATATCCTTCATGGTGTTTTTTTTTTTCTTTTTTTCGAACCAGTTCCGGTGCGCTAATGCGCATTTTTGTGATAGACTATAGACTATGCATAGATTATGCATGACTATACATGACTATACATGACTATACATGACTATACATGACTATACATGACTATACATGACTTTACATGAATATACATAGACTATATATGACTATACATGACGATACATAGACTATACATGATTATACATATACCATACATGATTATACATATACCATACATGATTATACATGATTATACACAGACTATACATCGACTACACACGACTATACGTGACTATGCACGACTATACGTGACTATACATGACTATACATGACTATACATGACTATACATGACTATACAGACTTTATATGCCTAATCCGATGCCTAGTTTATACATAACTTTTCAAACTTGGGATAGTTTCCTCTCATTCTCTGATAGACCGTCACACGATGATAATCGACGTCCTCGCTGCTGCAACGAGTGATCTCCCATTCGTCTTTTCCGGTGAAGCGACACGTACACCCACACACACACACACACACATATACATATTATTAATGCAAATATCGCACAACCGGCACACCGACGAACCGGAAGCATCGAGTGTTCACCGTTGCGTATGAAAATCGTGCATCCGAGCTTGCGGGAGACTCTCAAGTCGTCGGCGTGTACAGTACACGAGGGTGAAAGGGCCGTGTAAGGGGGTTGGTCCCGACGAGAAACAACTACGCACGGAAAATCTCAAACATTTCTATTCTCTCTCTCTCTCTCTCGATGCTGCTGATTCCGCTGTTGCGTTATGTTTTCGTAATGGACGAGCGCGGGTATAATAACTCGGTCGTGCCCAGACGTCGTCGGTTCCGACGTCTCGACGAATTCGATTCTGTGCGATAATGTCCCCGAAGAACATGAATAGAGTACAGAAACGGGCGCGGGGGGGGCGACCCCTTTCCGAGGACTCGCCGACGGTTCGCCATTCGCGTTATTCATTTGCTCTTGTAAAATAATCCGACGCGACGTTGTTGTTGTCGTCGTCGTCGTCCCCGCGACGAACGACACAATGCACAAAACGATAAGATCGTGAGAATTTTCGTGTGACCGAGAAATTAAAATGAAAAACCGGTTACAAAACTCTTTTCACTGTGATAATTAATTAATTTAATTAACGTTGATGTTCGTCAACGGCGTCACGAATATGTGTATATGTATATATGTATATAAATTTGTCTTTTATTATTGCGAATTGCTATGGTCGGATTATTTTATATTTTTCGATGTGTGCCTTTGATTTTGTTGTGGTAATTATTTATTTTTTTTTTATTTTGACTTCGCAAGATTATTTTTTTTTTTTAATTTCGTGCAATTTTTTACATTAATATGATTTTTATATACATTTTTTTTTTTCATTTTTCACGTGTGTGTTAAAATATTGTGATTTATTTTATGCTACGTTATTTATTGCTGTGTTTATATTTTTACATGATTGTTATCACATGACTCATGCATCGAACCATAATTATTCTGCATTTTATCTACGATGATCAATAACATATATGGTGACCATACACAGGTACGTTAATTTTTTGCAATTAATATTGACCTACGATACACTTATTCAACTTCTCATAAATCGTATAAATTGCATGTAAAGTGAAAAAAAAAAAGAAAATACAGAACCGTAAGCCCTAAATGTCCGTGTTTATCACCTCGAAGTCAAACAATCATAAACACGAAACCCCATCACGCTCGAATGTTCCACATTGCTTTACAAACAAACATCCAACTGTGAGAGGTCGATCGAAAAAAAAAACAAAACAAAAATCAAATAAGGAACAGAGGTCGAAGAAAAAAAGTGACCGGTAGTTAGAGGTCACGCGGACCGCTAGAGTGCTTCTCTCTCTGCCATTCCCATACCCCACTTCCATCGAGACCCGGTAAATAACGTTACAGAAAAATATAGAGACACACACACACACACACATGTTAGCCTGACCCATCGCAACGGTGTACAACTTGATGACGGTGCGTACAAAGACTTTGAGCATACTCTTATAGAAAAAAAATATATCAAGAAAAAAGAAAAAAAAAAATCGGTAAAAACTTAGCGAAGAAAAAGAAAATGGAGGTTGGTACGAAGAATAGGAAACGAGTGCGCTACCGACTGAAGCAGAACGAGAGAAAGACATTTCCCACAGATCGTCGAGAGGCGGTTGTATAGCGACACTACTATTATTACAGTGCTCGCGCACATATATATATGTATATACATATATGCGATATATATGCGATATATACGTGGGACCTCGTAATTTATAGAAGGCCGGAAAGCGACCGCTTACAAAAACAGTTATAAAAATCCGTCGGCTGCCAAGTGTGTACGCTCTCGGTTGTTAGCTCGCGTTCGGTGACTATATAGACCGGTAAAGAAGAGGGGAGGGGGGAGGGAGGGCAACGACGAACGAACCTTGCTCGCGAGATCGGGCCGACCGTCTCGTACACATATATGCTCTCTCTCTCTTCTTCTCTCTCTCTCGAGTCCACCGATGCGTTATGCGTCGGAGGGCCCGACGTTCTTCGGGCTGACGCGTCGCATAATCGTGACGGACGTTATAATCGTCGAAAAGCGTCACACCGCGTGCACCG
Source organism: Diplazon laetatorius (assembly GCA_963662125.1). Classification (NCBI taxonomy): domain Eukaryota; kingdom Metazoa; phylum Arthropoda; class Insecta; order Hymenoptera; family Ichneumonidae; genus Diplazon; species Diplazon laetatorius. Next base: position 19,731,827 of record OY759155.1, on the reverse strand, counting down.
CTGGAGCACGCTCGTTTGTCGAGAGCGCGCGCGCGCGCGAGAGAGAGCTTGCAACGCCAAGAGCTTTCGAACATATATATCGTAACGCATGTACAATATACCAAAGAGCAAGAGAGAGAGAGAGAGAGAGAGGAGATGTTGAGCTCGAAAACTCGACTTCGGACGTTCGCAATAAAGCTGGCAGGAAGAATTAGACGTTACGAATAGTTTGAATTTAATCTCGAAAATAAATCGAAATTTCGGTGAACCGACGAGTTTCGGCCAGACGTTTAGAATACTTCAAATGCACCTGTATATTTTTGGAATTTTCACAACGAATATCAATTCGACGATGGTTCGCGGTCTTGTTCGCGCGGTGCGGTTGCATTATTGCACCCAGGCTCGCATTTACATATTCGCGAATGTCTTTGGGCCAAGTTGCGGAGTTGTGTAATATTTGGAACGGAGTGAATGAAAAAAAATTATGTATAGTCTATGTATGAACTATATGTATGGATTAGGCATATATAGAGTATATATAGACAATCTATGGCTTCTATATAATTTTTTTACTACGCACATATAGCACATATAATTTATAATAATTTAATATATGATTAATAATTTTTTTCAAATACATACATAATCTATATAGCTTATATATAATTTCTATATAGATTATATACGCCTAGTCTCCATATACAGTTCATACATAGACTAAACGTAATTTTTTTACCTGGGATTGAAATATTCTAAATTCATCAATTCGAAACAATTTTTAATTTTTTCATTGTTTTTAGAATACGAGCATTTTGTTTCGAGGTTGAGAACCGTTGATCGTAATTATTGTGTTGTTGTTGGTTGAACCATTGACAATTGGCCGAGTTGCCGATTTAGCCGCGACAGACGTGTGTGAGATGAAAAAATGTTTGATAAAGGACTCGAAGAGAGCGCCTACGATGCGATTCGTGTATAAATGCATCGCGTCCCTCATCGGCAATGCACCATGCAACGCGGCAATATATATTCGAAGATGCTCAACATTCCGCGTAAACATTCAATGCCGAAATAATTCAAATAATTCGTTGGAAAATTAATGCGAATGGTTAATCGTCTCGACGGTTCGTATTATACGGTGAACACGTGCGTCGTTGTGCCTGTGTGTACGACGCGAATCTGAATAGATGGGAGGAAAATGAAAGGAATGAGATCTCGATGCGGTACGTCGTAAGATAGAGCTTTGACACATTAGTTTCAGACGCCGGGACAAGGATAAACGAAAATTTCTGTGGATGGGAACAGAAGAGAGAAAGTGGCAATGAGACGGAGATCCGAAATAAGCAAAGACGAAGACGAAGAACGAGAAGATGAGATTTGCTTCGTGGTGTAAATACACACTCGCGAATTTCTTTTTTTTTCTTTGCGTATTTTTTTTTTTTTTTTTTTTTTTCGACGACGTGAGCGAGCTTATGCTACGTTTTTAGAATGATTCATGTCTTCGTTTGATTTCGAAGATTGCACTTTGGGTATCCGCTCGCAACCGCTATAACTCAGTTATTTACTCAACGGCCCGGGCTTTTGGGTTAAGGACCTTTGACGATATAAACGAAATTCTCTCGAATCGTTTATTGCATTGAAATTTCGTTTCTTTTTTTTTCTTCTAAGTCTGATGCATCTAAATGTGAACATGTGGAATTTTTGTAATGAAAGTTATTATTGTCGTTGATAAATTTTGATGATACCATTAGAAAAACGTTAAGGGTGTGTAAACCCTTTGAATTATTGCAAGAAAAAATTGAAACGATGAAAAAAATCAATGCATTATTATCTTTCCATCCGTACGCTGGATAAACAACGCTATATAGTCAAAAAGTTCATATAAACGAAGTTGTAGAGAATTGAATTTCCTAAAAAAAAGTTGAGAAGGGCATTTATGTAGCATTGATAATTTCCGCGTGAAAAGGCTCAATTGTTGCGAACATCGATCGTTCACAAATTCGACCCCTCACCCACTCGTAATATTTATCCGATTGACGTGTGGTCTCAATTCACCTCAAACGTTGAAGCAACAATAAAAATACATTGTTCAACGATAACGAATAGATACGCGTGCATGGATGCGAGAGCATGCCGTCGTGCGTGAGCAAACTCGGTCGCATGATTCATCAAGGATGTACCCATAATCGCACTCCATCCCCCATCATTGTTGGTAGCCTCAAGCGCATTAACCGCAGCCAGCTCATTAACGCTTATCAATAATTACGTTTCTATATTTATCACATAATAAGCGAGTCCATCTCGTCATTAAGCATCAGCCCGAGACTCGGGTCTGCGTGGTTGGCAAGACGTTGGCCGCCGAGGGACATGGTCTACTTGGTTTCACCGACGTACACACCACCATACAACGCTCGGTGTATGCCTCTTAATGCGCGTATTTTATTTCCAGTCAAGGGCGTGTATATATAATCCGACGTTAGACAACTTTTTTCATTTTCATTTTTTATTAATATCCAAGATTTTCCAACGCACGGATTTTCCTCTTCGCTTGCGTTTGCCTCGGAAGATTTTATGATAAAGGGTTCGATGGTCTATAATTTCAACTCCCCCCGAGTGAAAAAATGATGTATAGTCCGTAAGTAAACTATATATGGGACTGGGAATGTATAGTCTATATGTAGATTACATGTAGACTATATATAGACTATAAAGTTTGTGTATAGTCTCTGTATAGTCTGTATATAGACTGTATAGTTTATGTATAGTCTATATAGATTATATTTAGACTATTTAGAAACGATATTCGTTACCTGTAGACTATATAATGACTATAACGTCTATGTATAGTCTCTGTATAGTCTGTATATAGACTTTCAGCGCCTGTATAGTAAATATAGATGATAGGTAGACTATACATGGACTTTATATCTTAATTATAGTCTATACATGTAATCTATGTATAAAAAATACAAGGAACTCGCCATCCCATATAGCACCAAATGTTCCATGTATATCCATTGGATATCCATAATGTGAAAAAGATATCCCGTATATCCTATGGATATCCATACGACTTACATGCATGTATGTACATGCACGAACGTTTAAAGCACATTGTATGGATATACGGAAAATACCCTTAAGTGGACATACAGCACCAGATGTTCCATGGATATCCATACGACTTACATGCATGTATGTACATGCACGAACGTTTAAAGCACATTGTATGGATATACGGAAAATACCCTTATGTGGACATACAGCACCGGATGTTCTATGGATATCCATACGACTTACATACATGTATATACATGCACGAACGTTCAAAATATATTGTATGGACATGCGGCAAAAACTCTTATGTCGACATACCGGAAAAGGTGTTCTATGGATATCTATACGACTTACATGCATGTATATACCTGCACGGGTGTCCATTGCACATTATATGGATATACGCCAAATACTCTTATGTGAACGTGTTTCATCGACATATTCATATAATATGCAATGTATATCTATACATGTCCATAAAAAAAAATCAAGCTATCAACACCCAAGTAAGAAAATTATATATAAACTATATATGGAATTGGGAAAATACATTTTATATATAGGTTATTTATAGACTCTATATAGTCTATATATAGACTATATAAAGTCTATATATAGACGACATGGTCTGTATATAGTCCATATATACTTGTACATGCGAACTCCGACTTTACTTCGCGAAGTTCCTAAGTCACAATGGTTAGCTTTTATCACAGATCAATAATACCATATTCATCGAAGTCGGCGTAGCGCAGTGAGCAGCGCGCCGAACTAGTAACCGCGAGAACCCTGGATCGAGTCCCCGCGTCTCCTATTTTTTTTTCCCTTTCTTTATATACCTGCGAGACAGTTTTTTAGTACATTGTATATACATATGATGTCCCCGTGTATATGCAGAGTATGTTCATCGGATATACGCGTATATACCGTATATCCGATGGACATACTATGCATATACGCGAGTATATACAATGTATATGCAATGGATATAAGAAAGTGTCTCCTTTGCTGATACAATGGATATCCATTAGATATACGCTGCGGTATATCGGTATATACATAGGATATTCAATATCCTCAGGAGTATATACAATGGATATCAAATGTATGTCAAAATGCTATATGGGATTTATAGTCTATAGATCGATTATACACAGACTATACATGTCCTTATCCCATATAAAATTTATATATAATTTTTTTTCATCCGGCCGGAAAATTATCCCGAGCCGAGGGTCTTCATAGCCGTGTTTTCGCAACGATGGGGATATCTATAGGTATATATTATATATCCATGGTGAGAATGAAAACGCTGGTCGTTCGTCGGCCGAGGCGCGTACTCATTGGAGAAGGGCTGTTTCGGGCGTCGTATATTAATTTCATTCGTTGGATATCTGATAGACGCGTTGCGAAGAAAGAGAACGGTTCGCGGAGTGGGAAAGACGCGAGAAGAGGAGAATGGGAACGAGGCTGGGTGCTGGTCCGTCGCACCGAGTTTGAATATTCATAGGAAAGAGGGAATAGAGATCGGGTGTAATAGAATTTAAATTAAGGAAAGAGGGAGGAGGGGAGGGGGGGGGGGGTGAGCGAGGACGAAACTCCATGGAGACTTTCGTAATATGATAATATTCATCTGATCAATACTACAATGTCTACCTATAGATATACAAGTCTTTCGTATATTTCTAATTCTAAAGAAATTACGCAAAGAAAAAAAAACGGTTTAAAAAATAGTAAAATGAAAAACACTATTTATTCGAATAATTCAATTAATTTAATTCAACAAGTGTCCAAATTATCAAGGACATTACACCTTTTTTTCCGTTATTTTCAAGGTCAAATCGATTTTTAATAGTGACAATTTTTTCAACAAATAAATCTGTAATCGTTCGACGAAAAAAATCCAATCAATAATCACAAGATAATAAATACTTCCAAAAATGCTATATTTTCTATATCGCAAGCTAGTCAACGAATGAGCTTTTAAATTTAATTTCGTGATGTAATTGCGCGATAACGCGAACATGTGGTAGTTCACTGGGGGCGGGGAGGGGGAAGGGGTACGTAGTATCAGAAAGCAGAGAGCAAAGAAAAAAAAACATGGAACTTTTAATGCGGAGTCGGAAGTTAAACTTAAAGTCGAGCTTCTTCATCGGGCGAAAGCTCACGCTCACAAGCACTCGTTTTACGGTGCACCATCCACGTAGTTATACACACACACACACACACACACACACAGTGATCGTGGGCAGCATCAACGGTAGCACGAGGTGTCGGCGAGAGAGAGAGAGAGAGAGAGTGAGAGAGAGAGAGATAGAGGGCGCAACCATCATCCCTCTCCCAGCTGGTTTTCCTGCTTCTCCAACAGCTTTACCAACTCGATGTATACACATATATTTATACGTCTATATACATGCATACATACATATATATCTGGAGGGTATATATATATGTATATAGTCGGTCCCGTCGACCGCCCTGCCGCAGCCTCGAGACGTCTCTAATCGTAATCATCGTGGAGTGTTAATGTTCCCGTTAACTCGGCTGAGGTGTTTAACCTTGTTAACTCGCCCGCGCGCGCGCGAGCGTCTCCCACCCACACACACACACACACACACACACAAGCGTGCACTAGTTTACACTGTCTAGTTCATACGCTTTACCGTATTTTATGGAACAAAATACACGCTTGATACATCGTTTTTATTCCTTCATCTTCGACTTTTACCCGACTCCCGGTGTCTGTCTCACACACTCGATCCCACGAAACACGATAAATCGCTGCAACACGCATGCGCGACCCACCGCACATCATTTATTTCCCCCTTCCCTTGATTGTCTTTTGCTTTTGCATCCATAATATAAAACTGCTATTCAAAAAAAAAAATAACCTGTTCCTCAAACACGACATTGATGACAATTTCCAACCGATGACTCTTCACTATTTTCATTTCTAAATTATTGTTTTCCTGTTGTGATTGTAAAACCGGATTGAAACGATTATTTGGAATGATATTTGTGTTTTTTGTTTTTTTTTTTCCGATGATGCACGATGGTTATATAGGTGCAGATAGGACTGGGTGACGATGTGGGTAACAGTGCGTGAGGGGTTTTTCTGTGCGATGAAGAGGGGGGAAAGAAGACGAAGAAGGCGACAATGACCTGGGGACGAGGGAAGCGAATCGGCCGCAAGAGAGAGAGAGAGAGAGGGTCACACCTGACGGATGAGACGGATCTCTGCCTCCGTGATCACGGAATCATTGTCTTCCATCGCCACCTTCGTCGTTGCCACCTAACTCGGTTGGTTTCTCGCACTCAACCGCCTGTGTGCGCTTTCGTCGACGCTTCGTTCGCGCCCCCATCAACGTACTCGAGACTTCGACGTTCTCAATCGTCTCGAAACAAATATTCCGTCGTAATCCAATCATAAGTTATTATTATTATTATTAATATTTTTTAGATTGAAAATCTATCATCGAGCGATGATAAATATATCATCTCGTGCGTGTCTGAGGAAAGTGCCAGACTGTATCTGGTTAATAGATGCCGTCTGTGGTGTAGACGACCGGGGCTCGATGGAAAAAAAAAAACGAAAAAAAAATAAATAAGGAACAGATCGGTTCCGCGGATAAGACAAATAAAACGTAAAAGTCGCTCATTGTTCTTGGCAGCTTCTAATTACGTCTGATCCGCCAGCAAACCATGTTCCACACATGCGAGATTAAGTACAATAGCTCGGTACAGGTGATGGAGACCGGGGCTCGTTGAAACACGAGTAATTCTTTTTTTTCGTGAATTTTTTTGTCCACAAAAATAATATTGTGACAAAAAAATGTAAATTTGTTGGTGTGGCAATTCTTTTGAATAATTTTCATGATCCATCAGGAACTTGTGTGCATGTGGAGGCCGCAAGTAAAAAAATTAATTATAAACTATATTGTTTGTTTATAGTTTATGTATAGTATACATATATATACACAGTCTAATGAAATGATACACATGCCCAATCCTATATACATAGTTTATACATAGACTGTGCATAATTTTTTCACTCGTGATTGTTTTATTACGTTTTACAAAATTAGAAAATTATCGTTACCGAAATTGTTTCAACTAGCCCCGGTCTCGTATTTATATTCCCATCAGGCGTTACGTCGAGGTACTTGAGCATTACACGTGTGTGTGTGTGTACGCACGGTGCGATATCCACCGTTGTCTATCTGTTAGACCACATCTGCCTGCATCGGCCGCACAGCCTGGGGCTGTAAGATTTCTTGCGCTCGGTGAGGATCGGGCATCGCGTATTAAACGTTGGATTTTCCCGGGTTTGTTACACAGGACCGCGATGCGCGCCGCGTTTTGGCCGAGTGGCCACGTACCGAGTACTGTATGTGTGTGTATGTGCGTATTTCAAACTTCACCGACGAACATGCGTGTAATTCACGTGCGTGAGATATATGCGTGCAGCTCATCGAGGAATCATTGTGTTTTATTTGAAAAATGTATAATTCTCCGGGGTACAATTGAGCCCCACTGGTTCTTTGGGGTATGATTGTGCCCCACTAGTTCTTTGGGTCACAATTGTGCCCCACTAGTTTTTTTTGGGGTACAATTGTGCCCCACTAGGTCTTTGGGGTACAATTGTACCCCACTAGTTTTCTGGGGTGCAATTGTGCCCCACTAGTTCTTTGGGGTATGATTGTGCCCCACTTGTTCTTTGGGGTATAATTGTGCCCCACTTTTCGAATCGCATTCGACTGGATCGTTTTTAGTTTAAGTGGGCTGTCTTGCCTCTAAAGCTTCTACCTACTCTTTGGCTACCGTCATAACGTTCAAGTATGATTTTCAAATAAAAAAAGAGAGAACATGAGACTGCACTACGAAAAAAAAATGATTCTACGAACAAGAATACGTTTATTCAAGTTACTCGGCCGACCGCGTGCATCGTTGTCTCGAACTGTGCGGAGAGACAGCGCACATCTCGTTATCAGGATTACATCAAAAAGCCCAACAGTCGGATAAACCGGAGGAACAAAGAAAACAAAAAAAAAAGAAATAACGAAAAAATCACGTATAAGCCGAAACGAGCGAACGTGAGAGCGAGAGAGAAGATGATAAGTTGGGCGAGTTGAAAGACCGAAGGAAACGGTCCGTACCGAAACTTACCGGGGACCGCGTTTTCCAGGACCGCGAGTCGTCGGGGCAATGATTTATCGGGGCACTCGTCATAAAACGGGGCTGCGCGGAGCGAAGATCCGCGCTTGTGCTTCGTGCGTCCGTAGTAAACGCGGGGTATCACTCGTGCGCAGCGCTTCTTCGGATGTATGCGTCGTGTTTGCTCGTGTTTTTCATGGGAAAGGGTTATGTATATCTGTACATGTATATATGTATATATACACACTGGAGAAGTCTGATTATCGCACAAGATTGTTTGCACAAAGCAAGTAAGGCCCCCGACGCGAGCGAATCTTCTTCTCTCATATTCTTCTCATCTTATATACACATATCTATATATATATGTAGATATATATTATTTTTATTTTTTCATTTCTCGTTCTGACGACGCCGAGATTTTTTTAGATATTTATGAATATGCGAAAACCCCCGGGCGGTGAATGCGTGCCCGGACTGGCGATCAGGCAGAGGCGAAGATCAGGCCCTCGTTTCCGCCAAGGGCCTTGTATTTCGTGCCTTGGCCTCTCGACTTCATATATGATATCATTGTTTTTTTTATATTTATATTTTTATTTTTTTTAATGTTAAAATCAACGATGCAACGAATTTTTGTATTATTATTATTATTATTATTATTATTATTATTAATCAAAATTTTTTTTTTCGAAAATTCGAAAATCTCATCGTGACAAACTCCACGAGTTTAACAACTGTCCATGAAAATTCACGATGCCCATTAGCTCGGGGATTGCGGTGTGGTGCGATATCTCGCGAGACGTTGAAATTGGCACGGTCGAATGCCGAAGAAAACATTTGGTTTCGTCGCAATATTCGTTGCAATGGTACACGGGGAGTTTCCCCATCGGCTTGTAGTCTCCGGAGTTTGGTGGAAAATTCTCTGTGGCTGCGAGAGAGCGAGCGAGAGAGAGAGAGAGAGAGAGAGAGAGAGAGAGAGAGAGAGAGAGAGAGAGAGAGAGAGATAAAGGGCATTAACGTTATTTTAATCAGAAAATATAATGATCGTCGTGTTAGGTAACGACTAACGCTTGGGTGTGTGTGTGCGCGAGAGGCTGTGCGACCGAGAACGGAGTTTGAACCCGGGAGAAGGTCCAAACGAGGGTGAAGGTTGAAGCGAGAGAGGGAAAGAAACGAAGGAGAGTGAGAGAGAGAGAGAGCGAGACCGAATTGTCTCGCATTTGTTACGGCCCCGATGGCAATTGTTTTCCCCTATCTGCGAGTGTTTCCACCGCTGCTGCTGCTGCTGCTGCTGGTGCTGCTGCGACGTTGCAGCCACCGGTTGGTTGGATTGCAACGTGCAAATCCGTGTGTATCGGTGATATCGTTCGAGCCCATATATACACACGACGTTTTCGTACATAAGGGCTTCGGAGGGGCGGAGGGGGTGAGGGGGGGGGGAGTTTTCCACCCTGCGCATAGTTTCGGTTTGCCTCGCTTCCAAACGTTACGTTATTTCGTGTGTATACATATTTTCGGTATACAATGGCGGCGATACCGAAGTTGTGTAAGTTCACCACGTTTATAACGGATATATAGATTGCATTTCCATCGGTTGCGTATACGATAATACGCCAAGCCACGCCCCCGCTTTAACGGCTGTACGGTGAAGCGAACTTACGAAATGTTTTTCATCGAAGAATGAAAGGGGGGTCTTCTTTTCGACCTCTTTGGCGAAAAAAAAATTATTTATATATTTATGAACTATGTTGAAATAAAATAATAAGTTTTATACGTGGAATTGGATATACCTAAGTAAGAAAATTATGTATAGTCTATACATAATCTAAACCATATAAAGTTTATGTATTATTTACTTGAGTTTATACTTTAACGAAGCTTACAGGAATAGAAAATATAATATATATATAGAGAAACAGAAATATATATATATAAATATGATAAAGATAATGATCATATATATCTAAAATAATCACATCCGTATGTAATAACAATCTACATACAGCCCAAAGTACATTTATGGTGCATAAAAATTATATGCAGACATCACTCAGATTATATTTATATGTATATGATACATAAAAATAAATATTAAATGACATTCGACTTGCATATTTATCAGATACATTGAATACAGTATGTATATAAATTATGAATGTTCAATTCCATATACAAAATTCTATCGTTTTATAGTTCATTAATATTTTTTCTCATTTGGGAGATAATTGAAAAAACAATCCACAGCTGGATACCAATTTGTCGCGAGTCCGAAAGCTGAACCGGGAAAATTTTGTCCCCGCGTTTCAACCCCCTGCGCTCCGATAAAAGCCCTATGGAATAAATGTACAAACTCTTCCATATCAATCATCCAAAATCACCGGTAAAACCACAATAACAAAATCCTCTCCCCCCCTCTCGCCCCTAAACACAATCAACACACGTGAATGCGATAATCGAAAACAATCCGCATTGCGGAACGTGAAATTTGCAACCAAAAAAAAAAAAGAAACGAAAAAATACGTTTTCATAAAATCAAACGTGTGCAACGGGGCAATACTCATCCAATGTTTCCGCGTCGAATGAAAGTTTCGGGGATTCGGCAACAGTTTCCTCCCCCGGACCCGCTATCTACCGTTCGAGATTGAGTTCGACTCATCTCGAAATGCCTCGTAGCGACTATATGCTCTCTCTGCCATTCGTACATAACGTCTGGAAATACATAAGGGCGTTCATGTACAAGTCACGGCACTCGCGAACGTTCGTGTGTATCTATTTACCGTCACAGATAAACACGGATGGCGGGGGGGGGGGTGGGAAGCAAGGGGGCGGTAAGGGGGTAGTATGTACCATAGCCCGATACACACCGGGACAGAGAAGCGCCAGAGAGTGTTCTTATAGTGGAACTTATTGATCCAACAAAACTCATTTCAAGATACAGTGCGAAGTCTCCAAGATACTGCTCCCCCGCCCCACTCCTTCCCCCACCTCCGCGATTCCATCTCGCTTCGTTTCCCAGCTTCCCTCCGGTCGGTTCCTCCGTCTTCGTTCGGTCTTCCGACCGGCGGTAACTCCCCGTGCGTTTCACAACCCCCGCACCGCAACCCCGTTCGTTCGCCGACCCAACCCATCGGTTTCCTCCCCCGGGCCCCCTACTTCCACCCACCCTCAACCACCCTCTTCGCCTTTCCGAGTCTCCGGTATCGTATCCGAGACGTTCGCTTATATGTGCCGGGCTCTAATCTAGACTGTGTACATAAATGCGACAAATATCACTTGGCAAACTGTACAGGACCTTCGAACTCTCAATTGTATGGATTATTCGATGATCGGATTGAAGAAAAGCAATGTATTGATTGGGAGAGACGAATAAGAGTAGGCTAGGATTTTTTTGGAAATCTTTGAATCGTCATTTGACTGATTTGCCAATGATCAGGATTAAGATCCAGGTGCCTAGCTGAATGCCGATTGCAGATATGTCATCCCAATCAAATCCTAGAATAAGAAATTGTTGTTGGAATGCTTCAAGCGATGGCCGAATCAATATTGAAATTCATTCGGCAATTGCCAAATCAATCTTGATGCGATAAATAATTCGCGATAAGAGTTAAAAATTACGAGTGACGTCTGGATGATATGGAAATTGTGAATTCCGGGTTGGGCTTTCTCTCTCTCTCTCTCTCTCTTTCTCTCTTCCATCGGAGCGCAAAAGTTAATAATTAGACTCAGCGCGTGACCTTGTACTTCGAGCATTTTCATCCCTCTTCCAGGACTCTCGACGAGTCCTCTCGGCTTCTCTCTCATTCACCTCGGGATAACCAAAGTTTCCCGGCAACTACGCGCGCGCCAGTGGGAAGCAATTTCGGTCCCGAACTCGCCACCCCCCCCCCCCCCTTTTACTTATATCTGTCCCACTCACCTCCCTACACTCGCGGGCTACTTGCTCTCGCAGTTTCGGAAAGTGCATAAGACTGTTAAACGTATACATAGTTGCTGGCCCGCTACCGCACACATCCAGTCACAATGATTTTCAGTTTCGCAATCGTTAACGTTGATTTTTATCTTCAGGTTCGATTAAATATCCTCAAGCCTTATAGTAGAGTGATGTCGATATATGTAATAGAAAAATGTCAAGCCTGCGCATCAGAGGCCCGAAATCCGAGACGAAGATCGAAGAAGCACGTGAGGACACCGCAAATGTCAGAAGAACAAGGAACAAACCTCGAAGTGACAACCGTGAACGAAACATTGGGCGATTGGAGACGAAAGGGTGCGACGAAGTGGCTGAAGCAGCAGCGAGTCTCGGGCGTCTGGTTCGCGAGTGAGGCCAATAGGGTGAAAAGAGGGTTGTAGGTGAGTCGTGACCATAGTGAAGAAAGCTCGAAGGGTGGAGAAGGTAAAAGACGCGGGGGATGCTAGCGGCAAAGGGGTGAGAGGGGTGGTGTCGAAGGCCGCGACTGTCGGAAGGAAAAGAGGAAAAAAGAGACGGAAAAAAGCGTGGTACGAGGTTGTCGGAGCTGGAAGAGGAACAAAGTGGGGGAAGGCGAGAGGCTGTGAGAGTGGGTTGGAGAAAGAGATGGCGAAGGAGAAACGAGACTCGGAGGAGATAGATGTGTGTGGGAGGGCCGCTCGATACAGCCCCAGCAGAGCCCTCCCCGCGCCTCTCTCTTCTTCTTCTTCTTCTTCTTCTTCTTCTTCTTCGTCTCTGCACCTCTTCATCCTCATCCTCTTTCGCCTCTTGTCCTTTTCTACACTCCCTCTCCGGTCTCTCTCAACGGGTTGGGGTCGAAACCCAGAACGAGCAATGTTTAGAAAGGGCAAAATCCCGAACGCGCAATGCTTCGAATGAAAATGTTCAGAAAGGGCAAAATCCCGAATGAGATTGTAGCGAACGTATTATATGCCGAACGCCTACCAGTCGGCGCGGTTTTCAACATTTCCCGACTTTCGAGCTTTCCCACGCGTAAACTATCAACGTTAGATATATGCCGTCGCGGACTTTTTTATAGGAAATTTAATTCTCTACAACATTGTTTATGTGAACTTTTGGTCTATATAGCGTTGTTTATCCAGCGTTTGGACAGAAACAAAATAAAACGATAAGAAAATCGATGCATTTTTTATCTTCCCGTCAAAACGCTGGTTAAACAACGCTATATAGACCAAAAGTTCACATAAACAATGTTGTAGAGAATTAAATTTCCTATAAAAAAGTCCGCGACGGCATATATCTAACGTTGATAGTTTACGCGTGGGAAAGCTCGAAAGTCGGGAAATGTTGAAAACCGCGCCGACTGGTAGGCGTTCGGCATATAATACGTTCGCTACAATCTCATTCGGGATTTTGCCCTTTCTGAACATTTTCATTCGAAGCATTGCGCGTTCGGGATTTTGCCCTTTCTAAACATTGCTCGTTCTGGGTTTCGACCCCAACCCCTCTCAACCGTAACCAACATTCGCCATCTTTCTCGGTTTTCCGAAGCCAAGCACCGCATCGCGAGGTTAAAGTGAGAAAAGTCAAACCCCCCCCCCCCCCAGTCACTCGGCGAGTCCTTCTGCCCCAGGACACCCTTAGACGGCTCGCGCGGGCGCGCCCGAGCCGATGTACAGCTCCCGCAGACGACGGAACTACGACGACTCTGTCTCTCTCTCACGGATCTTCTGTCGCTGCTCCCGCTTCCTTCTGGGAAACAGGTTAAGGACCTCGCGACCTTGCTAAGTCCTTACCCTAACCACACTACCTACCAGAAGCATTCAAACCCCCTCCCCCAGAGCACCTTCGCCATCACCGAGGCTCGTAAGCTGTCCTTTACTTTTTGAATTTCATTTCGTCAAGATCCGAACGATTTCATCGGTTGGTCACACAGATGAGCGAATAAAGTTCTGCTAGCTATCAGATGCAACATCATACATGTCATGGAAAAATGAAACCCGAAGAGAGTAAGTCAGAAATAATGAATACAGAAGAAGTAAGCTCCACATAGCAGCGTTTTGTCCAATGAACCGGACTTAAAACTTGAAAAAATGATTATTGGTCATCTTATAGTTTTCAATCTCCGAACATTCGAAAGACCCCCACCTTCAAATCCTACTTCTCTGTAGCTGCAGCTTCCAATCGCCATGAACGTCAATTGACTCTCACTATTGTGAAAAAAAACGTGTACCAACGTAGACTTTCGCAAGCGGTTCCATCTCATAAATTTATATGCGAGCCAGAGGTGAGGGATCGGGCGAACCTTTCCCCCCGCACCATCTGCCCAAAGCGCGAGCGGCATCATTGAAGCTCTTGATGGGCCCGGTGAACGCTGTGTGTGTGCGCCCTCATCGTCACAACACAGTCTCTCACCCCCCTTTTATATCGACAGACTTTTAAGCCCACTTTCCCCCCGACAGTTGGCTGGCTTTCAAAATTTTCGCCGAGGGAGAAACGGACTCACGTCGGACCACGTGGAAAGAGTGAGAAAGATGAGGGAAACCATCCTCCCTCACCGGGTGCTTTCCTTGCCGGGTTTTCCGCCGTGGGTTGTCACTTGGCTGGTTATCCAAGCACTTCCAAGCCCGGCCACGCGGATACGAGTGCATAAACATGCGAGAGCTCGCCTAGCCGGCCGCGCCACCGTCCTAGCTAAAGAGCCACCTTTATCTCCAGCGAACCACTCCAAACCCCTGCGCGAGGGCGTTGCAGCGGACTATCGCCCTCCCCCGCGGAGCTAGCCATCGTTTTGAGAGTCTGGTTGAAGAGAGAGAGAGAGAGAGACAGACAGAGAGGAGGAACGAAGCGTCGACTAGAATTTTCAGCCTGGATGTCGCGCACACGACGAAGAAAAAGGGTGTTTGGTAGGTGGCTGGTCTGATGGGCGAGCGTGGATCGTTGACTAGGGGTGGAAGAGGGATGCGCGGGAGAGACTCGCACGTAGGTTACACTCCTTTCTGGGTGGCACGATGAGACACACCGTACCAGAGGATATTGTGATTTTAGCGTCTGTGTAATTATGGAAATTAGCGACATGGAAAGCCTAGGATAAAAGGGTTGATTATAATCCGAGCGGAGGCAGCGCCTGCGGGGGAGGGTGAGGAAAGCGAGTGGCAAAGCACAGAAGAGTAACAGAGACGGATGTATGCGCAGCCAAGGTAAACGAGTAAGACGCGCACAAACCCTCGCGGAGTTATTCTCACTCTCGTTTACTAGCTAGAGTGAGAAAGCTATAGGCGGACATAGATTAAAACGCTTCTTCCACACTCTCGCGCCTTTGCCCACGATATTCCCTTCCCCTACGACCGCTTCTCGCATCCTCTTTCCTCGGTATGTTCTTCTCACCTTGTAGCCGCGTCTCTTTTCACGTTGCCCCA
The DNA here is from genome assembly GCA_963662125.1 of Diplazon laetatorius. Classification (NCBI taxonomy): domain Eukaryota; kingdom Metazoa; phylum Arthropoda; class Insecta; order Hymenoptera; family Ichneumonidae; genus Diplazon; species Diplazon laetatorius. Next base: position 19,716,296 of record OY759155.1, on the reverse strand, counting down.
TATAGCTTCGTCCCTGTTTGTCGGTCGCGACTCTTCGTCGTTCGTCGTCCTTTTTACTCCTGTCTCACGTCCCCGCTAGCGCGTATTCCAGGATCATCTCGTCATATTGGGATCGAGTTTCCACACGGTGCTCGGGCACGTGTAATATGAATTCGGGGGGACGTTGGAACAAACCCCCTTGGCAAGGCACTCAGCCCATACTCAGCATACATTCGACCTCACGGAGCAAAGGCGTATGTGGAAAACGTAGTGCGCGAACCTCATCGCGGAGTTACGGCCGAAACCCTCTCCATAGATAGAGGACCCCCGCCGCACGATGATACCCATCCCTTGGAACAGAAAGAGAGAAAAAAAAACATTATATAAAAAAAAAATTATAAATTATAATCCACCCTCTTGTACCTTGTTATTTCTCATTCTCCGGGATTTAACGAATGTGAATGAATAATTATGCCCGTGTAACTGCTGCTCCATGAAAAAAAAAAAATAATAACAGAAGTATAATTCAGACTATTCTCCGTAAATCCGTAGTAGCTGGGTGCTTTGAAATAGCGACTGTACCACGCCCTTGTGGATTTCCAATAGTATCCATTTATCTCAAGTCGGTTATTCGTTGGAAAATATTTTTCTTCGTTGTGCTGTGTCGTAGTAGCGAGAAGGAAAAAGAACGTAGATATAGCTTGAAGAAAGTGGCGGTGAGAGGGAAGGTTGGGTTGGGGGCGGGAGGGGAAAGAGGACCAAGCCGGTCGACGTGCGGATAAAAAATGGCGAACCCAACGACGAATTGCCTAGGTTGGCGACGAGGGAGGTTGGCTGGCCCGTGCAATCGCCTCCGCAACCTTCCCCCGAGCTCTCTTTTTCCATCTCCCTTCGATATATACATATATATCTATCTCTTACTCTCTTTCACGCTCTCCTTTCTCCAGCCACCAGCAGCATCTACCACCACCACCAACCCTCGAACCCGGTGTCGTTCGCCGCCCGCGATACCGGAGAGGATGCTCTACCCTCCCTCTGAACGTCGTTGTCATTCTCGTCCCTCACCCGTTCTATCCTTCTCTCTCTCTCGCGACCGCCTCCCACCCACGCGATTCCCAGTGTCACTCGCTCGCTCCCTCCCGCATTCTCCGCCGTGTCCTCACTCCTGCCATTCCTCCCCCGCATCCGTGTTTCGTCCCTCTTCCCTCTCCCCTCGCGTAACCCTCGTTCACGCTTTTTCCTGGTCTGGCTATTGGACTCTCGCTTCGCTGACACGGCGAGCCGTTCGGGGGGAGGGTGCGTCTCCGGGAACCTATGATGTGATCGGATATCGAGTATCGGAACGCTCTCCCATTGGGCATCGGTCGTCGCGCGCACCCTTTCCTCCACTCCCCGGCGGCCGGGTCTTCGCGCGGAGGCGCGCAGCGGTTCCGAGACTGATCGACGTAAAAACGTCGATAGCGCATTCTATAGCGTATACCTATAGGGGGTGGGAGGGTGTGCGCACCCCGACGTTCGCCATCCACCCCTTGCGCGGCCCCCGACGGCGCGAGAGGGGCGAGAGGGGAGAGGCGAAGGGTGGAAACGGGTACAGGCGGCAACCCAAGCGGATGTGAATCAGAGAGAGAGAGAGAGAGACGAGGCTATCACACCTACCTCCCCGCCCCCCGGGTTTGCCCGTAGGAGAAAGAGGTTCTACTCTTTTTTATCGGCACCCGCTTGCCATTCCCTTCCCCGCCGCTACCGACCACCCGCCCCGGCTTCTCCGCCGCTCCTAGTCCCGGAATATAACGCTTTATCGAAGAAATGGCCGGCTACGGCGACACGTGGCTCCCCCACCGAATCGGGCGACATTTTCTCGTCGAGAATTTTCACACTCTGCTGGAAATCCTACGCGATAGGTGCGTACGACGTTCGATGTGTTTGTATGGATCACTCTTTGCAACGATTCATGCAGCGAGGAATCGACATGATACAATTTCAATGACAAACTTGGTATGTTGGGCTCAGGTCAAACGTTGATCCACAGAACAGGCTATTATAATTATTAAAAATGAAGACTGTTGTGGACAATGAGACTAGGAGAATTGTAATTATGTGTCAAAGGCTCCTGTGGACTTGGACTCAATATAGCTCCGAGAAAACATTTTTCTTTCGAATTTTCATAATCTTGAAATTATTTAGAAATGAAAAAACAAAGTCCACGAACCGAAACAACTTTCAATTTCAGAAATTTCGTACGACAAAATATTGAAAAGTTTTTTTTTTTTAACTAAAATAAACTTTTGCAAGATCCTATATAGAGATGAAAAGACAAGAGTCAAGACGAACATTGAAAACCGACGAATATTTCGCAACGTTGTCGACTCACTTCGAGCCCAATGGGCATTCACACACACACACACACACACACACACACACACACACACACACACACACACACACGATAAGTTGCGAAGTAGTCGTCGGGAGGTCAGAGAGTACGATAGCCAATGCAAAAGGGAACGTATAAAGGCGACCGGACGCGTTACGATACTGCAGTCCACCGTATTGTCGAGGTCGTACTTTCTCAATGGTCTCGCACCGACGCCATTTAACACCCCCCTTTGGCCACGGGGACCAACCGAGCCACGAAGTTTCCCCGCAATGAAAGCCACCACCAACCGGTGGAACCTATTGTGAAAATATCTGACCGGGCAATGAGGTACGACCGGTCTCCCGAGAGTATGCCTTCGCACAGTCAGGATATGCCCAAGTATGCGCCTGTATGCTGGGTGCCGTAACTCGCCTTCATCTGCTCTCGTTGCACCTACTTTGCTGTGACGTGACGTGAAGATATTTCACGTTCTCGGTCCACTATCCTGTACATCAGGGTCAATGGACTCGCATGGGTTCAGGCACTACGTTCCATGTTGAATAGCAACGATACAGATATACGTCTGTACTTCGAAACCTGTCAGGCTGACCCTGGTTAAGAAAAATGAATCATTCATTGTTGAATAGACATCCAATGTTATTAGCTATGGAACAAAAAAGGAGTTTAAAAGGACGACCTAAGGCTAGTTTCCACTATCGACTTCATCAACAAGTCCAGACATCTTAAATCATCTCGAAAAACCGATTAGTTCGTCCAACCAATCGTTCAATCGACCCAACCAAATTCTCATCAACTTCTTCAACCCCGATTGTTCATTCAACAAGCTCTCCGCAATTTCTTACCCACTCTTCCTAAGTGACGAGAAAGTGATAAACGTTTGGGTCATTATTAACCAAGCGAATGCAAGTAAAGCCATTTTATCAAATATTCACGTAAAACGTGGAGTACCATTTTCCGTATTCGCGAAGCACCTAAGCACGGTCTTGGTATCCTCGGGTAACAATGAATTTATTTTACCCGGTGGCATTTATGGTGAACATCTAAGATCTTCATCCCTCTCTCTCTCTGGAAGGAGTATCTTCACGTCCGGGCGCAAGAACCACCGGAGCATAGGAGTGGTCCATGAAACTTTTATCGAAGAAAGAATGCCCCCTTTTTTGCGCTATGGCGGGCATGGTTCACGGTAGCACTGCCACTCGGTATCCGCCGCGAACGGTTCGAGCTTGTGGGAGGAGAGGGGGCGTGCGAGATAAAGAGAAACAGCGAGTGGGGAAGTGCTGTCGGGGCTTACGAAGTCGTACGTGTGTGTGTGCGGGAGGCACAAAAGGGGGGCCAAAGCGGCACACACAGTCGTCGAGAGGGTGCCAGAGAGACCGAGAACCGGCGAACGAATCGAGCTGTTCACAACGGGCGAGGGGAGGCAGCAAGGTTGAAGGAGGAGAGGTGGTACTGAGGGGGGTGGGTGAAAGTCGTTCGGAAACCCGGAGAGGAAAGAGGAGGATTGGGGAGGTATCGGTGGGAGGTCGAGATTCCGGCGTTAGCGCGCAGACTCAATAACGCCGAACCCGAAGTCTCCGATAGGTCGAGGATTCGACTTCGAGGGGTGGGAATAGATTTCCAATCGCACGGGGGCGGCAGCGGGTAGAGGGTCCTCTCTCGGCTCTGTGTATCCGTGAGTCGCGAGTGAGCGGTCGAGAGGGCAACAGTCGTCACGGGATTCGGCTTCGACGTCGATACATAATGTAGGTGGACCCGATATGCACCTATACGCAACTAAGCGACCCTTCCACGCCTGTACATAACGCTTTTGTGTGCATAGCAGCTCCGGCGTCATCCGCGGAACACGGTTATCCGGGTAGTTCCCCTTCGTACGGCCTCCTACACCCCCTACCACCCCCGAGAACGCGGCTAGGCGAGCGGGAACGTTCGCGCGGGGGTGGTGGTTGCTCGTGTGGGGCGCGCACCCCGAGTGCCGCAAGGGAGGGACGAAAGGATGCAACGGGACAGTGGAATCCCTCTCTCTACCAACCCCTCGCCGATTGCTACCCTCTGCCACCCTCCCTGTATATATTGACCAGGCTTCGATGTGCGCATCTGGGCGTAACCTGTTCGTTTCGACTCTTTGCGGATTGGGGGCGGGGGGAGGAAAGGACTGGTGTGTGAGGTGTGGATGTAGAGGGAATACAACACAACCGGGTGGCTGTAGCGATGCCCGTGACTACGCGTTGCATTCAGTCGGTAGATTGAGGTGTGAGCGAGGATGAACTTTTGCATCGGAGATAACTATGTAGACGTCGGTGACACGAGTGCTGCTGCTGCTGTTGGTGGTGGTGGTGGTGGTGGTGGTGGTGGTGGTACTGCTACCAAATCCCCTCTTTCCTCCGTATGAACCCAACCCCCACCCCCCGCTGGCCTCGAGTGCACGCGAGCGACAAAGATGGCGATGGGAAGGAGTGCCGCGCCTGCGAATTGTCAGGGCGCGACGCGGCGACACTGGAAAAATCGAACCGAAATAAACCGAAGCACTTTACTCTCTGTCGGAGAACCTGGGAGACGGTGTTGCGCTGCTAGCTGCGCCTGCTATTCATCTTCGACCGGTTTTCAATTGTAGTTTTTTTTTTTTGGATCTCATGGATCGATGATGGTATCATCGGTATAAATTCAGATTTATTACGATTATGATCATATTCTTCATTCTTTTTACGCAGTTCCTAGGTATTTAATATTTTCTTAATAAGGGGATTGTTGGTTTAGAAATTTTAATACTCTTCTCTACTGTTGAATTTGCCTGTAATATAATTTAAAGAATAATTATTATTTTCTATGTGCTTAGCGAATCGCTTTCGTATGTATTTTACATGTATAAACAGCTCCCACATTCTTTTTCCTGGATAAGATTTTGTAGAATTATGCTATTCGAGACAATGAAATTCCAGGATCTTGACGAATCAATTTTTTTTCCTCCACCGCAAAACTGACGTGGGGACGAAAAATAAAAAAAAATCAATTAATCCTCAACAAAAAAAAACCTAGCGAAGAAAACTAAGATCGAGTATCGGATATTTATCGCCGAGCCAGTTGAAGACGTAAATTTGATGAATTATCGTTCGGGATGGTGTACTCGGATGATAGAAGGTGGGAAAAGGCTACTGATCCCCGTGTGACGTGGGATATAAGAGAAAAGACGTCTCGCGCCCAGTGTGTCGGATGTTAGTCGTTGTGGGGACCGGCGAGGAAGTAGCGGAACCGGGAGGAAAGCGAAGTATGAGAGAAGTAACGTATCCGCAGTACGGATAGTCCGGGAGGGCCAGAGGCGGATTTTCGTACAACCGAGAAAGAAAGAAAGACGACGAAGGTCTCGACAAGAGCGGCTACAACACCAGGACCGAAGCCAGCCGCCTCCATCCACCTACCGAAGCTCGTTCCCACAGCGTTTTCGTCTCGTCGTAGATCTCCAAAGCTCGTCGCGAACTTTCAGCGGATGAGTTGTTGGAGCGATTTAGGCGTTACCGCGTGCCCCAACCCCGCCAAATGGTCTTTTCTCTTTTATCTCGTTCTCTCATTCACACTTTTACCTATCATTTCACCGGTTCCAGCTTCGCCGTCCTCCTCGCACTTTCTTGGTCTGCCGCTTCGGGTTTTCAACCCACCGCTTCCGGATCACGCTTAGCGGTCTCTCCGTCTCTCTCTCCGCGCGTTTCCGCAGCGTTTCAGCTCGCTCGTGTTCTCCCGCGATCGCTAGCACTCGCTCGAACCACCCCCGCCGGAAAACCACCGAGAGAAACGGTATTTACACGTCTTCGCGCAAGTGGACGCGAAACAAAGAATTATTATTTGTATGCTTTTCGGCGCGCTCGCGCGCGGCGGATTCACCGAATGTGCTTGGATGTAGTGGCGTGCCGAAGGATTTTCCGCAGTTCACAAACTAAGTTAGAGCAGCTACAACAACTCTCGTTGTCGAGGTGTGAAAGAGAGAGAGAGAGAGTAAGAGAGACAACCGAGAGCTTCGGTACGCTTTTTGTTTCTTCCATACGTAGGGCGGGTTTGCTTGTCCTCAACCCCCCGGCTAGCGCTATCCGAGATTATGTGTTGCGGATATACGCGAGTTACAACCTCTTCACCCTAGACGCGAGACCCTCTAGACTCTGCGCTAGCGCTCGCGCGAGAGCAACATCTTCCACCATCGTTATTGAGAGCGAGTGCGCGACGGGGCTCGCGATATTTTCTACGTATTCTTCAACCGGGGGGGGGCTTCGTAGCCATTTTTACCGCGCGCGAAATACTTTTATAAATTGCCCGACCCTTCACTGTCCCCGGGAATTCACGTTGAATTGGATTAACGCGTGAGTTACGATCCATGCTGTTGTACCGACTACGTTTGGGCGAATTCTATCGTCGGTATGGGATTCGAACAACAGTTTTTTTTTCTCAAAGACCCACTCTAATATTCGATTGGAAGATCGTGTAAAGAGTTTTGCCATTCCGCCGTCTCATAGCCCTGAAAAAAATTATAATCATCGAAAGTCTCTTTTTAGTGATGTAGCAAAGATTTCGGTATCGAGAAGCTGCTCACAAAATCGTTATTCATAATAAAGAATCACGCAGTCAAAAGAGTGATTAATCATAATTTTCTTATAATAAAAACGTTGACCCTGTCCGAAGTGATTGAATCACATGGATATCATCCAAATCTAAATTCAGTTCGAAAGCCATCATTTTAGTTCTGTGAAAGTCGCACATCTCAGTAGACGAAGGTTCAATAAGTCTAACGGAATTGTAAGAAAGCGCAGTGCTGCGAAAGGAAGGAAAGACAGAGAGAGAGAGAGAGAGAGAAAGAGGCAAATAAGACGAAGAAAAGCAGGAGCGGTAGTAGCAGCAGCGCAGCATAGAAGAGCAAGGCTTCGTCTGGTCTGGGGACCACACCACTTTCTCTCGGCAGCCTCTCGTTTCTACGGTGGACGCGCGAGGGGGTTGAGGGGGTGGGAAAGAAGGAGGTGGTGAGCTAGGTGGCTACGATGGGGGAGGGTAGTGGAAGGTATTGATCTCAACTCTTGCTTTTCTCAACTTTTTATACGGCACAAGAAACCCAACCGACCAACCAACGTGCCGTACCACCGAGAGCCGAGGCAGCAGCAGCAGCACAGCATCCAGGGAACCTACGATCACGACGACCAGCAGCAGTAGCACTACCCACTACCACCGAGAAAAATTCAGAGCGATCGGCAGCACATCTACGCCAACTACTTGCAACTCTATACACATATATATACTATATATACATATATATGTATAAGGAAAAAGCTCGCAACTTACTTCAATCCCTCATTCCCGTGCGAATTCTTGGCTTGAACTTATGACCAACTCTCCCTTCCTCCCTCTCTCTCTCTCTCTCTCTCTCTCTCTCTCTGTCGTTCTTTTTTACTTTCCATCTCACTCTTCCTCAACAACTCTTCCTGGCTTCTTCGTCCGACTCTCTTCCGGTCGCCCCTTTCCCCGAACAGCTTTCTCGAATCCAAGAACGATTTTCGTTCTCGCTCACGCGCATCCCGACTTTCCACCCCGCGGATCTCCTCCGATTCCCTGAATTCCGGTGGAAAGCGTTGCTTAACGAGCCTTTCTACCTTGCCCGTACCTTTTGCCCCGTCGTACATCCCCCGTCCGCGTAGCCGTACCCGCTTCATCCATTCCGGCTATGCCCCACGCCTACGTATTCTATCTCTATCTCTCTCATTCTCTCTCATTCTCTCTCACCTCGTCGCTCTTCGGTATCGCAAAATCCCCCGAGAGATTTCTCCCGTCTACCTCGGTGACGCCTTCGAAGCTCCTCTCGATATTTGCATATACCTCTAACCCACCCACTGTTCCACGGAAAAGTCATTTGCCTCGTACTTCCTATCCGCATCCAACGTTTTCTCACCCGGCAACGTTGATTTATTCCCCGCGAGTCAAAGTTTACGTGCGTAACCCGCGCGCGCGCGTCATCGCAGAAAAGTTTTTTTCGAAAATCTAATTAATTATCATATGCTAAATAAACGGCAAAGAAATGAGACCCAAGATTTTCCCCGGGTTCATTGATTCATCGCGAATGTTGTGCGCCGAAGCCCGACACTGTAGAGTGACGCGTCACACGTTTCAGCGATGCTGAAACGTGTGACGCGCCAACGACGCACTGCGGGGGCGGGTTTTTAATGGAGATTGGTACAAGTCCGGAGATTGGGGATGCAGAGATTGAGAATATTCGCGAGCGGAGGATGTAAAAGTGTAGTTTTAGGTGCAACGCCGTGAACAGGGAATTAAAATTCAGATTTTACGTGGTACATTCGCGTGTGGTAGTGGGGCAAGAGTGGTTGTGGTGTGGCAAACTCTCATTTCCCATCCGTTGAAATATCGTGTATTTATTTGTCTGTGAAGCTTTCCCCCTCCCCCCTCCCCCCTGCGCCACGGTTACTCATCTTCCAGTCGGCGTGGCGGGCGTCCTCGGGATTCCCTTCGGCTTCGTCGCTGAGAGCACTCTCCTCACCGTTCTCCCTGAGGTTTCGCCACCTCTTTTGGGCTCACGGAAGCCTGCATCACCATCAACGGGTACAACTGGAAACGTGCATTGCCTTTGCTACTACCTCTCGCCCCCTTTCGCCCCTCACCCCTTCACCCCCAACTTGTGCCTGAGGTTCTCCGCATCAAGCACGCCGTCGGGCACATGGCCGCGGCATTGAGGCACTCGTATCTACCATCTTTCTCTCTCTTTCTCATTCCCTCCATCTCTTATTCACTCGCTGTCTCTCTCTCTCTTTCTCTCTTCGCCCTCTGCACACACCAACCAGCTATCTACGTTTTCACCGCTTTCCGCGAAATTAATATATCCCCCTCATATACTTTGCATATTATTGCAATATTCCGTAGGCTATTACTCGTTCGTCTTTTTCGGTACGACGTCAACCCCACCGCGGTTCTCTCGTTTCCTTCAGACGACATCGTCGGGAGAGGACTTGCCCCGGGAAAAATATCGAGACATCCTCGAGGATGTATCACCGCTTTTATAACATGAGCCCCATATGCAAATACGTCATCTGACGTGAGTGGTGATGCTCGATGAGCTTGTCGTTCGATGTTGATGTTTTTTTTTTTTGTGTCATCGACTTCACCGACGACTTTTTTATTAGATCATTGAAAAGATGAGAATATTAATTGACAACTTCGAGACTTTTGGGAAATTTAGCATATAAAGTTATTATGACTATTAAAATTACGAATCGGTCTCAATGGCTAAAAATAAATTGCAGAGATGAAATTTCCTTCGTGTTTGGATTTTAATCATCTTCGAATATAGAAACAAAGCTGATGAGCTCACACCGAAAGACTTTGAATCTTCGCTGACAGATTTTATCATCTACTTACCTTATTCAAAATTATTCGCTGTAACAGAAATGGAATACACCAAGCTTTTATTATTATTATTGTTATGTTTATTTCCACGAAAAAAAAAAACAAACCATTGTCCATCATCTTCGTCGTCTATTTCTATAAACCAAATTCCATTGAGAAGGAAAAAAAAACACCCCGCGTCACATTCGAACATGTGAAAAAACCGAAAAAAGCTCATGACAAATTATTATAAGGCGAGCGAATGACGATTCAATGTCGTCCAATCAACGAGCGACTTAATTCAAAGCCGTGGGCTTCCCGCATTTGCATCTGCTAAGTGATAAGTAAACCTTGCCCACCCCCTCCACCCTCCACCCCCCCATCCGCCAGAACCATAACGTCTCCGCTGTAGACATATCCGAACGAGCGATAAGCGCGAAATAAATCGCGAAACTTTAAGTAGTTATAAATCTATACTCGGTTGGTGCGGGGCTCCATGAGAACTCGAGGGTAGCCCCGGTGAGGACGAATAAGGTGGCGATGGCGGCCAAACGAGAGACAAGAAACGTGCCGAGAGAGGGAGCTACGACAACAGATGAGAAGAGTGGCAAATACGTCCATAGATATATATTTAGAGCGGGGGCAGGCGTAAAATATAATTGCATTGGGGAAGAAGGTGACGTCACTTGCTGCCCCTGAATGTCTTGTACGTCTAGAAAGCTACCCGCATATATATGTATATATATATATATCTATTGCCATTTCGTACTAATAACCCCAACGCCCGCCCTCACCTATCGACCGGTCTTTCGCATCTTAATGCGTAAATTATATTCGGTATTACACCGAGATGGACGGGAATCGAGAGATACGTGCGCTATCCGAAGCCTCGAGACGACGATGACTCGACGATAACCATCAGCACCCCTCGCCACCCTTTATTCATCAATGGGGATGCCCCAAAGGGATCATTGTCATTTAATTTTTTTTCATAATGACTTTTTCTCTATATACATAAATTATATCTCAAAAACCGTTGATGCATCGTGATCATATGCGTCACATCGTGCGAAATGTGACGCATGGGAAATTGAATGAAATCTTTGATGAAACTGAGAAAAGAATTATTTTTCCGTTGATGCATGGCGACTGTGTGCGTCACATCGTGGGAAATGTGACGCATAGGAAATTAAATGAAATTTTCGATAAAACCGAGAAAAGAATTATTTTTCGTTGATGCATGGCGACTGTGTGCGTCACATCGTGGGAAATGTGACGCATGGGAAATTAAATGAAATCTTCGATGAAACTGAGAAAATAATTTTTTTTTTTCGGCAAATGCGAAATAAGTCATTCGTTGAATTGCAATTAAACCAGTGAGATTGGGAAAGTCTGTTGGCGACATTTCGAAATAATTCAGTCAGAAATGGGGATAAAGTTACACGGTAGATGGAGAATGAAGGGGGGGGGGGTTAAGAGACGAGAGGAAAAGATGCGGGATCGCTTTCGCGGATCTTTGATTTAAATATAGAAACATGGTTTGACTGCGCTTTGTTCGATCGCAGCCGGCGATACACGCTAGTCGGAGCGTGAAAGAGCTTACGTCTCTGTGTGTGTGTAAGTGTGTGTGTGTGTGTTGGTACAAATGTGTGGCATGCATGCGGTGCAGAAGAGCGCCAGCCGATAAAGCAAACGAGAGACGCCTTTTCGAGACTGAGAGTGACACGTATGCGAGTATGCACATACGTCCATGACACTGAGGAGCCGACGAGATGTGCAAAAAAAGAAAGAAGAAAAAAAAAACAAAGATAAAGCAAATGCATAGAGAGAGAGAGAGAGTGACGGACAGGGATATGCATAGTGATAGGGTCCGAACTGAAGACAAGATATATTCGCTTTGCGAATTATTTGAATGAAAATTCAAACCCCCAAAAACCTCTGACGACGAATTTACAACATCGCCACTCTACAACGATGCACCAACAGTCCCCCCGAAGCTCATACAACTATCATTGGTTCATCGAAATGCGAAAAGAGTGAATAAAAATTAATTGTCAATTAATCGCTCGACGAAATTTATTGATTATCGAATGGAAATCAATTTACTCGTTGTAACGATTATTATCGGGACCTTAAGATTAAAAAGAAGTCCTAGGTGATTTTTTTTTCTTCAAATTCCGTTGCATCGCCAGTCGAAATAATAAAAAAATTTGGAGATGAGAATTTTCCAGGAAAATTAGAATTCGAATAGAAAAATAAAAATTTGGAACTTTGACGCTTCGGAAAATTGAAAATCGAGGAAAATTGAAATTTCAAAGATGCACCCTTCCTTGTTTCAGCTTTTAGACTTGTCCCTACCATTTCCAGCATCTCTTGTCCACGTTACCCTTACCCTAACCTCTGCCCCCCTCCCCCCTTTGAATGCATTCGTGAACTCGAGCAAATTGTCGACATTCCCCATCGGAAATGCGAATAAGCACGTGTGTGGGGTTGTATGGGGGGCTATACACGGTGTGTGTGTGGTGACACAAGCGCGCGCGTCCGAAATTAAGTTCAAAGGGCGTAATGCTGTGATTCGCGGGTGCTTGATCTACAGGGACATTTGTTTAATTAGCTCTCTCGCGAGCCGGTTCGGAACCAACCGACTCACTCGCTCGCAATCGCTAGCACACACACACACACACACACACACGCCACACTAATTCTCACCACACTTGCGCACCTTGACGCCTATGTAGAGACGTTGAAGCACACGTGGTGCAGCAGCAGCAGCAGCAACGCGATGGGCGACTGAGCGTCCTCTTCCGAGCTGCGCTCTGTGGTGCTCGTTCGTCCGGGAAACCGGGTCGTAATAGGCTCTCTCGCGCCTCTCCAAATGGATTTCGAGATTTATGTTATCACGGCGCATTTGTTCGGTCCGCGAAGCTCTCGTCCACGTTTTACATACACACGTGTGTACGTTACATACGCGTACGAATGTCATGTATGTGTTTGAGCGGTCCTTGGCCAGGATCAATTTTAAATAAAAATTGCGTAATGCCTCACATTGGTTTAACATCGTTTTTAAAAGATGTTCGCAAAGTTTCCTTAACCTATCTTGATATTTACCCACGCCTGTGGAATTTTAAGTTTTGGAAATTGTGTACCATGCGAAAAATTTGTTTTTCCGCTGTTTTTTGGGTCACTGGACTCCGCCATTTTGGTCTCAGGGATAAGACATTTTTTTTAAGTAAAGTACGCATCTTTCTGATGAAGAAAGCACATGGAGATAATTTTGATAATTTCGATATTCTAGCCTGAGATAAATAAACTTGACAAAAGTTTCATGGTGCATAATTTCGAAAAAATTTAAATTCCACAGGCATGGGTAAATATCGAGATAGGATGGGGGGACTTGGCGACTATTTGTCACAAATTATTTAGAATCTATATGGGTGGTGACCGAAATTTTAATTAAAAAATGACCCTCGCTAAGGACCACACCAATATCTATATATTGATGTATACGTGTGACGCACTAACGCGCATGCGTCACATCGAACACTCGTGAACTTCGTCATCGTGGTAGTCCGATGGTGTCGGCATATCGCAAAAGCAGTCGCGGCATTTGGTTTTCTTCGCGCCAAAGCTTTTCGTTTGTCCGATATTTTCCAAGTGAGCGTCGTTGCAGCTTTTCGGCCACCCCGAAACTCAGCACTTACGGGTCTGGGGAACGACGTCGTTCCGGTGAGCAATATCACGGGCTTTCGAACGTTTTGCGTCCGGCCCTCTCGGACCCGAGAGAGATAGCGAGAAATAGAGAGAGAGATAGAGAGAGATAGAAAGAGATAGAGAGAGAGAGACCCGAGCCGAAGATTCCCGTCGCGAAGCTCGTGCGAAGACACGTCGTCGGGGCTCCGTGCACTTTAATTGAAAGCACGGACGGTCTGGTGGCATCGGTGCGTCGCGCGTCACCCCGCGTCACACCGTCACAGAAACCCGCAAGAAACGACCGTTGAGCGAATCGATTATCCCCGCAGTCCGTTGTGGCGATGAAGCTCTCCGCCGTTTAAATACACGAGTGGCGATCGTTTGTACCAGTCGTTGACCGATGTACCGATTGGCCGGCCAGGTTTTGACGATTTTAATCTCGCAGAAATGAATTTATGTTCAAATGGGTGACGCTTGTTTAATTTTTAATTTTTTTCATTGCTAAACTAATTTTTAGAATTTTTTTTTCCAAGAACATTTTTGGTTTTGTCGTGATGAAATTTGGCGACTGATAGTTTTTTTTAACAAATTATTGAATCCTCAAGGGGTTGTCCCACCTTGTCGATCGAAAAACTGGATCTAATGATTTTTATTTTATTTCATTTTTTTTGACACAGTTAATAAATATGTAAAATAATTTTTATCTAACACAAATACATTATAGTTTCATGAACAATTGAAAAAATAATGATAATCGTTTGGTAAATATTGTAAAACGTAAAGAGAAAATAATTTCGATGAGAGTTTGTCGGGGAAAACAATTTATTATTAAATTTTTTCTTTCCCCTGACCTGATGGGTCCTGATCTATTCGCGGAGACACATTTGTAACGTCGATTTAACGAAAAAACCAAAAGAATGAAATTCAAAAACGACGGGCAAGGTCATAATTCACGAGAGTTTGAGATTCGAGGGGGTGGGTTGGAGATATTTTGGAAATATCGGCCGAGGGGAGTTTCTCGGGCGGACGGGGGTGAGATGTCGCTGTGAAACGCGGGCCAAGCCGGAGATTAATTTACGGTGAGAGATAACGATGAACGGGGCAGGGGGAGGGGGGGGGGAAGAAGGGAACCGCGAGGGAACACACATTGCTCTCGAACAGACACACTATTCGATTGTGTCTCCTCGCTCGCTCGCGATTCTCTTCTTCTCTTCGCGGTATAATAAATGTTATTTCTGCCCGGATAGCCCTGGCGCTCATGGACCACAGCATCGTTCTCCCGCTCCTCTTATTCTCCTTTAACATCCCCTGCCCCCCCCCTTCGCCCCTTCTTTCATGTAAAATATATCTATTGTTGTTCTTGCAATTAGTCATTCGACGAGACGCCACTCGTAAAGATCGCAAATGTATGTCTCTGCCCCCCAACCCCCTTCCCGGCCTCTCTCACGGTTGGGTTGACGTTATTTTCGGTCATCAACGTGGCTGTGCGAAATACACGCAAGCTCGACTCGAACCAGCCGAGACAGAATGAAATGAAAGGGTTTGAAAAAATAAAAAACATATAAAAAAAAAAAACGAAAAGAATTTGAAAAATCGACTGGTTAACTTTCAGGTGATTAGTCCGTGCACTTTCAGGACCCCTCGAGCTTCGAATTCTTTATGTTCATTTTTTTTTCATTTGTCGAGGATGGATAAACGATTGAAAGATTTTATGAGCTTAAATAACACGTTTTTTCGTTCTTCGGAAAAGATGATTTTAGGACCATGACACGAAAACAAAATTTGACACTTTGAAACAAACCACTCAACTACCAACTAAAATATTGGAATAAGACCCAAAGGAAAGGTATGAATACGAAATAAATTCAATTTTTCATAAACCATTTATTTATTCATATACGAAAAATGTTTAAACCAAAACATTGAACAATTACATTTGAAAAAAAAAGGAACCATAAATAATACCAGGAAAAACATTTACAACACACAACATCTAGATTTAACGATTTTGAAGAAATTTTAATTAACACTGAAATGTTAAATTCAAAATAGTTTGAACAACAAACATTGTACATAAATTTATTTACTAAAAAAATAAAAACAACAATCGTGGTCGTCCATCGCCAAAGTTCCAAATCACCGAAAGATTTCATACGTGGTCTTTTTTTTGTCCTCTGTTTTTCTTTTTTCGTTACGTTGAGCGATGCATCGATGTTGAACCGCGTGTTAAATAATTGTTAGTGCGTAGCATAAGCCACGGTGGTGAGTGTGTGTGTGTGTGTGGGGGACGGATTTTCGCGTTTGTGCCAACCCACGGACAGCCGAAGAGAGTAAGCGCGCGGCGGTCTCGGTATAAAGTGTTGGTCGTGTATGGGGCTAGCTGGGTGGGCCCGCGCGATGAACGTGTAACAGCAGAAAACATGCAGAGCCCAAGCAACATTCGCAACACCAGCGCACCAAGCACCACGAGAAGAAGAGAAGAAGCCCGTGTAGCATCGGCCAACCGGGTAAATCGGACGAGAGCTAAACCAGACACAGGGTTTGTTAGAAATACGACGTGGACAGGTGGTCAGCGAGCGAGTTAACTTCACTCTATCCCTCTCTCTCTCTCTCTCTCTCTCTCTCTCTCTCTCTCTCTCTCTCTCACGTTGCACAGTCTTAGTAAAACAGAGTAATTGCGAGCAATTAAGATTTCTGCATCTTTCACGGCGATGAAATATACGTTTTCGTGGATAACGAGCAGAGGAGTCAATTATTATACGTTCGCCATTCAGCGTGGATGATTTTTTTTTCGTGGGTTTTGCGAGAGGTCCCCATAAGAACCATTGCATCGATTTCGTCTTATAAATGATTTGTAAGCTGTAAAAGACATTGATTTACAATGTAATACATTTTTTTCGATATTTCGTATTCATTTATTTTTTATAGTACAATATATAATATTAATTTTAACAGAAATGTCCCCATAATAACCGTTAGTCGTGAAAATCATCTCAGATACATTTTTCACTGACGACAAAAGAAAAATTCATTTATTTTCTTCATCTACAAAATTTCAACAACATAAAAATTGAAAGAAAATAAAAAATCTTTCACAAAAAAATTCGCACTTGTGTCAAACATGTGGAGGAATGATCGAAAGTGTACATAAAGGTTTGTCAGCAATCTGTTTGGCACATTGTCGTTCGTTTTCGTTTCGCAAAATCATCGACCACGATGGATCACAAAGTGTGGGTTGTGTCAAGTGTAAACTCACAAAAACGTTTATAGCTCTCTCGTGATCCCCAGAATCGTGATAAAGATGATTCGCTGCGGAAAATTCATTGGCAAGCCATTTGGATAGAAATTCCGGATAATAATGTGTGTTTTATACGTTTATTTTATTCCCAACGACGACGACGAAGACGACGATGAACGTTTTTGTGCGGTTTAACGTTCACGTGACACGATGAAAACCCGAGGAAACGATATCTTTAGATCGAGGCCGCCTAACCAACTTCCAAAGTGGCGATTCGCGATCACCAGTTGGCCAACGACACCCGGAAGATGACTCTCGAAGTCGAGAGCCAGTCTCGGCCGCATAGCATCTAACTCGCTCGCCCAACTAACTACAAGAATTATATATATACACATATATCTATACACTTCGATAAATATATAAATATATATATGCGACTTGTGATCCGCTTCAATTTATCACCAATGAGAAACGCCCACCGAACGCTTCGGACCCGTTCACACACCCGGTCCCCATATATACACGCGGGACCGACGCCTCTGCGTCTGTGTGTCGATTCAGCACATCACTCTGTGCCCTCTCGCGGTGAACCGAGGTGTGCGTGGATATTCCGCTTCATCGCCAACTTATTTTCCACAAGTAAAGACCACTAACTTTAAAGCCCCATTAACGAAATGTATTGTAACGCGTTTTACCGAGACAGTGTTTGAAATTCTCTCGAGAATCATCTGAAGTTGACCGAGCGTGAAGATAGGGACACGATGGGGACAGAAGCCGTGTCGTTTTGACAATGAAAAATTAGAAGCCTTTTCTCAGCGTTTGGCATTTTTTCCATTATTTATTTGAGACTATTTTTGAGTAAAAAAATTGTATAGATTTGTATATAGGATTGGGGATATGTTAAGACGATATATAGACAATATAT
This sequence comes from Diplazon laetatorius, assembly GCA_963662125.1. NCBI lineage: Eukaryota > Metazoa > Arthropoda > Insecta > Hymenoptera > Ichneumonidae > Diplazon > Diplazon laetatorius. Next base: position 19,698,725 of record OY759155.1, on the reverse strand, counting down.
AGGTTTTATATAGACTATATATATATATGTTTTTAAAATTAGTATAGTTTCAAATATTTCTGATAATTTATTTATTTCGTCATTGATTTAACAAATCTCACATACAATAAATAGTAATAATTTACATTCACGGCTTTTCCGAATTTTACAACAACAAAAAATAGTAATTATTCATTTCCACGGTTTTTCCGAATTGTACAGTTTTTCAAGATGTTTTTTTTTATTCTTATTTCGCTTGCACAAGTGTTAATGCCCTCCCAAATGCGAAAAAACGTATGATTTTCGAGCTTGACGAATAAGAGACGTGAGAGAGTGAGAGAGAGAGAGAGAGAGAGAGAGAGAGACGAAAAACTCCGGGTGTGACGTTGATGGTCGGAGACGCGTTAATTTTCACGTCGTCTCTCCGCACCACGAAGAGACGTTCAATCGTCCAGATCGAATCGCGAGCTCGACGCGGTTTCGAGTAAACGCCCTGAAGTCAGCCGCCTCTCTATCTCTCTCTCTCTCTCTCTCTCTCTCTCTCTCTCTCTCTCTCTCTCTCTCTCTCTCTCTCTCGCGGTTATCCGTTATGAATTTTGTCGCTTACGACCCGCCGGCATATTGGCCCGCGGACTTTTCGCCACGGGGGTTACACACGCGTGTATGTACATAAGCCCCCAGATATTATTGGATCGAATGCATCACGTCAAACGATACGTGAAATAAGTTATAGGATAGTGGCTGCATTGGCACCGCTCTCTCGTGTGACAGCCTATTCCTGGAATTCAGACTCGTCGCGGTCGTCTCTATGTTGCGAACGGTTTTACACGAATCCCAGACTATCACTTTATGTTCTTCTTTTAGCACGTTTCGGGATTATAATCACTGGCAATCAATATCATCATCGATCGATGCCAAATATCATTTTAGTTTCAATCGTATTTCATTATTCATTTCAATATTCGTTAGATTTTTTGTATTTTGTTTTGTTCTCATGGTCGTAGACAACCGGACAACCAATTTATGATCACTGACAATTGTACCTAGATAATTGAGCCTTCATTTTATTTTATTTTTAAGCAATTCGTGACGTTTGAAAATTATTTTATTTATTTTCAAACCAACATAAGTGCATGTGTTTTATTGTAACGGTTTTTTCAATGAGATTTAAGGGTTTCGTTGTGACGTACGAATGTAATAGTTACACCAATAATATTCCTTGAAAACAATAAATGTCGCTGAGCTCGTGTAAAACAAACAATCCCAAAAAAAAAAATCTGAGGTTTGCCGATCTCGAGCACCTGGCTCGGTGCCTCCGAAGACCGTTGTAGCACGAGGAGAAATTTTGGCACGACAAAAGCCGGCGATCTCCACTTCGTAGTGGATGCAGACTTTTGAGTGTCGTTGTCGCCAGTCTTCCAACGTCTCTCGATTCGTTTCTGTTCTTGTTACGAGGTGTCGTGGCGTGCTTTTGATTTGAGCTGTGTACACCGGAAATTGTGTATCGGTTATGCATTTGTGCCATGGCACACGCGATATGTGGCTGAGCCTGTGCGTCACCTCGTTTTGTTTTGCCCGAGTAACATTCACGTTGTTACCTGTCATATTACGCCCACGAGATTATTTTATGGAAAAGAAAAAAAAAACAATATTGCAAGACCCGTAGCCCTGAAATTCGTTGGCTCGTGTTATTCGTTGATCCTAACCCTAGGACCCTTAGATAGTTCATGTATAGTCTCTTATAGTTCATGTATAGTCTGTATAGTTCATGTATAGTCTCTTATAGTTCATGTATAGTCTGTATAGTTCATGTATAGTCTGTATAGTACATGTATAGTCTGTATAGTTCATGTATAGTCTGTTATAGTTGATGTATAGCTTGTATAGTTCCCGTATATTCTGTATAGTTCATGTATAGTCTGTTATAGTTAATGTATAGTCTGTTATAGTTGATGTATAGCTTGTATAGTTCCCGTATATTCTGTATAGTTCATGTATAGTCTGTATAGTTCATGTATAGTCTGTTATAGTTGATGTATAGTCTGTTATAGTTGATGTATAGCTCGTATAATACACGTATATTCTGCATAGTTCATGTATAGTCTGTTATAGCTGATGTATAGCTTGTATAGTTCATGTATAGTCTGTTATAGTTGATGTATAGCTTGCATAGTTCATGTATAGTCTGTATAGTTTATGTATAGTCCATACAAACCCATTCCTGATCCCACAAAAACTGGATAACGTCTCCCATAGCCCACTCATAGTTTCAGTCTCACACCTAACCATTCAACACGAAAGCTCCCACACGTTCCACGACCATAATTACAAAACGCTTTTCACCCCGTTGAATAAATGACGTTATATACATTCGCAGAATTCACACAAGATTCGCATACCATTCGCAGAACGATTATTCGCCGTCACGATTCATTCGGAAAAGGTCCGAAATCCCTCAACCCGATAAACTTTCGGCTTCCTTAATTCCCATTCTTTCGTATACTAGTACGTTTGGGATGAATCCTCCGGATTGCGAAAGCGTTGCTGGAAAAGCGCTCTCGCTGCAGAGCTTTGCGGCAAAGGGGTGACGATGGGTTAAACGCGGGGTGGGGGGGGGGGGTGCATTTACGCGCGAGGGGGCTCTTACGTACCCCCACTTTCCCCCGCATGCACTGGTCGGACGATAGAAAGAGAAAGGTTTACACACACTCCTCGTCGTCGTCGTCGAGCTCAGACGATAAATGGCCACTTAATGCCAACGTCGTACGGTCTCTCTCTCTCTATGACCGGTTAAGATATGACGACATGCTTTCACAGCGGGGGAGTATTAACCCACGTGACGTAGTACGGAAAACGCATTCGTTCTTATCGTTTCTTGGGATTAGCGTTGGTTATAATATCATTTACCTGAGTTATTAATTTTTTGGGCGAATTTTTTCATTCGAATGACGAATTAAGAAAGGGTTCTAGTTTTACAAACCTAAAGGTTAGATTATTTTCGGATTTATTTTTATTCATACCAAATGGATCGAAATTAAATTTTTGTATTACATTGTTTTAATTTTTTTTTACATCAGGTTAAAGCATTAATTTCGACTGGAACAGAAACCGAACGAAGCTGCAAACGATAATCTCGATGACAAAATCAAAATCACCCACAATGCAAACTGTTTTATGCAACAAATTTCAAAGTGATAAGCTCGTGCATCTTTGTCAGATTATGCAAAAAACAAAAACAAAAACAAAAAAAAATGGCCCTTGGCAATGATCCCAGAGACTTCTCTCTTGTTTCACACTGTGACGTTTTCACACGACGACACTTCGAGATCGTGCGGCTTGATCGTCATAGCCACGTGTAACAATGTTGCAAATATTACATCAACCAACATTTATGCATAACCCACGATCACAAAAATTAACATTAAAATAAAATCCTCGCGATAAGCTTGCAACAATGTGATCGAAAAAAAACGTCGATATCCATTTTTTTTTTAAATCTTTTTCATCTTGAAAATCCAAACGAAAGCACACAAAGTGTTCGGTTAGCGTTCGGGATTTAATTCGGCGACGTTCAGCACACCGTTGCAATAATTCGAGTGCACGTTTATTCGAGAAATCGAGAGAACGGTTTGGAAGGGGCGGGAGGGGGGGGAGGGGGTTGATGTACACAGACGTTTACGAGCAAGTGTGAACCCTCGTTGGCAATTTTCCTCGTCAGGTTAACGTCTCGTACGTCCAGCAAAATAGCAAGCTTCGCTGTTGGTGTTTGTGTGTGTGTGTGTTTGTGTGTTTGTGTGTTTGTGTGAGTGTTGTGGGTGTGTTGTGGGTGACGAACGGTATCGCCACATTTACACCAACCGGCTTTATCTTAATCCCTCTTATTGCTTGCTCGGAGCTTTAGCTCCGGCCATACTGATGCAACTGATGATGATGATGATGATGATGATGATGATGATGATGACGATGATGACGACCGCGACGACAACGACGATGATGCTGATGATGGCGGTGAGAAAGATGATAATGGTGGCCTCGAGAGCAGTCACCAGCAGGAAGCTTCTTTATTTATTAAGCTTCAAAGAAACAACAACATTATTTTATTATTTATTTGGTATTAACATTAGTTTTTTTTTTTTCAAGTCTTTATCGACGACTACTTTTAATGGTGTATTTTTTTATGGTTTAAAGGGCACAAAGTCGATGGGATTAATTGCAGGCGGGATCTGAAGCTTTTTTGAATCTAAGTTTTTTTGTTTTCGTCTTCGTCGACTGCTTCGTTTTTTTTTCGTTTCTTAAATATTAAAAAAAAATATTTTTGGATATTTTTGATCAATTATAATTTTTGTTTAATTTCGTCGATTGTTGAATATTGTTGTATATTTTATTAAAGATTGCAGAAGCTTCGTCATTGTTCTTTATCACTCGCTAAATTTTGTCTCTGAAAGAAAAAAAAACACAAAAATCTATTACCATACTTTTGACATGAATTTTCAATCTAATCAGACGACACATTTTATTTTCGGATTCATAAAAAAAGATTGATACGATAATATGTTAATACAATTCAAATTAGGACATTGGTGCAATATAATCAAGTATTCAAGATCGATATGAATTAATTATGCATAAAGGAGCTCGAGCGACGATGCATCGAAAAAAAAAAAAAAATTGTCTCACTCGTCCGGGGCTCGAGCGTTCGAAGAAAAAGGGTTGCATACCGCGTGGTATCCGTCGTCTATAACGTACTTACGACGCGAGAGGCGTTGCGGCCGCGCGCGCGCGCATTAGCGAAGCGCGCAAATACTTTGGTCTGTTCCGACGTGATCGGTCTCTCGGCTCTTCCCCCAGGCCACCTGTCTACGATAATGTCGTTAACTATTAACGGACGCGTAAATACTTGGGAAGGATTTTGTGAGCAAATAAACGAGCCTTAATTGACTCGAAAATAAACGCTGGGAGGAACGTACGGACGAGCAAATGTACGTATGGCGGTACTTATGGGGTCCCTGAGACGACAACGTCAACTTTGAAAAAGAACAATAAAGATAAAACGATTGAATTCCAAACAGATAATTCATTTCCATAAATAAAATGAAAAAATCAATTTAAAAAAAAACAATATTTATCGCTGGGTACAAAAATTATTTACGATGCAGAGAAACCTAATAATATATATATATATATATATATATATATATATATATATATCATATAAAAAAACGCACTCAAAATTCTTAGGATTATTGTCGAATGAACGATATTTGACATTCGAACGCACGAACGAAAAAAAAAAAATTTACATCGCAAAAATGTTGGGTTTGCGAAACGAAAGTGCGAAATAATAAACACGAAGGTCGAAGGACGTGAGTGAAGATCGTTCGCGCCATGTGCGCGGTTTGTTTCGTAGGCCGGAGATTTTGACTTATGCCAAAACGATCTTATCGTCGGGCTTTGTGTCTGAGGGAGGGCGCGTCCAGCCAGTGACGCGACGAGGACAGCGGTGCAACGGCAACTGCAACGACAACTGCACCGTCGTCGTGGCGTTAACCACCCGCCCCGACTCGACACACCCGCGCACACACACTTTCTCTCTCTCTCTCTCTTACTCTCGTGCGCTCGACTTATATATTTTCACGGCATTCCGGCCGTGTCTTAATATAGAACCGCGGAATAGTATCAAGTTCGTGTTGAAGATGTCCCCTGTCAAACTGTCTCGCTCGCACGCGTGTGTGTGTGAGTGTGTGTGCGAAATTTCGCTAACCGTACGCAAAGCGCCGGACGAAATAAATACAAAAAAAAAAAAAAAAAGGGAAAAAAAAGAGAGAGAAAAAAATTACAAAGCGTAATTTATATTCGTGACATGAAACGGAGATGAAATATGGTCTGCGAATTGAAAAAATAAAATAAAATAAAATTTAACGATTTTTCGATCGAGTCGATGGACCGATTTTCGCATTTTCAGATTTTTCGTTGCACGCTGAAATAAATATACATATATATATATATATATAAGAATTGATGCGAGAAGCCGAGACGACCGAGACAGACTCACAAAGAGTTCGACGGTGAAATATAAATAAAGAAATAAATTCGAAAAACAAGAAAAGAAAAAATATTAAAAAAGATTAGGAAGAAAAAGAAAAAGAATAAGCAAAGAAGAAATCGTGGAGAGCGTAAATATTCGAAGGAGAGAGCCGGGTTCTTCCGAGAGGAGAATAAATAGACGCCCACCACCACGTGGCAGCTGTCTACACCCGGGGCCCCTTTAAATCAAAGAGATCGTCTTTGCTAATAACCGAAAAGAAGCTCACCGGTCCGTAACGTCGAGTAGTAGGTGACGAATTTTTTTTTTTTTTCATTCATCTTCTTTTTCTCCGCTATTTCATCGATTACAAACGGTTTTCACGAATTTATCATACATGACATTCGATGATATTCGCTGAATGAATAAATCCATGTTGGGATGATTATTTATGTTTTTTTCTTGAATTTATAATCGTGTTTATTATTTATTATCTTGTTTGTTTGACGGATTTATTTTTTTTCTTCATGGATCCCTTGAAGGGACTGTACGAAATATTCAAGAAACAACAACACGAGCCAAAACTCATGACCGAATTCACGTGAATGACAAAAATAATCAAAAATCAGCTGTCGCTGTTTTGTCTCTCTCATCGACGACGAGTGTCAAAAGTTAATATTTTTCGTACCTACTCGCAAAACTTGTATTTCGCGTTCCCGAAGCTTCGAAACTTCGTGAAATGAGTGATCGCCAGTGTGGCGGACACACCGCCCGTGTTCAGCGTACAGTCCGAAATCTTTCGGTGTTCATCACGCAACAGAGCGGACACTCCCACCTCGTCTTCATCATCGCCACGGATTCGAGTGTCGTACACGACGCGCGGTCTATCCATCGCACTAAATATACCCATCGTAAATATAGATGTTATTTACATGACAAAAATATATATATATATTATCGGTTATCGGTTTCGGCTTCTCTTCGTTGTGTCCCACGCGCACGCGTCGAGTGGCCGAAGATCCGTTGACTTTAATATGGCAATGGGTTCGCAAACTAATCACCATTCAATGATATCGCAGCGTTGACATTTCGCACAATTTACATCGATGTAAAAACACACCCTGTATATATAGATATGATGCGTTTTTTTTGAATTGTAGAAACTTTCTAAGTATTTTTTTTTATTCTCTTAAAATTTCAGGATTTATTTATCTGTATTCCAAGTATTGAAAATTGTGTATGAGCTATATGTGGGACTAGGCATATATATATCTATATAGTCTATATATGAATTATATATAGGACTCGATATATTTAGTCTATGTATAAATTTTATATAAACTATGTATAGACTGCATAGTTTCTGTATAGTCTTTCGATGCACGAATTATATAAAAACTATACAGAAACTATATGTATAGTCCACGTACAGTCTATGCAAAATCTATACACCGACTATATACACTCAGTCCTACATCTATCGTATATATATAAACGATGGATAATTTTTTTTTTTCACTGGGGGATGACAAAAGTTCAAGTCCAATGTCAATATCAACTGACAACTAAAAATTTCCCAAGCATCCTCCATTCGTTATCGACGTCAATTCAAAAAACATTTGCATCGTGTCAAAAATATCTTTGACCACAAAATCTAAAAGAAAAAAATTTCAGCCCCCCCCCCCCCCCCCTCGGGTTATTGCTTTTACTTTTCTCTTTCCAGCAACGACGAAGACGACGAAGAAAACGACGACGAGCCGCGAAACCGTCGCTCGTAAAAGCGTCTTTGGCCGTGCAAAACGTCCCAACTTACGCACATCTCTGTCAACCGAGGGATTTAACGAATGTTTAGCCGATGAGACATCGACGTCGCGCCCACCGATTCTCAATTGCCTATGTTAACGTCTCATCGTACACACACACATATATATATATATATATATATATATATATATGCATGTATATGTATGTTCGAACGCTTCGTTACTGGCACCGAGCATAACGAAGCCTCCGTCAACGTAGAGAGCCAGCCAGAACGAAGATGAGATCGACCGAAGGCGCACCCCGTGACGCGCTCCTGAGTCAACAGGACGCGACGACCAACACCAGACCCAACAACTAGCTACTACTCCCGCGCGCCGTCCAGAAGATGATACTCTCTCTCTCTCTCTCTCAAACGGTCTAAACCAACCCCGGCGTACACTCGGTTCCCTCGGTAATCTAACGGAACGAGATTTATTTCCGACAAGTTAATCTTGCCCCCTTCGTGCTCTTTTCACTTTCTCTCTCTCTCTCTCTGTCTTTCTTTCTTCGTCTCTCTTCGCGTCTCGTTTATTCGCGGGGCAAAAGCTTTATTCCGAGAGTGCGTAAGCACGGACCACTCTGACGGTAGGATCGTAACTTTGCCAGAACCCCCGAGTTCGTACCGAGGTCTTGAAAATTCCTCATCGACTTCGAGAATCAACCGGGTCCCCATATGTGACGTTGGTACGCTCAATGGGACTCCAAGGCGGGTGGTAGCGATTGAAGATGACTCGAAATTGGGCCAGGAAGGATATGCTTTGAAATTCAACCTCTCTGCTTACGACTAGTTAGGCTAGAAGATCGAAATTCAGAACGTTCAATGTTCAGAACTGCAAATCGATGAATTTTTATCTTCCCGTGGGAATACCGGCTAAACTACGCTATATAGACGAAAAGTTCATATGAAAAATGTTGTAGATAATTAAATTTCCTAGAAAAAAGTCCTGGACAACATATGTCTAACATTGTTAGGTAACGCGTGGGAAAGCTCGAAAGTCGGGGCAACGTGATAAACCGCAGGACCGGTTGGCGTTCGGATATTCTTTGCGTTCCAAACATTGGCGTTCGAAGCATCTAGCGTTCCGACATTCAACTAAGACTTAAAAATCGATTTTTTTTTCACGTTGGTTTTGGAAAATGTCCCACAGACACAACTAGAGGATTTGTTTCTCGGTTTGGTTCCAATTAGAAAGCTGGCCACGTGCGTTCAACCTTTGAACGTAATATTCGGTCTTGTGTTTAATTTTCCAAATGGGAAATCGGTAGAACGTTTTTTTTGGAGGGGGGATACTCGTTTTGCCAATGAGTCCCCGGTGAAATTTGTAACGAGGGATATGGATGGTCACCCCAAACGGGGTGTAAGTGTCAAAGCCCGATGAGCTTTCTTTACTCGGAAGAGCTTTCGGGTCGCCATCAGGCTGATGACGGCTATAGGCCCTCCACACCTCAAATCAACACCAACGTGCACAACCATGATTCACGAGGTCATTAATCTATTTCCAAGTTTCGAGTGGCCCTCTGGGCCGACGTAACCGGCGTATGCCGATTTCCGAGAAGAACGTCTTTTGATCTGGCCAAGATGAATCGGCGGTAACCAAGACGACGATCTGGCCTTTACCGAACCGAACTTCACGGGACCGGCTTGTGAGACCGCGAATTTTGCAAACTGTCCGTGTCTCTTGAATCGAGTTTATTCACCGAGTAACTTTTTTTTCTTTTTCGTTTTAACGTTTTCTTTTTTTTTTTTTTTTTCGAAACGCATCAAATCGACACGGCTCGTTTAGTGTCGTCGGTTTGCATCCTGTTTCAACCCACGGCGTCCTTGAAATTTTCGAATACCGAGACACATGAAAATTTTAGAACGAATGCCAAGAGTTCTGATCGAAGGGCTTCGTGATTCTCATTAAAACTCATTTGTTTTATAAAAAATCGATCGTAGCAATGAAAAATTGTACTTTTGTGCAATAATCGATGACGAATCGAAGTTTGATCGCTCGAATTGTTGAAATAAAATTACGAATCGATTTATCGGGTGAAAATAAATTTGAATCTTTTTTCTCGCCATTATTTTATGGTTCTAAAATATTCGTGAAATATTGGAAAATATCGAATGCAAGTAGGTGGGTTCGTTGAATCCGTTTAAATTGAATGACCTGTCATATGTATATATATATATATATATATTGAATAGGACAAAGCTCGAAAGCTCGGTTTATAAAAGTTTTATTCGAATACGATCATTGAAATCCGGTTCATTGATTTTTCGGTGCAAATAGTTACACATTAATAATCATGAATTCACGATGCTTCATTATTTAGTCGTTTCCGGTGTGAAACTAGGGCCGGATTGAAGTGAGGGGAAAGGAAAATTCGATGGGGGATGCGATTATCATTAATTTCGATACCTCGAAATATTTATTCGAATCGATTTACTCGGTTTTCCCTCAAAACCACAGATACATGCATTCGACCTTTTTTGTAGAAAATTTGATTCTCCACAACATTGTTCATGTGAACTTTCGGCCTACACTGCGTGGTTTGGCCAGATTTCGGACAAGAAGACAAAAAAAAAAGACATCGATTTAAAATGTTGACAAAATGCAATTCACGAAAATTCACACAGAGAGGACAGTGAAGAAGATGGTTGAGAGGTTGGGACATGATCGTGCTTGAGTATCGTTGGTACACACGTGTGTGACCGACGCGGCGAGTATCAGAAGGATCTTGAAGACCGAAAAAAAAAAATAAAAAAAATAAAAGAAAAAAAAAGAGTTTGGTTTGTACCAGTAGCATGCCAATCGTAAACGCGTGTATCGCACATGCTGTATATACATATATAGTATCTGCTTTTCGTTCTAAGCGCCTTTTCCATCCGTTGACTCCGGGAGTCCGGGGCGCACAACCGAACGATTCGATTCACTGCCGATTGTAAAAATAAACGGGCTTTTATACCCCAATCCCACAAAGAGACCGGCCGCCCCCAACCCCTTCACTTCTCCCACAGTCTATTTACGTCGCAATACTTTCTCTCGCTCTTTCACACGTCTCAAACTCCGAAGATTTTTACATGCCCCTTCCCGCCCCCGCGCATTATTCGTCGAAATCGAGTCAGAGACGGCCCAGATGTACGTTAACACGATGCCGATGCTTCTCGGACCTGAAGCACCGACCATCGAATTATTGTCTCGAATCATCGGACTTTGGACTCATCAATTATTTAAAAAAATTATTATTATAGATTTTTTAAACGATTCTATTCACAGAAATTTCATGAGCTCATTTGCTTTGCTATTTTTATCGTATAAAAACTTTTTTGAATTGATTATTATTGTTATAGGCGTTAAAAATATACATTTGCCAATCATTTGCGAGGCGACGATAATAAAAGAGATATGAAAAAAATATCATACGATATTTATTAGTGACCAGAAATGAAAATGTGGAAGGATTTTTTTTTATTTGGTCTATCGTGAAAATTTTTTGGGCGAATATCCCTAAGTTAAAAAAAAATATATATATAATATATGGATCATATGATAACAATAAACAGTCTCATACATAAAATGAAACACATAAATTAATAGAATCTATATAAAATCCATAAGATTGAGAAATATTTCCAAACTATTGTTATCTAATATTCATATGAATATTTAATTATAATATATATATATAACTAATATATTAATATACGATACAAATTGTATGCACAAGTAAAAAATTTGATATCGAAAACTCATGGAGAACCATTTGAAATACGGGTTTCGATGTTCGAGACGGTTTTTGGTAATTCATCGTTGTCGTTCGAGTTATTTTTGGATTAATTGGTGAGTAAGGGCCTTCCTCGATGAGGGTCCCGGAGAGAGCCGTGTATATTTACTTGGGCCGTTAGTTTCACCCGGGTTCAGACATTTTCCACGACATCGGGGCAGCCCAGGCACATGCTCATTTACCAAACACCAGTCTAAAACACGATTCCTACAACGCGGTGGTGGTGGTGGTCGTGGTCGGAAACACGATGGAATTTTTATGGAGACGTTTATACGAGCCCGTGAATACGCGATCTACGACGGATTTCGGGTACTTTGACTCACCATCCAGACGCTGATGGTGTGTGCCGATCGGTTTATCGTCTCCAAAAACGATCGACCGTTTTTTTTCCTCATCGGATTCGAGATTTTTCGATAATTTTCATCGTTCAAAATAGATTCACTCTCGTTCAGCGGCCTGGTCCCCACGACTGTCGATATATCCTTTCATCGTGATTTCATTTTATTTTTTATTCGATGGGAAAAAAATTCCATAAAAAAACAACCAAAAAAACTTGAATTCTTTATTTTTATATTTTTTTTGTTGGCTATTTGGCCTGGTCCCCACAATTGTCGATACATCCTATCATTCTGATTTTCTTTTGTTTTTTTCCCAATTAAATAAAAAAACTATTCAAAAACAATTTGAAAAATTGAATATTTCGTTTTAAATATTTGCATAATCGTTGCGTATGATTTTTTTTTTTTTTCGTTGATTGTCGCAGTGTCATTAACAGTGTTGTCAGTGACGATGGTGAAAATGTCACTGACCGACCTTTTCGAAACGTGCAATGGTTTGGAGAAAATTCGAGAAGCCAGTGTGAGAAGCAAGGGTTAGCAATACACAAGCGCAACCGTTTGCGCGTTGTACATCGAGTTTGTTTCTTCGGGGTGGGCGCCTCTCGGCCCCTCTCACCGATGTACCTACAACGAGAGGAAGGAGGGAGTGGCATTGGTGGTTCCAGGGCTGAGAGGTTCCAGGGGGGGCGAACTCGACTCGAAGGACTAACTACTTGCCAAGTCCTCACAACGTACGTTTCTAAGAGGGCGGAGGTTACGATCTTGTTGATTGCTGTACAGCAACCCGGCGTGTCCTGTCGAGCCATGTATGCCTCCCACAGAACATTGCACCCCTCCGACCAATACCCTTAAACGAGCAAGCAAAAAAAAAAAAAAAATATCCCGAAAAAATAAATTATTATATTTCAAATGTTCCTCACGAGATTTCAAATCGTTTACCATTCGGCCAGACCGGATTCTCACTTTCTGGAACATTGCCAAAGAAATAGTACATTCCGAAGACTGCATTTTTTTTTCATACGAACTTTTAAAACCATGAAGATGGTTTATTTTTTGATTTTTTTTATGTTCTTCGATTTATTACTATTTTTTTTTATATCAGTGATAAGGGAAGCATTTCAAAGGCATCTTGAACTCGTTCGAATATATTGTCCACCGGACTCCGCTTAGCTGGTTGACGAAAATTTCCAGTCAACTTTCTCGCGGATTGTCTTTATTACGACATTTAATTTCTGCGAAAACGTGTTTCCATTACGAAATATATTTCTGTATTTGTCTGCAAAGTTTCGGAAGAGTTTATGAGCAAACTCGGAGTTTGGCTACCAACGGAGAACACGTTGGGTTGTATATACGTTTTCGTTGTATACACGTTGATGGCGCTGCTGTTTGTCGGTTCTGCCACTGTTCTATCCATGTAGCTTCTTGCTCTTTATCTCTCTCTTTCTATCTCTCTCTTTCTATCTCGCTATTTGTCCTTTTCTTTCTGTGGCTATATTTCTCAATCTTTCTCGCTCTCTCACTATCTTTCTCTCTCTGTCCTTACTTTTGCTACTCAAACCCGTCGACTGAATCGGCACTCCGAAGTGGCACCCTCGTAGTACTCGTCGTCACCAAATCCCTCCCTCCCCTCCTTCCCTCCTCATGGCTGTCTTCCTCGGGTAACCAGGATGCTGCCAGAAGTGCAAACGCGAAGAACCTTCAGGTCGAACTACACGAACAACCCCCCCACACACACAAAACTCATCCCTATTATTTTTCATGGTCCTGACAAGTTAGTGCATTTCGAACGAATTAATATTTACACGACGAATTTGTTGACGAAACTAAAATTTCGTTACAAACAGACAATGCTGAAATTGTTTCGAAAAAAAAATTCATAACAAATTTTCCAGAATAAGTAAAAAAATTTGAAAAAAAACAATTGTTGAATATTTGGGAAAATCAATGAAAAATAGTTTAAAATGTTAAAAATACTTAATAATTTTATCTTCCTGAGTCGAAATTTTCTTCATTTGATCTTTATTTGACCGTGAAAATTTGGACTCGGGATTGTCTACGGAAATTTCGTGACTTAACTTTGTGCGATAAATATTTTGGAAATTTGTGGATCGAAGTTAAGTTTATAAATCATGGAAAAGCTCGTACGTTAGAGACTCGAGGGGGGGGGGGAGGTTATGGCGATAGTGAGAAACAAGTCGTGCGAAGAGCTTTACGTTCTCGAGATGTTTGTTTTTTTTTTTTTGGCATTTCACGCTGAGAGCCCGAACGTCACGGGGATTTGAAAGACGATCCTGGATTTCTCACTTTTCTCATTGTCGTCCCCGGGGATTTTGGCACATGGACGGTTGGGTGAGGATTCTCTCGAATAGGGCCAAACTCGAAGAGGGCTCTGTTTTCCCACCCCCTAACGGAATATTGGCCCAATGCCAATAGACATCTTAAGTATGATCTAACGATATCACCACCTAACAGTCCACCTAACTTTGTTATCGTATCCAACATTATGTACTTCGATGCTCGATACATATATTTTAACACACATGAGAACAATCTCGAATAATACTGAATAATGATTAATCGGTCTCATCATTTTATCGAATACTCGAAATTACCATTTTTCAAGTTCATTATTTTTCATTTAAGTTGAAAAATAAAAATTTCTTGTAATTAAAATGAGAAACATTTTTTCACGTAGTTAAAAAATATTTTTCATTACTCAGGACGAAAAAATTATGTTTTTGAATGTTCAATGGAATATAAAATGTATTTTGCACCGAATGAGGATTCTTTTCGTTCGAACTTTCGAAATTTTTACATTTTGAAACATCTTCAGTTGTGAATTTTTAAAAATTTGGATATTTGGGGGTGAGAAAAATTTTCAATTCAGGGCAGGAAAAATGTGTGGACTCATGACCTTTCTGAACATTGAACTTTATGAATTTTTCAACCCTTATCCGAATTGATAACGTTTAAATTCGCAACTGACAACGTGAATTGGGTTTATCCCGAAGATAACAAAAGTTATCACGTTGGTCTGGATTATATGATTTTCGTCGGATGTAATGTGCGTAAGCCAGGTGGTGGGGCATAGAAAGGGGTTGTGCGTAGAAATGAAAGGGTGTGAATCGTTACAATGGATCTTGTCGAATGACAAAACGTTCGCTGTTTCTGACGTTTCAAGCAAACATTTTGAATTTTTTTTTCATTCGAGACATTATAATTCAATGACAATTCATTTGACATATACTTTCAGGCAAATAATGCCCTGCTAATCATCGTACGACCATTAGTATTGTGTCGTTACATCTCTGTAATATGAGTATTGTTACATACAAGTAATAATCATAAACGATTTTCACGAATTATCGGTTTACAATGGAATCCTGGAAATTCAAAAGATTCTGTGACCCATGATCACTCGGTCATCGGAGAAAAAGCCCATCAATGGCTCGAAACCTTCGCATTGAAGACACCTGAATACATTCTGCTGTCGTAATTACTATCACAAACGATTCACGCAACGTCGTCGAGATGAAAAGCTTTTTTTTTCGTTTTCAACACAATATAACATTTCATCCCTTCAAAATTGTGGGTAACACAAGTAATTGTTCTTGTTCATTATTAAAATAATTTTTTGTGATATTCAAAAAGTCTGATAAAAGATTATGGAAAGTAAAATTTATTTTTTATCGACGACAAAAATTGTGTTAAATAATGTCGAAACGGGTTTTTATGATTGATGGGAAAAAAGACCTATAGCTAGCTGTAATGGGATGAGAATTCACCTTGGGGTGTCCTTATTTTTTTTTCTTTTTTTTTTACTGCAATGAGTTTGTTGTCGATACTGTCGAGGTTACATCAAGCGTGGAAAAGGCAGGAAAAGCCTAACGATAAGTATCACGTAGCTAATTAAACGTTAGGGCGAAGGAGTATATTTCGTTGATGAGGGACCCGACAATTTAAGCCTACATATATATATATATATATATATATATATATATTTGAGATGCGAAGCCCCTGCCCACGTATGTGAACTGAACCCATGACCGAATCACCGGTCATGTACTTTGTGTTTCATACCAATACAAGTAGCAAATGCTTCCACGTATGGATCTCTCATATATACTCACCCGAGTGACCCGGACAACAGCAGCAGCAGCAGCGACGGGACGTATTAAACCGTACGTACCGTACGTATGTTGCCGGGACCACTCTTAAAATGTTATGACGTGGAACTCGTGATTTCATGGAACATTTAATTACCGTATTGGTAAATGGTTTTAACAGGGGTTCTCTCCCAACAACAGTCGAATAATCCTCGGACAAACTTTTTTTTCACAAAAAATATTTACGATCCTTGACATTGCTACTTTGAACGAAAATATAAATATCAGATAATTTTTTTTCTAATCTCGATCATATTTACATGTGGATTATCAACGTTCGGATTAAAAATTATCAGTTGTATGATTTTTTTATTTCAAATGAAAAAAAAATTGTTTTTATGTAAAATTGACGAATTGAAAAAAAAAAAAAGATTAATTTTGTAACTTTTCCAGTGACCAGTGTGTTCAACTTTGTATGTATGGATTTGATATCTTGATATCAGCCCCCATCGAAATTCATTGATACTGCAACTTGATTTCATTTACAATTATTCTAGTTCACATAAAAAAATTTACCCAAAAATGAATAACATTGTCACCCATAAACTACAAAAAAAAAAAAAAAAACATTCTTGCGAAAACTCAGAGGTTATAAAAAAAAACATTTTTGTATTCAAACCAGAAGAGGGTGAAAAAATCGTGACAGAATGTTTTGTGATAATTGAGTCGTTTGGTTTCGAATAAAAAATTCGACGCAACAATCCAAGACCATCGTGTCACCTTTCTGTTCCCATCGAGTTGTGACCCAAAGTGCGTTCGGTTGAGGAAGAGAGGAGGGGGACAGGGAGGGGGTGGAAGGGAGAATCAAGCCAGCCCGGAAGTTGATTATTTTTGGGTCTGGCGTGATTCGGTCTCGCTCGGTGTTGAACCAACGCGGCATTTTCACCGAAATATACGTCGAACCATGTGATTGTGGGTGCTGGGCATCGAACATTCCTCCGGCGAAAACGGCAGTCGTTTGCGACGTTGAGGGCCAAAAGGGATGGAGGTTTGAGCTGGCTGGGTACGCCGGTTATACACACAGGCCTAAGCACCGCAAACCCAAACGTTCACTAATTTTCTGTTTAGTCGTAAAATAAATTCGCTGCTACTGCGGTATACAGCGGTTGGGAGGGGAGGGCGGGGGTGGCTTCGACCCCGGGAAAATGGTTTTGGCTGTGTTCGACCCTTCTCTCCCACCCGAGTCAAGTTGCGGAGCGCAAAATTTGGAACCAGAAGTAATCGAATTTGTTGGCGTCGTTTAATGAGAGCCGCACAATAGTTGTCTGTATAATTGGTACACAGTCCTCCCCCCCTCTCCCTCCCTCCTTGGCTTCTCGCACTCCAGGCACAAGAGCAGACTCACTGCTGGTACTGCTTTTACTCTCTCTCTCTTACACTTTCTCTCTGTCACTCTTCATCCTTATCCCATAGACTGTAACTATTTTACTCGAGAGCTTTTGCTCGCGAGTGAACCGCATCCCCCGAGGTGCTCAGCCTCTGTCGAAAGCGTTATCACAAATGTGCGTTACAAATAACCAAGCCACGAAGAAAAAAATATATTATGCATGACATTTTTGAGCACTTTGGCATACTCGGTTTTGGTGATCCAATCGATGATTAATAAGGTTAACACTAGTTTAAAAAAAAATAGTATATAGTTGAAAATTTCAAAAATGTTCGACATATTTTTGATCGACAAGATTTCGAGGTGCACAAAGTTTCTTCTCGGTTTTTTGGATAAGAGAGAAAAAGAGATAGAGAGAAAGCGCTATCTTTCGGTGAGCCAACACAACCGAGAACCCAAAGCTCTTTCGAGCGGGGAGGGGAGGGGCGGGGGGGGGGGAAGGGGCATACTCTCCGTCCGTAGAAAGTTTAATGACTTTTTGTTAATTAACGCTGCTGGCCAGGCTTAGCCCTAGAACGCTTCACTTTGGTCACCAGTTGACACACATACATATACATATATTTATAGACATACAGATGTACATGTGGGCCATATCAGCAGCCATAGAATGTTGCGGTCCCGGTAGTTTTGTCGCGTGTGAGGGTTTACAGAGTATCGGACGAAACACACACACACAGACATTGTCATGACTTGGAAATACTTGTGTTCGCGGGTTATTTGTGTACTCACGAGGATGGCATCAAGAGCACCGGAGAGCAACGGATGTTCATACGCACCGAACCGCGGGACGCGAAACAATTTGCCAGACGATAAATTTTTATAGAAGGGGCGCCCCCTCCCGCCCCACACAGCCAACAGCATCCAAATAGGAACGTACCAGGGTACACAGAGTGTTCCACAGGATTTCTATCTCTGTAGCTGGATGCTGTAGCTGGCTGGCTGGCTGGTGCTACTGCTGATGGGCCTTTCCCTGATCGCAGACCGTGCACAGGGTCGTGCCTGGTTGTGTCCCACCGAGTTTCCCGCCGAAACGGAATTGAATCGATGTATTTATGCGTCGTTTACGCAAAGGGAAGGGTTAAAACACAAACACACACACACGAGAAGTTGGCACTCGTGTAATTGCAATGCCCGCACGCGATGTTACAATTGCAATGTTCATCCACTGGGTGCTCGATACATGCTCGCCGAATGGGAGAGGGGATGAGGGTTGGAAAATTTTCCACAACCCTTCGGTGCATGGGGTTGTTGCAACGAGTTCCTTCGTGCAGCAGGAATATTTTTTTTAACCCCCCTTCGTCGTTCAATTCACATGTCGTCGAGCTCAATCCATCCGAAGTTTATTCGTTTTCCGTTCGGTCATCTGACTCCATGGGAGAGGTTTTTTTTCGGAACTGGTGAATTATCACGCTGTTTTCATTCTTGGTGGAGGTTGTTCGTTGAAATGATGGTTTTATCGTTGGATTTATATAATTTTCAATAACGAGCTTTATTTTTACAATAATGAAAAAACCATCTTGATATGATTTAATTTCTGAGGGAGATAACAATCGATGTAATTTTTTTTAGAGATACTTTATCGTGACAGATTGATGTCATCGATCGACCGACAGATTGACATTCTCCGAATGTTCGATACGACGGACGGATCCGCGACATTTTCATTTGGAAAAAAAAATAACGATAATACAAACGTCAATGTGTTTTATCGTGCAATAAGGAAGAACAGTCGTCAGGCAGTCGGATGATCTTTTCGTTATCATCGCCGATTGAACTTTAAGCCCAGCCACACCTCGGGGGCCGATAAAGCGAACCTTCGCGATTTATCATCGTCCAACCAACGACCAATATCTACCATGGCTCTTCCCTCCGGTTTCAAACCCTGCCAACGTCACTACGGTATCCCCCTCCTCCCTAGGCCCTCTACTGGATTAATGCCTTTTCGCACGTCACCAGTAACGCGCACCTACCCTTGTGGACATCAATACTTCGTCGTTGAATTTATTGCAATTGAATATTTTGGATAAAACTTCTACCTTCGACTTTCCATCTTCCACCATTTTTGAATCAGCTCCAATAGCCTCAGTATCCTTTTCTTTCGCTACTGCACTACTCTAGAGTGCATATTTTTTTTACAAAGTGTCATCAAGAGTCATCTGGCTACTATTTAGCCATTTCGTTTCCTCGTAACACTTTTTAGAAACGATCCAAAAATGCCAGAATCATCAGCAAGCAATCCAATCCAGGATATCCAAAGTAGCAATGGCTAAGTAATGACACATAAAGATAGAGATGAACCTGAAGACGTCACGACAGACAACCATCCAGCCGGAGGCGTGATATAAGCTACCGGAGGTCCTCGTTCCTCCGTCTTAATATAACGAAAGACTCGACATCCCGGCAGATCCTTTGGTTCATTGAACAAGTGGGAAAAGGACGAACTCAGGACCACGGAGATGGAAAACGTTGGGCTGGGGAAACCGAAAGGTATCAAGCAAGTCTGGGGTCTCCGACTTTCTCCCAGTCGAACAAGCTGGGGTTGGAAGAGACGACGGCAGTTCGCTGAGGACGACAGAAGCGCACCGGGAACGTAGGTAGTGGGATGCTGCACGGAGGTTGACGGGGAAAACCGGCGAACGGAAAGAGAGAGAGAGAGAGAGAGAGGTCGGGGCACTGAAGAGGCAATATAGGAGAAAGCTTATTATTGGAGTTCGCTGCTTCGCAGAAGAGAACAAAATACAGGCGAGGCAGTGATTACTGTTTCCAATTGAACCCCTCCCCACCCCCAACCACCCTCTGCCAACCCGTGCTCGAACGTACGAGCCGAGCACAAGCAGAACGCTCCACCTGAATGAACGACCTAGCGGAAAATAATCAAGCTACGCCTGGAGCCACTATCTGGAAGAGTGTTATAGCTACGGAATACGCGTACACACATACACGTATCTACAGATATCTGCAACAATCTCTCCCCGGTAAAATCCCCTCGATGCACCCTACACGCATATCACCCAACCAATCCCCCGCAATACCGCGCCACCCGGTATAACCATCCAGGCCAATTTGTTCGTAATCGCTCCTTTCATGTTCTATTACCTATAGAACATTTTTGTGTCGAGAATAGCGAATTTCCGAAAAAACAAATGGCAGGTAAGTCTGTCTAAAACGTATTTCATCATTCACATTGATTGATCAGGACAAAGGAAGTTTCATGATGTCAAGAAATGGACAGATAATAATCAATCAAATCAACAGAATCAAAGAACATGTTTCCTTTACGAGCTAATTCGTTGAAGGGCATGAAAGGTTGTTCGAATCCGCACCCAAAGACAAACCAGACATCAATGTTGCTGCAAGACTCTGTCATAGTACGTCAACTTCATCCCACGATCTCACAAAGTTGGCAGTCGCGGGTTGGATCAATCCGTCTGTGACACTTGCCCCGTTGCATCACGTATGGCGGTGTGCTTGGTACCCCTGGAAGGCGACACATGCTTCTACATGTACATATGCATGGATATAAGTGGCCGAGGGATAAGGAGAGTAGGCTGTCGAGTGACGGGTACAGACCCGGGGCTTTCCCAGTTGGTCGCGAAGTGAGTACAGAAAGACACGGGAGACACGAGCACGAAAAGGAGAGTTCGGGGGAGAGGGTTTTCGGAACGAGATAGACGCCTGGAAAAGGGTTGGCGGGGGGGGGAGGGGGCCCGATGAGTAGGAGCGAACCCGACCGGGGGGTGGTTAGTACTCATCCGTTGCAGTGCTGCAACTAATGAGACATGGCTAAAGGGCACGGGCAGATAGAGACGCTACTAGCAGGGTGCGGGGGTGTATGTAGGAAAGGCGCGGGAAAGAGAGGGCCACGCCGTTGGGCTGGGGCGCAAGGCATATGAGGACACACACAGAGAGATGCTGCAGAAGTAAGGGCAGGCGATACACTTCACCTGAGACCCGCTGTAGACTGCGGCAAGAGACGGGGAGACGTCGACGACTACGGGGGTGGAAGAGGAGGGGGCGCGAGCTTCGCCCAGGCACAATTAAAACTGACGCTCCTAATGGCAAGTCAAACGCCGACGGGCTCGAGAGATTCTTGACTTTCCAATGAAGCGATTGTTTCATATTCGCTCTCGTATAGTTCGTCCCTCATCCTCATTCTCCGGTCTTTCGTTCCTTCCCTCGGTTCATCGTCGCCGTCTCTCCTTTTCCTCCCCCCCATCACGACCTTTCTCATCCAGCACCGACGTATTCATCCGTTTCCCTTTCCCCGGGTCTCACTCCATTCCACATCTCCGACTCTGTAAACTATATCGCAGACTATGGAGGATATATGTGTGTATGTATATATGTAGTCTAGTGTATGGGCTCTCTTTGCTCGTTCAAGTCGCGAATGGTCCACACGCCAGATACGCGTCTCGACTTATCACTCATCCAACGATGCCACACGACACTACTGGAAAATCCACGTCTGCGCGGGGCTGGAGCGAGTAAGACACCGCTAAGGTGTGGAAATGGATGATGGAAAGGGAAACGCGAAGGTTATATGGAAAACTCAAGACGCTAGCGTGTTCACCGGGTTCCAATACTGCAACCCGTACTCAACGGATACGTGTATGACGTAGTGTCTGTCGTTGACAGACGACGGATGGGAGCGAGACGACGACACTCTTCCCATCCGATCTAGCTGGAAGAGCTTTCGAACCTTCTCACGATCCAAACTTCCAAGGACCTCATTGTCTTTGGACGTCAGCGAGGATAGTGAGACGCGTTCGGCGGTGTCGGGAACGAGGACGCCGACTCTCGTGATGTCGGGATTTTGATTATTTCGCGGGGTTGGGTTATTAGCGGATAGTTTATTTAGTTCGAAGAGCCTGGCAGGCAATGAGGTGAGAATTTGGATGTGAGATGAAGGATTGACAATGGGTTTGATTGTGGGTGCCCTTGGTGGCAGTAATGAGGGTTAAAGAGGGGAAGAGAGGAGACCATTGATCAGCACGTTTTTACAACAAGGCTTGATGCAAGCTTTCGACATGACTTCAACAAAGACAAACAGCACGCCAAGTGGGCCCAACAAAGATGAAGGCCTGTCTGCTTTGTGCAGGCATCAATTTTGGCAACGACAAGCCGGAGAACAACCTGGACCAGGGCTTTCTTGCACTGGCTCGCCTAAAAGAGGTTGAGGGTCTCGGCTCAACCAAAAGTCTTGCACTTGGCGAGGGTGATTACCCATTCCCTTAGAATTAGCGAGATATGTGCATCCTAAGCGGTGGACGTAAAAAAGCGAAAGACCGTTGATTCACAATAACGCATATGCACAAGCCGAATAATGGATGTCTTGCAAGGAAAAAACAAGATGGTGGAAAGGCCACTGTACAAACAAAACACAGCCAGGTTAGAATCACAGCTATTCCTTAATTGCAAGGGTGATCGCTTTTGTTCTTTTCTGTAATAAGCTCCTTCCCAGCGACCTCAACCATTAGCCCCCTGCTGCGAATGGAGGAAGTGCTGCTACAAACGCCTTCTAGTCTCTGGACAGATTCTGATTCTTCGTCTTCGGGGTCTTCTAACCCTGCTGTCTAGGCACTAGAAGGTGATTCCTGATGGAATTGCTGTCGTCCATTGCTCTTTGATCGTAACCTAACAGCAAGATTACGTTTTAGTCAGGGACACACTCATACTTCTATTCAATATCTATCGACCAAGGTCAAACCAGTTCTATATGTTTAAGATGATAAAAAAATCATCTCTAAATTGCGGTAAAGAATTATTGTATGCTCTATTATTTTTTGTTTGATCAGGATATTCAAAAATGGTCATTCTCTCACCTTGAATCACTTTAGGAAGATCAAAAATCTGCATATATATATTCACCCCAGCGTATTGTCGGTGTGACTTAAACAGCCCAAGATGGAAGAACAGTTTTAATTGTAGGTCGTCGGAGTTACTTCTCATACTCAGACTGTTAAGATTTTTTTTTTCTTCAATTTTTCGTTCACTGGCAAGGAAAAAAATTTAGTTCAAAAGCTTCTGAATATGTGCATTTAGTTTTTGTTGTTTGTTTTTTTGTTCGCTACAACGGTGTACCATAAGCTCGGACAAGCGATCTTTCGTGGTACCAGCTGCTCTTTGCCCTTTCGGGTGTACGAATCTCCTCGTCCCCGCCCCCCGCCAGGGTGGCCACCCTTTCGCGTCGACTAATGAGGAGCAAATCTCAAGATAACTGCGGGAGCACGCGCCCCGTGGGCGCTCATTCTGCCTAAGCTGTATACACGACTATGCCCAACGGTCCGCTCGGAAAAGTGCAGTTATAATTGCCCGCGGTGATGAGACCCGCGCAAACACTGGTTTTTCGTTTGTTTTTTTTTTTATTTTTTTTATCGCGGACCCTTTGCATTCATCCGCCCTCTCTATATGTATGTATATATAGATATACTTGGTACTCACATTTTTCCTCTTCTAATTCAACGTTGAAAACTATTTTTCACAAACGACTTGTAAACTCACGGTCCATTATTATTTTCCAGATTTTTTTGGTCTTTTTACTACTAATTTTTTTTTCCGGGCTCCGGAAATCTCGGAGCGTTCCTTTTCTCTCATTTCCACGATCAAACAATGTATTTAGCACAGTTGGGTTATAGCTAGGACTCGGAATAACGTCGGCCGGGAAATTAAATTGGTGAATTGATTCTGACGTTGATTCTGATTGCTTCGCTAATTCTCGACGATACAGCTGAGCGCTGGGAATTAATTTTTTTTTTTCGAATACGATTTTGTAGAGGTACTTGCAAAAAAATTGAAGCTGAAAAAAAAAAAACGTTCACGTGCTAATCAAAGTCAAAATCGAAATCGTGCAAGCGGAACCTCTAAATATTGTCCGATTGGGATCAAACTTTAACAGATGTTTCCTGATAGTATCTTTTTCAAATGCAGGAACTGCCAGAACAATCAAACAGCTTAACTTTTTTTCCAACGCACCCTCATAAATATATCTAAAAATTACATCTTTCGATGATGACGTAATAACTAATTACACGATCCCGTCTTCCTTTATTACTAACATTTTCCTACCGCCAAATTAAAAAATTCGATGCATCGAACAGTCCCCAAGGTCATTCATTCACCCTCCACAAAATTCCGAGTCTCACAGAACGCGAAAAAAAAAATTGTACAGCCCGACTCTTCCAAAAATATCGTTAAAAAAAGTTCCATCACAGATGTGACAGAAAAACAACGAGACCACAGTGTAGTCGGGTATCAGTTCAAGTGTGTTCTCCTGTTTAACAAGCCTTCGCGCATCGCGCGCGGGGGGAGGGGGGGGGGGGGTGTCGTGCTCAAAAGTGAAGCCAAAAAAAAAAAAAAAAAAAAAATTGGGGACAAGTAGCCGGGAGCCAGAAGGTTTCCACACGGGGGGTCGAAGAGGACAAGAGGGTTGCCGACTGTGTGGAAGGGCTCACACGGAACCGCAGACGAAGGTGTGAGAATCAGTGGAATCATCGTGACACCTCCGGGCTACTCTCATTCAATTTTTTTTCTTTTTTTTTTCAAATTGTTTTTTTTTTTTTTGCAAACCAACAAGTACTTGCAACCGGAAACCGCGTCGGTGTCACCCATCTCGCACATGCAAACAATAACGAACATCGTGTCTAATGAGGCTCTTCAATTTGTTCGAAAGAAAAGAGAATCGTTACCGCAATTCCGCGCACAAATAGTGCCGCGCGCACCGACGGCAAAAATTTTCTTCAAAGCTTCACATTCTCAGCGAGCCCTTCGAACGCAAGATATTTTTTTTTTCTTTTTTCTTTTTCTTTATTTTTTTTCATGTATTGTCATCGAAACATTCTTTTCCTTTGGCTCGTTACACGGCGCACTTTGCGTTCTTTTGAAATACGTTGGAACGCGCCCAGTTCCTTCGGGCGCTGCTCCCAGCTCAAAGAAGTTCCAATGCCGAGGTGATGTATATATATATAATACACATAGATATATATATAGATATATATATTTCGTAGGTATGGAAAAAAAATTTGAGCAGTCGAGAAAATCAAATAGACCAACGGGTCAAGGGTTGATAAACGTTTGGCCAGAGCAACGAAGAGGGGGGGGGAGGGGGCTATCGCGTTCTTGACGTCGAACATGGACAAAACCAGGACCGTCGCACAAACGGCATTGAGAATGTGAATTGCCGGTCCCCTTCCCTCCAACCTTTCCACGGGTACTCGAATAAAAATGCAACTAATTGGTCTGCCTCTCGTAAAAGTAGACTTTTGCGAGCGCCGACTTGGTTTTTCTTTTTTTTTTATTCTTTATTCTTGTAGGAAATAGGACCGAGACGACGAAGACAGACGTGTGTTTGAGCTGCGGAGCGAGTGAGACGATGACGAAAGAATAAGTTCAAGATGGGGAAAAGTCGGAAATGAAGTCGGTGGCCGGGGGCGGGTTTGGGGAGGGGCCGAGGAGGGGGGGGGGGGGGGGTCCAAGACGAAAGAACGATGAGGACCGAAGGAAAGTGGTATCTTCTTCTGTTATCTAACATTCTGGAGCATGTTGTACGTCGAGTCGAGTGTGTGTGCACCCGGTGTCCACGGTGCACTGTCGACTAAAGAATAGTTGGCTCCACTTCACACTGTCGTACAAGTGGGACTATCCGTTGTTTCTCTTCTTTTTTTCTTTTTTTTTGTTTTTTTCTCATTTCGAGAATATGCAGACGGTAAATTAGAACGTGACGAGGAAAAAAAAAACTAGTATCATCAATAACGAGACCGAAAATAGAGAAAAATATGAATAATTAGCTATCCCAAGAAAAACAAATATAAACAGACTGTATATAAACTGTTTGTGAGATTAGGCATATACATACTATTTATATAGTTTCTGCATAGAAAAATTGAATCAAATTACTGAAAATGTTAAATCACGAATTTATCAAAATTTCCAAATAAAAAAATTATATTTGTTAACTTTATATATGAGATTGGGCGTGTAAAGACTATATATAGTATGCCCAATCCCATATACATTTATTATACCAACTATAAATAATTTCTTCATTTTTATTTCATCATTTCACCTTCGTTTGACCTTGAAAACTCGATAAATGAGAAACAACTGCATATTTTCACGATGAAATGAAAGTTGAAACGCCGATAAAAATTGCTCATAACTTGATCCTACTTTCAACCTTCTTCGCCCTAAAATTTAATGTTGAAATAAGTTTGAAAAGGTGAAAATTTCGACTCGGGGATTATGTATCACGAGTCTGGCCGTGGTCGAATTGTAGGACAACATAGATTTGGGTGGTATTAGTGGGTGACGTAAAAAGTGGAAGACCCCATGGTGTTGCGATTGGGCTTTGAGCCCGACCATGAAATGGCCCAGTGTGGGTTGACGCTGCCGCAAGGCCTGGTCGTCCGTTCCTCCGTACAGACTTCCTCTAAGAAAGGGGTAGTGGGTAGTTTACCGAGACTGTAGAGACAGCAGGCGAGTAACAGCAGCAGCAGCCGTTATCTCAGGACACCCAGCTCGAAATACCTCCCGTCCCTCTTTACAAACGGTAAATCAAGGATTTCTTTTAACGGGCATTAATTGTTTTTGCGATAGTGAGAATTGCCTTCTGAGGGTGCTTCGGCTTCACGGTGAGAAACGAGAGAGAGAGGGAGAGAGAGAAAGAGAGAGAGAGAGAGAGCGTTAGTTCAGGCCGAGAAAGGGTTATACAAGCAAGCTCAATATTCTCCCGGTCGGAAATTAATGGGTTCTCGCTTTTCTTATCTGGAAAATCCCTTCGTTAATCGATCCCCCGTTCGAACATTCACGTTGAGGTGCAACGAAACGTTGATCCCGGGGATTTTACGTGACATCTTTGAACTGGAGTAAACATAAAAAAAAATACATATATACAGTTACGCATATGAAATTTGATAGACGTAGAAATCTTTTGCAGCCTGTGAATGATGTCAAATTGAATATTCGTAGCAAATAAATGTCAGTTGATGTTGAGTTCATGTTGTATTACGATAATTGCATGTTGTAGGCTTCACTATCTGGAATCTTCATGATATCCACGCATCTTCAAGTCTATGTTAAAAAACAAACTCCTAATGTTTTTTTTTTGTTCCAGATTTCCATCGTTCATCATTATCCTTGTCAGCTGTCAATTAAGGTAATTAAATTTATTTTCCTCTTATTTATTCTTTTCAAATGTTTTTTTTCTCACATCGACTTCATGGCAAATGCCAAACACTAATCATGAAAATTACGAAGAAAGAAGGAATAAATTGAAAATTAAACAATTCTCTCTGCCACGTGGCTTTTCACTCGATAACGCAATAATATCGCGACAATTAAAAAATCGAATCACGTGATACCTTAAAAAAAAAAGAAAAAATTACGTCCCCCATAAACAATGAGCGAATGCATTGCGAGACGGAAGAATATGCCTATTCCGTGGAAACTACGACCGCCTGGAATTACTTTAAATGCCATATGCAATGTATCTTGCATCGCAGTCTCTCTCGCAACTCGCCCCTTGCCCCCCTCCCCTCCCCTTCCCCCCAGTGCCGTGTTCCCCCGGAACATTAGACCTCGGCATCGGTCGACTGCCGTGATGGTGTATCGGTGTGGCTGGGGGTTGAAGGGGGTAGGTGCGCGGCAAAAGGGTGGTCGGAAAGGCATGCCTTCCGTAATGGTACAACACCAGCAGCACCGTATACAACTCTTTAGCCCATAGATCAATGGCTGGCAATTATTGTAAGTTCATTAGACCCCGGGGCCCCTCTCTCGTCGCACATCCTCCCGGTTTCGTGATACGAGGGTGGAGAGGGGGTGGGTTTCGAACGCCCGCATCCACCGACCTCTGTTTCATCCCCCCCCCCTTCGTCTCACTCCAACGACTTTCATCTTCTCCAATGTGGAAGATGTTTCCCAACGCGTATTCCAGTTGCCAGGTCCCTCTCTCTCTCTCTCTCTTTCTCTCACTCTCGCTTTATTCACACTATATGTTAACCATTTCCGTTTCCATTCTCCATACACCATGGCGAATTCTATTTAACCCTTTCCACCATTCACCGTTCATGCAATGCCGGGACCTGGTCCTCGCAACATCCAATAGCGGTACACCGTTTTCTCCATATATATATATTTATGTGTGTGTGTGTGTGTGTAGAACTCGCGACCTCTCCCTCATGAGCTGAAATTGCGACATTCCGCGCGAAACGCCGAAACTATTTGACTCCGTAATTTGTGATTGTAGTTTATTGCGCGGATGGACCCGGGGACCGGGAACACAGTACAGAGTACGACAGAGAGAGAGAGAGTGAGAGAGTGAGAGAGAGAGAGAGAGAGAGTCTACCGATGCAAACCTCACGTTTATCTGTATCGCTTGGCGACGTAACCATTCAACGAACTTGCGCCAGGTTCGCTTCCGTGTAATCCTTTCCGCCCCCCCCCCCAACCCCATCCCAACCCCCACCCACCGTTTCAGGCAGGGGTGGAGGAACTTTACATTTCTCGGTACAACTGATGCGTGAAATTCACCGAGACAATCAAACACAATTGATGCGCGATTTTCGTTGACAACGAATTGTAACATTTTGCTGCTTCGGACATTTTGGGAAACGGTTTGGGGATTGCGCTGTTGCGGAGAGGGGAGGGGAAAGGGGAGGGAAGGTGTTATTCAGAAGGGTCGATGTTTAGAATTCAGAATTTTTTTATGAGCATTATTATTGTTATTATTATTTCACATTTCTGTCATGAGGGAAAATAATGATAGTGAATATGAGAATCTATGGAACTTGTCGATGGGGGGGTCGGGGGGGAAGGTAATGCACTTTTATAATCACGCGAAAAACGCGATAGCTTGTTTGTTTGTTTTTTTTTTAAGAGTAAAGTAGGCAAGGGGTTTCGGTTAACTCCAAAGTACGACGTGACGGTGAATGTAAAACGTTTTTTCTTTTTATTTATTTTTATTTTTTTTTTTAAGATAAATACAGTTTGTGTTGGCGACAACAGGAGAACGTAAGATGCACGACGATTGAGGATATGCATTAGAGGTTGTACAGTCGGGGGGGGGGGGAGGCTCCCCATGGCTGTTTCACATCGAAAATAATCTTTGCGAAGAAATAAAGGCAATCAACGAAATGGCGTTGCATTATCATACTTTTTATTTTTTCGCTCGCGAGCCACTCGCACGAAATTTTGTTGACCCATTGTAAATCGAGCATCAACTTTGAGTTATAGAATATTCAGGGGAAAACGAGTTGAAAAAAAAATGTTGATTGTAAAATTGATGATTCATTTCAGTACAAAATTGTATTAAACATTAAATTAAAATATATTTATTTGTTTCTTTTCAACAACTTATTAATTGACACTCGTGAACACGTTTTCCATTTAGCATTGGTCGTGTTTTCAAAAATGTTCCACTAATGAGTAGTTTCATGTTTTTTTTTTTCCAAGTCAATTATTCTATGGTTTTATTTATTTTTTTAATTGTCGAGAATTGTTCATGGGGTTTGTAAAATGACTGAATCGAGTGAAGCAAAACAAACAAATAGTCAGCCATGGAGTAAAAGTACGAAGCCATAAGCCGCAAAAGTCGAGGTGCGGATAGTAGCTTGCAGCATTGCAGCGAGCGAGCGAGCGAGCGAGCACGAGCGCGCAAACTGGTAGTTAAAAGTTACAAGACGATTCGTTGAGTAATCCCAGACCGTTTCCAGACGGTTGCAAATTGCAATCGTGAACGTCGTGATAATTGTCGTGCAGTTATCTAGTTCGCAATGACAATTTTCATCGTGTAGCCCCATCGCACAACGCGCGCAACCCTCTCCCCCTGCCCTCCCTCCCTCCCTCCCACCCCTGCCCCTTGTTCGCGCTCTTCGCTCGTGGCTGTGGCTGCAATTCTCGCCATCGCGTCCGTCCAGACATTGTAATCGACGAATTTGAATCCACGCACGTCTAATCACCTTCGGGCAACATATCAACGGTTTTTCCAGGAAGCGACCATTTTTATTTAATTGCTCGAACAACTTTTTCATCGAATTGGAAAAACAACTCAACCGTGATCAACTTGATTTGAACTCAGCAGGGTCGTCGTTTGAAAGTAAATATTTATCGTTCATCCGTGGATTGCAAGTACGACCATAAAATTTTTTCTTTTTGATAAAAAAAAAGTAGATTTTCAATTTTTGCGAAAAAAAATTATAAAATCATGATTCATGTTAACTCGATTAATAAAATTGCTATTTTTCGTCAATATCTCGTGAAAAATGGAGATTTGGACAAAATAAAATTTCTTAGTTTTTTTTCCAATCGAGATAACTTTGATCAAGATTTGGCTCTTGTTTATATCATTTTTTATGCAAAAATTAAAAATGTTCTGATTTGTTTTTTCTTTTTTTTTTACCAAAAAGAACATTCTTATGGGCGTACGCTGAAAACTCATAAATTTCGTCACTCAAAATATTTCAATTCTTATTTAAAAAAAAAAAAAAATCGAACCCATGGCCGTTCTGAGAAATGGCAGTTCTGAAATTTCGACCTCTCCCCTATCACTCACCCCACTAAATCTGCATCAAAGTTGCATAACTTTTTTTCAATTTCCCAGAAATACAATTGAAATTGCATTTTTTTTTATTTTTATGAGCCTTTTTTTCAAACGTTCGCTTCTCCCGCCCTTCCACGCTGAGACGGTTTTTTTTTCTGGCCCGTTCTCCGATCCAAGCCCGACACTACAATACTCCGACGAGCCTCGCTCGCATCCTTCTTTCCTTTTTATAGCCGCGCGATAAATAATAAATAATTCTAGTAACAGTCGCCTATGCATCATCGTGTCATTTCATCCGACATATACAGTTGTGTGTGTGTGTAGAGGGGTAGGGGGTGGAGGGGGGATGGGCGAAGGTGGCGAAGAGCGAGATAGCCGTCTCGACGGTGGTGGGGATTGCGAGGACGGAAAATTTATCGATGCTAATTTCCCCCAACGCGACGAGAGCCCGGAAAACGTCTCGCGCGCCCGCGAGAAAAGAATTGTATCATCGCCCGCGCGCGTCTTCTTATCCCGTGTCCCCGTTGCCGTTCCTCGGCTGTTACCGCACATCGCAGAAAGAGAGAGACCACACCACCGCCGCGAAAAGTGCTTTCGTGTTGGTGTGTGCTACGCGAAAAGCTCCTTTTACGAAAAATCCCCCCGACGTTCTCGAAGCTGTACTTCCATCTCGAGGTCCTCGCTCGGCGACAGTCCGCCCATCTAATTCCACAACACGTGTCGTCGTAGCGACATCAACGTGAAAAATCTTCACCATTCAGATTGCAATGAAAAAGAAGAAAAAAAAAACGAAAATAATACTGCAATTCGTTCGAAAACGTTTGTCCCGTTGTTTCAACCTTTTTTTTATTTATTTTCTACTCGATTGTCGCTGCGAACAAAAAAGAAAGAAAAAACATTATTCGAGTTATACTGATTTGAAATTTGTTTGGGTACAAACTGATATATATAGCAAATTGGTGTGCTTTGTGGATTTATTTTAGGTTTGTCATGTGAATGATTGATCGTGAAATTTTTTTGTTTGAGATTTTTTTATTAAAATTATTTGAGATTTCTTTGTCCATTATTTTGGCAGCCATTGAATTAAATATGAATTCTCTACTCTTTTCTTTCAAATTAATTCCAAGAAAACTTGAGTTCATTCTTTGAGCTTAAATTTTGTTGTCGCCGATTTGAGCAATCCAATTAAACATTAGTCGGAATGAAAAGAAAAAAAAACTCGACTTGCATCAACCGAACGTTGGACCGGGGTAATAATGCCGCAATGCATTACGATTTCGCACGTGCAATAATGCACTCTTCCGCAAAACTCGTGGAAAACGATTAGCGGTAAATCGTGACGTCACACTCCGGCTCCCCTTGCCGCCCCGCCCCCCTCTCTTCCTTTGCCAGGTCCTTCACATTTTGTTATTTCTCGGCCGCGAGTCGTTTCCATTACTGTCATTAACGCCACCGCGAGTTTTGCTTCACTCCCTACACGTTTTCATCTTTTCCACCCCCGCCCCCCTCCCACCCACGATCCGTAATTAAATACCAAATTGTCGAGTTTATCCGGCAATTGCCCTGAATTTAGCAATATTTCATTTGCGTTTAGCATTTCGTTCACCGGGGGGGCTGCTCCTATTTCATTTTCCCGCGCGGTTTCCAACCTCGCTATTGCGAGCAAAACTATATTCGCAACAAATCAGAGAGAGAGAGAGAAAGAGAAAGAGAAGGAGTGAGAGGGAGTCACTCTGTGTGCGAGCTCGTTTCTCCGACAGTCTGTACAGCGACGATCTTTCACTATTAAAGCCGGTACAAATCTGCTCCGAGACGTTGCGAAAACTCCCGAACCGCAGAGCTATGCGGCATCTCTACGCGGAAGAACGATAATTATCGCGATTCGAGAAAATTTTCAACATGGGCGCGGCTTTTGCGAAATTGCAATGCGAATCGTGAGCGTGCCGAAAGCAAAATCGGATGATAACGTTTGATCGGATGTATAATGCGAATTATCGACGGCTACCGAGAAATAATAGATTGCGAATTACAGTTTGAAAAAAAAATATTAAAAAATTCGACGATTTCAATATTGCGAATCGTGTAATTGAATTTACGATAGACGATTGTTGATAAATCGTTTCTTTGTTCACGTTCACAAACTATTTTTTAATTCTGAAAAAAAAATGAAAATTTATCAAAAGAAGCTGTGATTTTATATTTTTAAATATATAGACTATGCATAGACATACGTAGACAATACATAGACATATGTAGACATACGTAGACATACGTAGGAATACGTAGAGAATACATAGACACACGTAGACATTACATAGACATACGTAGACATACGTAGACATGCGTAGACATACGTAGACATGACATAGACATACCTAGATAATGCATACACACACGTACACAATACATAGACTATATATAACCATTTTATTCCCATCGTCCGCAAAATTGCCCCCCCCCCTCCCATCCACCCTACAATGTCGATGATGATACAGCAATTTCAAGTTCCCGCAAACTTCGCCATAGATTCGATGGCACAATTCCTTTTCGTGAGCAACGCTCCATCAGCTTGACTCTCTCGTCCCAAACCATCGATGGACTTTTTGCTCGGCGCCGAGTTTCGCGCCTCTCTCTTCGACGTGGCGGGGGGGGGGGGCCTCCTCCGCGTGGCTTTCGTCCCGTCTCGTCAGCATCAGCAGCAGCAGCAGCACCGCGTTCGCCGCCTTGCGGAAAACCTATTAGCGCTCGCGAGTCCATAAACAAAGGAACGCGTTTTCGGCTGTGTAATATTGATTAATGGAAGGTTAAGGAAGCGTGGTGGCGTTTAGTCAAAGTTCACCCGAAGGTTTCAGACCTCGAGCAGCTTCGTTCTCTGTCTCGTGATCTTCTTCCTCGTTCAACCCGCGTGTGTGTGTGTGTAACGTCGCCCCCCGAAGGTGGAAAATGAAACGTTGAACGTTCACGCGAGTGAATCGGCGTCGGTTGTGTGTGCCGAGCGATTATCGAATTTCCTTGCCGTAACAATGAGGTCCTATTAACTCCCACCCTCGTGTCCCCGGTATAACCGATACACAAGGCCCACTCAACCCCTTTCAACCCCCTCCCTCCATTGGCTTTTGTGTATTGTTAAGTCTATCCGCATTAAACGATCCATAATGCGAACTTACTCTCTCTCTCTCTCTCTCTCTCTCTCTCTTCGCTTCGTCGACCGAACTCTTCGTTTCCTCGCGGATAAATCGTTTCGAATTGTTACCGAAACGCTAGCCGGGGGGTACGGCGCGGACATCGTCGTCATCGTTATCCCGCGATCCCATCACGCCTCATTGCCCATACCCGAGGTCCTTCATCGTTACTCTCTCTCTCTCTCTCTCTCTTGAGAAACTTCCTTTCGCTTCGGATCACCAAAGTCACTCCATTTGATACTTCGCCATTCAGGATCAAATTTTACGGACATTAATTTATTGGTCTTGCGTTTCAGTCGGATAGAAAAAAAAATCCGTCGTTGGAACTTGAGTAAGAAAACGTTAGATATGAACTATATAATGGATTGGACATATATAGACAATCTATAGATAATATTTAGACTATCTATAGTCTACAAAGAGTACATTCTACAAATATGCGCGTTCTGAATTTAAGTAGTTCTTGACCATTGATCGTTCCAAATTTCGACCACCAACCCTGTGAAGCTTCCGCAAGGAGTGTATCCCGTAGAACGATAGTGTACTAATGATAACAAGGTGAGGCGAGGTGGGGACCAAGCCGCCAACTCGGCTATAGCCATTAACGGGTAATTAGAAACAGATGCCGAGCGAGAGAGAATCTTTCGACATGATGCACAAGCTTAATTTATCAAGTGCGATTATTCGGGCAAGAGCAATCGCGGAATAAGTCCGGGGCTGGTGGGAGCTACCACGGGGTTTTTGGCTCTCTTCGAGTGTATTAAAACCGCGCACCGGTGCACTTTGCGAAACAAAAAGTTGCAAATTGTTTATCACTGCAAGATGTCGAATAAATGAAATTTTTTTTATTTCGACGGTTTCGCGATGCGATTAAAAAGAGTTTTTTTTTAAATTAATATTGTCGAGTAGAAAGTATTTATTTTAATTTTCATACGTTCAATTTAATGTGCAAGGACCTGGCTACGATATTAAATTAAAGGGTGGCTTATGAAATTCATGAAAAATTTCCAATATTTTTATACACACGTTATTTTATTATTTTTTATTCGAATATTATTATTTTTAATGCACATTGGTTCATTCGTGCATGTCAGAAGTAAAAAATTATATCATCGAATTATCATGTAAACTATAAATAAAGCGTGACAATAAAAATGTGCCACGAATGCAATTCATCTAATCTAAAAATAATCAACAAATTTATTGATATTACACTCTGAATATCATTACATTACTTTCGAACGTTAGAATGAAAAATTCACTCCGTTAATTCATTCCCATTGAAGGGTGCTTAATTAATGCACATATTAATCATCGTTCTTAATAAATTCCATTTCAAACCGTAATTTGATTTATCGTCTGAGAATGCTCGACTCACGAATCCGAACTGTGTACGTCTGTTATATAAAAAAAACTTTCGTTCTACATCTGTGAAATAGCCATAAATTTTTTTTTATTACAACGTCGTAGATAACCAAAAAAAAATAACTAAAGTACCGTCCAAAAGCGGAAACGAAGGTCGTGATCGTGATGCGAGATAATCAAAGTCATCGATCTCACCGTATAGATAACGAAAAAAAAAAAAAATCGTCGAAAAAGCCTAGGTGCATAAACATAACTTTTAATATTTAATTATTCTCAAGGGTCGGTTGGGGGTGGAGGGGTGGAAAGATTGAGGGTTCCGGATCCGAGTTTGGGGCTTCTAATATAAAAATTGGAAAAATGTTAAACGACGAATCAACTAATTTCGATGGTCGAGGAAAATTAAATAAAAAAACGTGAGGGAGCAGTTGCAAACAATAATTTTTTTCGGATGAATAAATAGAAAATTATTAGAAGGAACAAAGGAGGAGGGTGGAGGGGAGGACAGTGAGTTGTCGTGAGGCAGACGAGATGGTCGGTGAACGGAGAGGACAACGCTCAGTGACGTGGCACAGTGAGGGAGGGAGGGTCGAGGGGGGGGGGGAGAAGCTGCCCAGCAGGGAGGGTCGAGGAGGGCCGACTGGGCCGCACCCTTCTCGCGTGGGTCGCCGGATGTGACAGTCGCTCTCTTTAATTACTCACACGCATATATCTATAGTTACACATATATATATATGTATATATATATATATGTGTGTGTCCCAGCACTTGGGTTTTGTGGCGTATACAACAAACCGAGCCCCACGACATAAGAAACCGGCCAAGTTGAAACGCAAACACGCGTGTGCCCCATGCCCATCATCGTACCACGAGCGTATCAACGCACGCACGCACACACACACACACACGCGCGCACAGACGCCCGCAAAACGAGTGCCGCACATACGGGGACCTTACAAAGCTCGGCCATATGCCGGGTCCTGAAATACATGAGCGAGTACGGTCATATAAATTTATCTTGGGCGGTATATTATGTTCCGCGGTGCGTCCGCCCTCCCACGGAGGGGGGCACAATCACGCGGTGATCCCGCCAGAGACGGTTGGACACTTTGATAGACACTTTGAAAATTGTGATCATTGTTTTTTATTTTTCGTGTAAGTACGTCCAAACGAAATTGGTTGATAATTTTTGAGACACTCATTTGTTATTATGGGGACCGCATGTGACTGATGCCAAATAATCGAATTTTATACTATTATTATTGGTTGACAGAATGGGTAAATTTTTCAACGGTGAATTAGAAACTCTCAAATTTTACCAATGCTACAAAAATGTGCAACTAAAGTGCCAGCAAATCAAAAACTCTTGAAATCTACAAAGAAAAAATAAATAAATAGGGGTTGCAAATTTTTGTCGATCACCAGAAAATAATCGAGAAAAAAGAAAAATCAACTGCCGAACTACCATTCGATCGTAAATTCGCAATAAAGCTTGATAGCAACGATAACCGACGACTTTATATATAAATATATATATATATATATATATATATATATACCTATACGATTCCCTCGCACGTTGAAATACCAAACATTATTTCGTCGCAGCCACTCGCGGGCACTTTTAGCAAAAGTCTTAATTCAGCAATTAGCTTAATGGAATGTATATAACAATTAGAAGTCGTTGGGTTGTGTCTTGGGGGGGGGGTGAGGGGCCCTGATGCCAGAGGGTTCGAGAACGATGGTGTCTTACCCTCTTACACGTTACTTATATACTCCGACGACGACGATGAGGCGAAGGGGGGGGGGGGAAGTAGGCAGAAGAGGTGGAGGGCTGCTGTTGGACCGGAAGAAGAAAGGGATGTGGGACACACCGAAGCAGAACGACGGGGAGAAAGGTATAGTTCCACCAGGCCGTGGAAAGTCGAAGAGGGGACAAGAGAGTATAGGGATTCGCAGGTCTGCTGTATCTCGTATAATTACCAGCTGATAATTTATGTTTATGCGACCGGTACACTCGCCTCCCGGCTTACTTACTTACTTACCCCTTTGGCACACCCTCTCCAACGTCTTACGCTCCGCGAAGCTATGTGCCATCCCGTGTGTCACCTATTCTTCGCAATAACGCACGAGAAGGGTTCGAGAGGGTTTGAAATCGCCGTGAAGTGTATTACAACACATTCTTACCGAGGAAACTCACGAGCCGAGGGAAATAAGGTCGTGAGAGCCGTGCAATGGGGCGGGATTCGTGATACTTCGCGGGGGATGATATGAACGCGAGAGGGTGGACCCACGCGTTACCCTCGCTCCACACACGCGCAACAATTCCTCTTCTTGCCCATCGCCGTTCTATTCCCAACCGTTCGTGTCGGTCCCCACAATTCCCATGTCGTCAACATCGTGCAAACCCGGGACACAAAATTTACAACCGTTTTCGCACTTTACCGCCAAATAGACGCTCGGTAACGTTCACAATTTAAAATGCGCGATGCCCTGCACGCCGATGCTTCGAAGGGTCAAAATTCACAACATACATTTATACATATATGTGTATATATATATGTATATAGGGGAATTTGAAGCTAGCCCGGAGAAACCCGTAACGCAGAGTTTGTATTTCAATGTATTGAGAGTGGAGAATTGTTACAGAGTCGTGAAGTGAGAGAGAGAGAGAAAGGGTTAACGCAGTGCAATGTTAAACGCAGGTTTGCAAGAGAGAGAGAGAGAGAGAGAGTGAGAGGGCTAGAGAGGGAAGGAGTTGGACGAAGCCGAGACCGCTTGACCAAAAGGCTCGAGGCCGACGAGACGGTGCCGGGGAGGGGGCGAAACGTAGGACGGTGGAAACAGAGTCAAGCGAGTTTTCATCAGAGTCCGCGGGGGTTAATACTGGATGAATTGGAATTGAATATTATGCCGGGGCCCCTGAACAAACAGCGCGGGGCGGCGGCACACGGGCGTGTACCACGAGCGTGAAACGAAACGAATATGCCGTATAACAACACTATATATGCCTCTCGCCCGGCACGGAGTACAACCTCTTGTTGTATGAGGTACGGAAAATTGGTTGAGCCACGCGTTGTGCGCCCGTTTCCCGTACTTGTATCCGCAGCTGCAGTGTTTCACGTGTTAAAGTGGCCAGGGCGAACCTCGTGGATGTATAACCGCGATGCTGGACGGCACTACAGGTTCGCCATGAAGAGAGAGAGAGAGAGAGAGAGGAGCAGTGGCCCTAGACCAGCCCGGGCTCTCGGCCACTTGCACGAAATTGTAATTATAACATCGGTAAGTAAATTATAATACAATGCCGCGGCGGGTGTTTGGTATTCACAAGATAAACAGGACGATGACGACGAGGAAGAGAAAGAGAGAGAGAGAGAGAAGGAGCAGCAGCAGAAGCAACGAGAGATGTCGGAGTGAGGTCAGCCAGCGGTTCAGCAATGGGGTTCCATGGGTCCTCGGGGTTATGGGGCTTTCGAGAAACTCCACTTACACGGAACTGGACAATTGATGCGAGTACAGAGAGAGAGAGAGAGAGAGAGAGAGAGAGAGAGAGAGAGAGAGAGAGAGAGAGAGAGAGAGAGAGAGTATGATTTTACTTCTTCAGGTCCATATCCGAAGCTGAAACGTTCTCTATAACGTATTCTCGTTGCGTTTCCAACCGGTTGAGGTTCCTGTACTCTCCAACCTCCAAATGACCTCCAACTGTGACCTCCACTGCCTGCTGTAACCTGCCATCCCTCCCCTTAAAAAAAAGGATAAGATCAATAACGAACCTGAACTCACAAGGACAATAATGTTCCACTACAAGGAGTAAAACAAATTAGGAAGGATCATGAAGGAGTCACAAGTCACATATTTAGAAATCTAGGATTATATAACAAGTTTAAAAGCGGAAACCAGCTCAGCACTGGCAAGATTGTTCGAACCAACAATATTTCCATCAATGGTCCCAATATTAACAGTTAGAGTGCTAAGCCTGAAAAATCATTGACTAGTCGCTTATAACAGAAAGTTAGAGTCCCAATATGTCTCGTTACACACTCCCTCACCTCTACACTTGTCCCTCTACATCAAAATGTTACAACCTCCAATAGAACACCCGTTATATGAATTGAAAAAATGATTTCTTCGTTCAACTATGCATGACCCAGTAGCTCTGGTTAACCCCATCGACCTTGGTCACGCTACAAGTTTCAACAAAACAAAATAATGCAACGCATAATCGTTGTAAACCCCCAAAGTTACATACGGGGACCGACGAACCGAGCTCTTCGAGACCAAAACGCTGAAGGCGTTGAAATTTCGTTGTGGATCTTGTTTGCAACGTTATTGACGGTGAATGCAAAATAGAGCTCCTGGCGTGTAACGACAAATGTAAGTCGGTTGGGTGAACGATCGAGAAACGATTAACCATCGACGATGGTGGAAAATAAATGAAAGAGAGGCGGGTTTCGAGGATGCATCTGGCGCACCTGACGGGTTTTACAGCGTGGCCAAGCGGTCAGCCCTTCCTTTTCACGAAGTTCCCCGACGTCTTCCTATTCGCCTTCGTCGCTCTTTGGTCGACGTCTCTCTCTCTCTCTCTTCCACAGTTTCTGGAAGTAAAAGCGAGAGAGAGAGAAGAGGGTCGTACTCAACAACCCTCCCGCGAGTGAAACACAAACGAGACACCGCATAGACGTGTGTGCATGTATTAGTATCATATATAGTACATATATGTATGTATATACAAACATATATATGTGTGTGTGTGTATATAGATGATACGTAGATGGCAAACAGGTCTCGTAACGTCCGCTTCTTAATGACCATTATTGAAATTTTACTGCTTCTTAATTGGATATTAATGGCAGGTTACCGAGAGAGCATCACTCGTTAGTAAGTTAGCGAGTTGGACGTAAGTAAGTTGCGTTTAAGTGACTCTCGCGATCACCGTTCTCCGCGAGCTTCTATACACTATCACCCTGTTGGTAATATATATATATATATATATATATATATGTGTATAAGTGTATGTATAAGTACATGGGCAATACACAGACTCTCCTATAACGATGCACCGCGCATAGCCACGAACGAGCATCGACGTAGGTAAAAGTTCAACGACATTCGACTTTACATCGTTGAGTGTATCTCTTTACGAGTCACAAATTGATTCCGTTGATGAATTTATCGTTTCCGATAAGTCTCTCGAAACTTTGCAACTTGGCAACTTGATGTTTATAAAGACCGTTATACGAAATCCATGTCCAAGTTAAAAAAAATTATATATAGTTCATATATATGTATAAGCTTATATAAACTTGAAAAAAAAAAAAAGGTTGGACTCATGACAACGAAGGAGTCAATGTCTTGGATGTGAAATTGTGTTGGAACGAAAATTGCGTTAAAGCGTTAACGAATTCGTGAGTGAATTAAGGTGCTCCGTGTGTCGGTACGAAGGAAGAAGGAAGGAGACACCCAAAGTGAATTGCCTTGTCCGATTATGCGTGCCGTGTCGCTCCAGTGAATTTCCGAACGGAATTTCACCGACATCTGCGTCTCCGCTGTTTCCTTTTCGTGGTGGCCCCTGTGAACTGTGTTTGTGTGTGTGTGGGACTGTGTCTTTTCGTCCCCCCCCCCCCTGACCAAACCCATCGTCTGCGTTACACTTAACTTTACAATACGTCAAATGCTCAACGTACGCGTCAAACCCGCGCACACCAGGGCCCGCAGGGCTATTGCTATTGCGATCGAGTTTTGAGAAACGTTTCGTCAGGGGTGAACGAACACACGACATACGGGGACCCGAAGAAAGAAGAAACAACACCGGCAAAGTTCGTGCATGCGTATCTGCCATACATATATATATATATATATATATATATATATATGTGTGTGTGTGTGTGTGTGTGTGTGATAACCGAACGTGGGATCTTGGGACACCACGTGGCGGTTGTTCGATTGGTTTACATATATAACGAAAGCGGTACCAATGACGACACGGCACGACACGACGACGATGAAAAAAAAAAAGGAAAAAAGAAAACGAAATAATTGCTTCATCGTCGTCGGTGGTAAGAACAAAGGAAAGGGTTGTCCACGTATCCTATGCGCATTCGAATGTGTCACGTGAACGTGAATTGACACTCGGCAATCGGGTGCAAAGAGTTTTCATAGTGGGAAATGAAAAATTGAACGAAAGAAATAAATACTTTTTTTTTTTGAGAATATTATTTTGTCATTTATTATGATTTGTTTGAGCGATTTAATTTTGTAAACGTTGAAAAAAAAAAAATTGAAAAACCCACGATCCCAATGATAAATCACTTGAGAGAATATTTTTTAAATTTACCATTTATTTAACAAATGTACAATCAAATGTCACTCGAATTAATCGAATGTGATAAAAAAATTATTTCTTTTACTTTTTAAAATTTAATTTTTTTATTTTCGTGAGACTGATCAGTGCATCTAGTGCACACAGTCATCGATGCATTCGAATTCCCACAAGGTGCGCCGAAAAAAAAAAATAAACCATCACCCACAATAATCCTAGAAGAGCATCTGCCTGTTTGCCACAAAATGCACGATATCTTCGAAGAAAACGAAAAAGAAAAAGAAAACGAAAAAAAAAAACTACAGGTGCATCGTGGAAAAAGCACATGTCCGTGGAACGACCTGTCGAATTGTCGAGGCACAGAGTTAGCCCACCCCTTAAGGTCTAATGGAGGTGCCGTCGTCGCGGTGATGAACAAAGGGGGCCCCCAGAAAGAGTAATTTAATTTTCTCGCAGACACTATATTTACACGTGCCCCCGTGCTTCGACCATATACATATATATATATGTATATACACCCGTTGATGCTTTCACGTCATAGCTCAACCGAGTTCCACCAAGGGCCGTGGCCCATAACTTCCGCACCTTTTGCTCCTCACACTGGTTCTGTATAAATGAATCGTTCGAGTTGCGACTCCGGTAACGACCGTGGAGGCGTTCGTTTCTTCGTTCCTTCGTTTTCCACACGTTTCTCGATTCCTTTTTTTTTTTTTTTTTTTTTTTCATTTTTTATTGCGTTTTGCGCGACCGGGTGTTGTGCAGCACGAGCCCCGTGCTCTCATCGATAATTAATACACTTCGACTGTCGTTTCGGGCCGGTGGGTCTTAATAGCCGATCGCAATTAGTCACAGACCATATAACCTACGTGCTGATTTCGGTCCCGGCTAAGAACTCTCGATGTTACATTCATTCGCCTCTATATGTATTTTTATATATATATATATATATATATATGTATATGTGTGTATATACATGTACACATATTTTTGCGAGCACTGTGATACTGTTCTCTAGGGATTATTCATTGTTCAAGCACTCTTGCACAAGCTCTTCGCGTTCGAAACTGCGTTCGGCAAAAAAAAAAAAAAAAAAAAAAAAACAATGTACGGTCCCATTAAATACTGCATTGGTAACGAAATGGGATCTGGGTGTCGGAATAATTTATTCATTGAGGAAATAAAAATTAATTCGTTAATTGCGGATGTGCAATCGATGCGAATCTCGACACATAAATTCATAATAAAATCTTATTCCTATGAAATAACGATTCTACAATTATTCGATTTTTTTTTTTCAATTTTAAATTCAATAATTTTGATCACGAAATATATATTTTTTTTCAATTAGTGATCGACGAAATGTAAATGTCTCATCGCATTAATGTGACGAATCAACGCTTCCTCGTGCTCATGATTTATCGTACGCGATGAAAAAAAAAAAAAATTACATAATTGCCTCACGAAATTCCTCACGAAACAAAAGACGAAAAAAAAAAAAAAAAAAACGAAGTAGCATGCAATAAATATAAACTCCGGACTTTAATATCCGTTTCTATCCGTACACAATCAGCCGCGCCCTTAATTAGAAAAATTTAAGCATAATTAAAGTTACGGAGAAGAAAAAATTTATTCAGGAAAGAGAACAGGGACATGGAATATGAAAGAAAAAATATATAAATACACATATACATATACATAATCTTCGTTCGTTGCTGTTAGATGGATGGAATTTTGAAAGGTAGAAAAAGACGAAAAAAAATAGATAGATATATATATATATATAAATAAAGAAGAGCACGGTTATAGGATATATATCGCGAATATTTGATGTGTCGGTAGTTATGGGGACCTTATTCGTCGGTTGGCGCAGCGTGCGTAATAAGTATGCATAACGCCGGGTCCACCATCGTGGAGAGTCCTCTCCTCCGGTGTCGCTTTCATCCGAGCAGAGAGAGTAAGAGAGAGAGAGAGTAAGATGAGAGTGAGACAGCAGGCTAGATTGCCGAGGTGAGTTATGATAATTCCTGGCGGACGACGATCAACGACGTCGGGCAATCAAACATGGCGCCCGAGTGGCAATCGAGCGACGTCGTCGTCCTCGTCGTCTTCGTCCTCGCTATCTCCAAGTCCGCCAACGCCGTCGGCGTAATATCGCCCGAGGGCCGTGGAATAACTCCACGACGACGGTGATGACGACGCCACCGGCATGGAAACGCATATCTTTCGCCACCGAGAACTCGAGGGGGGAGGGAGGGGGGGCGCCCTCACTACGTACCGGCAGAAAAGGCTCTCTTACTCTTCCACAGCCTCCTGGTCCATAACACGTCCTTGCCCCCTCCACCCCCTCCCTCATCGTTCAACACCATTTCTACGTACGAATGAATATGTGTTGTAAGGTTAATATGGGGACCTGTGTTACACGGGCTGTATATTGACCGTGGATGGACGATTGGACATCCATTCGATGAGAAAGTGTTTGAGATACTTTTCTGACTTCTGATTGACCATCGATTATTTGGGAATATTGAATGGGACTATTGAGGTTCGTTGTGAAGAAATTATTCATCTTTATTGTTTATTATTGATATATAACATTTGTGAATATATTTTTTATTGGGGGATGAGTGATTGGAATTATTTGTTTGGAGAAATATTTTTTTATATGTTTTCGTTGAATTGATGGTCATTTCTGCGGTGACGAATTATTATTTTTCCTTTGACTTTGATTTTTTTTTTTTGAGACTTATATTTCAGTATTTATTTGAGGTTTTAAATAAATTATGTATATAGTAAAAAAAATATATATAGTATATTTATAAATTATATATAAAAGATATACAGACTCCATACTTTATGTATAATCTTTAGATAATATCGAAACTTGTGACAAAAAATCATCGACCTGTTCGACAACAACAAAAAAAAAATAAAACACTGATCGCAATCCTTAATTTAAACGTCACACGACCCCGAAGAAAATAGAACGAATGAATTTTCATCATCGCGTTACCATTTTCATTTTGCT
Source organism: Diplazon laetatorius (assembly GCA_963662125.1). Lineage (NCBI taxonomy): Eukaryota > Metazoa > Arthropoda > Insecta > Hymenoptera > Ichneumonidae > Diplazon > Diplazon laetatorius. The sequence continues at coordinate 19,653,840 of OY759155.1, read as the reverse complement.
TATTTTTTCGTCTCGCCTTCTTCGCATTTTTAAGATTTTTCACAATTTTTATTCTTATTTTTCTTGTTTTTTTTTTTTTTTTTTTTTTTGTTGTCAACCAGTTTCGTTCATCTCCGTTTTTTTTTTCGTACACGAATAATAATATTTCGCGCGAGCTCTCGCGTATTCGAGAGCAGAGGACGAATGAAAATTCTTCGAATTCCTTTGGACGCCCCCGTCCGGAAGTAATGGCCGATCCCGGGCAAATCAAAGAGGGCGCCACTGTCTCGCGAGCGCGCGCCCTCGCGGCGCCACCGTGCGAATCGCGAACCACACAGCTTGCATGTTTGAGTGTGTTCCCGTGGTAATATAACCTATTTCATACTTCGGTCTCGGGTCACCGACAGCGTTCGCGTTTATAGCGCGCGCGCGACAACGGGGGCGATGCGGTCGACGACGTTAAACGGCGAGCAAACATTCGCGGAAATTGAAAAATAGCTCCCGACCCCTTGTGGCTCACGGAAACTTCCGTTTGAAAGGGAAAAAAAACGTCTGCCTCATGACGACGCGCGCACAGCGCCATCTTGAGGCAGGGCAACGCGAGGGCCGATCGAAATGGTGGCCAATGACTGTCGCTTTATGGACAAAAAAACGTCATGCGGTAATCAAACACTAAAATTCGGCCACATGTCTGAAAAACTTCGTCAAAAACGACTTTGCCCAAAAAAAACTCCGACAAACTCCTCAAAAACAAAAAAAAAAACCCCAAAAGAATCCAAAGAACCTTCAAGGGGGTTTTTTGGGAATTTAATTTAGAAAAACTGTTTAATGTACAGTCATGGGATTTCACAGTCACATTTTTTTACACGTTTGAAGCAATATCTTACTTTTTTTTTCAAAGCATTACATTCGAAATAGTAAAATGTAATTTTACTTCGCAAAAAAAAAAAAATAATTACTCAATTCAATTCCAAACAACAAATGAAAAAAAGTGCAAAACCATTGGTCCGCGAATACTTTGTGACACTATCAGAATCGCCGCAACAGTCCATGACGCAGAAAGCGGTACGTAAAAGCTTGCACGAGAGTGAGTCGCGATAAAAAAGGTATAAAAAAAAAAAAATTGGAAAAAAAAAACCCATGCAGCTACATACTGTAGAACGTATATAGTCTAGTCGGTGGCGGGGACCCCCGAGCCAATGAAATCGATGGAACCAATGCGCGGTCCTGGCCACTTTATTCCCACCGGCCAATCGTGTTAAATCGTTTCCACCGGCTTTTATCTCTCTCTCTCTCTCTTCTTCTCTCTCCTTCTCTCTCTCTCTCTCTCTCTCTCTCTCTCTCGGGTTCCGTGGGCGCGCGGGGGCCGAGTCCGAGGCCGCGAGTCCGCGGTCGACGTCGGCAGCAGCAGCAGCAGCGATGAGGTTCGTGTGCGCGCAACCAGCGCAGAAACGTTCGAGAGAGGAGCAAAGAAGATGAGAATGAAAAAAAAAAACAAATAAAAAGAAGATAAAAGAAAAGAAAAAAAGACCATCAGCATCGAACAAGACCGAGGAGGAGGCAATTTTATCGCGAGACGACCGCCGCATCTCCGACAAAACCTCGACCGTTTCGATCCATCTTTCCCTCTCTCTCGCTCTTTTTTATTCCTTTTTTCTTTCCTTCTTCTTTCTTCGCTTCTCTATGGAGCAAAGAAGAAACGAACAAGTCCACGAATAGCAACAAACGTTTGTCGCACACACACACACACACATACACACACTGAAACGACTATGTGCGCTGGAAAATTCGATAAACGAAATAATAAAAAAAATAAAAAAAAGCTACGTCTGTGAGACACGATGATTATAGTTGTGTAGAAGTACTGGAAGCTCTGTATGTGTGTGTGTGTGTGTGTGTGTGTGTGTGTGTGTGTGTGTATGTGCTCGAAGCAAGAGTATTGCCAGTAAACCTATAGCGACGAGGGTTGATGCGCCATCTTCGTCTTATCGATAATTGAAAGTACAAAATATATATATATATATATGTGTACAAGAGAATACACGAAATAGACGAGGATAGTGGGGGGAGGTCGTTGCGACGAAGCGAACCACGAGTATCCACCTTCTTTTCACCCCTTTGCCCTCATCGACACAGCCTCTCAACCGTATCTCTCTTCATCTCTCTCGCTCTTTCTCCCTCCACGTGTTACCCTCTTTTTTTGCCAATCTCCTTCCCCACATCCAAGAGACTCGCCTCTTCCGCTGCACCACTTTTCGTTTCCATCCCTTCGCGTTCTCGTGTGTCCTCTCACCCGTTCACCCTTTTTTCTCCCACGTTTCGCATCTTTCTGCCTCTTACACGAAATTGCATCCTCCTCCTTCGCTCTCGGCCAAATATCTTTTCTCGATATTCCCTCGACATTTTTTTTCTTCTTCTTTCTCTCTCTCTCTCTCTCTCTCTCTCTCTCAATCAAGATATACGCTCCTACATATATAATCAATATATATATATATATATAATCTATATACAATCTACATATATAGAGACTATATATATATACATTTTTACTCTGGATTGGCTGTTACGGGGACCGTTGATAACAAGAGTCAATGTACCCGCGTACATAAATATATAATCTATATATAATCTATACATAGTCTATATATAATTTCTATATTCATATATAGACTATATATAATGTTTTTACTCTGGATAGGTTATTACGGGGACCGTAGGTAACAAGAGCGGTCGACTCTAGCAATTCGCATCAGCATCGACGCGATATCTCGTCGGACTCGGGAGGGAGGAGGTGAGAGGAGGGGAGGAGGGGGGGGGGTGGACTCGGCTCAGTCACGACCCGAGTCCACCTCCGCCATCGCCATCGAGAACTATACAGACGCGAAACCCGTGGCAGCTCTCGAAGAGAGAAAAAAAGATAAAGAGAGAAAGAGAGAGAGAGAGGTTCACGGTCCTCTCCGCCCGTTCGACGAGCGGACCAGCCGAGAGGTAACTGAACAACGCGAGACCGCGCGCTCGTCGTCGTGGAGCGTTGGACGGTGTGGAGCACTCGGCGCGAGCCTCTCGTGGTCTCTCTCTCGCGCGCGCGCGCGCGGCCACGAGCGGAGAGGTGGAGGCGTACGAGACAGAGAGAGAGTCGGTCTGTCGGTGCCCGGAGAGTGGGGAGTGGGAGGCCGGGAGGTGTACCGCCGCGTAGCTTCGAGCCAGCACACACTCTTACACACACTTTTACACACTTACACACTTACACACACAGATGAAAGCCCAGCTGCGGAGTAATGGAAGCTGGGAGTAGATATTGTATGGCATTACCGAAGAACTTTTCGCGGGGAACATTGCGATATTGGTTTCGTTGATGCCGCCTCGACCGCCTCCGAGTCCGACGAGCGCCACTAGAACCGAGGCAACTGATGCCTCGTGGTCGACGTTTTATTCATATATATATATAGATATATAGATATATGTATATATGCCATGTGCTGGCCGCGATATTGGCCGAGTACTCCATCGCTGGACCATCGTTATATGAGGCTACGTCGAAGGGTTTTCTTCTTTTCCTTCCTTTTTTTTCTATTCTTCTTCTTTTTCTTTTTTCTTTTTTTTTTACGTTTTACGTTTCTTTTTTTTTGGCAAATATTTATTAACCGGTCTCTTATTATTCGGTATTTGTTTCTTTTATTTTTGTTTTTTTGACGATTTTTTTTCATGAATTTTTCACGAGTGGCTCTTGTCGGGACCGATTTGAAAAGTGGAAATTTTCTTGCGGTTGGGTTTTTTCGTTCGATTTGCGAGATATGTGCATGGGAATTTTTTGGTCCAGCGAAGGGATGGATGATGTTTTTATTTTCTTCTTTCTTTATGGATGCTGATGATGATGTGGGTGATTTTTTTTATTGTGAAGCAAAAAAAAATTACAGGTAAATTTACGGGAAATATCTACACCGAACTGTACTCGTCCCATTGTGAATTCAAACCATAATGTTCGAACTTATAATGAGACGTTATTTTATTATCATAATTTAATTTCCATCTCTCCAACGTTTACGAATTGTAAAAACCAATTTTTTTGTTTTCTTTTTCCAAGCTGAAATCACGAGAAAAAAAAGTTTGTAATAATTTACATTTCGCGATGTAATTTTTCAGTGAGAACGAAAAAGTTTTGCGAAAATTTTTCGGAGCAATAAGTTTTGGAATCGGAGAGTGGGCAAGGTGCATGTGGAATATGTATGTATATATATGTATAGGTATGTGTGTGTGTTCCATTGAATTTATTACGACCATTGTGTCTCGACTTTGTTCCAACGTTCGAAACTGTCGATAGAGACGGGGAAAAAAAACGTTGTATTTGCGCAGCAGGGGCACCCCCGCGCCCCGCGGGGGCTGATATACAATGTATTTCCGGTCTTCGGGGCTCGAACGCTATATCCTTCGACCGAGCGAAGTTAACTCGCGATCGCCTATCGTTTCGTCTTTCAGCGAGGCAGGTGCACCGCGCCCGAACACTCGGGAACGCACACACGTGCGTGTGTGAATAACCTGCGCCGCGTGTACATTATCGGGAGACCGCTCACGATTCTCGCGAGAACGCACATCGACGCCCTCGAAGAAAATTAACGTTTCGGACCGAGACTTTGGGTCCGTCGTGTGCTCGTGTGACAAACGGATTTCTTTCAAACTTTTGTCTTTCGTCATTCAGTAATACCGAGCATTTAGAATTGATGCTTAGTATTTTTCTTACATCATCAAAAATTCATAATTAATTGTAATTGATTTTAAAGAAAATGTTTCTATCGTCTGAAATGAAGAAAAATAACCAAAAAGATTTTGTTGATATAATAGAGAACGCATTTAGTAAGCAAAAGAATTTTACTTTGGACCAGAATTAATATATTTTTCATTAAAAAATCTAATTCTAAAAAATATCAAATATTCGACATTTTCCAAAAAGCAAAAGAATTTTCATTTGGATCAAAATCAATATGTTTTTCGTTGAAAAACCTGATTTTAGAAAATCTCAAATATTCGAAAGTTTCTAAGAAAAAAATCGACGCCATTATTTTCAAAAATGATCTCGTTAAAAAAAATTCATTATCACGTCTCGAAAATATTCCTCCCAAAAATTAACCGCTATAAAATTAACGTCCAAGAATAATTTTTAAATTTAATAAATTTGAATAATGGGCCCCCGATGGAATATATATATTTTTTTTCTTAATTGCAGTCAGTGCGTTTAATGTTTCCTGGTGTAATTTCGTTATTTTCGTGAAGGTTGTTATTATTATTATTATCATCATATGATATGTTCGCGTGGTTCCGAGGTGTAAAGTCCGAGAGACCCCCGTTTCGAGGTCTCGAGGCTTCGATAATATGCCTATACGTCGGTCGTTGCAAAATCGAGCGCGGACCCGACAACGTCCATACGGGCAAACGAGACGATCTTCCATTATAATACACCCTCACGCTTCATATACCTTAATTGGGATCCGTGCGTTAGGGCGATGGAATTAATTTGCGATCGGACGAGCGCCAGGAGCGTCATGCATCCTAGGTGCATCCTATATATACATCCACCCGGTTATAAACAATATGTGCGAAGGAATTAATGAGACGATGTGGCGTCTATTCACAGCGGCGCTTCGAATCTTGAACATCATCGTTGGATATGGACTCGATGGGAACGCGATGAAGGAAACCCGTCTCCTCCATTATTATTATTATCATTATTATTTCTGTTGTTTTTTTTTTCGATGAAATTTGTTCGATTTTTAATTAACCACGAGTGAAATGCAACACTTGGGACGAGGATTGATTGAGTGGGGGAAAAGGGGGGTTGAAATTCAGAACGACCAAAATTTAGAACTTCCAATGTTTCGAACGGTCAAAATTCAGAACTTCCAATATTTCGAACTGTCAAAATTCAGAACTTCCAATGTTTTGAACGGTCAAAATTCAGAACTTCCAATATTTCGAACGGTCGAAATTCAGAACTTCCAATATTTCGAACGGTCAAAATTCCGAACTTCCAATCTTTCGAACGGTCAAAATTAAGAACTTCCAATATTTCGAACGGTCAGAATTCAGAACTTTCAATGTTTCGAACGGTCAAAATTAAGAACTGCCAATGTTTCAACGACGAGCAATCGCCGAGGTCTCGAAACTATCTGTGACTCACGTACTTGCCCACACACACACACACACACACATTTATAACGAAATGAGAATGACGAATTAAAACAAAAAGAAATGGAAAAAAAATCGAGATTTTCTCATCTTAGCCACCGTGATCGTATAATGCAGACGCAAGCGAGAGAAGAAGCCTCTTTTCTGTAAAATTACTTTGCGGTGGCTTGTCATTATCCGAGTCCCCGTGGAGCCCTTCGTCTCGATCTCCCCCCCCCCCTCCCCCCTTTCCCCCATTTCCGACGCAAGTATTCCTCCACACGGCCTTGAAAGAAATGACCGACGCCGACACCGACTGACCCTGCACATCACCCCGGCATCAACCGAGCCATCGCGATAAATGCGAATTTTGCGATATCCAACGAAATACCGACTTATTTGAACATGTCCGACATGTTCTGTGTAAAACAATCTTATATTTTATATGTCATCTTATCTGGAATGAATGCAATGAAAAACAAGTTTTTAACCGATCCCCCTGGAAAACTTGTCTTTTAACGCCTGCGAAGCGGACGCAAAGTGACCGATTTTAGTCCGGAGCTTCGCAAGCATGAAATGAGCGTTTTCAAGAGGGTTCGGACAAATAAAAAACGTTTTCAGACGTTTTTGCATGTGTCAAAAGGGAACTGAACGCGTGGCGGGATCAATAGACATGTGAGATTATGTATAGTTCCGTAAGACACAAATGCGCTATAACCATTTGGCGACAAAATGTAGGAGGGCTTGGGGGGATCCCTTCCAGGGTCCCCGAACACGATAATGACAGGGAGGCCGGCCATATACATACATATGTATATATAGTCACACTCGCATTTCCCTGAACCAGCTTAGCCATCGAGCGAGCACGACAGCAAAGTGTTACAACGAAAAAGTTTCGTTTGGCGATCTTTCCGCTTTGTGCCAGAAAAGCTTTCGACCCCGTTCCCTCTCTCTCTCTCTCTTTTCGCACCGCGTTTCGAAGCTTTTCGAATAAATCGCGCTTTTGGCTGAAAGAAAAACGTGTGAAAAAAAAATTCTCCGCGCTTCATAAAATAAAAATAGAAATGATAAATATAAATAAAAACATTCATCACATGTATTGTCCATGTCATTTGCATTAGACACGTTTGTTTCATCCCAAAAAGCATTAAGAAAGAAAATAAACTTAATTCCTTTTCATGCATAGAAAATAAAAATATTTTCAAGTCTGGACTCATCGACAGTCATTCCCATATAAATCGTCGTGTAAAATCTACATGCTTTTAAATTCATGTACAACATACATTTTAGATAAACAAAAATACTGCGAAAAAACATTGTGAAATAAGTCATTTAATTTAATTTAATTTTTTTGTTCATTCGTTTCTTCTGTTTGTCATTCAAATTCGTGTGGGAATATAATTTCGAGACGCTTTTGGTCGAACCACACATACATCAGCTGTATACAGGGTGATAAGAATCCAAGGTATTGTTTCGAACGATTCACCCGTGCGACCGTCCACGCGTGGAAGACGATGGACCCCGTCCGACTAACAAAGCAATTACAATAGACCCGAGGCGGCGATTGGATTGTTCACTCGCTCGAATCGGCCACTCGCACTTGTGCCTCGCCCCACCCCCGTTGACGTTATCCCGTGCTCCACGCTCGGTACGTCGCACTCTCGCCTTTCCGCCACATCTCATTAACTCCACCGTTTCAAAACTTTTAATCTTGAACGCGCGAGCCGAAAAACGGCGAGTCGCAGTCGACGAGAGCGATCGCGCGCGAGCGCGCGCGGATACCCCGCGATATCAATCTCGCCCGACGCTGACGCGTAGGTAATGGTTTTTTTTTTTTTTTTCGTTTTTTGGGTTTTTTTTTTCATTCTCTCGCTCTTACACATCGTGGGAAGGAAGTCGTTTATTTTCAACTTTCATTGCCGAGAAGTTCTGAAATTTTTACGAGTTCTGGTAATAATACATATATATGTAGATATATATATAGATATATATGGATGAAAAAAAAAAATTATAATAATTTGTAAATATTCCACTCGTCGCACATATATCAGGTCATGTTTGACTCACGTAGAAAAATCACCGTTGCGAAAGCTTTCGAACCACGAGCTTCAACGTGTTCGTGAACGATGGTTGATGGGTTTCGTCACCACATGAGATTTGGATGGATGAGCTATGAGGAATTCAATGAAAATTTGGTTAAAAAACAATTTTCGGACCGAATGTTGATGAATTTTTTCCATCGGATTTATTGAATATTTTGATCCATTGTGAATAATAATTATACAATTTGGACGAACAAAATACGACTACTTGAATAGATTGAAAATCGTCTGAATATCATTTTCGAAGATTCGAACTTGCTTCGTTGTCTTGTTAATCGTGTGGGAAACCGGTGAGAAAACGGAAGAAGGAAGCGACGACGACGAAGAAAAAAAAGAAAGAAAGAAAGACAAGGAAGAAGACAACGACCAATCGTGGCCTAATTGTTCCCGCGATGCCAGCTGGCCCCACTCGGTCGGTCGATGGCCCTTTTATGTTCCTCCGCGGCACGTAAAATTCGTGCGCAGCGTTATAAAAAAAAAAAAACTCACATACAGGTTGACGGACAGTCCCATCGAAACATAATTTCCGGAAGCCATCAAAGTCGAATAAGAATCACCTCCACAATTAAAATCATTCTTCAAAATATTCGTTGAATAATTGTCAAACTAAATATATTTTGTTCAAATTAATTAATAGATAAAATTTTAATCATCAAATTAATAGATAAAATTTTATTAAATAATGAAAAAAAAATGTTTTTTTTTAGATTCATAAATTCTTTAATCAATTTAGAAATTGAAGAATTTACCAATCTAAAATACCTTTTTTTTTTAGATTCGTAAATTCTGCAATCTAAAAAAAAATTGAACAAAACATTCGCAAAAAAATGTTTTTTTTTTAGATTCGTAAATTTTTCGATACATAAAAAAATTGAAAAAAAAAAGTTTTATCGAGCTAATTTATAAATTGAAGAATTTCCGAATTAAAAAAAAATAATAAATTAACGTTATTTTTTATTTTCTATCTCGGATCTGTTTATCGCGTGGTATTGTTTCGCGCGTAACGAGAGTTTAATTTCGCGAAATATTCAATGGACACAAAGGAAGTCGGGTTGTGTCAGTTAGATGGCATCGCCAAGCGTATACGCGCAGTCAACCAGGACGTATTTTTTCCATCTCACTCTCTCTCTCTCTGCCCTCTCTCTCTCGCACTCCCCGCGCCACGACTCGTTCGCGCTCATTCGCACCGGTTTGCTTTCTCTCTTTTTCCCCCATTGGTGTATAAACTTCCTTTTGATTATCTCACACCGTCCTCTATTAATCAGCCCGACAGTCCGCTCGCTCTTAATTACGCGCCGAACCCTCTCTCGCGAGGCCCCGCGCGTATCCCCCACCCCTCGCGACCATATCTTGTGTCATAGTCATCTTCGTCGTTCGTCGTTCACGTAGATCGCCCATAAAGATGACTCTTGACAGTCGGACACTTTATACCGATCCGCGACACACACACACACACACACACAACGTAGTTACCGCGCGTCGCGCGAAAAGATGCCGCGCGCAAAGTCGAAAGTGCGAAAAAAAAGAAACAAAAATAAATAAAATAAAATAAAAAGCAAAAAAAAAAAAAATAAACAATAAACGTGCGGTGAACATGAAACAACGACGCGAGCATTTGGATTCGACTCGACGACGGAATCCAGTTTGCGAAACCGAAAAAAAAAAAAAATAATTTGAAAAAGAAGAGAGAAGAAAAAAACACAAAACCTGTACGATAACAATTAACCTCTATAACGTCCGACTGAAAAAGCGTTGTCCATGAAATTATCGCGAATATGTTCGGGACCGTTAATCTCGGAACTTGTTGAAATTTCACAGCCATGCGGAATAAATCTATATATATATTTTTTTATATTTAGAAATATTACGCAACTGAATATAATTTTTTTTATACATAACTGCCAATTTTTTTTAAAAACATTTTCACGAATTATTGAGCTACCTAAAAAAAAATAAAAATTGCACTACGAAAAACTGAATACCTAAAGAACGATAAAACATTAATAGAATCTATAGAATCTTGAAAACTCTAAAATAAAACAAACTTTCCCTCAAACTCATTCTTTCGTCTAGAACGACACCCACTCATCGACTCGCCAATAAAATCATGAAAACCAAGATTACCATCAACCTCGAAAAAAAACAAGAAGAAAACATTCAATCAATCCAATCAAACCGAATCATACATCATACATAGTTTCAACAGCGACGACAATACCGCCCGCTCGCCAACCATTGTTAGCACCTTGGCGCAATTATTTCCATTCTTCTTCATTCTCCCTCTTTGTCTTCGCCATCAACGATATTTCCAGTTACATAAAAATTGTAGCAGCTGCATACACGTGTAAGTTCTCATTATTTTTTTCTTCTTCGTCTTCTTCATCATTTCGTTTCTCGTCTTGCTTGGTCATTTGAATGGCCGAGTCGTGGCGATGATATTGGGGAACCCCGCGCACCAATCGCATTCCCACCGACAGAATGAAAGACAAAGATAAAAATACAGAGCGAGACATCGTCGAACAGAGTACAATACACATATCTATATATATATACACACACGCATATATATATATATAACATGTACCTCGAACGAGAGGCTATAGACAGTTATATCCGGCGGGCACCGGCAATTAATAACTCGCCAGGGCCTATTAATGCCATTGTTCAGAGACGCGTGACGGGGTACGGTGGCTCATTGATGGTGTGCGTGTGTGTGTGTGTTAACACACAGTAATACCTGTACGAAACACACACACAAAAACACGTGTAGGCTCCTCGGATACTCGCCACAAGTCTCGGTCCCCGTATATACACACATATATATATATATATTTATGTGTATGTGTGAGTAGACTGGGACCTGGGGAAGCGATGTACGTCAGGGCAGGCAGAGGGTTTTCACACCGTACGAGCAGGTGCCACCACCTCGTTTTACAATACGAGTCCAAACGTTCGAGCGCGCGGACGCAGAATGCTTTTTTTTTTATTATTATTATCTGCACGTCGAATCTATCGATCGGTCAGATTGTGAATCGATGCATCAGGGGGTGGGGGGCACGCCGAGTCCTTGCACACACACACACGTTGGGCGTCGGTCAAAAGTGCCCCCGAAGACGCGAAAAAGATTGTTATCCGAACTGTGGCAAATACGGGGACCGGAGTTAATACGGGGACCGGGGGAAAAAAACATGAAAAAAAAAACGTGATAGGAAGTTTGCAAACTGGCGCAGCTGACGAGAACAATACACGGTTGAAAAATGAAAAAATAAAAAAATAAAAAAACGTTATACGCACGGTCAATGGGACATAAATATCTCGACGATATATCCAATTATATCGTTCACGTGTGTGTGTGTGTGTGTGTTGTATGTATGTATGTATGCGGGTGTGTGCGTGGGTACGGATGCGTATTGTAATTAACTGACCACAAGTATTGAAAAGACGAGCATATGCCGTTCTTTGCGGGATATCGAGGGATTCTTTTAAAAAAATACATTAAATAAATGATAAATAATGTTTTACGTGTACGTGTGTGTGTGTGTGTGTTTTAACAGTTATGAGAGAAGTCGTAATTTTTAGGTTGAATCGTAATTAGTGGGAATTAGTCGGGGTTGGGACGTTCGTGGCGATGTGTCATCGTCGGAGAATTTGAACGCGTTTAACGTGAGATGTGTATGACAAAGTGCAAAAAAAATTATTGTAACGCTTATTCGAGAAACGAATATTATTTTACATTCTGGAAAAAATAATAATATTAATCTTGGAGAAGAAGAAGAAAATCTATGACAATTTATTTTATTCCAAATTTTTCATCAAGTTACAATTGAGATGCCTGATAATTTATGTTGCTAAAAAAAATATTAGTAAAGCTTATTCACAAAAACGTATAATTTGATATTTTAGAATACTAAAAACTCGACTAGTTTCATGTGGCAAAGAATATTGTCAGGGAACAAAAGTGTTTAAATAATGTAGAAGCAGTTTAGTCTCGTCGATTATTATCATCGACAAAAGTGACAACACATGAAAGAAAAAAAAAAAAAAAAAAGTAGTACATTGCAAAGTTCAAAACGTTTGCCTTTCAATGTACGGTCGTGGGCAGACGAGTAAATGTTTTGTCCGATGTGTGCGAAGCAGACATGCCCACGACATAGCTAAACAGATCAATGAAAAGCAATCGATTGACATTGTGGCACACGCGGTGAAGCAAATATATACCCGACCAATGCAGTTCACTGCAGTCGCGAGACATAAGTTATTGCGTCACACACACACGCACCATTGTTGTTGTTGTTGTTGCTTTTCGTCACGAATTGATGACGAAGTTGCAACATTGTGATGATTCGTCACGTTGTTAAAACCTCATGTGTAGGTATCTACAGGAGTGTACGTAAATCCAGAGTTGCATGTACTGTTTTTTTTTTTTTTTTTTTTTTTTTTTTTTTTTTTTTTTTGGTATCGGTGATTGTCGACGTTCTCATTACGATGGTATAATTCGCCCCGGGCGTGGGAGCGATAGTAGGGAAAGTTTATCAGTCAGGGGGGAGGGGGAGGGGGGGGGTACTAGAGGCAGTCGGTTTTTTTGAATTTTCACCACGGACCGTCGCCGCTGATAGATCCCAAACCCGCGTAACCACAAATAGCAACGATTGTAACAGCCCCCCCCCCTCCTCACTTTCTTCATTTCGATAGCCGACAAACCACGAATGACCCCGGGAGTCCCTTTCCACCCGCAATTTCCTCGCCCCCGTACAACTTACCAACACACATATATATATGTGTATATGTGTGTATATATATGTATATAACGCACTGTCGCATCGCGACTCTTATGCTAATGCACGTCGCGTACGTGCGTATCGGCAGAAACCCGGGTATGGATGCGTGCCTTTGTTACTTTGCCGAACTCGTTCTCTTTACGTCGTTTTTTTTTTTTTTTGCTTCTCCGATTTTTTTTCCTTTTTTTTTTACAGAACGCCGCGACTCGAACATGAGAATGAGCGAACGTATCGGTGAGCGGTTTGCCATACGTTTGTGACAAACTCAGGTAAACATGTCACCGCACAAGCGAAATTATTCCCTTTTGACGTGACCAATGCGCGCGCGCTTTTAACTTGGCTCGTTTTTTTTTTTTTGCTGAAACGTTGAGGTTTTATTGAATTTTTTTTTTTTTTTTGCGGATGTAGAGGACTTATAGTGAATCATGAATTTCGGTGTGTTTAAATAACGTTTTTTTATTTGGTTAATGGTGCACACGAATACAATAAAAAAATATACTAATTTTCGTGTATCATAAAATATAATTAATTCGAGAAAACATTTAGTTTCAATTCGAGTACATTATTTCATCGATATAACAAAGTTCAACATCACCAACTTTCAAACTTCCAGCGAGGAGATCGGACCCCGGAAATAACCCATGAGAAATTTCACTCTTGGGGGCAATAATTATTTGAGCGAAAAAAAGGAAAAAAAAACTCCCATCGATCTACTTAAATTATTCCAGGGTTCGAACTTCCGTTCGTGCGACTCAGAATTATCATTTCCCACTCGATTGTCAATATATGGTCTACCCGCCTATCCCAAAAAACCCCATGCGAACGAAATACCGATAAATCTCGTATCTCGTACCAAACAACCATCACAGTCGCGTGTAATTGTATTTGTGTATCAAGATCATGAGATTTCGTAACTTCCGTTCACACCGCTTGTCTATCGTTTTGAATATCGTTATTAAACCAAGTGGTGTAAAAATATTCGTGGGTATAAATATATCGTCTGAAGGAAGAGAGTGGAAGGAACCGATAAATCTGGATCCGTTTTTGTGGTTTGGATCATCATATACGTGCGCGGTCACTAAGGCGCTTAGCCCGAGAGCTTCGTACGGGGCACATACGACATTCCCCTTGTTGCCCCCCCCCCAACCCCCCTCACCACCCCTCACTCTCCCATAAACCCGCGAAGTTCCCATCGGACCCGCACTCAAACTCGCGCGCGCGGGGCTGACTCGTTGCTGCTTCGGGTCCCGGCAACAAAACTCAAATCTAACTTATTTACATATCTGGCCGATGCCGGTGAAATTACCATATCCACGATGAGGATAGCCTATGTGGTACAGTGTACGTGCGTGTAGTTATAGTAGGGATACGTGCCAACGCATGTGAAGCGAAAGAAACCGAACGCACGATGATGACGACGTAGGTACCGAGAGGTAGGAGGTAGATATTGTAGCGCGACGGTGCTGCCTCATACGTTTTTTATACGCACGGAAGACCAAGTGAAAAAAAATATACGCAGACTATATATACGATTGGGCATATATAGTATGTATAGAAACTATATATAGTCTATGTATAGTCATTTATAGTCATGCATAGTCTACGTATAGGCATGTATAGTCATGTATAGTCATGTATAGTCATGCATAGTCTATGTTTAGTCATGCATAGTCTATGTATAGTCATGTATAGTCATGCATCGTCTATGTATAGTCATGTATAATCATGTATAGTCTATGTATAGTCATGTATAGTCTATGTATAGTCTATGTATACACTGTATAGTCTATGTATAGTCTATGTATAGTCATGCATAGTCATGTATAGTCCATACATAGCCCATACATAGCTTATTTATAGACTATATACATTTTTTTCACTTGGGAGCGATCCAACGACACTTATGGGGACCGCAGCAGTAGCACCGGCATCAAGCGGGTGGGAGAAGGGGAAAGTGAATATGAAAAAGTAAAAAAAAAACGCGCGATGAAGCGCAGAGAGAGCGAAGGCTCTCCAAGGGGGGGGGGAGAGAAGTTTTTCTGGGGGCCCCCCAACAGACTGTACCTGCGAAACGGGAGATCGTATGACACACGATGCTCTTTGGGAGTGTGTACGACGAAGAAATCGGGAGGGGCGAATACCTTTTATTGGGGGAGGGGGGGGGGGGCAGGTGAAGAAAGGGCCGAAAATCGCGTTCGGTCCAAGGTCGCCGTCTGTGGGTACATCGTAGATGATTGCGCGCACATACGCGCCCATGCACGACCGATCATCATACTTGGCACGGAAGGGTTCGATGAGCACCGGGGGATTAGCATCGCACGTCCATAAATATGTGCATATCTTAGAATATTTTTCCGGACTTTGGCGCATGGACCGAACCGGGCACACACACTGTGTGAACCAAACATTTGGCTTTCCCAAGCCCGACAACAATATATATATGCGTGTGTGTGTTATTATTATTATTTTTTATTCGAGCCATGCGAATTATTTATTTTTATTTTTTCATACAATTTGTTTCTGGACGGTTTTTGAGTAACTCCAGTCGAAGACTTTTTAAAAATAGAGAATTTTTAGAAAATTCTAGACTTTTTGACAGATTTTGTGTTGCATGTTAATTATTTTTTTTTGTAACTCAATGTAGTCCCATCGCCTCAAGTTGTAGGGAATTTGAAGAAATTTCTCCAATTTTTGAGAGGTTTCGTGGATTGTGGATGGAGTCGAGCATGTATATACGTGATTCAGATCTGTAAGGGTTCTTATGGGGACGTGCGCGTGCACGAATCGTGTCAAAAATGCGACTCGTTGACTTCTTTTACGACGAAAAACGTATTTCAGGTATATATTTATATGTATCCTGGTTCTCTTCATTCCGTTGGCCCAACCCGAAGTAGTTACGAGGGAGTGTTTATTGGTACGGGAAAAAGGACTTTCCGGGACCGAGGGGCCTTTTGTGAGGTGGCTACAGGAGCCAGAGTGTCACGACACACCCTCGCACGCCCGATCGTAACCGATCAATGCGGGCAAATCAAGATCGAGAAAGTCGGTTTGAGGGGAGGGGGGGGGACCACGTGAACGTAAACCAGGTAGGACCCCACGATTACATTGTGCGTTGGGCTTCTTTTTTTTTCTTCCTTCGTTTCGAATGAGAAAGAATAATAATGCGTGGGTTGCGTCTCTCGACTCGAAGAATGGAAAAGAAAAAAAAAAATACGTAAGGAATGAGAAATAATAAAAACGAGGGCCGGAAAGCGATATCCCATTTGGTTTTTGTAACTTGTCCGTGAGGGTTGAGGGGTGGGGGTGGGGGAGAGGTCGAAAAAAACGAGTTTTTCCACGTGGATGTCACGGAATTGGATATACGTGACGGAGACGAACGAGACTGATTTGTCCGACAATGGCAACGACAGGTAGAAACACTTTTGGGAATTCAAAAGAAATACATATATATATATTTCGAGAACCTTTATTTCGAAACTTCGTAACGTTGAGGATCCCATCCCCAGAGTCCACGGGGTTAATATTCACGCGATTCGCTTTTTCCACATGATATTATGTTACTCGGATATAGGTGTGTAAAAGTTGTTGAGCAATTTGGGTCAAATATATTGTAAATTATGGGGACCACAGCATTTTTGCTTATTTTTGCAAACAATTTTTCTTTTATGATTTCTTATGAGATCTCGTTAATGGAAAAATCATGCTTAAAAAAAAATAGTTTTGATGGAAATAAAGTTGATGAATAATATTACGATAATCGTTTTAAATTAAAATAAAAAATTCTATAAAATTTTATGAAATTAAATTTTAAACTTAAATTAAACAGACAAAAAAAGATTCTTCAAAGATTGAAAAAGAGCTTTTCATGGAATATAACATACAAACGTTTCAGTGCTTTCAAATTTTTCCGCATCTCTCCATTAAAAAAAAAAACGGAATCCAAAAAAAAAAATTTACCCAACAAAAAAAAGGGGATTTGTCATTTCAACAAATAAAATAATCGTATAAAAAAACTTGTATACATACATATGTGTGTATCTGAACTCGACATACCTCCATCGTATTCCACATTTCGCATAATTATTTCGACAACGATCGACACCTTCTGCCCCATAAAAAAAAAAAACAACAACAACAACTTTTGTTACCTCGCAGACACGCACTCACATATGACTAGATAATACATAATATTCTCATCGAACGTCAACGACCCACTCGACGTGACGACGGTCTAGGCCCCGACGAATTCGTGATAAAAAAAAAAAAAAAAAAAGAATCACACATTAGAATCCTTTCCCACAATGGTATGGAAATGAAAAAAAAAAACGAATAAGAATAAGAAGACGAAGAAGAGGGAGAAAAAAAAACGTGATATTAAACGACGGGTGCGCCTGTATAAATGCATTAGCAGACATTTTATCCCTTAATGTATTATTCTTTCTTTTGATGGTTCTTCCTCGTTGGATTTACCAACATCCTGTGTGTGTGTCTCCCCCCCCCCCCGCTTCGCCTTCGATATCCTTTCAATAGATACACAAAAACGCTGTCGCTGCTGGCCGGCCGCTGCGGATGAGCGCGAGAAATAAGAGAAGGGGAGGGGAGGGGGGAAGGGGGCTCTTCGTCTCTACTTCAGAGTCGAGAGACTCTGTGCCGGGTCTCGTCCTCGGCAAATGCGCTCACCGACGATGCAAATTTTCTTCGTATGCAAATTGGTGGGAGATATGCAAATTTTTACGGAACATGTGTTCGTCTTCGAACCCTTCCACGAGGCAGCAGCAGCAGCAGCAGCATCGAACCCCTTCTCTATCTATCTCTCTCTCTGTCCCTCTTCCGCCCCGCATTTCCACCCCAAACCCAATGGGCCAGGTTCCACCCCATAGCCTGAAATTTTCTCGCCGCAGAATCTCCGATCCCCTCACGAAGATGATCGGAACTCGCGCACGCCTTGTATTTGCATATCTTGGATATATATTTTCTCTCATTGTGCGTCGCGGATCCCCCATTTTTACACACTCCCAGCATCCGGATCGCGGAGAGGGGGGAGGGAAGGGGGAGATTCTTCCGATCGTGGATGCGAACCATTAATCCGAATTCTCATTCAATTTACCCGTGTCCGGGGATTGACGGATAGCCTCGAGTGTTCCCACAGCATCACCGAAACGATGTGTACGAAAGGAGGATGCGGTGCAGCGTCTAACGAGACGAGACGATTGTGTCGCGATACCGATGATGCGTTTTTTTTCTTTTTTTTTTTTCACCAGTTGCCGATTATTCGTCGACGAGACGAAACGAAGGTCTCACGAATTATTTTTATTTTTATTTTTATTTTTATTTTTATTTTTATTTTTATTTTTATTTTTATTTTTATTTTTATTTTTATTTTTATTTTTATTTTTTATTTTATTTTTATTTTTATTTTTATTTTTTATTTTATTTTTATTTTTATTTTTTAATTTTTATTTTATTCTATTTTTATTTTAACAATAATTTTTTAGCTATTGTATGATAATTCGTTGAAAGAAAAAAAAATAGATAACTAGAATAATAATTTTGAATTGTATTTTATTAAACGAAAATATCTTCGAAATATCGAATACACGAACGACATTAATTTTCACTTGATTTTGGGTGGCCCCTTTATGAGACTTAAAATCCAACAACGATTGCATATTCACCCAATGAACGTTATATCAGGTTCAGATAATTCATGCCTTCATATTCTTTCGTGAGATATTTTAATTTGTCCTTTTCTTTAACACGATCTGCTTCGAATTGCCGCTTCGGCGAGCTTGCAATTCGACGTCTCAACATACTCACATCGTGATACAATAAAATAATTTTCCCTTCAGCAAGTCCACAGACAGTTGACAAATAATCTCCATTCAACAGTTACGAAAAATTAATTATTTCAAATTGCAAATCTCGGATTAAAAGCTACCCCCATACATATACATATATATATATATCCCCGTACGTTAGACGCTGCAAGAACGTGAGAAAAAAATTTCGATTCTCGTTTACGACAATCGTCCATCAACCCGTAAGGACAAAAGAACGAGAGAACAAAAAATCAAAGAAAGAAAAAAAAAAGAAGAAATAAAAAGAACGAACCCCATAAACGACTGATGCATGGTTAGCATATCGAAATTACGAAAATAATCGAGAGCGTATCGAGGCTCACCAATCAACATTTTCACAACTGGTGACTCCATGCACGAACGTTCAACCGTGCTATATATATATACATACATATGCATTTTATTGAAGCTCATATACCCTCACGCTCTTCGAAACAGTCTTCCAAACGTCGAAATGTCATTGTCTGAAAACCAGTTCGTGATTCCTCGGTGACTATTTTGCATACTCGTTCCCTCCAAATAATAACCACACACCACATTCGTACCTACGTAACATAATTATTGTTGCACGAAATCTCGGTGCATTGATTATTAACCAGCTTATTATATGTGTCTCATGATATATCTCAGTTTCACCCTACTTTATTTCTTCTTTCTTCAACCCCCTTCCCCCTTCTTTGGTTCATTTCGTTGCTGGGTCCTGTGCCAAGCAAGAATACTCTCCCCACATCGCCCAACAAAGTCATTCTTCATTACTCCTCTCGGATCTCCTTCGCTATAATCAAACTTGGCCAATCCCCGTCCTCTTGGAATTGCAATGTGAAAACTTCTCTCTCTCTCTCTCTCTTACTATTGTCACACCGGTGGATTGCCGAATCCACGCTCGATTTCTTCACTCTTGCAACGATTTTATTTAATTTTTGTTATTGTGGGGACCGGTCCCCACAATGTTCAGACTCGATTTTCCACCATCGCCGCCTCTGAAAATCCTCGCTGCAGCACGTCGAGCTATTATACAAGTGATATCCAACCAGACTCTGTGTGCTATTGCCGTTAGACACCGGCGCGCGCGCCCAGTAGCGATTGTTTTGCAATGTTGCTGAAATAATTGCAACGAATAACGCTTTAAACAGCTATGTGGAATATAGGCATCGTCGGGACCGGCACAACTCGCGATGCAGTTGTGCTACGAATGCATTTGTTCACAGGCAGCCTCGTCGCAGTCTAGCCTTCTCACTCTTTCCCCCTCCCCACACTGCCTCACGTTGCGATATGGTCGCCTAGATAGGTGCTAAATTCCTCTTTACTCCGAATTAATCTAGTCGGGAATGCGACTGTACCACCTCTCCACGTTCTAACACACTAACGTTATGTGCAAATGTGTGTATGTGTATATATATATATATATACATATATGTATGCTATATACTCTATTTTCCCGGAGTCTCGTGTTGCATGGGTTTGCGGTTGTGAATTGTACTCGTCTTTCCCAGCCGCTTCCGCCATCGCGCGTTTCAACGTGTATATATATATATATATATATATATATATATATATATATATATATATATATATATATATAGGTATATGTGTATGTATATATATATATATATATTCATGCACTGGACACCTGGGAATAATGTACTCTTTGATTCAGTCTGCGTGATATTATGCGGAACTGTCGAACACCGTTAATCGAGCCAATGCGTGTGTATGATGATCCCAGTGAAATAATTTCATGTAGTTTGTAATTATGAGCCAAGTGAAAAAATTGTGGATGGAATGTTGATAGACAGTATATGATGTATGAGATTTTATGGGGACCCAAGTGAGAAAATTTATCCGACTGGTTTCAACGATTTCGAAAATCGTGTAATTTTTCGTTGGACCCAAAAAAAAATCATTGACTCCAAATTTATTATCATCCCCAGTTTCGTCAGCAGTGTCGACCAGAAAAAAATTCTCACACTTGACTGTGAAATGTCGTTTGGCATCTCGTCACAATCACAATCGCGATGACAAACTCGAGGCAATGTAAAACGAGATGACAAAATAAAACTCGTTATTTCTAATCGTGAAACTCGTTGCATATAACATTCGCCGGACATTAATCCAACATGATCGAAATAATTCTACAAAGGCGAGTGTTTGTCGATAATCGGGTCGTTGGGGCAAGGAACAATAATTTATATTTTTCTTTCTCCGAGTTTCTTAACCCTTTCAACATTTCTAGCCCTCTTGCGTTTTTGCATACGATTAAATCGGGGAATTAACGTGAGACGAAGGACCCCAATGGTGTGTGTCACGAGATCTGGTTAACGATTCAAAACGAGTTTGTTTTATTGTTATTCGTCTTTGCCCGAGTCAATAAATTATATATATAGTCCATATACAAACTATATGTACATATGGGACTGGGCATGTATAATCTATATATAGATTATACACAGACTATTCATAAAAAAAACTTTATTCTAACCAAAAGTGAAAAAAAAAATCGATTATTTTTTGCTGACTCTTCGAACGTCGATTATTTAATTCGAATATTTCGTAAACCATACTGGGAATCAATTTGCTTTCACATAATTAGCTTCCATACAAAAAAAACAATAAAAACAATTTTAAAAAAAATCAATGAACATTCCATTGTGTTTCGTAATTTTGAGTAACGAAATGCTGCGTTGAAAATAAACGTTTCTGTCGTGCAAAAATTAATGTTTATCAGACTTCGATAAACGTTTTACACGAAATACGCATTTATTTTCGTTGAATTCACCATATAGATAATTTTGAACGGATATACTCTCGAACGTATTGTTCTTGATGTTACATATTACATATATATATTATATATATATGTTATGTATACGGTCAGAGAGCTTACCGATCGTAACGAATGGCAATGTAGGCCAGGATACGTCCGTGGGATCGTATTTCGCCTTGTGTGCGACACACGAAACCGTGGCCGAGTAATAGAGGGAATAGACGATTACAAGCGATAGCACTTTGTATTCTCGGAATTCAAGGTAACGAGTCGGGCTCGGTACATACATATATATATATACATATATATACCATACATTGGTTTATACGTCTTCGCAGTCTCTTCGTCGTCGTTTCACTATCCACCACTCGTCTTCTATATATATATATATATATATGTATATACAAATATATAATACTCATCGTGGTTGTATCCTGATTCGGTATATTTGCTGCTGCATCACTCCCGTTTCTCTCTTCGATTGAGTAAACTCTACGACGTGGATTATTGTACCGTGTGGCACACGTTGCACTCGCCGGTGTATATGCATTTCGTATTCGCGTATATTTGAATGAGCGATTGTGGATTTTGCTTCGCAATCATTGAAATCTACGTCCCGAGACGTATTATCGATCGAATGGCTTGATTATGGAAATTTTACGGTGTCGAAAATTAATTCACTGGATAAGTGCGTCGGTGCAATTGAGTTCTGTGGATTACGAATTTTGCGTCTGCGTTGTTTCGATGGTTGTCGATTTTTTTTTTATTTGTGACTATTTTTGGAATTGCAGATTATTTGATGAATTTTTGATTATTTGAAATTTGCGTTGTTAACTATTTTTTTCAATATTATAGAAATTTTATATAGCTTTGATGTAATTTTTTTACTCAAGTAATGTTCAATCTCATTATTGTCAAAGCGATCTATTAATTTGTAACGTTTATTCTTAAATATTAATTCGTAAAATTTATTTTCAAATATCAATTTATGAGATTTATTTTCAAATATTAATTTGTAACATTTGTCAAATGTTTTGTTTATTTTTTAAATTATAATTGTTTCGACGATAGTGTAAAAAAAATCGGTTCAAATAAATTCAAATGCGAAACATTGACGCATCAAAGTTGCACTAGATGCGTTATAATATGATTTGTGCATCACTACCAATTTTATTGGTGTGTGTGTGAGAGAGAGAGAGACAATCGAAGCGTAAATTGAAAGTCCTCACGTGAAATCTTCGTGCGAAGCCCTGAAACACTCGGAAATCTTTGGTTTCGAATTAATTCACGCACGCACGTTGCAAATGTGTGTGTGGGAGCAACTCCTGCCAGGCAACGGGGGAATTCGGCACTTGGTTGGGAAAATCTCGGAAAACCGGAAGAGCCAAAGTGTTTGCGCACCCCCCCCCCTCCCTCCTGCCCTCCCTCCTGCCCACCATCCTTGCCGCACAGTTTCTTGCGCCCACAGTCGGGAATCTCGGAGCTCGTAGAGACCCGAAAACCTTATCGATTTCGTGTTCCCCAACGCACGGCAGGTGCCACGATAGCGATAAGAAAATTCGAGACAATTTGAGAAACAACGTTTGCACAATACCCAATATTTTGTTTGACTCGCGGGTCCTATCAAACGTCGGTCTAACAAGTGTAAAATTTTTATCTTATCAACATGTTGGCATTTTTCTTTTTACTATTTTATTATTTCCTTTCGAAATAACGTGTTTGGGGAAATATATATATATATATGTATAGGCATCGAATCAGAAACGACGAAAGTTGTAAAACCGTGAAAACGGTATGTCTGAACAATTCGTTGAATTGTGGTTTTTTTTTGTTATCAAAGATTTGTGGGAAGATTGAGTTTTGAAAATTTATTGGATTTTTCATACTTTTATTTGAGAGAAAAAACTTGAAAAAAAAAGGTTTGTATTAAAATGAATGAAAATATTTTAAAAAATGATATCGAAAAAGTGATTGAATAATTTTTTTGAATTATTCAACGTCAAAATTAATTCAATTCATAAATTTCAATTCACGACGGAAAAAAAAACTTCAAAACCAGAGTTTCACATTAAAATAAATTAAAACATTTAAACAACAATCTCAAAAAAAATAGTCATTTATTTCGTTCGATTGTTCGACGTCAAAATCAACTCAATTTCAATAATAATCAATTTAATTAATTGTATCGGGAAAAAAATTCATTGATTTATTATTTTCGATTATTCAAAGTCGATGAATGTGGTTCGAATGGAATTCGATCGTTCGGATGCTGCGTGGTGCAGAGTTTTCGGATGTGAAAACATAGTCTCGCGATCGCGACGTGGAAACGGACTCGACGTGTCGGTGTTGTCGATGACGATGGTGGGGATAGAACGTAGGATCAGAACCTGCGCTCAAGTTCACCCCTTCCAGGCGCATGCTCTGGCAACCCCTTCTACTCGGCGCGCATGCCGTTGCTCTCACCCCGAGCGACGTCGCCCACCCCTGCCCGTCCTCGCCCCCCTCGCCCCTCGCCCCACGACCCTCGAGGTTTGACGCCGGATATGCGACCGGCGGGAAGACCCACCACCGTCCCGCGTTATACCGTCTTCCATGCTATTTGGCTTATCACGACCCGATGGTTCGATCCCTCGTCCTCGAATTACGTCAAAACGATCTCCGATCTTCGACGAATCTCCGAGAAAAAATGAAACCGACCTTTTATTTTTGTCAACCGAGTTCAAAAGTGGAGGAGGTTCTCAATTCGACTGTGATTTTTTTTTTTTTTTGGTTTATGTCGATTGTGAACCGATTTTAATGATTATTTTTTATTATTATTGAGGATTCGGATTCTATTAAATGATATTTTTTTTATTGAATAGAATTCGGATTTTATTGAATGATTATTTTTTTGTTGAATTCTTATTGAATATATCGCGACGGTGGTCCCATTTGAATTTGAAGTAAATGGTTTTCACCTCCAAGTGTGGAAAATTATTTAATTTTTTTACAAAAGAATAAAACAACGACTTTGAAAAAATTGCAAATAATATTTTTTTAAGTACTTTATAAAAAAAGAGCATTGAAGGATAATATGCAAAATTATTAATAGTTGAGTTTTTACAGTAGATATCTAATCAATTATTTTTGGAGTCGGTGCCAGCCGAGTCAAGATTATAGAAAAGAAAAAAAGAAAAACCGACTGCACTCTTTATCGTACACCCTTGACGAATCAATATTCCGATTTTAGAATTTGAAACGACTGCTCGAGTTAATTATCCACGAGCGAATAATAGAATTCAATAATTACGATGGTTATTATTGTATCGCATAAATTTAGAAATGTTACGACCATTTGATCTTTTTAATCAGTCTGATAACCGTTCGGGCTCATCAACCCTCACTAAAACGAACTTGATAGTCCGTCGTTATAATTTCAACGGTTCCCCAAACTTACATCTAATTTCGGAATTTCGTCGTTATAACCTACGCTAGATAATCCTTCGTTTCAAAATCACACACTGTTGCGTCCCTCTGGTATAGATATAACCAACCCTCGTTGGCAAAAATTCCATTTCAGTCGAGTAAAAAAAAAAAAAAAACATTAATTAAAAAAATGATTTTCATGAAACGTTTTAATAGAGTTAGATCAAAGATGAGAATAAATCTTCAGAGTACATACTATCTCCAATAAATAAGGTTCACTCAAAGCGATTAACAGCGAAACTCCATTAAAATACTAAACCACATGTGCCAATCAAATTTTCAAAAAACAACAATTAAATTATTCATTCAAATTATTAAATTGGCATAATTCATTAAAAATTACTACAAGGTAGTAATATTGAAAAATAAATCCATAAGGACTCAATCGACATATATCTAAATATCTGACATAAATATATATATATATATATATATATATATATATATATATAGCGAAGCGATGAATAGAGCGTGCGGTGGGTCGAGAGTGTCGCAAGCACCCTTCTTTCCGATCAGGCCGTTGAAGTCACCGATACTTCCGATAATACGCGGGGGCAGCATCCCCGATACTGCTCCGAATCCCCACCACGCGGCTTCGACGAGTCGCTTGCCGCGGGGTGGGGTGGGGGAGGGGGTCGCACGCGCGCGAGCGAGACGAGACTACGACCAGCCGTGGCAGAGGGAGAAAGTGGCTTCGGGGCGAAACTCCATCCGCCGCCGGGGGTCGTGGTGGGGGATGTGACGGCACCCCCGCGTTCCATCGTCGTGCGCGACGACGTTCGCCGCTTGGCGGCGCCACACTACGGCCCCGCGATCCTCCAACCTCGAATAAATTTTCTCGCCCTTCTTCTCCCGGCAATGCGAAACATCCCCCACCCAAGAATTTTCCACACTTGCGCAATCTTCCCCCCACGCGCATCGTCACCCCCCCCAAACACCCGCTCAAACAATTTTTCCATCTTATTTATTTTATTTTATTTTTTTGAATCGATGACAAAATAATTGTTGTCAACTTTTTTCGACGGAAAAATTAGGGATTGGAATTTTTGAGGGATTGATGGATTTTCATGTAGGAAATCGTGAGAATTTAATTGATGGGAAATTTGATGATTATGGGGTCTTTGATTTTTAAGATTGGGAGCGATGAGGGCGAGATGGTTATTGTGGGGACCGTTGCCCGTCGGGTAGAAAATCCTAAGTAAACAAATTATATATATAGATTATATATCATATATAAACTATATATAGTCTATATAAAATCTATCTATATATATACATAGACGATTCATGCCCGGTCCCCATATATCCATATAGACCATATATAGTTTATATATAGATTTTCGATAGACTATATACTAGATATAAACTATATATAGTCTATATAAAATTTATATATAGATAATAGACCATATATGCCCGGTCCCCATATATCCATATGCACCATATATGCTCAGTCCTGTATATAGTCGATATGTATGAACTATATATATACAAAATTTTTACTTGGAATGACAAGTGTTCGAAGAATAAAGGTGGGTAGATCGACATTATTTTCACGGGGGTTGAAAAGTGCGCGTTTGCTCGACTGTCGGTGGTTTCTGTCTGTGGGTGCCTTCGCGCGCGTGTGTGTGTGTGTGTGTGTGTTTGTGTGTGCCGTTGGTGCGGAGGGATGACCGAGAACGCGGGGCCGCCACCGCCGCTGCCACCGAGGGCTGCAGAAACCGAGCGCTCGAGTTAGTCTTGGCCAGAACACAGGCCTAGAAGGGTCGGACCGAGGACGCGTGCACGCATATTACGCGTGTCGTCGTGTTTCAAAGAAAACATACATTAAATATGAAATATTAAAAAAACAAAAACATATAAATACATATGTATATATATGTACAACGACCTACGATAAAATTCGATTGACATATATACATGTGCGTGCGTGTTTGGGTCTGTGCGTATATATATATATAAACATTCGTGACAAGTATGTTATACAATACATATGTGTGTAAAATATAAATAAATAAACTCGTGTAAAAATATTGTAATGAAAATTACGGTATGATAAATACATTTTTTTTTAATTTGAAGGAAATAAGATAAACAACAAACCTCAGTTGATTAATCAACTTGGGAAAACAATTGATAAGAAAAATAAGGAATAATCATTCTTGTTGGATGATTTTTTGTTTCTTTTTTTTTTTTTGTTCTTTCGTCAATTTCATCGTCGATGAAACATTTTTGACGGTTTACAAAGTGCCCGGAGTGTTTGTGAATTAGTGACAGTGAATTATTGTTGTTCGAGGATAAAAAATAGAGAAAGAAAGATAAAGAGAGAGAGAAAGGGGGAAGGGCAAAGTAAGCGTAAAACTTTGATAAATTGGCCGATGAAAATTAAGGCAGGTGTACACGCGTTGAGAGACGAAATTGAAGATACGATTCCGCTGATAATGATGCGGATGATCAGCAGCGCAGTGCTGAATATCAGGTGATTGTTCGGGGGACATATCTACGAACGGGGAATTCGAACCATCTTTGTCCTATTAATTTTTTTTTTCATTTTTTTTTTAATATTTTTACATTCCGCCGTCACTGATCCTCGACGCTTAGTTCCGTACCATCGTGCATTGGCATCCCGAGACCAAAAAATTTAGTGACAACTTTTTTTTTTTTTAATAAAAACACACGTTTGATAAAAGACCGGTTAAAGTGCAATCTGCATCGATCGTTAATTCATATGCGTGCGGAATTAGCTGACTGAATAAAAGGGTTCAAATATCATGAAGTTTCGTGGACCGTCGGATATCGCGATACATTAAAAAAAAACAACAACGACAACAAATAATCGTTGCAGAAAATGTCACCTTAATTCGTAACAGAATGTTTCGAAAAAGACGAAAAACATAAGTTTTGGAAAAAAAAACTTTGAAAAAGTTGCGCGAAAAGAAATCGATTTGATTGATTGATTGATAAAAAAATTCAGGGAGGAATAATAGTCGGAACCGATCCATTTGTTTTTATCGTTTCTTCGGTTCTGTCAATGACAATTTTATTATTTATTCCGAATACCATAGTGCATCCTGCACTACTGTCGGATAATAAGAAACAAATAAGTAATCGACATCGATGATAATAATAATAATGATATTAGAAAAATAATGAAAACTTTGAAAAAAAAAAAAAATTAAATAACAATGACAATAACAGAGTAATGAGCATCAATTGACATGCCAACTCTGACACACCCTTATTCTTCAAAAAATAAACTATTTATCCAGATAACAGATTACAGACAGCTGCGAAATAATAAAAATAAAGAAAAAATAAAAATAAAATAATAATTAATCTCAATGAAAACTTTGTACACACTGTACGTGACGTGCGAAACATCAACGAACGGAACTGAGAAACACAAAGATACATGGACCGTCGGATGTTCAAAAGAAAATTTCAATATTCCAAAAAAAAAAAAATAATTATTAAAATGTTTTTTCCAATTTAATTAATTTTCTTCGCATCTTTGAGAGTCAAGTGAGATACACACATATAAATATATATATATATGTGTTAGGGTGCAACGATATTACGGTGTCAGAGTCTCGGATAGATATCAGTGTCAGGTCACCTGCACGTGCGCCGGATTAATTTTTCCCGAAGGCTTTGGAATTCGATGAAAGTCGAAACATCTTTGACAAAGATAAGAGATAAACACGTTTCGACGATCACTTCGGATTCCTGACCCTGTTTATCAAACGGCTCGGTCAGCAAACTCTGTAGCGAAGTTTTGCAACTTAAGTATTTTCGCGACGGGCTTTTCGGATCGTCGTACATAGTTTGTACTTTTGAGAACGATGGACCGCGAGTGGGGATGCTGGACATTGGTTTTATCTCGATGGACAGGAGAGAAACGGTCAACCAACTTAAGGGGAGGGGGGGGGTGCATATTCCAACCGCGCGTCATGAGACACGAGTCTCGTTGTGTGAACTTGAGACATCAGAACGGCCAACCGATAACGCCACTTACGATATACGAATGAAATTACAATTCTTCGTCTTTCGAGCTTCGTGATCTCGCTCTGGGGGTCGTTTCTCTCTCGCGCGACAAATCCACCGCGTTTGATCCTGACCGAACGTCGATGACACTTTTTAAAAAACATTTTTTTTTTATATTTCCAACTAACGTAAAAAAAACGTAAAGAAAAAAATAATTAAACACATCTGAGAATTATGAATTTTCTAAAGATTAATATCATCATCGTGGAATATTATTGAAAATCAATTTGTAATTCATCGAAAAACAAAAAAAAAACGAAAAAAAAAAACAAAACAAAAAACGATAAGAATAATAAATTTATAAAAATTAATGTTACAATCGTGGAATATTATTGAAAGGCAATTTGTGATTAATAAAATTTAAAAAAATCAGAAAAACACCAAAAAATCACTATAGGAAAAAATATTTCCGTGACGATGAGAGATTGAAAAAAAAGGAAGAGCGATGAAGTGTAAAAAATAAAATAAAATAAAATAAAATAAAAGCGTTTAGATATTTGCGAAGCATCTTATTCTTCGGTTTCGTAGTCGGCTCTCTCTCGCGGCGATGAACCGATCGTCGTGTTTCCTCCCGCAGTGGTTATATCTTATCCGGTGTAAAAATTCGCTTACGAGAATAATAATAAAAAAAAAATAAAAATAAAATAATAATTCAGATGGATAGAAAGAGATAAATAAT
The DNA here is from genome assembly GCA_963662125.1 of Diplazon laetatorius. NCBI lineage: Eukaryota > Metazoa > Arthropoda > Insecta > Hymenoptera > Ichneumonidae > Diplazon > Diplazon laetatorius. The sequence continues at coordinate 19,624,012 of OY759155.1, read as the reverse complement.
AAAGAAGTCCGAGTTCACGTCTGTGTGTATATGTATGTATATACATGTATATATATATATATATATATATCTACATATAATATACTTTGTCTGTCGAGTCTGTAACGAGACGTCCCTGAGAGCGGCTCTTGAACTTACAAGTCTTACTACTCGGACGCGAGCGCATCATTCCGTAGATGTCCCCCCCCCCACCCCCCTCACCCTCCCCCGAGATATTGTTACAATCTCACGTTGGAAACCTACTCGTATTGTTTCGACGACGAAGACGACGAGTTAGAAGTCTAAGCCGGACTTTTTATTTATTTTTTTCGCTCTCTCTCTCTCTTTTTTTTTCTCTCTCTCTCTTTTTCTCTTTCTCTGTCTTTGTCGGACTCTCTCTCCTTCTCTCTTTCTCTCAAGATCTTCATCTTGCGAGCTCACCATTTTTTTTTTTTTTTTTTTTTCCATTTCATTCGAGTTTATCGCTAACCCGCGAGTTGCTATTGAGTAGCGTGCGACTCATGACCGAGATGATTCTCGTTGCTTCGCCCAGCTAAATAATTCACGGTACAAAGACCTCCCCCCCCACCCCTCCTCGATATCATTCGCGGCCTCGGAAACTTTGCACGGCAGCTTCGATTTTTTTTTTTCTGGAACGGTTTTTTTTTTTTTGCAACGATCGAAGATCCGGACGACAGCCTTGCGTCATTTTCGACGACACACGTAAAAATCGTTTTTTTTTAAATGTTTTTTTTCCAATTTATTGAATTGCTGATAACCAAATCGAATTTTACAAAATTATTTTCAAATGAGAAATTTGAAAATACCTTTTTTTTCGCAATAAATTCTATCATCAAAATTAAAATATTTCATCATTTTATTTGAATAATCGGAAATTAATATTTCAGAATACATATATTTTTTTCGGCTTGTCAACATTTTCCTAGGCTCATTTGCTTTCGATGAAAAAAAAATGCGTAAATTGAAAGACAAAAATAATGATGTAATAACTCGAATTATGATGAAGAACTCGATGGGATAATTTTTTAAATTATTTTTCAATTAATTTTTCTCTTGTTTTTCTTTTTTTTTTTGTCGGTGCTATTACAATTCTTAGACGCAAAGTATATTAGCGTACTCGAGACTCATATACACATCAAGAAGTGGCCGGGAGCCGGGTGTCTAAGCGATGACAAACTAATCCTTTCCTTTCCCTACCGGTGCAACCCGGTTGCAGCGCTCGTGCATACATATACATATACACATACACATATATAGTAATAACCCCGACCAAGCCGCGCTGCTGACAGCCAGTCGACGAACTCTCCGAAGTTTTAGTGGGCATCTCGCTTATGCGCTGAACGCGCAATCTCGCGGGCGTTTTCCATTCGTAAAATTAAACCTCCTTGAAAAAAGAAAAAAAAACATGTATATATGTATATAGGAAAATACACACAGACAGATGTTCACCTACACGTTACCTCTATTTTGAAAAAAAAAACGATCAAATCACGATTCTTTTTTTTTCTTTTTATTTTCATTCGTGACTGTTGAGCATTATTGTTGACTCTATATAGATCAACAATTGAAAACCGAATAAATCGAACATAGTGCATTTTTTTTTAATTCAAACGACGAGTTCGGTGAATTATGAATTTTGTTTATGCGTGAATTTGGTATTTGGACATTTTTTTATTTCAAACATCGATGACAAAAAAAAGAAAAAAAAGTTGAACAATTTTAGTTACCAAACGCGTTCAAAAGTCTCGATGAATCGTTCGATTTTCTTCACGCGGCGTGATAAAGTGCATCCATGGGTGCAACGTTACGATATAGACAAAAAAAAAAAATAACAAACAAAGAAAAAAAAATAGTCTCATCCGGATAAAAGGCGAGTCGCGTCTCCGCCGTCATGAGAGCCAACCCTTTGCCAGTCAGCTATTATCCGCACGCGCATATATACTTTTGGTGTATTTTTTTATTTATGACTTGGGGTGTAAAAGTGACGATGTCACGACGATGGTCAACGTATAACTCAATATATATACATACATATATCTATATATCTGTATATATTGACTGGACACCCTAGCTCGGTCGCAATTGTCACAACCTCAACTTTGACCCGTTCGATTTTCCACAGTGACGGTCACTCCGTGTGACACTGTTATTAACGATGACTGCAAAAAAAAAAGACATCCCTCTGACATTGGCGAACGTCGATCGTCACAATCAAATGCGTCTCCTATCCCCATAAAATTTCACCCGACTGTAATTCACACCCGTCACTTTCCAACACTCGATAATCCACATTTTGATTCACCCCATCCCTTTGAAAAAATGTCTTTTCTTGGAAATAACTCTTTGACTCACTGTGCGTGTTATGTTTTTATCAAACCACGATTCAACGTTCGAATTTATGTTCCAAGTTACTGGGAAACAAAAAAAAATATTTGAAAAAAAAATTTGAATATAAATTTTTCTAGCACGAGTCAAAGTTTTATGATGAGTGTCACAAAAATTATTTTTTAAGAAATTGTTATCCGGTGAAAGACGACGGAGAGACCCTAAGACAAACCCAAACTGCCAATCGCTACTAAGTTTATCAACGTAGAGGGGAAAAGAGAATTAAAAAATACGAATACATTTTCAAAGATCAAATCCCACGCTTGTAAGACTCGTTATTGAAGTAATCAGTAAAGTTCGTGAAAAACATCTTCGAGTAGCCTAACAAGAATTTTCCTTAACTTTTTTTTTCCAAAAGTCCATCATGATAGACACATTTGTTTATTTTAATTTTCCAGCCAGACATACGTGACTCAGATCGTCCCGTCTGTGACTCGTAAGCTTTCCAAGTGGGGGTTCAAAAAAGTATACAAAATCTCGGTAAACGTTCAGATGCAACCTCTCAAAACAGGAGAAGTCCTAGAGCTCTTAGAGCTCTCAACATGACACACCGATCGGTAGCACTCGCCACTCGAAAACCAAACAAAATGTATTTTTTTCAATATTTTTTTCCTAGCCAAAGATACGCTGCAGGGGGTGAGCGGAGGGGGGGGGGGGGTTACGGTTTATCCGGTGTTGGAAGTTACCGATTGCTTTTCAGGCATCGTCTTCCGTCGCAGTGGACTGTAGCATCGGGTTGGTACTCCGTCGCCCATAAAGAAGTGGCAGGGGGGCGACGAGGGGGCGAGGGTGTAAGGGGGGGGGGGTGGGGGCGCCAGCCACGACTACTCGAGAGTGTAGTGGCAAGAGTCACGAGAGCAACAGCGAGAGAGAGAGAGAGAGCGAGAGCCAAAGAGGGGTACCGCGACGTCGCGTCAAGGGGGTGGGCCCGAGGGGGCGGGGGAGGGGGGCGCGACGACGACGACGACTACGAGGGGGTCAGACGAGAGCGAAGAGAGGCGGGGGGTCTCGGAAGGGCTTTGAGAAATAAAAAGTAGCGATTGGCAGGACACGGTGGCTCGGGTGGGTGGGGGGCGGGGGCAGGGGGGCGGAGGGGGGACGTGAAAAAGGGTGGCACAAGGGGTAGAGTGGCTCACGACGTGGAAGGGGTCGGGGGCTGGGGGGGAAACGTCGAAAAATACGAGATCCGCTTCGTGGGACCACCTAGCCAGCCTCCGGTTTCTTCGGCGCGTTTTTCCCCCCACTCCGCTCATCCTCGGACTAACGTGGAGCCGACCCCTCCCCCTCTCCCCGCCCCTCGCGCCCCACCGCCGCGTCTGGGCCGCGGCGTGGGGGAAGTGGGCGTCGCCCGGGCGCACGGTGGGGGAACGCGCGCCGCGGCTCATTGGCCGAGCGGTGGGCGGCACGACCCCCACCGCCCGGCCGGGGCCCCGCCCACATCCCCACCACGCGGCACCGCGACCGCCTACAGGCAATGCATCCAACGTTCTGTGGCTCTTAGTTTCAGGTTTGGAGCCTGCTAGGACGGGTCTCTCTTCTCTTGAGGACACCGCCGACACACACACACACATTCAATTAACGTCAGATCACACACACGCGCATTTGGATACAATTTTCCGGGATCATTGAGGAAAATTTGTGGGATCTGACGTATCGAGAGAGAGAGAGAGAGAGAAGAGATCGAACGGACTAAACGGAAACGTCAATCAACGAAAAACGGGATCATCGATAATCTTGGGGGCAAAAAAAAATATTGTTTTGGAAAGCACATATCGGTTTTATCGACGGGTTCGGGACACTCACGATTTCCAAACCCCCCGACGAACCACGATCAGGATTATCGACGTTGCTACCCTTGATCATCGAGTGTTTACCATTACGAAGTATAAACAACAACAACAAAAATAATTTAAAAAAATAAACAAAACAAACAATCCGGTACAACGAAAAAAAAAAAAAACTGTTTTTGTGTGTGTTTGTTTTTATCGTTATTCGATCACTCGTGGTGAAAGATTTTGATAAGTGAAAACGGATTATATTACGTCTCGATGGTGATTTTCGAATAGTTGCGTCACACACGTTGCTTCGTTTACAATCACGATTGCACGCACAAATTTACACACACACACTCAACCTCAGACGGACTAAGTGAAAACCGTGTTACGTGCATCAAGTGTTTTTTTTTTGTTGTTGTTTACCGATTCGACGGGTTGAACAAAAAATATAGTTTATCTATATTTATATAAAAAAATCTTTGTTTTTTGAAAATCTGATTTGTTGATTCGTCGCTACGACGATAAGACAAATTGACGGTACCAGTGAAGACTCTATTGAAACAATCAATACGAGTTGCTCGTTGAATGTGTTAGTGAACATTAATCACAGTGAGGAAGTAAACAAAAAAAAAACACAACGTCGACAAGTGAATTAATCCGACACTGCAAATTCATTCCTCAGTGCTTCGAGTTTGTTTGGTTTTTTTGTTGTTTATTTATATTTCGAAATTTCAACGGAAACAACAAATGAACTGGTGAACGGGTGAATAACGCGAACAAACAACAACAACAACAGCAACAATAAGAAAAAAAAGAGTGAGACAATTGTTTGGAAAAATAAAAATTAAATTTAAAAAAAAAATTGTGAGAGGCGATGCCACGCCGCCGGTCGCGCAATCGTTCGCTTCAGCATCGAGTTAATCGTGGGACCCGCGAGAGCGGCGCGGGAAACTAGTCGTCCGACAACCGACGAAGAAAAACGAAAAGAAGTTTTTTTTTTAATTTTCGTTATCGCGACGAGTGGCAGAAACGAAAGAAAAAAAAACCAAAACAAAAAAATTTTTCAAAAAAATTGTCATCAACTCGTTCGTTAATTGTTATAAAAAATAAATTAAATAAAAAGCGAATCACGGATATTTGTATAAATGACGATAACAAGCCGTGAGAACGTGAGAGAAGTTGGGTCCGATAAAAACGTTTTACAACCGCGACGGGGTTGACGAAAAAAAGTGCGATTATAAATATTGTAGCTTTTCCTTATTTATCATTTCTTATTCTTCAATTTTTTTTTTTCGAAGTTTGTTGTGTTTATTTTGTTTTGGACGTAAAATCGAAGGTGAAAAAAAAAATAGCCGTGAAAAATAAATGAAATAATTGAAAGATAATAGAATAGAAAAAAGTGAAGGTGGCCGTGGACAGTGTGAAAAAATTAGATAAGAGGGTTGACAGTGGTGGTGGTTCGATAACGTCGAAGAGGGGGCCCGAAGCCGTCAAAGTGGCTTCGTCACTGGGGCTCCAGGGGCCGTCAGCGCCGATCGGGGCCCAATTGTTGGCTTCTTCGGGGGTTAACGACGATCATGCGAACCCAACGACGACCGTTTATCACGCCAATCTGGTAGCCGGAAGCAACAGCACGGTCACAGCGGCCCTTCAGCAATCATCGTTACTGACCTCACTCAATTCGGCGGCTGCTATCGCAAGCATGCAAGCCTCAACCGAGGCGAATTCCCTCGATCTTCAAGCGGTACAGTCCATGGATTGGCTATTCAAGAAGGAACGGATCTATCTTCTAGCACAATTTTGGCAACAGGCAAGTTTTTCATTATTTAAGTGTTTTTTTTATTTTTTTTTTTATAACGATAAATGATAACGCGACGGTCAAGTGTTCAAGTGTTTGGTGATTATTTGGGAAAGTTGGAGGGACGAACTTTTTGGAGCTGAATTTCCAAAGTTCATCGCGAAAGAATTGAAATATTGAATTTAGTCGGTGACGATAAAAAAAAAAGAAAAAAAATATTTGAAAGAATAAAAAAAAAGCCATTATGCAGTTTGACTATGTGCAGTTTATATGCAATTTTGTGGGAATAATTAACCGTATACTTTTTGCAAAATAATATCGAGGAGCAATATTGAACGAAGTTGCGATTTATTTTTCTGTATGTATACACTTTAAACTATCTGTTTACAATTTTTCAACAACGAGTTAAATGTTCGAAAATTGTTTACAGAAAGTGTAAGTCTATAAATGGTGATTTTTCAAACGTTAAAGAAAAATGAAATAATATTATCGATAAAACTAAAATTATTAAACAACAAAAAACAAAAAACTTCCCTATAATTCAAATTAATTTCACCCAATTATTTATTTCAAAACAATTTTTCACATCATCGAAATAAATAACGAAGATAAATAATAAATCGCAACATCTCGTTCGACACAATTATAATTCAACAAAAAACAATTGCAAGAAAAAAATAATTCATACAAAAATACGTAGAAACGAAGAGGTAAAAAAAAAACAACCCGATAAATAATAAATAACGATCGAGTTTGTGAGATCCGATGAATTTTCAAGATTATTTTGAAACCGAAGTTGTCACTTATCCGATAGCCGATTAAATTAACCGTGTCGTGGTTGGTTGGTTTTCGGTTTGCGAGGGATGGCGGGGGGCAGGGAGAGGGGAGGGGGGGAAGCCACGGCGGAGAAAGCCCGGAGCCTCAGGATCACCGGTCGAAGATCGAAGTGTCACTCAAAATATAGTTTATTAACTGGCCGACGTGTTCAAACTGCGATCGAATTAAACCATCAAGCCACACGCTAAATTCTCGCCAACTCGTTGCAATTATATGCGTTATCGTTCCTTCGCGTTTCAATCACACACACACACACACACACACGTGCAAAACCGTCTAATATGACTCGCACCTAATAACATTCGGTGATATCGAAGTACGGTTAATAAAAGTGAAGTAACATATATATACATATATATATATATATATATACATATTATCGTCGTTGCGATTAACCGAACTTGATGATAATGTGACAACCGGTGTAATATATAAATCGGCACGTCAAAGTCCCGCATAATTTCTCTTTTCCATCTCTTTCTCTCTCTTTATCTCCGTCGTATCTTCGCGATATAACTGACAAACTCTCCGACACTCGTTTCTCAAGAAAGATCTTTGCAATCGTGAGATGTGCATCGGTTGGGCCGGATGAAGTCGATGAACTCATCAGCGATCCAATTAAAAAAAAAAAATTATGTATAAATTATATATGGGACTGAGCATGTATACAGAGTCTATATATATAGATTATGTATGTATATATATGGACTATGCATAATTTTTGTGCTTAGGAAACTTCTAAGTGTTTTGAGACAAGCTCGTGATATCGTCAATCCCAAATAAAACAGATTTATAAGAAAAGTTTATATGGGGACCGGGCATATATAGTCTATATATAGATTATACATAGACTATACATGAACTATACAGTTCATACATAGTTTATCTATAGTCTATACATGTATTATACGTAAAACATATACGCCCAGTCTATATACAGTGTTACATACAGACTATACATAATTTTTTTAAACTTGCGATTGTTTTGGTGATTACGGGGACATCGGATAAATATCCATGGACTCGGCTGAGCCATCGGACCCCGCATATAACAATGATTTCCACGGAGTCAACGGATCCCCACACTTTCTCTCTCTCTCTCTCTCTCTCTGTCTTTATGTCTGCGTGTTATAACGATCGTTCGAAAATAGGCTCGCAAGATCGAGGTGGTTAAACAGTGGCAGTGTAGCCACCAGCATCACATCGTGCGAGTTACATCAATTATTCACTTTACTATCTTCTCGTGTTAGTGCACACACATCCATATATACATATATATATATATATATATATAAGTGTATGTGGATATATATTCAGACACGGAAGACATTCGCCTCCAGGCGAATGCGATTTGTGTGTGTGTGTGTCGGTTGTAACGAGTTTAAAATCTCGAAAATCACTTGTTAACTATAGACACACACCTACGATAACACAATGTACTTGCCGATTGGTTATATCGTGTCACGACGGTTGTGTTCGTCGTGAGGGAGCATAGGGCCAGCCCGGAAAACGTGGAACACCGAGGGTTGAGATTTAATTGACAGGGTTTGGGGGCGGGGGGGGGCGAATATCGCGGTCCCGGGTAATTACGATATAAATTGAGAATAAGCTCTGTGCGCGCAGCCTCAGCCATGGACCGCGAAGACGACGCGATTTTCCAAGACGCGCCGCGCGCGCGTTGACGCAAGTGTCGGGCGTATCGGATTGCCCGGAGGTGAAAAAGAGACGCGACGAACTTCGGTCGAGACCACGGGGATAGGTCGATGGGGGTGGCTTCCGGGGTCGGTTCATTCGATCCGAAATTCGATCGAAACGCGATTACAAACGGTACGGTGTATAATAATAATTTTCATGATTCCCGTGGGTAGCAGTTATGGATTGGCTGTGGGGGGGAAATGTCGTTTTGTCATTGGTTCGAACGTTAATTCGAACGTCGATCGAACCCGAATTATCGTCCAATCGTCATGAGTATGGAGTTTGAGTTATACGATTGTTATTTGGAATTTTTTTATTGGTTGAAAAATGTGATTTGCGAACGAATTAATTTGAAATAATTATTTTTTTCATGATTTATATTTTTTATTAGATTATTAAAACAAATTGGGATAGTGGATTGTAAATAGATAAAATTGTTTAAATGCGAATCCTGAAAATAAATCTCAATAATTATGCAAAAAAAATTTTAAATAAAAAAAAAACAAGGATTTATTTTCAAGTCCATTTTAAAATGTTAAAAACAACTCCAATGCTAAATATTTATATTTTCGTTGATGAAAGAAAAATTGTAAAAATGGTATTGAAACGTGAGTGATTGATAACAAGTGCAAAGACATTAATGGAACGTTTAGTGGGGATCGGGAGGGGAGGGGGGGGGGGAAGTTAAGTTGGGTTTGACTGTAATTGACCGTTGGTCAGACAGTCGATGCTTTCCCAGTCGTTTGGGTCAGGACGATATCCGCAATTTTGGACGCTTAACACGTGAGCGAGAGACAGAGAAAGACATATAGTGTGAGAAATAGACAGAGAGAGAGAGAGAGAGTAAGAGTGAGAGAGAAAGGATAGATAGGTGTATATGGGGACTCGGCGTCGAGAACGCAGCTTCCGAGTTCCGGGGATGAAAGTTTACCCAGTGGCGGTACTTGGGTGTTTGGCGAATAGTTGGACGATTTGGGGGCGCCCCTTCCCCCTCCACCCTGCGTGTTAGTCTCTCACCGAGAGGGTCGAGATTGGAGGGACGTGGAGACGGTTAAACTCGACCGACTTCGCACCTACTCAATGTAGCTCACTCACTCACTCACTCACTCACCAAACACATTCACACTTTCCCAATGTAGATACACACACATATACATATACATACAATTTTACATTGTTTTTTTGGCAATTACAAAGAGGACATTGTTCTGGATTCGTCAAATTCTCAATTAATGCATTTTATTTTTTCAAATTAAATATGCGACAAAGTAAATAAATACATATATGTAGGTGTGTTTACATATTTATAAAATCTCAAATCGAGACGTTAATAAGTTAGCTCGTCCAATTATCGTTCAACCACCTTCCGATAATCAGGTTCGCGAAGAATTGCATTGAAATATTAAAAAGAAAGAACAAATGTGTGTTTATAATGCATCAAGATGCAACGATGAATGATAGATGCAACAAAATCGTGATATTCGTTCTGTACCAATATATATCATCGTATATGCCCAGTCCCATGAATAATTTATACACAAACTATACATAATCTTTTTTTACTCGGGACCGGACCCCATAATAACATTTCAAGAAAACAAAAATCGTCATCCTCTCCTCTCAGTCTCCACACTCAAATATAGATTATACCTGCACTTCGACACTCTTCTACCGATCAGACGTGAAATAAAAAAAGTAACTTCGAATAAAATATTTTTAAAAAAACATAATAATAAAAAAAAAAACGATTACATTGCCGTCGTTCGACGGACCCGGTAGGCTCATCATCTGTTCGCCTCGCGGTTACTTTCGAAAACGGCCGGTTTCGACCGAACGAAACGGAAAACACACGGCGAGCGAACGAACAAACACATACAACACATACATATATATCATATATATATACGTTTGGTTTGATGCGCATGGAACGAGACCTCGGAGCGTACTCCCCAATTAGGTTTCGCGGGGTCCCCGGTGAATGGACAAGAGTTTTGCCGTCTGGCCGGTGGCGCCCCCCACCAAACGTCTCTAGGCCACGACGGATTTTCCACACGCGCGCACGCCTTCGCTCCGTCCGCGATCCCTCCGCACCCCCCACCACCGCCGCCTCCACCAACGCCACCGCCACCGCCGGTCGGAAATCAACACACAGCAGCCGTCAGCGTGTGCTGCCGCTGCTGCTGATGCCGCCGCAGCCTGCACACGTTGTCGTCCTCTCTCTCTCTCTCTCCGTCCAACCGTGCGCCTCCGGCCGATCGCCACGGGAGTGGGGAATCCCCCAACCGAGTTCCCGAAATTCCCACATGGTGGCGGTAGCTTCCGGCGTCGAATAATTCCACGAGCACTAACACACACTCACACACACACACAGACACACACGCACGAAGAACGATGTGAGTCACGCGCGCACCCGACTCGCGACTATTCAGGGTTCGACACCCACATATATATATATGTGTTTGCATATATATATGTGTATTGATGTTTATATGTTTATAGGTGTATGCCGTGTATAAACATGCGCATACATGGGCACATAAACGTAGATACATGTATAATATATATATATGTATGTATGTGTGTGTGCAACTCGTGACAACGAGCTGACAACCAAGTGGCGGTCACGTGTGTGTTGTGGGTACCTCTGGTGGTGTTGGTGAAAAGCTGATTGAAGAATATTATCCACCGTTTGCTCGAAATTCGCAAAAATTGCAGTTTTTTTTTAAATAAACATATTATTGGTTTTATTATTGAAATTGAAAGGTCTCAAATTCCACCACATTTCAAATTGGTCGACGATGGTTTTACGTCTATACGAGAGTTTAACAATTTTGATTCTCCAACGAAATTATATTTATACATCTAATTGTTAACGAATGAAAATAATTTAATAATCGTTTAATTGCAATTTCGAAAAACCGATTCCTGAACGGAAAAATACATTTTTTAAACAACAAAACAAAATCAAATGTTTTGATGTTAATTAAATCAGCATAAAGATAATTGTTTATCATTTGTTAACAATGATGTACATATAATTTTATTTTTTTGGAAAATAAAAAATATCATCGCTTTTATCATAAAAAAATTGAGAGTAATATACCGGTGGTTAAATATTTGAATAATTAAAGATGTCGTTGACGTCTGTACGGAGGTGCTTGACACGCGTCGAGTCGGTCCGGGGGAGGGGGGAGGGGTGGTTGATTCGGGGGGGAAAACATTTTATCACATGTTCCGCGTTAATTTTGATCGTCCGAGCTATACAGCCCATACGCCGGCACGCGGCTCACTTGCGAGAGTGTGTGTGTGTGTGTATGAGTGTGTGTCCCGACCTCGAAATAGACCATATAGAAGCTTATTTCGGATGAGTCTGAGTCTCGAGCTCGTCGGGTCCAGAAACCCTCCCCGGTCTAGACGTCCAGACGCGCGGGAAACTCTTGCCTCCAAAACGTTTGCCGCGACCGGTCGACACATAGGTCCCCGTATATACCATTCGCGAGTTTTTTCGTCAGGCAGACGATTCCAGTGGATTCAGACCTGATGGTCAGTCGTCAGACACGAGTACGTCTGCATGCAATGGCTCTCGTGACCTTTTCTACTGCTTATAAGCGTCCCCATATATATATATATATATATATATATATATGTATATATGTTACACCGTAATGGCAAACATGTTAACTCACTAACTCGACAATTACACACTTGTCTCGTTTGTCTTGTTAGAATTATTTTTGTCATCGATCAAAATTATAATTCGTCAACGACAAATAAGGTTTATCATATCTTTGATAAGGGAAAAAATATAATTTAAAAAAATAAAAAAGAGTGATAACGCGATGAATCACGAATACGAAATCGTAATGATCTCATTGAATGCAGTAAAAAAATTTTGATTGACTTTGTCTGCGAGTGTTTTTTTTTCTCAGACGAGTCATTTTTTTTGTGATAATAAATTTTTTATTTGATTGGTTCGATGGAAACTTTGGAATTTAGGATGATCATCGTGTGGGATATTATTGTTATGGGTTTGGTTCGAACGGTCCGGTCCGTCGAATCGCGAGACACCGAAAAACCGATGAGACGAATGTGAGATAAAGACGTAACGGTCGTTTTTCGGGGACCGAGAGTGAATACGGGAAAACCGTTTATTATCGTCGATTTGTATCGCACGTGTGCAAACGAGTGACGGGGTGGGGGAATAGTCACCGGATTGCTCATGGCTATTAATACGCATTTTCCATCTCTTTCTCTTTCTCTCTGTCGAATTTTATTCGTCGGTCCCGGAACGGACCGATGCGACGGAATATAAACGAAGAAGGAATCGTGAGCGCTTAATAATCGGCGCGGGGCGACGTTTTGTCGACGCTCAGGAGACATTTCAAAATCGAAATCCCCCCCTCCTGCCCCCTTTCCCCAAGAGGGGAAAGAGCCATTTTGGTGACAGAGACCGGAGATCGAAGTTTGAGATTTACCGTCTCTGGTTCACAAAAACAAAGAAAGAAGAAGAAAAAAAAATAATAGATCTCTCGTCGTCGATTCGATGGTCGTTGCCAAGACGCGAGATCGTCGGACGACGAAGACGAACCGTGGAGTCTCGAAGTCCAACCGATATTCATCACCTCGCGGACAATTTTGGGTCCACGATGCATTTGTACGCAACGAAAATCCGTGCGTTCTTTTTTTTTTTTCTTTTTTGTTCACGAATTTTAACAAAATAACGAAAAAAAAAAAATAATTCGCAAGATTTTTCCATGAGCTTTACGTTATTGAGATAAATTAATTTTTTTTATTTTTATCTTTGATTCACGATCAAATGGTGATTCACGGGTCATCTAGAAATAACTCTCGGCGAGATTCAGCCACTTGACCCGCATGAAATATACTTTTTCTCTTCATCCTTCATTTTTTTATTATTTTTTTTGTTTTCATTATTTCAATCTGTCTTGGATTATTATTGGTGAATGGGTTTTTGAGAATCGAATGGTCGTGCGTGGATGGAACGTCGCAGTTGACATTAATAATCGTTGGAGGGGAAGGGGGAGGGGGGAAGGGGGTGGATAATGAATTCCAGAAACTTGATCATCAATCACTCGTGCCACAGTGATGTTACCATGGGTGTAAGTGTCTCATTGGTGAATAATCGATTATCGTCATCCACGTACATCGATGAGTTTAACGCAGTGACTCACTGTCTCGTCTGATTATCATAGACACACACGTGGGTCCTCGTAAAACAATATCTCGTGTATATTATTATATATACATATATATATATACCTATCTCTCATTCGATAAATTAACCCGACATTTCACAATCTTCGAACATTTCCGGTTCCTCGAGGATCCCGAGAGAATGTTCGGTGTGCCTCTCGTCGTTCGATCGACGACAGATTTTTCGAGTCGTCTCGGTCATTGCCACTACTCTAAAATACCGCGCAACTCGTTTGATAGAGAAAGAGAGAGAAAGAGAAATGGGAAACAAAAAAATTTCAAATGAAATATGGATTCACATTATTCGAAAATTATTTAATCCCATCAAGTAATTTATTTTCGTTTTCTTTTATCTGATAACTCAAGTTAAAAAATTATCTATATATATATATATATATATATATATATATATATATATATATATATATATATATATATATAGTCTACACATAAACTAATTATGGTAATAAGCATATATAGTCTATATATACAGATTATATGAGGACCATACATAAACTATACATAAACTATTTACAGACTATGCAATTTATCTATAATCTACACATATAGACTGTATATGTAACATATATATGTTAAACATATAAATATGTTTATTTGTATGTATCTGAGAGCGTGGATGAAAATGTTTATCGAGCCAAAGTGACGTCGTGCGTGTTTACTTTATTTACATTGGTCCGTACATACGTATATATCGTTGTAAACGCCGCGGTCCGTCCCGCGTGTGTGTGTGTGTGTGTGTGTGTGTGTGTGTGTGTGTGTGTGTGTGAGAGGCCACATGTGTGCATGTGCAGAGAGCGCAACAGATGCGCCAGGCACGCGAGCCCTCTGGCTCGTAGCCGGCCCACCGACAACTCTCTCTCTCTCTCTCTCTTCCTCTCGCTCCATGAAATTGCGATGGTGGAGCGAGAGAACGCCGCGCGCGCCCAGGTCGCGAACTTCGGACCTTCCGGTCCCGACAATGTCGAGAGAGACACCCCGAAGTGCCCGCGTGAATATTTGGCAAAGAACCATTATCTGCCTATGGTCTCGATGCTTGTGCTGCTGCTGCTGCTGCTGCTGCGTTTGGTCGACCTGCTGCACTCCTTCATGAAGGGGGGAGGAGGGGGGAGCAGTGTCCATCAACACATTCTTCACTGGATATATATATATGTATATATATATATATATATATGTATATATATATATATATATATATATGTATATTGCATTAGGAATTTTACGAATTTTCCACACTGGAAAACTGATTTTGTTCATCCGAGAACTCTCATGTCCTCGATGATCGTTTCTCATCTGCTGTGTCACATACGGGGACCGGTACGTCCCCATAATTATCGACCTCGTGTTTACAGATGCGACGTAACGATACCCATGAATTTATGTTCGACACAATGTGCAATTACATTGCGTACAGATATTTCAAACTTGTATGTTCAACATTATTAACATAACTCATATGTATATAGATGTATATAGTTATATACACAAATAGTACGCGCACGCTATATAAAGTCATGTGTGTGAGGTCCGTTGCACTGTCGGTCGGTAAAAGTTTAGTAACCGGGAAACGTGAGCGAGCTCGTTCCTTCGCTAAAGTTTGATCGCGCGTCCGTGCAATTACCCCAGGAAAAAAAAAGATAAATGAAAAAAAAAAAAAAACACCAACATTATTTACGGATTGTCGGTTGTGCCGCGCACACGTAGACGAACGTTGCGGCGCGACTCCCGCGCACTCGACTTTACAAACATATATATGTATAATATATACCATGTACATAATATCTCCTTATGGACTTGTGTCACACGTTACGGTCACTACGAAAACGCAATTTGCGATTAATCGCGAACCGTCCGACCGTATTGGATTAAATTTATCGTGGATTACGCACGATTTGTTGCAAAAACACGAAAATAATGCACAACGCCTGAAGCTATGATTTTTCCAAGAATTTCGATCATTAACGAAGTAATGATCGAGTATTACAAATCTTGTTTCGCGGCAATCTCTCCCCCCTTTCTCTCTCTCTCTCGCTCTCTTTTTTTTTCTGCTAAGGTAAAAAAATACATATAAATTATATATATAGCATTTGGCATTTATAGTAAAGTCTGTATAGTCTATATAGAGTTTATATATGGACCCTATAATTTTATATATGCTATAAATTGTATATACAACTATATATAGACGATATAGTTTATGTATAGTTATATACAATGTATAGTCCATGTATATATAATAGTCTACATATGTCTATATATAGACTATTAGACTATACATAGACTAGATAGTCTTTGTGTAGTTATGGGGTCCATATCTAAACGATATACAAACTATATATGCTAAATTTCATATATAATTTATATATAATTTTTGTACTTGGGCTTTTTCACTCTTTTTGTATTACTATCTCACTCTCTCTCTTTGTCTCTCTTTGTCTCTCTGTTCCTTTCTTACACACACACACACACACACACACACACACACACACACACTCGTGCTAAATTCTAGACTGCGACACATGCTCGTGTGGCGTAGTACATGGTGCGTTACAATCGCTGTACATCGACGAGGACGATCAACTTGCGTGCATGCTTCCAGCTGCTAACTACACACAAACACACACACACACACACACACAACACACAAATATACGTATATATTCATGTATAACACACTATGAATTATGCAGATCTATGCGTAAATACGCGATAAATTAAAACGCAAGACTTGCTACCGGGGGGTCCGTTTTGCACTTATAATAAAATACAGTTCGGGTGTTTATTTTTTTTTTTTTTCAATTCTTAAGATACATAAGTGTGTGTGTGTGTGTGTAGTACGTGAATGTTATGCACGAGTGGGAGCGGTGCGCGATCTCGTTGCGCGATGGTCCGAGTGAAAAGTAATGGTTATTGGAAATCGTTAAATCATGAATAGTCATCGTATCGCCAATTAGCGCCACGCGAGTCACTTTTCAATATTCACGAGTACTGTTTTACAACGTGTACAGTTTGAACACAGTTAACTATGCGTGTGTGTGTGTGTGTGTGTGTGCGGATATATACATACAAGGATCGCGTGGCTCTTGTCGCTTCAGAGCTCTGATATTCATTTTGTTAAAACTGTTTACTCGCACAATCGTGTCTCGTTCACAAACGTTGAAAAAAAAAAAAAAATATACAATATATATATACATACATATAAAAATAATAAAATAAGGGAAAAAAATGTTTAAAATTGGAAAAATCGTAAAAATTTAATTTAATGGAAAAAAAATAGAATTGGACTCGAGAATTTATCAGTTCGTTGAAATCTTATCGATAATAATTTCAAAGCACGGACAAATATCTGCCCGGTCGTGAAAATCGATGATAACCGTCGAGGAACAAAGCACCCGACGTGTGTCTTTGACACCGACAAAAAAAAAAAAAAAAAGAAAAAAACGCGTGCGAATGGCAATTAAAAAGTTTGCCGAAAACGTTGATAAGCCGGCCGGCCGGCCGGAAGTCAAACGGCGGTCGTCGAGCATGGCTAACGGGGTGTAACGGCCGTGCCGATTCCAATCCACTGTTCGCTTTTTTTTCGCGCGTGCGCGCGATGATTTTTACGCATTTGGATTTTTTTATTTTTTTTTTTCAACCGTCGTATGACATGTGACAACCGGTTCGATCATAAAAGACTGTGCAGATGTGCGTAATGACTCACGCGTACGTAATTATGGGTGAATATTGAATTATATATCTGTATACGTATATATATATAAATTTGTACATACAGATATATATCATATATATATATATAGTCACCTCCGGTTTAGCTGCGGTTGGCGACGCACGGAAATCCGATCGCGGTCGAGCTCTACACCATCGGCTTCTGATCGGCTACATATATATGTATATCTGCGCCGGAAGTCCACGCTCGTATCGAACACCGATCACTCGTGATTTCTTCCACCCCCCGTAACCCCACCTTCTTTTTCCCTCACTCTCCGAGTGCCGCATGTCTCGAGTCCGCGTAGTAAGATACGTTTCATTGACCGATACTACTTACAACTCGATCGGCAACTCGATACCCCACACGACCCCGTATCTTTTTTTTCTTTTCTTTTCTTTCAACGAGACACTCTATCTCATTGTCACACGAGATATTCCGGAGCCTCGAGCCATAACCTATCTCACACACATGATCAATCGGCTAATTCATAATTATCGAAATTAAACATTTTGTTTAAATTTATTGAAAATTTAGAAAATTAAAAAAATATATATTTTCTAGCGATTTTGTTCGTAATCTCAAATAATTCTATTTCATAAGTTCTATCTCACACTAATTAGTGCGTACACCCAAAAAAAAGTGATACAAAAGATTTAAAAAACATTATAAATCTTTGTTTTTAATATTCATTTTTTATCTGCATAAAAAAATACATGAATAATTTTTTTTTTTCAATTTTCACTTTCACGTTTGTCAGTCGATAAGATTGTCAGTGAAATTAGAAGGAAAAAAATAAGTCGCAATAATATACCCGAAGAATTTTTTTTCGCGAGCGTGAACGAGATTGTACGAAGAAATCGGAAGAGGAACTCATCTTTCAGCATTGGTCGGAGCCAGTGAAATAACCACGAGTCCCGGTCGAGACCCGGCGTGTTTTACGCATGTAAATTCATCCGGACGTGACGCGGAATCCGGGTCCGGTAGGCCGATGCTGCTGCTGCTGATGCTGATGCTGATGCTGCTGTTGGTGCTCTTCATCGCAGCGGTCTCGCGTCGACAGAGCTAAGGCCATCTGTACCAATCGCTGTCCATTAACCGACACGCACCGGTCGAGGGCGCCTCGTCCGTATTTCGTCGTTTCCCGGCTTCTTCGTTTTATTATTTCATTTTTTTTTTTTTCAATTTTTTTTTTCGGTCATAGTTTTCATCTCCCATTCGCATACATCTTTGACAACGTCCAAAGCCACATCGTAAGTCAGGACTGCCACGCATGCACGTTGCAACGTTGGGCCATTCGTTATATAATACGAAAATTAAAAAAAAAAAAAATGTTTACTTGCCCCTATATAGGTCCCCGCATGTCTGGTCACCTTCACCGTCGCGATTACTTATTTCCCATGACGTTACAGACCAGAATCCATGAATCTTCATGAAATGCACAATTTTTTTGTGTTATCAAACACCATTCGAGCATCTCGCGAACATTCTTTCACACGGGTCCCCATAAGTTACGTTAGAAAACAAAATCTATATACACACTCTAATTATTTGATTTATTCAAATTAAGTTATTTTCCGAATATCTAATAATTCTACTCAAGCAATGAAATACGAAAAATCAGAAACATCATAAAATCAGAAAAGTCAGAACCAGAAAATCAGAAAAATCAGGAAATTCAGAAAAATCAGAATTACTAACGTAAAATAGCAAACGAATAAAAAATTAAGGTTGTAGATCACGATTAATTATATCTCAACATGAAAACAATTTCTTATCGAATAATTCCTGTCCTGAGTTAATTGAAAGTGAGGAGGGAGGGTAGAGAAGGGCAATGAACGAACCACAATTTTTTATTCTCGACTGTTCATCAGATTCGACGATATCAATTGATAAAATGGGAAGAGTTTGATTTTTAGTACTACAGTTAGTGTGATCTGACATATAATGGAGGATGTGGTGTAAACGACGATCGAACGATGGGGGGGGGGGGTGATGAGTTCGGTGATGTATTATATCGTCACAAGTGCAACACGCGTGATCCACAGAAACTATGAAATTTTCGTTTACGTGTATATATACACATATATAGGCATGTAAGGGTACATCCGAGTACACAGGAACACACACAACACACACACAACACACACACACACACACGTACCGGTCGAGGAGGACTTTTTAAATTGTATCTATTGGCTCGAAGCGATTGAAAGTAATTGAATGAAGCGGTCCGGTTATTTACGAACGTTTAAGCCCCGAGCCAACTATCTGTCCATTCATTCCGTCTGTCCCTTCATTCATTCATCATTCGCTGGTTCTCTGGGCCGTGTACGAACGTTGACCATCGTTATACAGGCAGTAGTAAAAGCCCATTCAATTGATCGGTGATTGTCTAAATTATAAGATTGCCATACAATGGCTCTCATCTCGACCTATTGGGGTCCCGTTGCCCGGGTTGCGTCATCACTTTAGGGACCGGATCGGCCGGGCAACACCGCGAACGCGACCCGCCATTATTCGTACATCTCCATACCGGACTCACGACCAGTCACACCTATGCGGGGCCCAGAGGGTCCAAAATCGTCGAACAAACCAATCTTACATACATCCACCATTGTGGAAATATAATTGTTCGTCGTCGAAGAAAAAAATAAAGAATTCGCGAGTGAATTGGATAAAACTGGATTATTGTCTTTGACGAAAATTTTGTATGGGATTGTATTATTGATGATTGACTTATGGGCAAGAAAATCATTCAAGTTTGGACGCCCGAGTTATAAAAATTGTGTATAGTTTGCATATATAAACTATAGATGGGACTGGGTATATATATATATACTATATAGATCATGTATAGGCTATACGTCAACTATATGGTCCATGTAGAGTTTACGTATAGTTAATATACTTATATATATGAACTATACTTATTAAACTATACATACATAGTTTATGTGTATAATTTTTTAAATTGGGATATAAATTTAAGATCTATAGTCTATATATATATGCATTATATAAAAACTATACAGTCTATCCATGCAATCTTAAACTATTGACACTTATAAATCGTTTAAATTATTCAATTTTGCATCGAAAAATTTTGTCAATTGTTCACAAAATTTTTCAATCTTGTTATATATTCGAAATATCCGAAAAAAATCAGTTGAATCATTGCGGTCCCCGTATGTCCATGTTCACTCTCGGCGAGCGTTATACAGTTTCGCGAGTCAAAATTCGATTGAGATAGTTCGGTTGTCTGTGTGACAGGTTGTTTGCCGATGAAAATAAAAACCATTATGGTGTTAACTCATTCGGCAATGCGACTAACTTATGGGGGACCGAGTGGCGGACGAGCCAGTGGCCAGTGCGGTGTACCGGCTGGATAAGTTTGCACGTGTCTATCCCGTACACACACTGCGCCTAATCCCCCCGAAACAGGCTTAATTAGAAACGCTATTTAACGGGATAATGGGAACGCGCCTCCCCCCCCCCTCCCCCTCCGGCCTGGGCCCTCGAAGACCGTGGGCTATGTGTGGACGGTGACCGTGTTCGGACTAACTAACCCCGAGTGCCCCCGGACTCCGGTCCAAATCGGTTTAACATTCGGCTCTAAAAGTCCCTTTAATTCTAACCGAATTGCAACTCGAAGTGCGAACGTGCGTCGCAAAACCGACTACTACATTCGCGAGTACTCGCGATGACGGTGATATGGGCTGTTGAAGGGTCGCTCACCTGTTTCACAACACAGTGGACTTGTCCTTCCCCCCCCCCCTCAAATTTTAATTGGGCTATAGATTGTAAATACAGTTTTTTTTTCTTATTGCAATTTTTTAAATCCATTTTTCCACGATTTTTAAATTCAATTCTACGAATTTAATTCCTACCAAAATTGAATTAACTCCAAAAAAATCTGAAAGTGTTATGCAGTCATGTCTTTGATTGTTAAAGTTCTATGCATTTGAGTTTAATAAAAATGTTGTGATTTGATAAGCAAGAAATATTGATGGACATTCTTTGCATCCAATTTTTTCGGTCCTTTCGATTATTCGACCGATTTTTTTTTTTTCGTTGTTCATCTGCATTTTATGGATCAGCGATATCCACAACTGTTACGTTGCACATTTGGCAATATCGTTCTGGGGGAGTTTTCGATACACGAGAGCCCAGACCGAGACGTGTATAACGTATCATACGGGGACCGACGCACGACTGACCCCCCGCCCCCCGCCCCCCTCTCTCAAAGCACGAGGTCCAATCGTAACGTCGATTGAAGCCCCGAATCACCGGGAAAGTAGTCTCGCAGATAAGAGCTCGACGACCGTACGGTCTACTCTCTCTCTCTATCTTTCTCTCTCTCGCATCGTTCCGTCGAATCGTAAAGCGATTACGAGACACAAACTACGTGTGTGTGCATGTTTGTGTGTGTGTCCTCACACACGAGTACGCGATATGAGCATCGACTACATACGCGTATCACGAGGATGAGTTTTCATTGGAAGTTGAACGCGAGATATCCCCCCCCCCTCCCCCGCAACCTCAACAAAGTCATGTCGATGTCCCGGTAACTTACAATACACACTCACACACGTTACTTCGGGCACCTACACGAAGGAACGGGGGGAAATATCACGAGTTGGGATGTGATACGACGTGATACGATCGCTTATGGGTCTGGGAGGACTAACATACGAATTAAGCACCTTTGAGCTTCGTTTTTTTTTTTTTTAGCAATAAAATCGACGTTGCTGGGTCACAATGCCCGGGGCCAATTGGTTCAATCGACACAACATTTTTTTTTTCATCACTCTCAAACTTTTGGAAAATCTTGATTAATTTTAGTTATCCAATTATTTGTTTTACTTATTTATTTTGAAACGTGAATTCGTAGAAAAAAAAATTGTCACTTGATTTTACAAAAAGAAAAAGGAAAAAACTTTTTTTCAGGAAAAAAAAAAGATTATGATTAATTTGAAAAATTGTAATTTTTGTGTTTTAATTTTAACACGTGACTCAGTAATTCTATGTATGATCGGTATGTGGATGTGAATCGTTGAGGCTAGTCGATATCATTCACACACGTTTTGAGGAGGAGCACGCGTGAACGCACGAGCGTGTGGCTCGAGCGTAGTATGCAAGTTACATCCTTCCTTTCTCTCTTTAAACTATCTCTGTCTCCGTCTGCCTTTGATGTAAAACGATATACGTACCCGCGTGTGTATATTAACTAGCTAAGTACCACGAGTAGGATACGAATACGACGGCAACGAGCCTTACCCGACACCCACACACACACACACACACACACACACACACACACAGACACGTAACTATACGGGTTATTAAGCAACGACGTTCACACGTTCATCCCCACTCAATCGCGGCCAGACTTCCTCCTTCCACACCCGATATTCCCGCCGACAATGTAAATGCGGTCGTAAAGTCCTCTGGAACGTTGTAACTAAAATGTGTTCGTCTCGATGACGTTTCTACGAAGAAACTAAGGAAATCTGATGAGAAAGCGAGAGACGCCCAACGAATTAAATTCTGAGCATTAATTCCATTGATGCTTTTGGGGGGCAAAACGGACCGGACGAATGTCCACACTCGCAAGGTCAAACGAAGGTGAAATAACGAAAGAAAAACATTTCACCCTCACTCGGAAGGTGAAACTAAGGTGATGACAAAAAAAAAACAAAAATATCAACACTAAATTGAGGTTGTAAACAAAGGTTGAAAAAAAAACATCAATACTAAATTGAGATTTTAAACGAAGGTGGAAAAAAACAACAACAACAACAACATTTCAACGTCACTTCACGTGCCAATTCGGACGTATAAGGTCAAATAAGTTAATTAGAATATTTAAGGTGCAAACTTTCGCATCGGTTGGCAAACTGGGTTAGTTTTTTTTTTTTTCTGAGCCGTGCCATTTTATTCGAAAACGACACCGCATGTATAAGTAGACTTTATGCCGTCTGTGGTTATGCTATATAGCATATATATATATATATATATATATATATATATATATGTGGCTAGTACAAATCACCGATACCCTCGGCCTTGGACATCGCCCGGTTTCGGACATGGACAATGGAGAACGGTGGCCGCGTCTGGTCTACCGTCGCTTCGCGTTCAGCTCTCCGATAAGGAATAGGCAATCTCCGAAGCGTACTTCCGGTCCCCCGAGCCGGCACAGATCCCGGGGGCCGTTGAGCCGGGGCATGGGGGAGGAGGAGGGCTTTACCGGTGAATCGGTGAATCGCGCGCTCGTCACGACACACACACACACACACACACGCGTCCATGGTAGTTGTGTTTGTAGGTTCGCCATGTGAACCTCACGCTAACTATCACCACTCAAACGCCCCAAGCTCCTTGCCCCACGATCGGAGGAAATCATAAAAAAAAGAAAAAGAAAAAGAAATAAAAAATGAACAATATATATCCGTAATTACTACGCTCGACATTTCAGTTTGGACGATATATTTTTTTTTTTTTTCATTTTTTTGTTATCATCATCGTGCGGTGTTATATGTTTCCTCGGCACGCCAACCCATGAGCGAGAAATACATAAAGTAGAGGGGGAGGGAGGGGGAGGAGGGAGTTTGAAGTCCGAGTTGAGCAAGTCATTCGCAACAAAAGCGGATCATTCGCTTGCACTTTGCAATAAAAATGGTGGTGAAAAATAATATGGCAGCATGTTATATACATATACATATATATATATATATATATATATATATATATGTATATATGTATATGCATACACTATTGTAAGGAAGGGGGGGGCATGAAGTGCTAATGTGGAACATCGCGAGTCTCGATCCAATGATTTACAAATTATTGCTCACCGATGCGATGCGTATTACGCATGCGCCGCACTAATTCTAACCGATCTCTCTCTTTTTCTCTCTTTCTCTCTTTCTCTCTATTTCTCGCAATCTTCGTTTCTCTCACGGACACGCATCGTTCAACACGTCGAAAAATTATCTCACCGACCCTTCGACACCTTTCATTCCCCCCCCCCCTCTCTATTTCTCATTTTTTTTTCTTTTGGTCTCTGAATCGATGGATAATACTAAAATTATAAATTAAGAGCTTAGACGTAGAGATGCAAAGCTGTGTTCACCCATTCGCCCAATCGCATTTTCGCACAGCACTCGGAGTAACGTTCCAAGGGGTGGTCTTGACTTGTTTTTTTTATTCTGTTTTTCGTTTTTTTTTTCTTCTTCACGTCAAGGTGTTGCGGTGGTTGAAAAACTGCGGGAAAGAAGGGTGAGAGGGGGTTTGAAAAAACGCGAAGTTTCGGTGGCTACCATGAGGTGGCGGGGAGGGGGGAGGGGGGCACGTTGAACACGCCTAATTTTAACGACACCCGATATGCAGATCGACACCGGGGGCACTTGGGCGCAACGGGGGGATCTATGCAAATCGCCTTCGTCTACGTGTATTAGTGGGGTTGTGTCCCCCCTCCCTCCCCACCCGTCTCATATATATATACCAACGGCAATGTACAATTCGCGGCCCTCAATCTTCCTCTATCGCATTGAAATGGACGAAACGAAAAAAAAAAATGAGAGAAGAAAAAAAAAAGTGAACGTAACGAAAGAATGAAGAAACGAATCGCCCCATTGCAAAAAAAAAAAAACTGGTTCCACCGGCGAGAGAGTGAAAACCGGGACCGGAACCCACGTCTCCGCTGTCGCATTTTGCCGCCTCCCGGTGTATTCTCCGTACACCCGGTCTTCGGATTCATTGTAGCATGCATATATATATATATATATGTGTGCATATATGTGTATATATAAGTACGTGAGACCGGGCTACCCGATGACGCACCACCCGTGAAATAAAATTTATACAAAAAAAAAAATATATTAAAATAATACGAACAAAAAGTCGATGATATATGAAATTTCGTCGCCATTTGCGTTTTACGACTAGGATTTTGTTCAGATCATTGGGGAGTCATTGGGGATGCAAATCTTCGACACGGTGTCAGGATTTCGTCCTGCGAAACGTTGTTTATTTATTTATTTATTTTTTAATTTCACTCACGTACAAATTAACAATAAAAAATTACACAAATAATACGCTGCAATTTCTCCCTTCACCATTTTGTTAAATTTCATTTTTTTTTCGATATACAACCCATTGAACTCCATTTCGATTCTGGCCCAAAAAATTCATCAAATAAAAAAAAAACAACAACAACAATAAAAAATTGATTGGAATGAAAAGCCGCATAATTAACAACGAGTCCCAAGTTTGCTTATCTGTGTAACCCCACGTGGTCGGGGTGAATGGCACTTGAGATGAAAATGCTGCGAGAAAAAAAAAATGGTCCACATAAGTCCTTGACCCAGCAACGAAAAAAAAAAAAAAAACGAAGAAAAAAAAACAAAGTAGGTTTCCCCGATGGGTCAGAGGGGTGTGAGGGGGTGTGGGGGGAGAGGGTTGGCGCTACCACAGGGAGAGAGAGTTGCCACTTCAAAGTCTGTGCTCGAGCTAATTGGATTCACAACCAAAGTAAGGAATTCTAGACTTGAACGTTGAGGGAAGTTTCGAGGAGGCCAGGGGGAGGGGGGGTTGGAAAACGTTATACGGACGACGTCGAAATGACGACGGAAGGCGCTTCCTGGTCCTCCTAACTGTCGCGACGCCACTTGGACGGCGACACCATTTTTTTTTTTGCTTCTGCTTTTCCCAGACGTCTCGCATCCTGCTTCACCTCTCACGTGTATGTATATATATATATGCATATATATGTGTATATAGACACACAGGGACTTATGGGGACCGGAGCGGTTGGACGTGATTCGTTCGCGTGAACGCGCACGCTTAAGAGCCCCAGTTTCCTTCGCGGATGTCTATGGCTATAGTTGTAACGAAAATATCTTTCGGGGTGAATATTGATGGGGTTTGCCCATGGCCTCTCACGCTCTCTCTCGTACTCTCCCCTTCGACTGAGGGGTCCGTAAGTCTATGTTAAACCGATAATCCGTCACGAAAAGGTATTTACGTGCGTTAAATTGATACTTTTTTAAAATCACGTTTATGTAGAATTTTTTTTTTCACACGTTCAATTATTGTATAAAAATTGAAGCAATAGTTTTTTTTTAACTTATCATCGATGAAAAATTAAAAACGCTTATTTAACGCGTGTGAAAAAAGCTGCGTAGTAAAATTGGTCACTTTACAGCCGCTTCGCAGGCGTTAAATGACGCTTTTTCCAAGGAGTGTTGTATAAAAATGATTTTACAGACTTTCAGAATCGATTGATTAATTTTTGTTTTTCCTATTTCTGTTTCAGGTATGTTATTTTTATTCCAAGCAGTTCAATCGGAATCTCGTTCAAAAATGTCTAATACGAGTGAGTAGCACGAAATTTCACGCTAATCGTAATTCGTAAACGTTTGAATTTTCGACAATTAAGCGAGGATTGCACGTTCGAAGTTAAGTTATCACGTTCGTCGAGTGCTTCGCGTTCGAGTGTGAATTCACTATGAGCGAAACGCGTACAGTTTGGCGTTTATTAAATCATATTGTACGTTAAAGATCCGGGGCCGGCGTGGTCTGCGTGTGCGAGGCTAGAGAATATAGGAAGAGTCGTGGTTATCACGAAGAAGGTGGGGGAGGAAGGGGGACAGGAGGAGGTTAACGGTAGAAGGGTTGGTAACAGTGGCAGGCAATACGCTTCCTCTTTGGCGCCTCTCCTAAGTACATAAACGGCCCCCGGCCTGTGCAACGATTCACCGCGATCAACTAATCGCACGACTACATTACTCGCCAGTACGTTTTCAAACGATTCATATAACGTATAGAACGCTTTCCTGCTACGTATATCGCGCGGCTATCTGTGTCTTTCCGTTCGGAAAAATTGTTCGACATCCTACACAGAGTTGTTCATGGTTGTCCCGATCATTGGACTTTTAATGGAGGGCCAATTTTTTTCGCTGTTTGTACATTTCCGGGACCGCTGGATGGTAACTTATGGGGTCCTTGTAAAAGTTGTTTTTTTTTTTTTTTTTTTAATTTTCTAAATTAGGAAAAATTAGAAACAATGAGGAAAGTTATGGGGTCTTTATAGAAGTTGGTTTTTTTGACATTTTCAAAATTAGGAAAAATTAGAAAAAATAAGGAAAGTTATGGGGTCCTTGTAAAAGTTGGTTTTTTCAAATTTCTAAAATTAGGGAAAATTGGAAAAAGTAAGGAAAGTTATAAGGTCCTTATAAAAGTTAGTTTTTTGAATTTTCTAAAATTAGGAAAAATTTGAAAAAATAAGGAAAATTATGGGGTCTTTATAAAAGTTGATTCTTTGAAATTTCTAAAATTAAGAAAAATTGAAACAAAAAATTAACTAAAACTTTATGTCCATCGGTACTGGCCAAATGATACTGGGCCTTTACTGGAAATGGTATTTGCCCGAATTGACATATATGGGGACCTATCAAAGTATATATTTAGGTACTTTGATGGCAATCCTTCATCATTGGGTGCATCATCACCGCACGTCGTTGATTAGAAGCCGTTAAGGCATATAATCATTCATATACATATATCGTGGCGGTCGCAAATATATCGAAGATCGGGTGACACTTTGAGTGGACGTCCTGATCTCGAATTATAGTTCTCGAGGACACAACTCGCCACTCCGGACCCCGTTTACCTAATCCTCGGGGGGAGATTACTCGACGACGAGAAACCCACACACACACACACACACATATATATATATATATTGCATCTCTGTGAGTTGGCTCATGACACGCACTTCCGTTCTGACTCGCAAAGCTCCCTCGCACCACCAGATTTCTGACCTTCCCCTGAAACTCTTGTTTCCTCGTGCATCTTATCCCACTCGCGATTATTCATTCCCCAGCAAATCTCGAAAAGAAGATTATCTCACAATATTTCCGGGGCAAGGGGAGGGGATCAAATGATACGACTGAGAAAAAAAGAAAATGACTCAAGGCTGCACTACAAAAATGCACAAATGTGTGGTCCCCGTAATTCAACAATGAAAAAATTCCAAGAGCATCGTTGATAAAAGTTGCAAAAAAAAAAAATTATATTCATGTGGTTTTATTACCACCGGAGTAAAAACCACAATATTACGTACTGGAAAAAATGGAAAAAATAATAATGTGTTTCTTCCTTACAAAAAAATAAATAAACAAATAAAACGGAAAAAAATATATTTTCACGAGCTTGGTAACGTTTCTTTTTATTTTATTTTTTATTTCGCACACCTGGGACCGCTCGACAGAGTTTTTTTTTCGTCCGTGCATCAAATATAATATCGTCAAGCTACGTCAATCTCGGTCCCGGTGCTGCGTTGCGACGCCATATTCCGTGCGAGTTTGCGAGATAATATCCTGAACCGAAGACGAAGCGTCTTCGTGATTCCCACGAACTTCTCTTCAGGCATCGCGAAGGGCCAAGTGCCTTCCAGTACTACATACGTATATATATATATATATATATATATATACACACATATATATACACATGTAGTGAGGAAGAAGATGATGAACAGACAAATCGTGGGGAGAGCCAGAAGGAATTGACCGCAGTCGGTCCCCGTAACATCGTCAACGGATATATATGTATATATATATATAAACACGAAGAACTTGCAACTGTGTGTGCACAAGCATCACACGGTATATCACAATTCCATATATACTCCCATAACCAAAGTTCACGGGCGACGCTTAAAACACCATCTGCAATAAGGGACCCCGAGCTCGAGGGTACTGGAGGCCTGTAAATGTCCATCAATTCGTTTACATATATATATATATATATATATGTATAAATATATATATGTACATACAAATCATAAGGTTTTACACATCGAACCTGTTGTGTGGTAGTTCCAGTCATGGCGGAGCTTTGTATGCACCTTGGTATACATATATATATATATATATATATATATATATATATATATATGTTCAGTGTCCGGCCGTTCGGGGCCACCTCTCCTCGCCCGCTGATGCGGTACTCCGATGCATTCTGACGTGTGATTATTGCACGAGGAGCTCGCCCGAGGATGTATGCTTCACTGCACAACGGCGCCATTACTCTCCGGACCTTACTCTGTATATAAATATCTTCGACTCCCCGGAATCACGAATATTCACATTTCGTGGGTACTTAGATGCAACAAACATCGTAAAGTCACAACAAAAAAAGAAGCATGAATAACAATGAAAACGTTGCAAGAAGAGAGAGATTGATGGAATTAAAAAAAAGAAAAAATGTTGAAAATATATTCTCACTCTAGTTTCTTCGAGCAATTACTTTTCGCAGGCGTGGTATTCACTGCTGTGTGTTATGATTATGTTACCCGATCATTCACTTTCTATTCTCACTTGCGATTTCATCTGCGATCATTTTTTTTCTTCATTTTTTATTATTTTTATATTTCGGGTGAAAAAATGATTTTTATCTTTTTAAAAAATTATGGATAAACTGTATACGAGATTAAATGTGTATAGACTACATATAGCTTATGTATAGTCTATATATGCATCATACATTCCACTCGAGAGACAATGATCCCAAAAGAATACATATTTCAATATTTTTTTTCGTTTTCTCTTTTTTTTTTTCCTCATCAATCATCAAAAATCAATGAATATTTTCGTATTGCACGGAGTCGAACGTATATTTCCTCAGTTAAGTCGACTGGTACATGAATTATTTACCCATGTGCTCGGCTACCGCACGGCGCCCTCTATCGCGGATTATGCGTACCGCCATATATGTACCATACCGCTCATACGTACATTATGGGGACATCCCGTACGTTGTACATGGCGCAGCACGTAAGTGAGCGTATATCGAGCAACGTGTTGCATGTCGAGGGGTTGAAGGGGAGGGGGTGGGGGGGGGGAGAGGGTGCACGAGCGTCGGCCGGGTAAACGCGACAAAAGACCCGACGAATAAAGAGAGACCGTGGGTGTGCGAAGGTGTTTACGCATGTAGCTCTGGTGGAAGAGGGTCCACACCCCCGCTAAACACTCGACGAGCCATCGATGCACCTCGCTCGCGGTACCCACAACACGCCCGCCCCGTCGCTCGGGCTTCCACCCCCCCATTAACCGTTGGGGTTGACCACTTTCGTTAAACGTAAACACCCCTGAGTTCCCGTGAAACGTCACTTTTACAACGAGAACTCCGTGTAAAACGGCTTGATTTCGATGCTTTGGTAATTATGGGGACCGCTATGTTATATGCACATATATATATATATATATATATGTATGTGATACTTGAAACTTGACAAATCTGCTAATTACCGAAAAGCAAAATGGCAGAATTGTTAGAGGTTGTCCAAAGCGAGGTCCGGAGTTGTCGGGACCGCTTATATATATATATATATATATAATATATATAAGCGGTCCTGACAATTAATATAAAAATCAGCGAAACTTTTTTTTTTCGCTGGTCACCCTAATATACATATATATATATATATATATATATGCGTGTGTGTTAAAAGAAAAAGTTTTCACAATTTCTTCAGGATTAATTGATTCGTTAAAAAAAAAATAAAAGACAAAAATAATAATAATGTTTAAGGTAAAAAATTATTGTTTAAAATCGAATTGCAGTGGTAAATTTCGGGGGTGGGTTCGATAGGGTTTTCTAGAAGCCGATGACTAGAAGGAAACACGCAATTTCCAAGTCGTTGTATTTCTTATGCCTCGATGGGGTGGAGGGGGGTGGGGGGTGGGTCAGCTCTTTTGCTCGCCGGTGTCAGCTGCGAATGGCAGA
The DNA here is from genome assembly GCA_963662125.1 of Diplazon laetatorius. Taxonomy (NCBI): domain Eukaryota; kingdom Metazoa; phylum Arthropoda; class Insecta; order Hymenoptera; family Ichneumonidae; genus Diplazon; species Diplazon laetatorius. Next base: position 19,592,784 of record OY759155.1, on the reverse strand, counting down.
ACCGGCTTTACGTAACCGTGGAACACGTCAGATTCGAGACACGGGTTAATATGTAACATCGTCGAGCTGACGACGCACATACACACACACACACACACACACACACATATATATATATATATACATGTAAAACAAGCCGGTAATCGTACATTAACGAATACCCACACCGGAGGATACACACAGCGTCAACAATGGAATCTTCGTTAAAATGGTATTCATTCGTGGATTATAGCGAAGTGGCGTTATCTCACGGGCTCGTCGATTGTGCTTCGTTGAACGTTGGCCGATGCCGAGCTAATATAATGATTTTCACAATTAACGCAAAACTCGCGGGTTGACACCCAAAATTATTTATATTTTCACGTACGTCAGGCGCGCGCAACGCTTATCAATCATCTTCGGATCAACGTCTCTTGCGTGGAATGTTTTTTTTTTTCGTTTTTGAAATTTTTTTCTTCAAAAATTAAGATTTACAAGAATCAAATATAATCACAATAATGAAAAATATTAAGAGCACCCCAGCCCTCCCTACCCTCCCTCGGAAGACAGATATTGCATTATCAATTTTTATTCCTTTTTTTTATACGCGACCTTTTTTTTTTTACGAATTTACGCCATTTTTTTATAATTGTTTTTTTTTTTTTCGTTTTTTGGAAAAATTATATTTACAGTGACAAGAAACACGATAGATTACGAAGCAGAATTTCGAGTCAGTAGATAAAAGAAGATAGTAACAAAATTATAAAAAAATTGCCGATCAATGTTACAGATGAAAAAAAGGAAAAAGAAAGAAAGAAAGAAATAAAAAAGAATAATAAAATTAAAATGGAAGAAAGATGATCCGTGGTCGTAGTGGGGGAGGGGAGTAATCGGAACAAATACACATATACAGACACACACATATATATATATATATATATATATATATATATATATATATATATATATATATATATATATACGTGCATTCGTATCCGATGGTCGGTGGTACATTAATGCGTGCTCGAACGTTTGCTCACGGACAATGAAATACACGAAAGATGTGTGAATGTTTTTTTTTCAATTTGTTCCTTTACATTTACATATATACGTACAGATATATGTATGTGTGTGTATATATATTTTATGTACAACGAGCATAACTCTCGTATAAACGTGGAATATAATATATAAGGTGGCGAGAGATGGGTAGGCGTGGTTTGTGCAAAAAAGTGGGCGTTGCCCGTGAGTTGAACGCTTGGTTTATTCCATTGCCCCCACTCCGAGACCAAAGTGGAGAGGGAGGATGAGAGTGACGACGACGAGAGAGAGAGAGAGAGAGATGCGAGGCCGCGAGAGGCATCGAACTCAGGACCGCGGAATAGCTTCGCGCGAGAGAGAGAGAGAGAGAAAGAGATAAGAGAAAAAGAGAGAAACGAAGAGTGAGTGAGAGAGAGAAAGATCCTTCGCCAATAACCACGACGGACAACACTCGGAGCCTGTTTGAGAGCGAGCGAGACGGTCGCAAAGGATTCTCAACGATATGAAAACGTGTGTGTGTGTGGAGGGGGGAAGGAGATGGATTGTATATAACGGGTGGTGTATCCGCGATGAGTGTGTAAGGTGGACCCGGGCGGTGCGCCTGCGCGGGCCAGTGGAACAGGAGCGTAGAAGACGAACCGAGTGGATATAAAGCGAAGGAATAAAGGAATAAAAAAAAGAGAGAGAGAAAAAGAGAGAGAGGGGGAATAAAATAATAAGACTCCGAGCGAATGATCGAAGAAAGAAGATGAGATATATATATATTTGTTATATATGTGAGTATTGTCCCGCAAGTTTTATGTATCGCGATGTGAGAGTAGGAGGGGGGGGGGGGAGGCGCGTGGGGCTTGTATTGCGGGTCAACGTCGTTACAACGCAAATCCCGAAAATAGTCACACACCCGTTATCGATATTCTCGCCTTCGTATCTCATTTGTCGCGCATCGTGGAAAATTATCGCGAAAATTTTCGTGGCGTCTTTTGAATTTTTATTTAGTAATGTTTCTTTTTTTTTATTATCATAGTTACTGTTTTTTTTTAATTAAAAAAATTATGTTAATGATGATAATATTTTTTTTTCTAGTTTTATTTGATTTTTTTGGTAACGAAATATTTTTGATGAGGGAAAAAAGAGGGGAATCGGATCATAAGTTTTTTTATTTTCTTCGATTGGCTTTCCAGGTCGCGTATGCATTGAAATTCTTGTAGGAAGCTCTCGTCTCATCCGTGTGTCTCATTTACTGTGTGTGTAGAGTGTGTGGGTGTGCAGAGCCTGATGCCACGGTTACAACCGAGTTTCGTCCAATGACGTTCGTCGGTTTTATCTCGATAACGTTTATCTCTCGCTGTTGCGACGATGCCAGAATCCAGTTTTCTTTTTTTTTTTTTTAATACACGATGATTGTTTTGAACGTGTGTGTGTGTGTGTGTAAGAAAGAGAGAGAGAGAGGGCAAGTGTGCAAACGATTGCCACCACGCTATCTGTTGTGTGTGCTGTTGTGTGGGTCGGTGAAAATGGAAACTATTGACTGGACGACAGGAGCAGCGAGTGGTGGGAGGAGGGGGTGGTTCGTTTCGATCGAGAGGTGGACGTCGTCCAGCACGTTCAGAGCACCTATACGATGGTGACGACTTATCGGCTTGGAAAGAAGAGGGAGGGGGGTTTGGTTTCTGATATCGCCAACGATCCCGACAAACCGCTGCCACACACGCACTCCACATCGTCCAAAATACAGATTTCATTGTTTCGAACCTCATCGACACACATATCACACATAATTATTCATCATTGCATTGTTATTTTAATTTTTTTTTTCAAAAATATACAAATCGGTAAATTTAGACAAAAAAAATATGATATTGTCATTGTTGTCATTTTTGACGTTATCAAATTATCGAAACGCGTTATCAAATTCAAAACGCGTAAATAAAAATGCGAAAAAAAATAGTGGAAATGATAGTTATTCATACGACTTTTCCATATCGTTGTGATAAAACCCAAGTGTTAAAGAAGAAAAAGATCGGGTTGAAAAAATGTTATTTTACACTCGTCGTAAAAGCAAAATGGGATACGAACCGATGAACGATTGTGTTTCTTTTTTTTTTTCTGAGTCGGGATTTCGAAGACGTCAACGCGGTACGGGATGCTGCGGCCATTCGCCGGAAACGTAAAATTTCATTTTTTTTATTTCTCTCTTCTTTTTTTTTTTTCAAATTTCATTTTTTTTATTATCGAACGACGAGAAGCCTTTCATCCGGTCCAAAGGGGCAATCTGTCGGTCTTATTCTCCGAGGGCGATGGGACACATACAAGTAGCTTCGTCCCCCCCCTCTCTCTCTCTCTCTCTCTCTCTCTTTCTCTCTCTTCCTTTCTTGGCGTTGATACATTGTACGATCGTACATTGGAAGATCGTGTCGAAAATTCGTCCGAGGAAGGGGAAGGGCAAGGAGAAAGAGAAGAAGGAGGGGGGTAAGAAGGATATGCAACGGTCGAGAGTCAGTGACATCGTCGAGCGAGGGAGTATAACGGAGACAGAAGTATCAGAAGCGTGTGTGAGTGTGTGAGCGCCAGCATTGAAAGCGTCGAAACAGAAGCTAACGCGCTTCGAATATCACGAAACGATGTGTATAAGCTCAGCGGGGGTGCCATAAAAATATTTTTAGATACGAAATATACTGTTCTTCGAGTTCTTCGGATGCTGCATAGGTTGCACGCACACACACGCTCTTATCCCGACCCAAGGGGGAAGGGGGGGAGTGAAAACTTTTTTTTTCTTCGTTCTTTATTCTTTCTTTCTTTATTTATTTTTTTTGTCGTCGTCGTCGTCAACGACAGACGAGCCAGCCAGACGTTGAGGAAGACAGCGGGGGGAATGAAGGAAAGGGGGAAAAAACAGGACGAGGGGCAACGAGGGGCGAGGAGGGTGGGGGGAGGAGTGCACAGGGTGAGAAGGAAATGGCTTTGGGACGAATGATCGTAACGTCACGACGAGGTTCGAGACGAGCCCCAGTAGCCACGTGCAACCGATGCATCTCGAAGATGCAGCGTAGCGTCTCATACACGAATGTGATGCAGCCTCTTTTTTTTTATACGGACGTATATATATATATATATATATATATATATCTATGTTTCTTTGGTCCGGCTGGTTGATGCATTTCACAAGGCCCACGGTGTTTGAAAAAAAAAATGAGTATTTAATATCGTTCGAAAATTATTTATTTATTTATTTATTTATTTATTTATTTATATTTCTTAGTCCCCAACGTCTTTTTTTCGTCACTCCTGCTCCGAAACAAATTATAAAAAATAAAATAATGAAAAGAAAAAAAAAGAAATAAAGTTCTATCAGAAGTTAACTTTTCACGATACGTGGAAATGACAATAATAAATATTATATTATCTCCGCGTAACGTGAAAATTCACCAAACGTTGATAATCGTCGAGGCAGATGTCTCGTTCTCATTATTCTCCATTTTCTCAACCATCCACTCCACCAACTTGTCTTCGATTTCTTTTTTTCTTCCTTTCTTTTTTATTTTTTTATCTTTCCAATGTCGCAAATTTTTTTCGAGATGAAAAAAAAAAAAAAAAAAAAAAAAACCAACAACCACCCCGAAGAATGACATCTGTTCGCATCGAAATAAATAGAGTTTCACCTTTTATCAAGTGGCTCACGCGTGCTCCATCGTTTCCCATTGTCGTCCCAATTGTTTACGATTTTCACGAGCAATTGATTTTCCATTGAACGAAGGGCGTGGAGGAAGTGAGAGGGGGGAGGGGGGAGGGGGTTGGTAGATCGATCATCGGATCCTCGATATTTAACTGTTGGGGTCCCTTTCGAAAGGTTCGTTCCACGGTCGATATACGTTTTTCTTTACTCATTTCCTATCTTTCTCTTTCTCTCTCATTCTCTTTCTCTTTCTCGTACCGATCTCCTCTATTACAACGTCCATAGGTACGACGATGTATTAATGGCACACGTATATAGATGGGAGCCGCAAGTGCCGAGTCACACGCCTTGACAAACAGGGATGTCAAACAGATGTTTAACGTGCGGGCCCAGATTGCAACGAGAGGGGCTAACAGAATTTTTTTTTTTATTTTTATTTTCACTAGTTTTCCCCGTCGTCTAGTTTCTTCGGCGAGACAGACAGAGAGGCCTTCTCCCCCCTCTTCTCCTTGAACTCGCTCGAATTATCTATATAACTACTCACTGCATCGAGAGCTCTCTTCGACAATCTTCGAACATATCTCGCGAAGCGTAGAAAATCGTGAAAGGTCGCGTTCGGGGTTCACGAGCCGGTTCGCATTTCTCCCGTCTCGAAAGCTCCGGAACAAAAAAAAAAAAGAAGATAAATACCTTCTCTCGTTGATCATCATCATCAACGCAGTGATACATTACACATTTTTCTTTGTTTATTTTTATCGACAATTATGATTTTTTTTTTATCATCAATTTTTACATCCTGATTATATTTTTCACGACTATTATTATCATTATCATTATTATTTACAGATGATAATGATAACAATCGTTGACAAAATATATTCGGATGATTAAATTGCGATATCAATGTGTTTTACAATCTTTAATAAAAAACCCAAAAATAACATTTGTCGTCTCTGTAAACTCGTTAAAAAAATTATTTTTTCACTCATTATATTTGTTTTTGACGATTATTATTATTATCATTTACTAATAATAAATAATCGTTAATAAAAATATTCGAATGTCTAGAATTTTATTTGTTTAATTTATTGCAGCAGAGTTTATTCGTTGTTTAATGATGATCTGTGCGAGGAGGGGGAGGGGGAGGGTGGAGGGATTTTTGTTATTGAATCGTGTGTCAAAACAAGACGCGTCAAACGTGATTGTCCTCTGGGTTCAGGTGTAAATATATATGAAATGACATATAGTTCGATTTTCATATGTGTGTTTGTGTGTGTGTGTGAGAGAGAGAGAGAGAGAATGAGGTGTGAAAATTTGCAGCGTCGAGATTGTCGTTGCGGGGACCGGGTTTATCTGCCTTGTCAATGTTCTTGATTGGCTGTCGGTTTTCGAAACCGTTGCAGCTCACGAAATTATGGTTTTGATATATATATATCGTTGGACGTTAACGTGTACGATCAGCACGTGAGTGAGACGGAGACAGATGACACGGAAAGAGCGAAGGAGAGAGAGAGAGAGATTTCGTGTCCGGTCAGTTTGGTACCCGCAAACAGCGTTATATATGGAAAATTTGACGTGACCCTGACGTGGCAACGGCACCTTGCATTCGACGTGCCGCCGCTGCCACAGAACCCGTCAGTGGCTTTTGCACCCTCTTGTTTCCTCTTTTCTCGCGTCCCTTCCACCCCCACCCCCCTCCCACCCCCTCGCCCTCTGTTGCCCTTTATATACCATTGCTCGCCGATCACTTCGTCGCACTTGAACAAATAATCTTTTGTTCGACGTAACAAATACAACATTTTACGTTCATTGTTACGATTGAATTCGACATGAATTCGGTTCAATTGAACGAATAAGGTTACGTAACCTCAATTATTCAACCTTCAGATTCATGGACTCGATTAGTAATTTTTTTTTTTCTTTACACAGATTTCAAGAATTGCATTTTTTTTTGTTTTCTTTTTTACAAATGATCCAGCATTGATTGAATAATGAAATTTTTGTTGAAGGTCATTAGAGAAAGGTTAATAATGACGTCGGTTCATTGACGAAATATATTCGAAGGATTTTGTGACAATGAGGCCCTGTCGAATGGCCTTTGGAAAATGAACGAAATGTCATGTGCACCCACCTCCGAAAGTTTGAATAAATAAAAATGCAACAATCGGAAGACTCGATTGGGTCGACTCTCCCGAAGCTTTCAGTTCATCAGGCAGAGTCCAATTGTTCATCAAAATCTCATCATAATTCCCTTTGACACGAATTATTCGACATTTCGAACGAAGCAAGATAATGAAAAATTTCAAATATCAATCTCAAAATTAATAATTCCCATCTCGAAATCAATATGAGCCATTCCTCCTCAATGTATTTATTTTTCTTAATACAATTTAATACAAAAACTAGACCTAAAATAATAAAAATATAGAAAATTAAAAAAACCAAAGTTTTACTCCAGGATTTTTTTTTTATTTTTTTTTTTTCGTAGATGCTCATTCGCTCGTTCGAGGTTTGTTATGCATTCGGACCTCTTTTGCCCCAACGTTATTTCGTCCCAGACCCACTCGATCATCTCTCATCTCGTGGCTTTCGCGAGACCCCGCGAATGAGCTGAGAGAAAGGATCGATGTTTGTTTTAAATCGACGGTCCACACATACATATATATATATACACATATACACATATAAGTACAATGCGATATCGCGCAGCGTCAGAGAGAAAGAAAGATAGAAGGGCGAAGGGGGGGGGGGGGGAGAGAATGGCATACACGGGTCGAGTAGCGTTCGAGGTCTCTGACCGTGGGGCTTTCTTACTCTCACAAGGATCATTTTTCATGACGCATTACTCCCGCGAGATAACCTGCCCCCCCCCCTCCCCTCTTCCACCTTCCCTCACCTCCTCCTCCACATTATTCCACAAGTCCCTTATTCCATAGCGTCAGCTACCGTTCACTTCAGCAAACGCAAACGAAAAACAATACTGTCTGAAATACATGACGAACCGAATCTCCATCTTCTTCTTCTTCTTCTTCTTTTTTATTGTTTATACACGGTTGCAGGAAATGATCAAACGATAAATGCAAAATATAAGAGTTTAACTCGATGTTTAAATGTTGATTGTTTTTTTTTGTTTTTTGTTTTTATTTTATTTTTATTTTTTTTTTCGAGCGTGTAATGTTTTGGTGTCAACTGTGGGGGGCGAAGGGAGGGGGGGGGGGCAATCACGTGGATAAGTAGTTGACGAAGAAGGGGGAGATGGGGAGGGGGCAGAATGAACCACCCACCCACGCCACGAAATTGACATTCGTCGTTGTCGTCTTCGGTCTCGAAACTGATTGTCCTTTTGTGTGTGTATATATAGATATATAGATAGTGTGTCTGTGTGTTTGTATGTGTGTGGGGATGTCGTTCGATTCGTGTATACACGGTTATTCGAGCGTTATTATCGAGAGGCTTCTTGGATCGGTAATAAAAAACCGATAGCACGAAATACACGTGTTTAATCATTGCTCGTTAATCAAAAGTGGTTATCGAACGATAAGTCGCTAGTGGAGAGTTTTATTTTTCATCGAATTTGATTATCATCGAATTCGAATGATCGTTCGAGTCGATTCAGCGTGAATATGATTTTTATTCTATATATATCTATATTTAGATACATGTAATAAATTATTTAAACTATAAATATATATTTTTTTTCATTTGGAAAATGATAGCTTTTTAAATTTTCGAATTTTTATGAGATACGTATCGAGGTTTCGGCGTCAAACATACCGAACGGACGTGAATGTCCAGAGGGGCGTGCAAATAGTTTCGATACGTACTTCCGGTCTGAGAGGCGTGCGCGCGCACACTCAAACACGAACGCCTACTGTCCGGTCATCGGTCGGCTCGTTGCAACGACCGACGTCACGTCTATATATATATATATATATACATATATATGTGTATAATAATTTCGAACGTTTGTCGTTTCAACTGCACCGACAACGAAATCGCGTTCGGTCAGTCGATAGCGCTATTATCGAAGAGCTGATAAAAAACTTGGCTTGGTGGCGAACGCGATACTTCACAACTGGGGTCCACGAGAAAGACAAAACACAATTCAACCGCGAACCCCCCGGAGAATGGAGTATGCACGCGTGTATATGTGTCACGTCTGTAACAATTAATATTATCTGAGGCATTATTATTTTCACGGACTCTCGTGAAAACAACACCCGACTCATTTCTCGCGGACGTGCGACGCACGGTTGCGAAGCATCACGCTTCATTGGGCCTCTAATGTTACATAGCTCGCTTGGTCTATTTCATTTTTTTTTTTTTTTAAATTTTTTATTTTAAACGATTATTACAATTTTTTTTATTCGAGGCACCTTACGTCGAATGCAGTGTGTATGCTGTGCAATGCTTTTGCGTAATTTTAACAATTTCGTGGGGCGAGACTCGAATAAAATGACAATAATAATTTTCCGGAAGTTTACGTTAATTCAGAAATAAATTGGAATCAAGATTTATTAATTTTTTTCTTTTTTTTCGAAATCCAATTTTTCATTGTTGCTCGAATAATGTTCGATGCTCATCAAAGCGTCGATTGAAAAATCACCTCGAAACAAACTCACAGTACTCGTGGTCCCAACAATGACCGATCTACCTGAAAAAAAAAATAATATAATCATTAAAAAAACCTAAGAAAATAAAAAAATAAAAACCATTAATCGACAAGCATAAATCGCTATATATATATATATATATATATATATACGTATATGTATATATAATTTGTCCCATCGGTAGAGAGAAGAACTCGCTCATTAACCCGACGTTCGCATATTCGGTTCACACATCCGTTTCCGGTCGTCTATAATATGAAAAAAAAAAAAAATAAAAAAATCGTTTCGATTATACGAGGACAATGCGGCGTGCGCTCTTTCTCTCTCTCTCTCTCTCTCTCTTGCGATACACGCAGCCTCCACACACGACCAAACACACAAACACACACACACACACACACGCATCGTCAGAAAGGAGAGCGATGATTGCGCGAGAGGACAAGAGCAAACTAAACGAGGGGCGAACGGGTCGAGGCGGCGGCTGGTTCATTCTAAGAGTGGGGGAGAGACCGGAGAATCAAAAAAAATAAAATAAAATTCAAATTGAAATTCAAAAAAAAAAGAAAAAAAAAAAAGAAGAAGAAGAAAGAAAAAAAAGAGGAATCTTCTATCTCGCTCGTTCACCTCGAGCATTTGTTTAATTATCAAAACCGGGTTACCGCATTAACTTGTTAATTGATCGTCAGACGAGGAGCATTGTATCCTGCTGACACGCTTTGTACATATATATATATATGTATATAAAACACATAAACGACCGTGTGGGAGTTGGTTTTTTCGGTCCTAGGACCGGTCCCAGGATCGTTCAATCGTCGTTTTCTTATTATTATTATCATCATTATCATCATTATTATTATTTTATTTTTTTTTGTCCTTCTTTTGATTCTTTCCTCCCGCGCTCGCGGATCTAAAATATGCGATTTCGATCCGCGAGGCAAACTGCTGGCTGCTGCTGCTGTTGATTTAAGAACCGTACGCTGTAAATGCCTTTGTCCCGTGGAGATTATTATTCGTGAGAGGCGGCAACGACATGCGGCTCGGTCGTTCGTTTTACGTTTTACGTTTCGCGGGGGAGAAAGAAGGACGAGGGGAAGAGGGAGGGGGGGGGGCGAGCAGACAGCGGCGGTGTTAATCGTATGCACGGCAAATTAGAACAATGAGTGCGTGTGTGCCATTATATTAAAACTCGATCGTATTCGGGACGGTTGAGCAAGGACGATTTTTTGAATGACACTTCTATGGGCCAACCGATTCCACCCCCCCGGGCCAGGAGGGGAAGGGAAGGGGGTTGGTTTCGTAAAATTCTCCCCCGCTCGTTGTTTTTCATTCTTGCCTTTTGTCACCGGACCAATATGCGATACGATTTGTCAACGGGGTTCATGTTTAAATAAAAAAAAAAATAAAAAAATAAACATTGAAAAAAAATAGAAAAAAATGGTTCTTCAGGATTGGAACGAAAAATCGTGGGGGTAGAAAACGACGATGGTGCGAGTGAGACCAGGATCGAAAATTGTTCCTCAGGAGTGGCATAAACTAGCCGCCACGTCCTCGACATCTTCGGAATGTTCGTAGGGCCAACGTGGGGACCCTTCGTCTTTCGTCGCGCGATCGGACTTGAAGACCTTGAAGAGGTTTTTTTTTTTTTTTGCACGCTGGGATCGCACGGACAATTGGCGAAAACTTAACACGCTAATGTATATTTAACTAAAGGCTATTAATATTGTTCTTCTTCTTTAATTAATTTATATATTTGTTTATTAATTCGGAAAATAAATATTTCGTTGTCAATTATTATTATTTTTTTTTGTGATCGAATAATAGGAGGTGATACACAATTTTGTTAGTGTGTGATTAGAAAACTGTGAAAAAATGTAAAAATATCGTGCAAAAGTATTTTTTTCACATTCTCACGATTTTGTTTCAACTTCAGTGAAAATGTTCAAGCCTCTTCTGTAATAGTCTGCATTATTGGTACTACGAAATAGCAGAAACGAATATATATACGAAATGCATTCGTTTTTCATTCGCAAAAGGCGTCATAAATATTCGGTATTGGATTCGTCGTCGCAGAATGGATAATGAGGCGTGCCAGATAGAGACAGAGAAAGAGAGATGAAAAAAGAAAAAAAAACAAGAAACGTGGTTGGGGGTTGAGGGTTGAACCGAGCAGCGAGGACGTTAGTTGGTCGACATACACACACACACACACAGATGGAAAGTATATCGAAGTACTGATTAAATTAGAATTCATATGCTCGTTGAATAATCGATAAGGGTAGGTTTAAAAGGTTTGGGGGATGGGGAGGAGGGGTAGTCATTGGCAGTGGGATCGTTAACGAATTTCTTTCACCCCATCCACGTCGAGGAGACGTCAGCTATCTCTCGAATGTACATATAAAACATCAATATATATATATACATGACTTTACTGTTGGAAAAGCCGAGAGAGTTGCAGTGAACCATCGTTGCATCCAGATTCTGAGTTCACCGATGCATCTGTCTATATATATGTATATATATATTCACGGTGCTCGAGGGTATCGGTATTGAGTGGCGGGTGGGTTCGCGCGACTTCACGACCTTACGATACCCACCATTCAATTGAATTCAACGAAAAAAAAAAAAACAAAAAGAATCAAACAAAAAAAAAACGTCACGTGCCCAATGAAAACTCGAGTTCGATATTTATTATGCGGTATATACTGCATTAATTATATTCGTTATCAAGTTTTTTTATAATTTTCATAAATACTCATTCATTATATATATATATATATATACATATTTTCACGTTGAATTGTAGAGAAAATTTGTTCGTGACTCGTGGTGTACTTCATCGTTATCGTTTTTTATGTTAACAATTTTTTTTGTTTTTTTTTTTCACGGTCGAACGAATTTTATTCTGACAATTATTATAGTGACTATATATATATATATATTATTGTTGATTATTTATAGATATTAATTCGGTCGATGATCATAACAAATCAATTTCTCGAAATCTTTACACGCAAAGAAAATTAGAATACAAGAATATGATTATTATTATTATAATTATGATTAAAATCATAATAAAAAATTATTCGAATCTTTTGCATTCACGAAGAATCACTTCCTCGTCGTCCACACTCGTATATGGAAGGTTGAAAAATTTTCTCAAAGCTTTCATACATCCGACTCCAAACTCGACGATCTTTTCCCCCGGCCACACACGTCCGGTCCCCGTTATACACCCATACACGATGAAAATTAGACGCTCGCGGGCGAGTTAAAATAATTAAAACGTTCACCGGGGATATAAAAAGACAAAAGGCCAGTTACCTACCCATCGGGAAGGTTTGTGCCCGCTGGTGTGGTGGATGATGCGCCACGATGTAAGGGTAGAGAAACGAGGACGATGGGGGCAGCGGAGGGGTGGGTTGGCCCAAGGGAGGGTGAAAAGAGGGTCGGATAGACGAGCGAAGAAAAACACAGACTTGATCAAAGTGAAATACGTATTGCCCAGCCCATGTGGGTAATTATCCTGGACCTCTGCATTAACCCCTTTGCCACCCCCACCCCCCACCCCACCCCCCGTACGAAGCTCGCCTTCCCCGGGAGCTTTATCTCGACCTCCGAGGCTCCATGGCTACCGTTCCTTTGCCCACACCACGCGGAATCCTACGCCAAACCCAGCGACGTCCGCCTCTTTCTCCAATGTGGACTTTTCACCGACGATCCTCTTTCTCTCTCTCTCTGTTCTTTCACTTCCTCTCTTTCGTCCCATCTACTCTTTTGCTGGATTTTTTTTATTTCTTTCTCATCCTCACGGTCCAATATACATATATACACACACTGTACAGATCATATCGGTTCATCCGCGCAGCCACAAAAGGCCCGGGCCATTCGGAAAAGTCCACGCAGCCCCCCCCTCCCCCCACAGGTCCCGATAATGTACATTCGAAACACACTCGTATATTTCACGAAACTCGTCGAGAGCAAAATAATTTAATTAATCTGATTGAGAATGTTAATGTCCCCCCCCCCTCGCCGTCTCGCAAAATAATATCTAAATGAATTAATCCCCGACGTTGAGCCCGCGGGGGGCAGAGGGGGTTGGGGGGGGGGGGGGTGTTTGAGCGAGCGTCGAAGTGATGGAGAAGTCGCGAACGAAAGTAGACGAAGCGAATCCGAGAGGGGGTTATCCGGGTTGGTGGCCATGAAGAATCGTCGGTGGAGCAACGAGGGGGGCGGGGCAGGGGGCAGGGGGGTAGTCAGAAAGAGAGAGAAAGACACTGGGGGTTGCGGGGTGGATCGAGAGACAGGTTGCCCAGGGTGGAGGCTCCGCTAGTCGGCTATACACACGAAGGTGAAGCGCTTTTGGTAGGTGCGGGACGAAAAGGGGGGCGAGCGGGGGCCGGGAGGGGGGCCCACCTCGAATGAAACAGAAACGAAATTCATTGGGGGTGAAAGAGTGCGAGAGCGACAGAGTCCTAATTAGCTAAGTAAAGCCCGGGCATTATCACTTATTTTCAACCCCTTCATCGTCCCCCGGCATCATCCCTCGCTCGCCCGGCTGCTGCAGGTCCCCGTAATTCGTCCGCATCCTCACAACCTGCGGGATCCGTACCCGCTCCTCTATAGCCAAGCCTCCCACCCCTTCCAAGTCCTCTTCTTGTAACTTTGTCCAAACGCGACGCGAATATCGCGTCGTGCCCCTCTATAACGCTCTTTTACCCAGACTCCCGGTACAAGGGTACATATCGGGACCGGCGTAGGTCCTCATTTTAACAACTCGCTCATCAGCCATCGGGGGCCTTCGCCATCCTCATTTATACGTCTCTGGTATAGGTGATACTCACGTATACCACCTCCCGTTCTCTTCTGAACCCCCTCACCCCCCGTATTCGGCCTTGCATCCCTCAATTTTCAAGTGAATTCCTTTTTTTCCATTTATTTTTCTTTTTTTTTTCTTTTTCACGTGCGATCAATGGAGGGATAAGTCTTGCGAGGGGTTGTATTACGCGAGGGGGCGGGGTGGGGGGTGGAAATCGGATTGCAGCGCGAGCCACGCGCCCACGGTTGGAAACGGTGTGCAGTGGATATTACAGGGTGCAGGTTTGTGCGATACAGCGAGGTAAGGGGATGAAAGGGGTGCAGCAGCGGCGGATCTGCGGTGGTTTGTGCACTGGGTTAAAGTGTCGGGAAACCCCCTGGATTATGCGGACACATTGAAATCCACTTCCCACCGGATAAAGCCGCCCCGATGCGAATCCCCGGGACCAACCCTTCCTCTCTATATATGTGCGTGTGTGTTTTCGCGTAGTCGTCAGCCACGGTGAAACCGACGGGGGATGGTTTCTACATCGGGCAAGGGTTTACCTGCCATTAAACTCACTCACCCCCATCGCCCCTCGACGCCGTTCACCTTTCTTTCGGTCTTTAACGCGCCGAGGGGGGGGGGTGGTAAGTGAGATAATCGAGGATGCAGGGTTGAAAATTCGAACGTTAAATATGAAGAAAAGGAATGGTGAGCCTTTGACGGATGGATTTCTGATGATTGATATAAAGATAATTAAGCCAGATAGTCTGTTCGTCTATACAGTTGCGATATATACAGATATAAATGTGTATAATGGCAACGAACAGCACTCTGGGTTTCACCTCGGGGTGAGTCGACGCGCGCAACCCTTTGAATCACGAGTAAACCCCCATCCCCCACCCCCAGCGTTATCAACGGGGGCGGTTCGCGACGTCGCGCAGCCTCCGCGAAGAGCTTTGGAAAATTTCGAACCCTGTTTTCTCAATCTTCCTGTCTTTCTCTCTCTCTCTTTATTTATTGCCTTCAGTTTCTTCCATACCGGACTTACGTTACCCAGAGCGTCTTTCCATCTCGTTCATTTAACCTTCAGACATGATTCATAATAACCTCGAACCAAAAAAAAAACGAATATCTGTTTGAAGGATCCCGATGGGAGACTCTGTCAAGGAATGAGATTCGAATTTCAAGGTTAATAGGAATTTCGAGGTCAATAAGAAGTGATGTAACCGATGAATAATCTTTCCAGAATGAATAAATATACCGTGTAACGTGTGTCGGACATGTGAAAGAATCTGGCCATACGCAATCTCAAACGAAAATAAAACAAAAAAAACTAAATAATGAGCCAGCTAATTTAATTGATTATCCTCTTAGAAACTAACAAAACAATTGCCATCAATTGTATTCCTAATGGATTTTCATCGTTGTGGTTACGCCACATGTGAAAATGGAAATTTTCGATAACGAAAACAAAACGCATTCGAACTTGATATTCAAAATTGTTGGTGATTTTTTTTTTTTTTCGTTTCTCCGAAATTGTCTCGAATATCAAGCATACAATGATGTACGTTCGAACAAAGTCTCGTGGATTGATGAACCGTCCATCTGGCGTGTGGGTGGGGAGTTTCTAGCAGACTGTCGAGCCTCCCCCAATTATTTCTCCCCCCAACGCCTTTGAGTTAAAACAAAAACCGGTTGGGTCCGCCAATACCCACCCTTTCTCGCATCCCATTTTCCACCAGGGAAAGGGCAATTACCCCTTCAGTCGCTACCCACGGGTTATCATACATCTACGAGATACCTGGCTGTAAGTCTGAAAGGGATAAAAGGTCGTAGGGTTTCCATAATGAGCCGAGTAATAATTCAAAACCCGAATAAAATCAATGGAAAACCCACAACCACAGTTACAGTCACAGTTCCACATGACGGCGGTATTATGGGGACCGGGTGGACGCCCTCTTCGCGGGTGTCGGAGTGACGACACGTGTGGCGAACATACCGGGACCGTTTGTCCGACCAACCGTAAACTTGCTTATATATGATAGTCTGATACACCTAGGTCTTTATTTGTGTGTGTGTGAGGGCCTCACACACTCTACAGTTTCATCTCCTGATCAATGGCAACGGGACAGGCGACATCCTCGTATTGCGGAGACCGTATATATACATATATGCGGTCCCCATATGTATACTAGACCCACACTCGGGCGTGATATGCCGACTCAGCTGCATATGTAATAATCACAGCACCGCGACGCTGACTCATTGATTTCGTTAGCAGATACTCCATCGGGCTGTACTGTGGAATTAGCATTTCTTTGTTTCACAGTCCCTCCCCTCCCTCGTGTGTCCCCACATGTACCCATATATAAGCCGTTTCTGTCCGTTTCGCGCCAAACTCCCGGCTCTTGTTTCCTTGGACTTGTCTACCGGATGCCCAATTTCAACCCTTAAACTCACTACGTTTTTTTCGAGACCTTTCAACCCCACAGTCGTCAGGGGGTGGTCCTGAAATTTTTTGAACCGGTGAAAGTGCTCAAAAAAATCTGAAAAAAATTCATGGAAGTTTTTTCAACCTTCAAATTAAAATCCCCAATTGTAACATTTCGTTTTCAAAAGTTTAAGCACTTGAAAATTTTGCTGGGGTCGAAAACGACCCCCGTAGTGGGTTTAAAGGTTAACATGGCCAACTCGTTTTTTTTTTTTTCATCTGCATTGTAACTTGCCCTCCTTAACAGGGTGCAACACAATTGCCGTTGTCTCATCGGCCCTTCATCCGGCTCTTCATTTTTCCCTTCTTCTTCGTTGTGCAACTCTCTCTGTTTTCCTCAAACCCGGTCGCCCCCTCCGCCGGGCCCCATAGATCGAGCAGCTTTCCGACGTTCCGACTCGCTATAACGCTCTCGGATCGTTATCGAACGTGTCGTAAATCATCCTTTCCGTTCGTGCGATTTTAAGGTAGCCTGTACGTGCGCAACGTGAAGTACACACACACACACACACACATACACACACACACGCCGCTTTCAATGGCTCTCTGGCGCGCATGTAACGTGTGTATGACACGTATGTATATATATGTATGTATGTATGTACCACCTTTGAAGCGGCCGTGTGTGACCTGCGTGCGTGAAAACGAGTCTTTCTTTATCGCGAGACGATATAAATCAATTCCAGCTAGCGGCTCGATATAGCATGTCATATATAGTATATATATATATATATATATATGTATGTGTATATATCTATATAATAACGTGTAAACTCCTTCGCCGTAGATGTCTTTATTTCAGAGTTTCTTTTGTCAGAATGTTAAATCTTCGTGCGGCGAACAAAAAGTTTCCGTTTGGCTCGCGACGGAGTTGGGATTATCCCATGATGAAGAATTTTCTTTTTTTCTTTTTGCTTTTTTTTTTTTTTCATTCGAATGATTTTTCCTACGAAGTCATATAGATGGTGGAAAATTCTTTTTTTTATTCTTTAATCCCATTCCCACAGAGGCGTTTCACCGGTGCACTCTGTCGACGATTGTACGTTGAACACACACACACACACACACACACACACAAGTGTGTGGTAACGACCAGAATTTCCCTTCGATTACGAAAACGCCCGAGTCGTCCTCCCCCCCCCCCACCGCCCCCAACATCTTTCCCTCGCCCAGGTTGAATTCAATGCGAAGAAATTAACGGAATTGAATTAACCGCGATGGGAGTTTTCATTATCGGGAAAATTGCCAATTTTCCAGTGCTAAGAGCGTCGCGAAGAGGGGGAGGGGGGCTCTCTTCTGGTACGGTTCTCCGCTCGAGTTCTTAGCTTTGGGTGCCCTTACCCCATGGGGTTTTGCCATATATATATAAGTATGTAGCTATGTATATATGTATGGATGTGACGTCGGGCGACGACGACTCGACTCGGCGGCCTGGCGGCAGTCTCGAATATAATCGTTCTGGCAAAACTATCTCCTTCTCTCTCTTTCTCTCTCTCTCTCGCGAATAGGGAAAACACGAGACTCCTCAAACATCGCTCGTTAATCGGTGGGCCACCTACACACGTTTATTTGTACGAGATTATGGGTGGTAACTATTTCCATCATTGTCTACATATATGTATATCTATCTCACTCTCTCTCTCTGTCGCTCTGCGAGACTTTTGTTCGAATAACGATTAAACGGTTTCGTTTGTTCACGAAAAGAATGAATTCAAACGGGACATCAAAGCGAAATCATATCGGCACCGAGAAATTTTCAATTTTACAGACATGAAAAATTAATAATAATAATAATAATAATAATAATAATAATAATAATAATAATAATAATAATAATAATAATAATAATAATAACTATAAAGTTTTGAGTATTTTCTTTTCCACGTATATACATAAATAACAGTGATAACAATTTTTGATAATCGATACAATAGTTATTTTTTTGTGAATAGTTCTTGCCGTGGGTTTAAAAATTTGATAATTGACATGATTTTCAGTATCGAAGATTGATTTCGATCGTCGTTTATTGTACCCAGCGTTGATAAAAGATGGTGCAAGGGGGGGGGGGCGGTGGAGGGGTACAAGGGGGAGGACCAATACGAGACATTGAATTCCCGTTTGCAGCCGACAAACGCGGCGTCTGGTCGCTCAACTAAAGCGAACAATTAATTTTTATTATCGCCCGAAGAATCCGTGCTAATTGCGATACAATGTGAATCGAATAACGACCGCGAGAACGTAACCCTAAGAGACCAAACAGCATCGCGCTTACACACAGTCGCGCCAACCGGTCGATCGTCGTCGTCTTCGTCGTCGTCGTCTCGCTCGCTTAGTCATCTCTGTGTAATTAAAGTTTTATTAGTTTTCAACCCGAAGATAAAAGCATTAGTTCGGAGGAATATATACGACGGTGTTAATCACGTAAAAAAATATATATATCTGGTGTCAGACTGAATTCGAGGTTATGAATTTTTTTTTCTTCTTTTCTTCATATCAATCCCATAAATTTTTTTAAAAAAATATTTCCATATCACAATGGGGAATAAAAAATTTGAGAAAAATGTCTGACGCGTGTCATTGGCATTTGAAACTCCTAGCAGTTTTTAGCAGATAATATTCGTTGAAATTTTCATGATTGACACGAAACTAATGATCCCCGAAAAAAATCAATACACAAAATTCCAAGAAAAAGAAAAAAAATCGTGATAACGATGAAGAATTATCGAAAATGAAGCTCTGTGGATTGATTGCGACGTTGAGAGTTCCTCAGGGTGTAACCACGAAGACACGAACGAAATTTTCCATCCTCCAAGAGGCAACAAGAACGAAGAAGGCTCATAGAGCCAGCCCACGAGGAGATCGGTACGGAGGGATTACAGGTTCCTACTATTTCGTCACCCAAAACCCTTCTGCGCCCTTTGATAACTAATTAGTGTTTTACCCTCTCCTGCCCCCCCCTCGCCACCTAGGATTCTCTTTTATCGTCCCCAATCAGAGTGCGGGGGCTCGTCGGGGTAGACGAAACGACCCGGGGGATCAGAACCTGCGGAAGGAACCCTTTTCAGGATCCGCATCGTCGTTTTCCGAGGCTCACGGTCGAAAAGATGGGAATCAAAGGATTTTCAGTGTGAAGCGTCAAAAGTGCGAGAGCGCGGGGGGTTGGGGTCGGGGGGTTGGAGGGGGTGGGTGCACGAAGAAGGAAAATATATAGGGACAGAGTGGCTTGAGAGCAGCTACTCCCCCGGATTCAACCCTCGCGCCAATGTACACCCCATTGGGCTCGTGCCGCCGCCCCATGGCATCGGCCAAACCCGTGAAATAAAGGGGGATGAAGGGGGGAGGAAGAGGGGGATGTGAGGAGACGAGGGATAGAAGTAGCTGGTTCCGCCTTGGGGACGATCCCGAAGAGAGAGACTCATTCGATATTCCAAAGTTTCACTTTCTCACTCTTGTCAACCTGAGTTTTTTTTTTTAATTCAATACTCCACATACATTATTGCACTCATCGTGCTGTGCAACAACCAGAGTGTCCCTCTGGAAAACTCGCGACGGCCATCAACGCTAGCGCATGCGCGGAAGGGGCTAATCGCTGCAGAAGCTTTTTTTTTTTATTTTACAATGACTGCAATTAGTCGACAAAGTGTAATTATCGTGCCAATAACGCAGACCCCGAAGGCTTTTTAATAAGAATAACGTGTTTTTGTTTCTTTTCTTCTTTTTTTTTCTTCACTCGAGAATCTACGGTCAGTCGTATCACGCGAACTTATGAGAAAGAATGACCGGTGTAAAAATTCTTCGAACGTTGTATCGGTGCTTCTACGATGTTACCCGCGCAGTGACGTGTAGTTGGGCCAGTGGCATGGCAATGCACACACGTGCTGTAGTGAAACGAGGGGCAGAGGCGATGCGTCTATCTCTCGGTCGTGCAGATTCCATAAATATCGTAACGTTCTTATATTTTCATCACGGCCATCATTAAAATTTATGTTATGATCAGAAGTACGGGGTATATATCAGTGAGGAGGGCCGGAGAGGGGGGGGGGAGGAGAGAGGAACGGAGTTTCTCGTCGTCGGGTGCAGAGGGTGGAGGGCCGGGGCTGCTGGCGGTGTCGGTCGCGTCGGGTTTCCGAACGGGGGAAGGGTAATATTGTAATCTATGTGTGGAAGAATGCGGCGAAGAGTAACAGAGAAAAAAAAACAATGTGGAGGCAAGAGTGAGGGGGCCACGAACGGATAAGGGGTTGGGCGGGGGGGGGTGGTGTGAGAAAGATGAAAAAGTGTTTGGAATGGCGTTGGTTGGTCGCCCCCCGTTGTAAGGGTAGTTTTTCGGCCGTGGGTACGCGAATGTCCCGATGTTTTCCGATGGTATGCCATACTCTAGGGTTGGGGGCAGGGGGGCGGGGGGTGGATCCACCCCCGTGAAAAGATAGAGTGCGATATCCAGCGAGGAGCTAACGGGAGCCAACCAAAGTCCCACACACACACACACACACACATGGTTATTGAACGAAGGGTGTTACAACGGTTGTGTGGAAAACAATGACGTCTGTGCCCACGATCCCCGTACGGCATATTCTTCATTCCTATTTATCCGCGGGGTGCCATTAGAATCCGGAGACGAGGCAACGGTGCCATAATAAAAAAACAAAACAAACAAAATAAACAAACAAAGATTTCAGGTAAAAACTTTGTGGACCCTTTATATGGTCCATTCGTCATCTTAGCTCGATGAAAAACTAAAATTGATCACTATGGACCCCGTAATATACGTTGCTCACGTTTTGCTTTGTAACGTTATTATGGGGACCACACTTTTGCCAAATCATTGATGTAGGATTCGTATGAAGATGTTTCGACGACATTCGGATAAATTTCGTTTTGGATTGTGCAATCGAATTCTTGCGTGTGGTAAATTGAGAGACTGCGGGGGAAATGATGATCGACTAGATCGACACCGGGTGACCGGTTGGCAACAGGAGGAACCCCCCCCCCCCCGAGAACAGAACTCGTGTCGCACGAAGGATCACAAAGATGATTGGCTTTGACGTTGAGGGCCCATTGTCGACCATTGGACCGTAACCAAATCGAAATGGCAAACGGTAACTCGATTGCTACGGATTGCCCACGGATTGCGAATTATATGTATATATGCGTATATATATATGTATATATATATATATCTGCGCGAGTTTGTCTCGTTTTGTGTGTAGCCCTCCCCCCTCCTGTGCGCCAGTCGTATGCTTTAACTCATCCATATCGCAGACTCGCTGTCCCGCACGAAATACACGGGTCCCCCCCCCCTCCCCCCTCGCCGAACAATCGTCATCGATTCATGCAAATTTTAACAATCGGTCGACAGACTGCCGACCTACCCTCCCCTCTCTCTTTCCCTCTCGCACACGGCCTTTCCCTTGTCTCTCGTCTAAAGCCCACGAAATTCTACACCAACTTCCCCTCCCTCTCTCTCTCTCTCTCTTTCAGGCCCATCCTGCGTCGCGTTTATCTCTGTCTAGCTTTCGACCACCTCCGGCTATCCGACGATCCATGTCACATTGAATCTTCCATTGTTTTCCCATCGTAATACGGTTTTCGGTTAACCACCCCCCCCCCTCTCCTCCCCGCCACCCCCTCTTCTTTCCCTTTCCAAGGACAGCCGTCCGGGAAATTTTCATGACATTGGCATGGGCCATGCCGAATTTATCCATCAATTATAATCACTTTTTTTTCGTTTGTTTTGTTTCATCCCTCTCCCTACCCCTCCGGCAATTCCACATTTCTATAGAGTTCGAAGATTGCACGAATTTACCGGAGCAACGGATTCAAATGGAAGAATGAGATTCCATTTCACATGGCCGAATGACTGAAAAAAAACATTTTTGTCTGGGGTACATTTGGTTTGGTCCCAAAAAAATGGAAAAAAGAGGCAGAATAAAAAAATCAAGAAATTGAAAACTTGAAAGCGTTGTAGTTCATCGTGTTTGATGATGTTTAAGAAGGGACTTTAATTTTTCATTAAGACATCGTTGAGGGGGGGGGGGGGGAGGGGGTGGTAACCGGAAGAGTACATCAAAGGAGCTTTTTATCATTTTTTAGTTCATGCCTCGGGGCTACGTGAAAACGAAATGGGGGTCTGGCTGTGTTCCTCGTGACGCATTGTCGTCGTCTACGACGAACTTCAACTTCACCCCCAAACCCCTTTCCAACATCCAGACACCCGTGTGGTTCCGGTGGCACCGATTTATTGACGCATCTTAAATATTGCCGCTCAACGCGCCCTTATTGAACAGAGCTCCCCGTAACCATCGTCTCATAACCATCACCCTCCCCCCCCCCTTTTTTTTTCAACCCGCGAGTCGTTCATCCCCTTCTTTACATTTCTCCCTCGTTCACCGTTGTAGGCTCGGGTCCACTAGTCAGCCTCTCATCTTTTTATTGTGTTCTCATCTTTTTACTTTGGCACACGGTTGATGCCAGCCAAGGTCACGTGGAACCGATCTCATCTTAACTATGATTTAAAATGCACATGGGAAACAATTGTGTTCTCAAATTTACAGACGAAATTGGAGAAGGGGCAGGGGGGAGGAAGAAGGACCGACGGTTAGGTTAGATAATCTTTGAGTGAAAAAAAAAAACAACGAATAATCAAACAAAAACCCTTGTCTGGCGCTGTTGTCCGAGACCCTGTCGATTTTACCCTCCACAACGATCACCAAGCCCAAGCTTCGTTTTCCCGCACTCGAACAACTCCTTCTTGTTTCGGCTAATGATCCGTCCATTGAAAATATCTTCGTTAATACGAAATATACATCTCTCTCTCTCTGTCTTTCTCTCTCTATCGACGAAAACAATAAAATTTGGTATATCTATACAACGAAACACACTGTAAATTATTTCAACCTGCTTTGATAACATAGAACCAAGCTTTCAGCTGCAGAATCGAGTTATTATTCTGTTTCCTTCTTTTTTTCCTTTTTCTTCTTCTTCGCATTACGGATGAATAATTATTTTAAATTATCGAAGTAGGGAAAATTACAGGATTGATGAAACTCGGTTTTTTTTCGAATCTAGATTATCTCTCTCTCTCTCCTTCTCTCTTTCGCATCCTCATCTCTCTCCCGGCTCGGGGTGCCCATAAAGCACATTCTTGCCGGGGGTTGTTTTTTTTTAAATTTTTTTTTGCAGAATCGTGCATATTATAATCTCGTAGTGTCTATCGCAACTCATATATCTTTGTTTTGTTTTTTTTTTTTTCACTTTTATGTACTAGTACATCACAACGGACTTTGTTATATACATATATATATATATACGTTGTATCGAGGGCTGGGGGTTCGATCGATATCTTAATAATAAATACAAGAGGGGTTGTGTCTGATGGCTGCTTGGTGTGAGATTGAAGAGGGGTCGGGAGGGGGGAGGGGGTTGTTCCACGAACGGGAGGGGAACGTTGGCTGGTGATTGGGGGTTGGAAACGACGCCACGTAACGGCCGCTCTTCGCGTTGGAGAACACGGCCGCCGACGCTAAAGTGCGAGCGAAATGGAAAATTCGGGAGGAACGAAGAACCCAGAAGCTGGAGATCATTCGCACCTCCGTGGTGTAATGAGAAAATTTGAAATATCGCACTCGGCTTCGACTTTCCCCCCCCACAGCTTCGTCTCTCCTTCTCCCTCTCTCTCTCTCTCTCTCTCTCTCTCTCTTTCTCGCTTCGCGTCTTCTTTGCATCAACGAAAAAAAAGGGAAAGAAATGAAAAGAAAAGAAATTACAGCACCGTAGTCATAACCGGCTGATCCAACGGGGTCGTTGTCGAGTCCTCTTTCTCTCACACCCTTTCGTACGTGTTTTTTTTTTTTTTCGTTTTGTCTTCTCCCTTATATAATACCTACACGAACCCTCCGCCACAAAGATTACAAGATCTCACTGGTGCACCCGCCTACGACTTGGGGAGGGGGGGTCCCTTTACGATTTACCAACCTCAAAATTGAAGCGTTATTCTCATTGTTTACGATTGACTCGTTCAATTTTTACAGAATTTTTATTTTTTTTTCTCAACGATCTATGACATTTTTGCAATTAATTAAATTGTCCAACGTGATTGAGTGAAATAATTGAGTCGTGATGAGAGGAAATTATTATTATTATTATTATTATTATTATTATTATTATTATTATTATTCAAATTATGATTAATCTCATTATTACTATTATTATTTTATTATTGATGATTATTTTTATCACCATCATTATTGAATTAATTTCTTGTTTCATATTTCAACTTTAAGTCTAGATCAAATCATACTATGCCACATTGTTAATTTCATTGTAAAAATTTTTTAGTTACATAATTATCGATTATTATTAGTATTATTATTATTATTATTTTTTTTCGTGTGACGATTCCACTTTGTGAATAGTTGTCCCGTGGAATTCACCAAATTGGATCCAACTATCCACAAATATATATATACATATATATATAACAATGTTGCAAGTACGCGTTCAATTTTGCTCGACTACAACTCGCGTCGTTGTGTGTTGGATCGAGTTCCCGGTAAGTCTCGTTATATCGCGGAAGCGTCGTGGATATGTGGTTCGGCATCGCGTAGCTAAAAGTATGTGAAATCGGGGCTTTGAGCCGGGACAAGAGCGACGAAGATGTTGGACGTTAAGGGGGTGAGAGAGAGTAGGAGGAGATGAAGGAGGAAGAGAAGGAGAATAGTCGAGGATAACTGAAAAGGAGCGAGTCGCGGTGATGTACCGGAGAAGGACGTCTATTTGAAGTGTTCTCGGTTCAGACAAAGAATTCTCAGATCGTTTGACGGCAGGGGCTCGATCGCGAGCATTTCTACGATCTCGGTCTCACTCACTCACTCACACGTGTATGTGTGTTACGCACTTTAGTGTAGTACTCCATTCGCCGACGATCACAGCTGTTACTCGCATGCTCCGCGTGACACTGAAGACACTGAACACACGCATGCGCATAAACACACACACACACACACACACAGACACACACTCACACACTGAAAAGATGCTGCAGCAGCAGCAGCGGCTCCTGTCGCTCCCCAGACGGGTTAACTCTCGCCGTGAGTGTGTTTATGTGTGTGTGTGTGTGTTCGACCGATACCTAAATACTCGAAGAGTGGCGGCGCGGCAGTAGGCAGCAGTGACCTGGACGCTCGGGAAAGAAGATTCCCGCCATCGTTCGTGGACCGAGTCCCCAGAGTATTCCCATATACTGGGGACTCGGGGGGTACGAGGGCACATCCGTGTGAACGCCACTACGGTTGTCCCCCCCCCCCCACGCACACACCAACCAAAGAACATTCTTTCGTAAAACAAAAAACAGAAGAAAAAAAAACGAAAAAAATATGTGTGTGTGTGTGTGTATATATATATTTAATATTGTAGAACCGAGAGTTATGCAGTAATATTAATATCATTGATAACGTAGTAGTTGATATATATTTTTTATTGAATGACAAATGACTTACGAGACGAATTTTGAGACGAGTGGAGGTCGTTTGGACTTTCTTTCGTTGGACTTTCTTTCCTTGGAATTGGTCTTAGACTTTTTTTTTTTTGAAACTCTTTTTATTTTTCCATGTAAAACACAAAAATATACCTTTGAATAAAGATCGATCATTGTTCGGTGAAAAAAAAAAATACGAAAAAAATCCCCCCATAAAGGGGGTTTTGTTAAAAAAAAAAAAAAGAGAACGTCTCAACGAAAAAAATAATTCGTTTCTATGAGCGATGAGAATGTGGTGATGTCGATGCGACGATCGTGCCACTGTCGGCGTCGTTGAGACACGCATAAAAGTGATATGCAGTAGTAGGCTGAGTTGGGAGGGGGGGGAGGGGAGGGGGTGAGAAGAGATCGTTTATGTGGGGAATGTGTGTGGTGCGCGACACATGCGTGTTCAAACGCATACACACACACACACACACACACACACACACACACACATACACACACACAAGACGTTCATCGATGCTGAGGATGTATAAGCCCGCCCCGTCAGTTCCACCGAGTCCCAAGGATGCTTGGGCAGAGCCTCTCCGTGGCATCTGTAGAAATAGCCCCGTGGCTTCTTCTTGCTCTTCGTCTTCTTCTTCTTCTTCTGTGGCGCGGCGAGAAAGAAAGAGAGAGAGAGAGAGAGAGAGAGAGAGAGTGAGAGCCAGAGAGACGGCACGAGTTGCCGGGACCGGAACGTTGAACGAGGACAAGAAAAACAGCGACTGCGCATAGCGGCCTCACCCCACGGTGGGAAACCCTCAGCCTTGACTTGTTCGGTTCTTCGCTGGATCTTATTCGTTCAGATCCTTCATATATATGTGTTATATGCCCTGTACCGTATTCACCGTATAGCAAATATATATATATATGTGTATGTATGAAATATGAGAAAAGGATGTGAATAGTGCAAGAAATAAATGCGAATGTTTTGGGGAAAGAAGTTGCCGAAGAAATTTGCAAAGAAAAAGATTTTTAAAAATATATATATATTACGTTGAGAGATTCTGGGACAAAACGGTCCGCCCACAAAAATTGTACCGCATCGATATAGTACTGTGTAATGGCACATACGAGGACCTCGGGGGCTCGATCGTAGTCGTGGATTTCTCCGGTTTGAATTTCTCGCGGGGTAATGTTGCCACACGTTGTCTTCGTCTTTCGTTGCGTTTTTTTTTTCTGCATTCGTTGCACATACGCGGGGCCGCGGGGGAATCGGGAAAAGCCGATTATTCGGGCCCCATCGAATCGGTGAGTGGACGATTCATAGTCGGATGCATGGTATTCGCGGGAGACGGAGGCATCATCGTGGGAGACTGGCCGTCACGACCATCAATTTCTCGGTGGTGAGACGAAACGGTGACGATCGCTTAGCCATCGGTTCTAAAATAATTCTCCATATATGTATGTACCATATACATATAGTACATGCATGTGTTTATGCTTGCAACAATCTCGATCCTTCAAGTATTCACATTTTCAAATTCTTTATCATTCCTCTGGCAACTTTTTTATTCCATTAATTTCAGTTAAAACCAAAGTTTTCAAGACTAGTATTAAAACCTTCGTTTTTCGAGTACTTATTATTCGAAAAAAAAGTTTTGAAAAGAATTAAAAAGAAAAAAAAGTGTTGACGATAGATTATCGAAGAATGATAATTAGTTCGCATTTCGATGGATAAATAATGTCGTACGGAAAATGAGTTAACGTTCAAAACAACTGTTTCGAAGTCCAGTATCTTGTGCCCGGTAATGACAAACACATGCCCGTTCTCTCGCATCCCACTCGATCGAACTAAACTTCTTCTTCTCTCGCTGACTTCCCTCAGCAGCAGTTGAAACTCACCCACACACACAGCTTTCGTCGTTTATCATATCGGGTCGAATGATCTATACATTATTTCTCCCCCTCCGGTTCTCTTCGACGCTCTCTCGCAACATATGTCGGACGCATTAATAAGCATCTGGATTCAATTAAAGTAATTACCAATTGGGACAGTAAAACATCATTCGCAATCCGGACACCGTTGGCTCCCGGACTTAACTCCCCGTTGGTGTTTTCTGGTTCTTGCGACACATGATAATTCATATCCCACACGATCGTCCGGCCAAGTGCCGTTGGGTCTCAAAAGCTTTGTCGGGAAATAAATGCATTGTTCGATGCCCCTTGAAAATGCTCATTTTATGCGTAATGAAGCTCCGGATCGAAAACGGTGACTTTGCGCCCGCTTCGCAAGCATGCAATGACACGTTTCTGAGTGGGGTTGGATGAAAAATACATTTTTTTAATGTATAGTCTGTGTGCAAACTGTATAGTTTATGTATAGTCTATCTAGAGACTGTATAACTTATGTATAGTCCATCTAGAGACTGTATAACTTATGTATAGTCTCTCTAAAGACTGTATAACTTATGTATAGTCTCCCTAGAGACTGTATAACTTATGTATAGTCTACATACAAACTGTATAATTCATGTATAGTCTGTATACAGACTGTATAGTCAACGTATAGTCTATACACGATCCATCTATAGACTATACATGCCCAATCCCTCATACAGTTAATCCATAATTCTTTCACTCGAAATGCCAAGTCCACTTTGCGTTTAATGGGTTGCCATTTTGACTCTGTCGCTGTCAACCGAACCTTGTTGCGATTTCGCCGGATTTCATTGCCCGACGTTCATAATTGTCGTTGATCGTCGTGGATAACAACCGAACAGGAATATCGGTCAAATGAACGCCACAGGATCTGTGCCAGACACCGGGTTGAAGACGCTGCGAGCGCCGCGTAGCGGTGGCGTCAGTGGATGACCCGATAATTGCCGAGTGTGCCGGCAGGGGGAGGGGGAGGGCTGTTTTCGCAGTCACGCAACCAGGATGTGACCCTATCGATACGCATCCGTGTCTCGTGGTCTCTCCGTAGAGACATCGGAATTGGCCTCGTATTACGACGAGCCATCAAATACCTATTTATGCGTTCCGTATCATTCCGTAATTATCGATAACATCGTCAAGGCTTTTTGCGGAAAACAATGGGTCATTACTTGCTCTGTACGCGGGTTATACGTATATCATATGATGCATATATATGTATATATGTATATATGTATATATATTTTTATGTATCGCCGATAGGCCAAGGCAAATGCGGATATATAGGAACGTACATAATAATTTGATAATTTTGTATCACAGTAGCATCGAACGTTCGTTTTGGTATTTCATCGAAGCATAATCCACGTATGAACTATTTTAGTTTAACTTTTTTTCAAACATAATTCAATCTTTGTCTTATTGTCAGAGCAAGTGCCAAGTAAAAAAAAAATTATATTGAATAGTAAATATATAATCTATACATGAAATATATATGCTCGATCGGTGATTAATTATTGTGTCCACTCGGAATATCAAATGAAAATATAATTTCATAAATAATGATAAAAAAATCATTAATTTTTCATTATACTTGGGAATTGCATGAAAAATGCAAGATTTACATAATTTATTGAATAGTTTGAATGCAATTACACGTATTATTATTATGCTCGTGTGATTTTAGGTTTTGGTGAGCTAAAATCAATTGAACGAAAATGTTAAGTTTTTGTTCGAGGATCCAATTTGTGTTTCACGGTTTTGTCCGTCGTCTCACCTTTCGGACTTTGTGGATTTGCATCGGGTTTTCGCGATATATCGACGATTCCGTACGTCACTGTCTGTTCGATTACACGTTATAACATTGGAGTATGATTCATAGAGCTCAGGAGCTCGGCTCGGCGGGTTGTCCGTACCCGTTGGCTGTCGGGACGATCGATATACCTCGATACACCTGCGGGCTAACGTTCCTCGAGACAACAACTCCTTCTCACCCACACATATATATATATATAAATATATATATTGTGGGTGGTTATAACGTACCCACCTTTGTACGTGAGGTAATTTATTCGAGTTCGCGTGTGTAACCCAGAAACGGGAATTTCATGGTGTGCACTCGATTGTTTTCCACGTCGACGTAGTCGTCGTCGTCGTAGTTGTCGTTGTCGTCGTTCTCATCGCCTCGTTCGGTCTCGATATTCCGCAGTTGTTCGCGAATTCGCGATATCACGACGATATTATCACCAACTGTCGACGATCGATGAGAAAAAAAATAAAATATATATAATCTATCATCGATTGTCAAAGTTTTCGTTTCTGCAGGTTTTCAAACTTAATTAATCGAATTATGGAAATAAAATTAATAAATTAAAAAAAAAAAAGAAACGTATGAGATAAAAATTCGTGAATTAAGGATTCATGAGATATTCGATATTGGACGCGAAGAGAGGAAAAAATTGTATGATATTAATTAACTTATGGATGATAATTATTTAAATTATAATTATAAATTCGAGTTTTTTACCAAAATATCAATATCAGATAATGTTTCCTGAATAAGTAAAAAAAAAAAAAAAGAGAAAAATGACTTTCATCTTGCCAAAAATCAATATTTGGAAGATTTTCGATGGAAAATCGATTATTTTTTTTTTTTCAGAAAAAAGAAATTCTAAAAAATCAGATTTTCCATCGAAAATAATAAAAAAAATAGTTTTTTCATCGATTTTTCATCGATTTTTCATTGATACAATGAATCGATGACACGTTGTCGTCGTTATTGTCGTTATTGTCGTTTGATTAAGATTCAATGTCGTTATTTATGACGTCGAAGTTACGTGTAGGTAAAGTCGTGGGTTTATCGAGTGCGAAAGGTCGAGGAGAACCGTTTGAGTTTGACTGCGACGTATAATAGGACATACGAAAGCTCGAGTCTATGTGGAGAGACCCAGTCCAAGGGGGAAGGGGGTTCTCGCATTGTTGTTCGCCTATAGTAATCGAGTTTGCGCGCACGAGTCTCACCTGCGAGACTCCGGGTGATACAGTCGAACGTGGTTCAACGTTGAAGGAGAAGGGGGGGGAGGGCAAGTTGGAGCTTCGGATCGCGTGACCCTTTTGATCCTTTCGGAATGATCGATAACCGCGTAGTGAGACCGGTCAGTTTATCGCTATCGCGGCTATTGCATGAATTATTCCAACGTCGGTAGTCTTGCGACGATGACGGCCGAAATACGAAACACGACATTACCCCCAAAGGAGTGGAGGGGAGGGGAGGGGAGTGAGCTTGCGACGTTTTTTTTTTTGGCAACTCAAATTCTCGCGAATGTCGAAACGAAAAAAAAAATAAATGTCGAGACAGAAAGAGATGAAAGACGATGATTCGAGAAAAGGAGTGAACGACCTACTTTGATGATTAAATTATTATCAGCGGTTACACAATAATGCTGGAATCCTTGTTGACCGATGTTTATCACACGAATTCACGAATAAAGACCCGAAAAAAAAATCAGTCGGCGACTGAAAATAAATCAAACTGATCGATCAAAATTTCTTGGTAGCTGATTTTTTATTTATTTCTTATTAATTAAATTATGGAAACTTAATTAGTTCCAATTATTATACAAACAAAAATTGGTGGATATAATATATGTAATAACTCCATAACCATTTTTCAAGATGCGATGTTTCGAAAGCAAAAGAGGCATATTTCTATTTTCAAACACGAGTTAAGTGGGTCAAAAGTTTCAACTTGAAAGCCTTGGCTTTTTTTTTTTATTCTCAAACATTGAGAAATGCAATGTTTGATGGTTTTCGTGTGATCATTCTTCATAAGTTGAGTTACGGTCTACGTCTTAAGTTGCACCAACGTTCGAACAAACGTTCAAAGACCGCGTACGTTGGGTTCGATTGTCGAAATCCACTTGTTCAAACGTTGGACGTATGTATATAGTGTCGTCGGGGTTGGGCAAAGTGAATCAACGTATTAATTCGTGAACCGTGAGTGTCGCGGGACCGCGAGTCTCGCGTACACCAAACCAAAGTACGTCGCGAATGCTATTTCCGGTTGCGATTGGACTCACCAGCGTATCGGCGCCGTATTAGCCATAAATTTTGGAGCGTAAAAACCGTTTTGCTCGAGGCCAAAAGCCTTTCTGCTATCAAAGCTTTGAAATCTCGTGGAATATAAATCCCCCCCCCTCGGTCTCGGGAAAATTATAACGACTCGAGTTTCGAGACTGTGAATCATAAACAAACACGCGCAAACCCCCAAAAAAAATCATAAAAGTAATCTCAAACCATGTCAGACATAAAAAATAAAAAATAAAATAAAAAAAATTATTGATAAATGTTCATTGATTAATTTCGATTTTTTTTTAAATTGTTTCAGAGAGCGACATTAGCGGAGAAAGAAGTAACGGCATTGCAGGAGCAATTGGCCGCGGCGACCGAAGGTAATAACAAGACTGAGGGACGACAACAGTCCCAAAATCCCCAGAACGATGAATCTGCCCAGGATCCGAATCTCAGGCGGACACCTAACAACAATCTCGAACGTGATCTTCAGGATAAGGAAAAAGAGGTGAGAATCCATTCGACTCGTTAATAACTAAGCAGAAAAAATTATGCATAGTTTTTAATATATAAACTACACACAGGACTGGGGATATATAGTCTATGTAAAGATTATATGGATACATGAACTATATAGAGACTTTTCAGTTTATGTATAGTCTCTGTATAATTTGTGTATAGTCTGTATAGTCTATGAAAAGATGATATAGACTATGCTTAATTATACATAGACTATACATAAACTCTTCCTCGACTATTTAGTTTACGTATAGTCTCTGTATAATTTACGTATAGTCTGTATAGTCTATGCGTAGATTATACAGACTATACATACATTATACATAGACTAAACCATACTATACATAGATTATACATGCCTAGTCCCATGCATAGTTCACCTACGATTGTTTTACTTGGCTATACAAATATCTATACATATATTTTTAGCTTCGTTATCAATCTTATCGAGAACAAACTGTTTCCATAATATTATTCATAATTTTTCTTTGATAATTCTCGCTGAATAGTCCAACAAAAAAAAATGGGTTTCCTTCTACTCTCTCTTCTTCTTCCATTTTTGTTTTTTTCCTGTTTTCTTTCTTTTTCTTTTTTCAACATGGCCTTTGACGCGTGATTCAGGACGCGCAGAGGCCACGGGGAAATCACACGCTCGGCTTCGTGATTAATTTCCGAGTGAATGGTTCGCCAGTGCGCTCTTATATATATATATATACATATAAATATATATATACATGTATATACAGGGACGTTTAACTGTTGCACATGGGCGGTCACGGGATAGGGCTCGCGAGCGTGAAACGCCGAGAGGGAAAGAGCCGAGAGAGAGAGAGAGAAGGCTTCGCGCAAAGGTATTATACGCGAGCACCGCGAGAGCCCTCCGCGCCAGCTTCATGCACCCCCCTCCCCTCCTCTACTCTCACACCCTCGTTCTCGCACTCCATACACTCGCGGATAGTGCAAACCGACCGTAAAGTACGCGATCCAGAGTGCAACCCGCCCAAGTGTGTGTTAGTCACACACACACAGACACACACACACGTGTAAATTGCAACACGACCGACCCTTCTTCGCATCTTCGAATCAAATGACGATAATATGCGTTTGCACGCGGGGCTCGACCGGGCTCAAGCTCACCCACCGAGTGCGTACCGAGAGCTCCGGGTTGTCACGATCTTCGTGGAATATAACGCTTGACTCGGAATAATGAGAAATGAAAAAAAAAGAAAATAATAAGATTTAAAAATTGCAAAATTGAAATTTTATTGTAACGATTTGAAATATTGAAATTGAACGTTTGTCATGTATTTATTTATTTTTTATGAGGGTACTGCGTTGTGAGAATGATAATTTTTATTGTAGAGATTTGAAATATTAAAATTTAATGGTTGTCAAGAATTTATTTATTTATTTTTATTTTTTTAAATCAGTAGACTGCTTTGGATTTTAATGTTTTTCTTTTCTTTTCAATTTGAGCGAATTTTTCACAGATTCGAATTTCGATGCATCAATGCAATTAATTGATTCACGTTAACTGATAATATATTTTGAGATTTTTATTTTCTTTTTTTTTTGGATTTTTGTAGTTTCGAATGGTTCGAAACGAAAAAGATTCGAAAATAATTTTATCGTTTGAATATCGACGTGGATCACGTCGCACACGAGTTTGGAAGGTTAATGGCCTTCGAGTTTGGTTTATTGCTGCAGTGGGTTATGGGTTTTCATCGAGTCTCGTTAATCCGCGAAGAGAGTTAACTTCGACACAGCGTGCTTATTTGAACCGACTCGTTCGATAGTCAGACTCGCACATATACATATACATATATATATTTATATATTTAGGCGTGGCATAGCGCGATTCACGGTTGTCTTTAGTGTTTCACGCGCGCGTCTCGATAATTTCGCTGGTGCGCGTGCGCGCTCGCGAGTTCGAGACAGTGAGATTAGACCGCGAGAGAGAGCTGTGCACGCTCGTTAAAGTAAAGGAATGCGACATCGCGCACAGGGGACGGATTTACCAGTATTCTCGGCAGGCCAGATTCCACAGACGGCCAAATTACTCGGGTCATCGATGTTTTTTTTTTTTTTTTCAATTTTTCATTACGATTTTTTCAAAATAATTAATTCACTTTAATTTTATTTTTTTATTCACTGAACAATTATTTTTTTTCTGTTTTTCGTCAAGTACGTAAAAATCTACTTCAGAAAATATTGAAAAAAAAAACAAAATCGCTTTGCCAATGGACATTGTGAAAAATATCTTCAACCTTCGACAAAATTCATAAATTGTACAACTGGCAAAGCAAATTGGCGAAAAGTCTCGAAAAAAAAAAACGAAACAAAGCTCGAAGAATTCAAGTTGTCCGAAGAAGTGTTAAAAGAGTGAAAGAAAAAAATGAAATAAAATAAACAGACGATAAGAAAGAATGAAAAAATAAAGAAGGAAAAAATTGTAGAAAAGACGTTTAAGGTTCGACAAGTATTCTTCTGGAAGCCAATAACGAAACTCACCCTCTCGAGCTCGTTGGAGAGAGCAAAGACTCATCATCCCCCCCCCTCTCCACCCTTTTCGAGTTGCAAAATCGTTTGCCAGAGATGCTTCTCAAGCCCGTTGTAATTCCCCGAAGCCGATAATCGTTTATCCGCTCTCTTTCTCTTGTCTCCTCATCGTCGAGTCGTTCGCGCTCTGTCACCCCAGCCGCGCCCGCGCCGGCATTTTAAACGGGGGGGGGGGGCGGATAAGAATTTTCGACGCTGTGACAATGTCTTCATTGAAAACCCATTGAAAAGCCATTGATTGTATTGCACAACGCTTCACGGAGACCCCTCGAGAAACACTCATCTTATCCGTTTTTCTTTTTTCTTTTTTTTTCTTCGTTTTTTTTTCATTGTCATCTAATATGATTTATAAAGGCTAACGTCAAAGCCAACGGGAATAATTGAGTTCTCGATAACGATTTACATGTTCAAGGACCAAGTGGTCGGTTCTGTATTTCAAGTGATAATTAATTTAAGTGATTGACAAAATTTTATATACATATATATTATATATATATATAGAATATTCGATACGTTAAATGAACATCGGAGATCGACGACTAAAAAGGCAAATTCGATAAAACGTTTTCTAATCAGTAGCTTGAAGAGTTGACAGAATTCTGATATAAACAATATGTTGAATAATTATTGTTATATTGAAATAACATAAGATAAAAAATATAATATACATATATTATATTCGTTTAATTATTCTAAATGGTCGGTGAAAGTATAATAATTAATGCGTCACGATCGAATTGTCGTGAAAAAGGATGTGGGCAGATTCCGTGCACCCAGTGGCGACGAAAACCGCAGTATCATACTCACCGAATAATAAAAAAAGTATACAAAAAAAAAAAAAAAGACGAATGAAATAATACGCCGGTTACAAGTTGATAAAGGGTGGGTGAGATAACACACACGGGCGCTTGGTTCCCGCAGGAGGCCATTGCTTCCGCTTCCGGCGTTATAACGTTCCGTATATAACACTGCTGCACATATTCCACAAATGTTCCGATGACGATTACGAACCCCGACGAATGCAATTAAAACGCGATAAAGCCATCAACGTTATACGTCGGTCCTGTTTAACGAATCCGCGTCGCTGAAAAAAAAAAAAAACAACGAAAGAAAAAAAATTGTAGCTCGAGGGAGCCGCGCGAAAATTCCTTGTTTCAGAAAAATTTTGTCGTACGTGAATCGGAAAAGAAGCAATATATAAAGAATTGTAAAAAAATCAACGGAATTGCAAAAATTATTCGGATTTTAGACCCCCAAATTCTTTGCAAAAAAAAGACAGAGAGAGAGAGACAGAAAGGAAGAGCAAATGATTAAACCAAAAGCATCGAGAGTCGCTGATTCCAGCATCGATGGCTCCGCTCGGTACAATGAAATCGTGTCGCTGTTTGTTTCCAACCGAGATAAGAAGACGAAAGAAGAAAAAACGAAAGAATATAAATAAAAATTAATCTTTTTAATCACGTTCGAGAAGCTCGTTTACACGATCACGCGAGTAACACGTTCGTTCGGTTACGGATTTCAATAACCCAAGAATATTTATTTCGTTTGAATTTATTTTTCTCCTCAAACTTCATATTTTTTCTAAATGAATAAATTAATTAATTGGATGGATAAATGAATAAATAAATAATCAGATGAATAAGCAGATAAAAGAATTTATATTTTGGCAAGTCTTTTTTTTTGGATCAAAGTTTTCAAAGTGTCGTGGTCAATGACTCGTACACAGTGGGTTGTTGGACCATGATATTAGACTGTCCAAAATTACATGAAAGTAAATGGTTCGTTTCTGCAGACTCGAATTCGACGCGGGTGTGTTACCCGCTTCGAGAGGGTTGAACGACTCACGGTCGGGACTGACATAGAGAAAAAGAGAAAAAGATGGAAAAAGAGCAAAAGAAAAGATGGAAGAACCGCGAGACAGATATCGCGTCGCAAATTAGCTTCTCTTCTCTTCTGGGGACGCGGTCGAGTGCGTAAGATCGTTTTTCGTTCGCGTATAGAATATGCCAGTAACGTTTATGTGAGTCTTCGTACGTGTGAGCAATGGACAATTCGCGGGAGGGGGGTCTGAGGGGGTTTCGTGGATGCAGAGAGACATCTCTTCGAGATGAAAGAGAGACCCCGTCGGACTCGGTGCCAAAACAAATACGCAAGACGAGTGTTTCAAAACACGTTAGCTAATGTACCGAGGTACAGAGCCGACGCTGGTGCATCGCGGAATTGGAGGGAGGGGCGGAGGGGGGGTTGTCGAAAAATAACCGAGTGAGTTGCGGGGGTGTGCTTTTCAAGTCTGAACGAGGTATGGATATGAGACTGCTATTACCCATCACAGCTTGATGATCGTATTCTCGTACGTATGTTTCTCAACTCGTCTGAGGGAGAAACGGAGACAGAGAGAGAGAGTGATGATCTCGCTATTTGGAATCCGAAAAGCCCGAAAATTGACCACTTCAAGTGTACTCACGTACAAAATGTTTCGATTTGTGTTAAATCGTGGAATTTATGTCGTAGGACTTTATCTATTTCATCGAAGTTTACATGAATTTTAATTTTTTTTCAATCGAACGTGAAAAAACGTTATGATATATGATATATGATATATGATATATGATATATGATATATGATATATGATATATGATATATGATATATGATATATGATATATGATATATGATATATGATATATGATATATGATATATGATATATGATATATGATATATGATATATGATATATGATATATGATATATGATATATGATATATGATATATGATATATGATATATGATATATGATATATGATATATGATATATGATATATGATATATGATATATGATATATGATATATGATATATGATATATGATATATGATATATGATATATGATATATGATATATGATATATGATATATGATATATGATATATGATATATGATATATGATATATGATATATGATATATGATATATGATATATGATATATGATATATGATATATGATATATGATATATGATATATGATATATGATATATGATATATGATATATGATATATGATATATGATATATGATATATGATATATGATATATGATATATGATATATGATATATGATATATGATATATGATATATGATATATGATATATGATATATGATATATGATATATGATATATGATATATGATATATGATATATGATATATGATATATGATATATGATATATGATATATGATATATGATATATGATATATGATATATGATATATGATATATGATATATGATATATGATATATGATATATGATATATGATATATGATATATGATATATGATATATGATATATGATATATGATATATGATATATGATATATGATATAT
Source organism: Diplazon laetatorius (assembly GCA_963662125.1). Classification (NCBI taxonomy): domain Eukaryota; kingdom Metazoa; phylum Arthropoda; class Insecta; order Hymenoptera; family Ichneumonidae; genus Diplazon; species Diplazon laetatorius. The sequence continues at coordinate 19,554,270 of OY759155.1, read as the reverse complement.
GATATATGATATATGATATATGATATATGATATATGATATATGATATATGATATATGATATATGATATATGATATATGATATATGATATATGATATATGATATATGATATATGATATATGATATATGATATATGATATATGATATATGATATATGATATATGATATATGATATATGATATATGATATATGATATATGATATATGATATATGATATATGATATATTTAATAATTATTTTGTCGTGAAATGTGAATCACACGAACGTTTATATTCAAACGATGGCCATTCGAGCGTGTCGTAATATATTTTTTACATTTAATAGCAAGTTATCACGTGCGTTTCGACAATAGCGTTCGTCGACGAATAACTCGATGACGACGAGCTGTACCGGGGTTACACCGCCGATATTTGTCGCCCATATAACCTGTTACCCGATGGGTATTAACATATTTGCCCGTACTGATACGAAAGATTTGCTGATAATTAATAGCGATAAGGAGCAATCATCGAGACGACTGATGAAACGGGGGGTACGGGCGGGCACAGCGGATGGAAAGACCGTTCTATTAACGGTGTGTCATATATAGATATATATGTTTGCAACGGCAAATATATAAATATGACATACCGGGACCGATAAATTTTTATGGAACATTGGGACCGAGCATTTTTTTTTACGTCAACATCGACAATCGACGAACGATATGAGATTTTTGAGGACACACACATGACGTGGGCGTTATTTGAGAAGCGTTATTAATTGAAAAAAAAAAAAAAAAAAGAAGGATTTCACGAAGTTGTCTCCACGAGAATTACTCACGACCCAGATTTTCCACCGTCGTCTCGTGTGTGTATCTTCGTGGTTTTCGTCGTTTGTCACTAACCGTCTTCCACATTCGCGCTAAACTCGTGTCGCGTTAAAGGGTCACCCACCCCCGCCACGTATCTTCGAAAATACGACTATTTATATATACGACGTCCGACGAATGACTCTGTGGGCGCGTATAATTTGAAGAACCCAGATCCGGTTAGTTTCTCGGTTGGGGATTCCGTGGACCGAGTCATCGAACTTCATCAATGTCGATGAGAAATTCGATCCCAATTATAAAGATCTAAACTAAAAAAAAAACATAAATAATTGAAAAATAATAATTTAAAAAAAATGTTTTCTATAAGAAAAGATTCCGCGATTCGGATTTAATTAAATAAAAAAAAAAATTAAATGAAACCTTCAAATTTTTTCATTTTTTTCAAAATAATAATAATGCGAAAATATTTGCACTCGAGGAGGAAAAAAATAAAAATAAAAATCACGACGTGAGTGAAAAATGCGAGACGGCCAAGTGTGGCCACGATATGTGCGATGAAGGTTTTGTCAGTGTGTGTGTGTGTGTGTGTGTGTGTGTGTGTGTGTGTGTGTGTGGGTGGCCAGAAACGTAGCACAGGATGTTCTCCTCGTACGAAAAAGCCAATATCGTTAGATATTCATTTCGTAAGTTTTCAAGTGTATAACAAAATATAGAAACTTCGGGGAAATAACTCTTTCCCTCCCTCTTTTCCTCTCTCTCTTTCTCTCTCGTATATCGTCAGAGTCAGATGCTTGGGCCCTTTTTATCTTCCTCTTTTTCATTATTATTATTCTTTTTTTTTATATTTTTACTTTTTAAAATTTTTTTTTGTGTGTGCGTGTGCGTGAATGAGAAAGAAAGGGTTTGAGAGGGCTTTGCTCTCAGCGTCCGCGTTCTGACCGAGCACACCCAAGCTCTTCTTCCGCCGGTCCACATCAGCGCCACCCCCACCCCACTTTCTCATCCACGCTCAATCTCTCTCGCACTCGAGGATTGCGCTCTCGTCCGGAGGTGAACTCGCCCTCTGGCCCTCTCGCCCTCGCAATTCGCTGTAACTCATTGAAATTGCGTCTGTAATATTACTACTCCGTTCTCATTCTCTCTCTCCCTCTTCCTCCCTCCCTACCTCCCTCTCTCTCTCTCTCTCTCTCTCTTTATTTCGTACGATAGAAATTAAATATGGCTCGAGGCTTTCGTCGACGGCTAAAAGGATTCAGAAATTAATGTTCATGATCATATCCACCTTGGAATCTCAATTTTCTTTTTTCCATCACGTTTTCACGATATCACGATCATTTTAAACTCGATCACGTACAAAATTAATAATCAAACTCATTTGAAAATTTTAAATCAAACTTATTTGAAAATTTGAAATCAACTTACGATCAAATTTATTTTTAACACATCTTGTTTAATTCACGTTTGCATCATAAAAAATTTCGTTTGTCCACATCGAACATTTTTATCTGTATCTACAAACGAGCAATGAAAAAAAAAAAAAATTGATTGCTATTGGTAACGCAGTTGTTTATTTTATTTTCACATTTTTTTCCCCGTGTTTCAACTTTAAATGTAGCTAGAACAAGGGACGTAAAGGCGGCAAAGGGGTGAAGGGGGTGGGGGGTGGTGGGCAAGGGTTCCATCATCGTGTCTGGGGGCTTGAAAAAAACATTAATTAGAAAATCTGAATAATTATCGGAGTAAACTTTTACGTGAAGGGCAAAGCCACGATGGTACGTGTTCGAGACTGGTCTCGGGGTTTTGCTTGAGTTACGTATATCCGAGAGTGAGAGAGAGAGAGAAAAAAAGAGAGATAGAGAGAGAGAGAGCTTCGGTAGTAGTACTTACACACGTGAGCAAGTGTTTGCGTGTGCAACACGCGCCACGTCGAGAGTGCGTCGAGAGAAACATATACGTGACGATGTGTGCATGTATACATATATACATATATATATATACATATATATATATATATGTATATATATGTATGAGTCGTCGACTGTCTTTTAAACATTTTTTTTTCGTTTCGTGCGATCGTCGTCGTATTTATACACGTACGAGTGCATGAAAGGGTTGAGGGAAGGGGGATGGGGGTGGGTATACCTTCTCTAACTCGAATAAACCCAACCCCTTAACCCAGCCCCGGGTTTTCAAAGGGGTTCGTCGCTGTTCGAACACGAATCGATCGCGAGCCTCACCAACACCGTCCAACTCACAATAATTCTTGTCTCGTCTCTCAATCGCTAATACACAGCTCGTACGGTGTATTTATGTCATAAAAATACGGAGAAACAAAAAAAAAACGAAGAACCTTGTCGTTGGGATAATTGTTAAGCCTCGAGATAGCTTACGCATCACACACACACGAACACACGATCGTGTTCAGTTTGAAACTTTTTTTTTCCGGCCGCACTTGTAACGCACACACACACACACATTGTACTCGAGTACTCTATAATTTTGATCTTCTTCTACTTTTTTTGTTCCAAAAAAAAAGAAAAACACAGAATAACGAGTGTACTTTTTGTTTCAATCGATGATTTTGTCGGGTTAAATCGACTCCAAACGGTTGTCGAGTTTATTATTCCGTAATTGCAGCTCGATGAGGTTTCGTGGAAGATGAATTTTGTTCATTGAAACAATGTTTTTCCCAAAATGCTAAAAATAAATATTAAAAGTAAATTTCCAAAATTCTAATCAAATGAGTCATTTGAGTGGAAAGCTTGAGGCGAACTCTCAGTGATAGCAAACTCACCCTTCGACCTCATCGTAAAAGAAAGCTCAAAAAAAAAGAAAAAAAACCAAACATCTTAACAAAAAAAAATTAATTTCCTTCCTTTTTTTACGCACACGATAGTCAAAAGCAAAAAAGACAAAAAAGAAGCAGAAGAAAAGATGGTTAACGAAATCGTGCGCTTTATTGTCGTGGAGATAGTTTCCATTTTTGTACGCAGGTGCGACAGAGAGAGAACGATAAAAAAACGAGAGATAGAGAGAGCGAGGGAGAAGTGATATTCCGAATCACAGTGTCCGGGCTGAGAAACGCGAATAAAAGTTTCGCACAAAGTACGAGGACGTAAAAGCGCGGATTTTACGGGCAGTCAGTCCCGAAACCGAATCGCCAAACCCCACAGAGACGCGTACGAAGCTCGGTGAGACGGATATGACGCCGAAGGAGAAAGAAGGATGGACCCAAAAAAAATACGTTGCGAAAAAATTAGATTCATAACTTTTCTGTTTCGCTTGCGCCGGTTTTGCACGAGCGTTAAAAAAAAAAGCGGGGGAGAAAAAAGCGGGACGGGGGGTGGGGGGTGGCTAGTTAAAAATTCCGTGTGCCAGCTAATATCAATCCTTGCAGGCCTCCCCCCCCCACCCCCCGTACTCAGTCGTGCAAGCACCTCTGCTTTACGACGCCGAGGAAGCGAATTCAATGAGCTTGTATGAGAGCTTATACGTTATTCGTCACACAGACCCTCCTCCCCCTCCTTTCCCCCTACACGTACACGTAGATACGGGCGTCGGTAAAATACGAGAAAGTGCGGGGAATATGAGCGGGTAACGTGCATTGGAGGTGATACGCCCAGAGATATCTACGGTCGGTTCGTCCTGGACGGGGCCCAGGCCTCCTCCTCGAACCTCCACCGCCGCCTCCATCGTCCAGACGAAGCCTCTGGGATATACGAGGATTATCTCCGTTTTTCCACCAGCGTGATTAAGCTGAAACGCCGCGTCTGGCCGGGCGCTCCTGCTTCCCGCTTCCTCGGCTTCCGTTTTGACTCGGATCCTTCCTCCTCGTCCTCAACCCTCCCACCCCCCCTTCAACCCCATCGACACGCTTTCACGTTCTTCTGCGAGCGGACGAGTGTGCACTGTGTCTGTCCTCCGTAAAGAGGGCCACTACCCCCCGCGATTCAACATTTTTTAATGAATCTCAAATGTACAAGGTGGGGTCCAAAGTATGAAAATTATGTATTAACTTTATATGGGATTGGGCATGTATAGTCTCTGTGTGTAGGGATTGTGTATGGACTGTAAATAAACTGTCTAGTCTGTGTATAGTCTATGTATAGTCCATGTATAGTACGTATAGTCTATGTATAGTGTCTGTATAGTATGCATAGTCTATGTATAGTCTCTGTATAGTATGCATAGTCTATGTATAGTCTCTGTATAGTTAATATATAGTCTATACATAGTATACATGAACTATACAGCCTTTTTATAGTTTATGAAAAAAAAACAATCTTTTCTCGTAATAAAAAAACAATAGTTCGAACATTTTTTTCAATCATCATGATTTTTAATCCAATTCAACGTCGAAGCGCAAAATAAAAAAACAAAAAAAAATTGTCATACCTTTTGAAAAAAACAATTCATTTGTTAATTCAACGTTGAATGCGATGAAAGACGAAGCGACGAACAGCTTCGCCGCTTTATTATTTTATCTCTCGCTCGCATGCCACGGTTCCACGCTCGAAGATGCGCATTTATTTCAAAGGCGAAATCCCGGTGGATATTAGCGCGTGAAATTGCGCAACTCCACCAGAAGGGGGCGGGGGGGGCGGGGGGGGACTGCCGTATGCAAATATCTCATCGAAAATCCGTACTAGCGCGAGCTTAGCTTCTCTTGTAATACGGCGAACGTTTGGCTGCAAGTCAAAATTCTCGTGATGCGCGGGTGGTCTATTACCCTCGGTGCGGTATACATTTAAAAATAAGTCATTCTTCAAAGTCATTCGAGCTTTAAACGTGCAAACCAGCCTATCTCCGTCACGTTCTCTCTCGAATAAGCAAAATATTCTATTATTCATATATATATATATTTTTTTGCCCAGAATCAAATCTTTTGACAAATAATATTGTACTTATCCATCATCGAATTGGTCCATTATGTCTGTAAAATGAATATTTATCGTGTTTATAGTAGAAGTATCGTGGTAAAACGAATTTCACTCGTGATATATATTTTTCTTTTCTTTCTATTCGGTCCGCCCATATCTTTTCCAGTCCCCCGGACATTTTCCACCCCCTCCCACCCCCGGAGGGGGTAGCTCGCGAGTGAGGGCCGTCACTTTTTAAGCCTCCCCACAGGTTTTCACCGACTGAGCTCGCGAAATACCGGGACTCTCCCATACATCCGAGCTTTCGCTTTTTCGTCCATCCACGAGGAGAAAGAGAGAGAGTCCAAAGTATATGATATTTAAAATTAATCCTTCCTTTGTGTCGTCTGCCGCGACCGTCTGTCTTTTTTTTATTTTTTTTTATTAATTTTTTTTTAGCCCGATACGGAGTCGTATAAATTTTACTCCATTATATTACGAATCTCTTTTCTCTACGCGTAAAAACCCAGCGGTGCTGTATTAGGGAGACGCGAGACCGAAGAAGGGGTTGATGTCTGCCGAACCCCGTTCCACCTACGCAAACGAGAATCATTCGTCTGTCTCTCAATATCGTCCCCACCGTGAGCAAAAGCTTCCATTTAGTGATCCTCGATCACCACCCGACCGACCGGTCATCAATCACAATTGAACCGAAGTAAGATAGAATGGTTTAAGTGGGTCTTGGAACTGTCACGAGATGCGCTCAACGGAAAACGAAAGAGTTGTGATAATAATGATAAAACAATCACGTAACAGTTGAAACGTTAGCTTGGAAATCAATGAATCGCAATCTTTAGAAAAGCGTTGCAAATTATGGCGAAGATCAAATTCACCAACTTCTATGGGTGAAAAATATACAAATATGTGTTGCCAAGTAACAAAAATCATGTATAGTCTGTGTATAGTCTATATATAGACTGTATAGTCTATGTATATGCTGTATAGTCTGTATAGTCTATGTATAGTCGATACAAAGACTGTATAATTTATGTATAGTCTGTATAGTCTATGTATAGTCTATGTATACACTGTATAGTTCATGTATAGTCTACGTATAGTCTACACATAATCCATATGTACAAACTATACATAAACTCTACATATTTAACAGTTCCCATGGGTAGGAGCTTGTATCGTTGAATGCTTTTGATTTTCCGGATTAAATAGGAAAATTCATTGGAAATCAGACGGCGGTTTGGGGTTTCGTCGAGTGAAAGGGGGTGGTGCGGGGGGCTGTGAGAAAAGCGAATGCGCGCGGAGAGGCAGAACATTGAAGGGAGGATGGAAGCATTCGGGCGAGAGTCAGCGAACGAAACGCCAAGGCACAGATATACCCGACAACGGGACATGTATCTTCCCTTCTGCCTACTGTTTCATCCCTTCACCCCCACCCCCCACCCCCCGACCGCCATCCTCCGCGAACCCTCCCGAAAGATAATGCACAAACCAAAGGATAATTCCCGATACGGGGACGAAATCCCGGAGACCGAAGGCAAAAAACTCTTATTTAAAAATATATTTATCGTTCGGCTCATACCGGGACCGAACGGGGGATGTATGAAAAACCCGGCGTGCGTGTTCGGGCTTACCTCGGAAACTCGCTTTATTTTTTCTCATCACACAATCAAACTCTGTCAATGCTCAACGTGAGCTTTTCAATATATCGTGGAAATGTTCAAGCTCATGGTTTTCATATGCGTCTATAGATATGGATGAATGTTTTGTCTATCTCTGTAACAACGTAAGGTTGTTATTTGAAAAACTTCGATGGTCAATGTCCACGCTGATAATTATGATTGAACGAAACGAGACCTCGTACGATTAAAACCAGCATCGCAGGTTTCTGGCCGCGATGCTGGCCGCGTGCCTTCTCCCCCCTACCGTCCCCCCTTGCCACGTTTAATTCCGCAACGATGCGCGAACGATGCCGGAACACGAAAATCGTAATTATTAAAGGGGAATCCATAGCCTTTCTCGTTCGCCACGAGTGCGAGAGAGACATCGCCATTGGGCCTCGCGGCGGAGCGACGGAGAGAGAACGAGCTCCAAACGTTTTGGGGATCCCTCTTAAGGAGATGTGAAACACATTTCTCGATATTTCTCTCTCTCTCTCTCTTACATTTGCCGCGAGCGTCGTTCGGTTTGGTCTGCTCACTTATACACACATATACATATATTTATATATCTATATACACGTAATCGCATCGTCCCGAGGCAAAGTTTCGTCAGCGATGTGCACCGGGGCGTAATACCACGGGCGAGCCCCTTGAGGGGGGGGGGAGGGTCCAGGTCGTCCTCCGTACCTATATTTCGTTTGGGTGCAGAGAACCGAGAGACAATGTGCCAAGGCAAATGGCAAAAGGGTAAGGAAAATGATATTTCCATTTGTAATCCAGGTGTCCGTGATCGAAAACGAGTGATTGGCATCGTTGTTGCCGCTTCGCTTAACATCAAAATTTCTGCATCCCCTTAAACGGGTCTTTCGTCATCCACCCTGATTAATAAAAATTACATACAGTCGATGTATGAGCTATATAGTTTATGTATAGTCTATGTATAGTCTACATAAAGACTGTATAGTCTACATTTAGACTGTATAGTCTATGCATAGACTATACATAGACTATACACACTATACATGGACTATGCATAGACTATACACACTATACATAGACTATGCATGGACTATACACACTATGCATATACTATACAGACTATACACTACGAATTTTTCATTAACAATGAATCTATTATTTATCTTTTCTTCCGCCACTCAACTTCCGCCCAAGTACGTATCCATATGCTCGGTAAAACGAAAATATATTAAAAATGTTATCCTCGAGTTATGCCACATTGATCCAAGTGCTCATGGCATATAGGTTAGGATTGTAATGAGGTTGGGTCGAAACCGTGGAGTTTTGCGTGAGGATGTGCCGATGAAAACGTAGCCAAAGAGCACACGGCGAATGCTTTCATCGTTATTAGGCGACATCGCGACTGAAACACGATGGAAAGAGGGTCGGAGTGAAGGGATGAAGAGTGCGGGGGGGCGAATTCGTGAAACGAGATCCGAGGATGATTTCGGCGGTTGGAAAATGTATCCAGGATAGATGGATGAAATGTAACTATCAAAGTTGGACGAGAGATCGCAGATGAGCGCATATAGGCAACGGCATTTGCCCAAGCGCCGCATACTTCTATGTGCGAACGAGTCTCGGGCGCTCTCGCGTTGTCCCCGGAAGAGCACGTCCGTCGCACCCTCCACCCCCGCCCCCCGCCCTCGCCCGGTCCCCGCAGAGACCGTTCTGCCGGGGCTGAGGCCCGGTCCTCGCCCAGGAGCCACCATGCCGGTCCCTCACACAATTTATATTACGGACGAGCTCTCCGCGCGCATATAATTAATTTAATTAAACGCTCAACGTTGAAAATCGTCGTATTAGTTCGCGCAACTTTCCAACGCTATTCCCCCCACCCCCTGCTCACGGTTTCACCGCTGCATCTCCATCCGAGCAAACACAACCCACCCACCCACCCCCATTTCATCCCTCTCCACCCACCCCCCTTCAATCTCACATCCTTTCGTTCGAATTGTTCTCTTCGTCCTTCACCCTTCATCCCCCCCCCCTGATTATTCGCAACTCTTTCCATTTCGTGAAAGCTCGGTAGATGGAAAAAAGGGGTTGGGAGTCCATCCCCCCTCCGGTTATACCATAATAATTACCTTTCAATTTGTTACCCCAACTGGTGAATCCCTAACATAAAATAATCGAAAAAAAAAGTGGAATAAGTTTAAGGCGCCGATGAATTTTATTCTGTCCGACTGCACCAACTTTTTGCACGTCGAGGGGGTTGGTCCGATGATGGAAAACGTCGACGACTGACAACAATTTCGTGTCTAAGGTTTGGTTGACGGTGAGAGCTTCTGGGACTGGGTGCCGGTCAACGTTGAAGAGCTTACGGCGAAGCAATTCGACGGACGAGGGTCGTTGGGGGTGAGGGGGTGGTTGTCGCGTGCCGGACGGTCCTCCCTTCTCTCTCGCTCCACCTTCAAACACCCTCGGATGGCTCGCTGCCACCCCGCAAACCTTCGGACGTTTGCTTACAAGACTCGTGCAAAGTTTGGTAACAGCGCACTGCTTCCCCCCTTCCATCCCCCGACTCCTCACCCTTCCCCAACGGTCTTCTGCTGTCTTGTGTGCTTTATACCGTAAGCTACTCCGATGGCTGAGTCTTGTCTAGAGAACACGGGGGCTGGCAAACGTGACGGCGGAAGTAGCCCCGATACGAACACCAGTGGTTCTCATTGTTCGTTTTATTGTATAACGATCGAACTTTATATATTTTTTTTTTCAATTGTTTCGACGATATATATTGATTGCTATATGTTTATACATCCCCCTACGCACACTGAATCAACCTCAGAGCACTAAGTCCCCTGGGCAGGTTGCTTAGTTCTAACCTGGGGTAACTAGTTACCCCACAATTGTTTCAGTTTCCCTTTTATTTTCTAAATAACTCGAAAGACTTCTCACCGATCAAATTCGAACAAAACTGAAAAATTGATAAATACATAAATTTAAATCTCCACTGGGGTAACAAGTTACCCCTCATAACTTAACCCCAACTCCAGGATTAAGAATAGTCTAATCATTCGAAACCCATTCAAATGGGCAACACTAAATTGTCAGGAAAATTTGTAAACCGTTAAACGGAGAACCACTGTCGGTCATTCGTAGATAGGGATTGGACTCTTGATTTCCGGCATGCTCGAGCGCCCCGACCGATAACGTAAGAGAGAGAGAGAGAGCACAGCCTGGTGGAGGTGGTTCGGTTGTTTGTATCGCGGCGTTGGGCCTCGAGACTAAACTCCAAAGGATATAGCCTGCCACCGGGATTCTTGGCGGGGCGTTGCTGCCTCCGTTCCTTGATGGGACGAGACACGGCCCAGTGGCGGACAGACGGACGGATAGACGGATAGATTGCGGCTAACCCAGGAAACAGCCCTGCTATAACCCTCCTTACTTTCGCTACCCCCCGCTCACACCCTCGTTCGAAGCCCCCCCCCCCGTGCTCAACGTGCTTTCCTTCAACCCCCTCAACCCTCCCCCCCCCTTTCTTCTCCCTCTTTCCCACCCACACCGCTGTCCGTGCTTTGTCATTTGCTTAGGGCCAATCTACGTTGTCCGGTGGAAATCCCTCGGGCACTTCCGTAGCACCATCACCGATTGTAATTCGACCTGACTCGAAGCACAAAGCCGACCAGCACCCGCCCCACCAGGAGCAATGATCCTCGAAGCGCCTTTCCAACCCCCTTCCCCCCCCCCTCCTCAAGTTCTACTGAGCTTTCGCGAGGTCTACGAGCTTGCACCTTCGCTTCGTTCGTAAGGAACGCGTGCCTACGTCTAAAAATCTTGTATAGTCTATGTATATGAATATATATGTATAAACTATGATGTGGGACCGGACCCCATATTGTCTATGTATAGATTATATATACATGGATTGTATATAGACTATGTATAGACTGTGTAGTTTATGTATAGTCGGTGTATAGTCTATATATAGACTGTATAGTATATAAACTAATATGTAGGACCGGACCCCATATAGTCTATCTTGGATTATCTATAAATCTACTATGCATAAACTATGTATAAACTATATAGTTAATGTATAGTCTGTATATAATCTATATATAGACTGTATAGTATATAAACTAAGATGTAGGACCGGACCCCATATAATCCATGTATAGATTATAAATACATCTACTATGCATAAACTATGTATAGTCTATATAGTTGTATGTATAGTCCATGTATAGTCAATACATGGAATATATCGTGCCCAGTTTTATACATAGTTTATATATAATATTATTTTTCTACTTATATCGAAATATATAATCAAGATTGAGAAAAAAAATTATGTGAAGTATTGAAACCCATTCTACGACGGATTTTATTCCAAGTTTAATGAGTATTCACTGATTAATGTGTCATCATAGTTGCGCAATGAATAATCGATATATGACAGTTTTTTTTTCTTTATTTCTTTTTTTCGAGTGCCACGTATCGGATACGTGATGGTTCTAGTCGATATTATATAGAGAAATAATATATATATCTATATATATTTTTTATACGACGGGCAACGACCGGCGTCGGTCAACAACTTAAACGGGAAACCCGAAATCCGGCTGATGGTGCTACGTTTGGGGTTATCGGTGCGGTATATCACCGATGAAATAAGTTCATGTGTTTCGGCTAATCAGTACCGAACCCACGAGGCGAGTTCGATCTTCGCCTTTGCTCCCCCTCCTCCCCCCTACCCTCCCCGTCACCACTCTTTCCACATGGCATTAGCCTCAAACGAGCTTCTATGTTCGGCTTTGAATAAAAAAATAAGCGAGTCAACTTCGAGATAGTAGCTCACGTCCGAAAAAAATATTTTTTACCATTCATTCACAATTCGTCTTTATTCGAGTGACGTCGATCGGCTGCGTGTTGTGCTGTCTCAGAAAAAAGAGTACTTTGATCAAGTGTTGTGCTGTGATTTTTTTTTCTCAACTAAAGCTTCGAAAAAAAAAAACAAAAAACGAACTTATAGACAATTTTACAATTTTTCGACGATATTTAAAGTTGATTATGATTTTATCGAGCAAACGATAATTTGGGACGATTTGGGATGATATTTGGAATCAATTGTATTTTTTTGTGTTTAACTTTCGAAAAATTGGTTTTTCAACGATTTTGGGTTTAGAATTTGATCGGGAATGAAATTAATTATCTGTGGATTAGATTCGAATCGATTATGCAATGTCTTTGTGTAATCGGCGCACGTGTCATTGATGACAGACCGGATATTCAGATCGAGTAAAGGCAGAGGCGAGTTGTCTACGACTATATATATATATATATTATATGTATATATAATAGCCCCGAAGCTGCGGAGATCCGCCGGTGAGTTCTCGAATTTAATTACGGTAATTAAGAGCAAAAAGCTTTATCTCTAGCAGTCTCATGGTTCACCGGATGTCGGACCGTACGGTTCTCCTATCGTTCATTCATATATATGTATATATATATATATATATATATATATATATATATATATATATATATATATATATATATCACCGATCAATCGCATCGACTCGAACCCACCCGCGGGCCATTTGCCGCAGACACCCCACCACCCTATCCCAACCTTCCATGATTGACAGCCAAACTTTTTAATCATCCACCTCCCCCCCCCCTCCCCACAACCCCCGTTGCTCCTTTCACGCTACTACGTTCTTTGTGCATCGCTGAATTCCACCCCTCTTCAACCATTTGCCCCATTCGAACGTGTAAAATATTTCATGAATTATATATTTGAACATTGCGAATTAATGTTCGGGACAAATTTTCGAATTTAAACTTGACAATTCTGTCTTTGGTCATCGAATTTTCGAATCCGAGGACCCTCGATAAGGGATGAGGGATGAAATTATCATGTTTATGTCAGAAGATACATATAGCCACAAAAAGTCCGACGAGAAGTCCAGAAAATGGACTTTTCATCATACCCTTTTGAAAAGACGTCATTTCGTTCATGCGAAGCGGGCGCAAAGTGACCCATTTCAGCTCAGATGCGAAATTGAACACTTTGCGCATGCGCACTCGGCCAGCAGACAGAAAATTTTTTTTTTGCTATAACCTAGTCAACTTTTTTCCGTACATTTATAAAAAATCGTGTTAATAGTTTATTTTAAGGATAATCCCGTATAAAGAAGGGAATCTGAGCTGCTCTATATATAGATATATTCATATATATATATTATAGAGTCAAACGAGTAGCGAGTGTTGCACGAGGCTTCAACACGTGCGTATCTCGTGTGATATACGCGCGCGCGCGCGTGAGCCCGAACACACGACGTGAACGAAAACGTTGTACGAATTTGAATTGGGCACGTTCGTGGGAGAGGCGCGAAGGATTAATCTCGTTATCGAGAGCCTGACAATTCGACGTGGAGCAGCATCGTCGTCGTCGTCGTCGTCGTGGAGCGCCTGAGCCGGAGTAACGTCAATTAACCGGGAACGGTGGTTCCCTTTTCTATTCCATAGGGAGGCTGTGTGTCTCTTCTTCTCATCCCCCGCGATAACTTCCCCTCCCTCGTTGAATAGTCGATCCTCTCCCTTCTCCCCCAACCTCCCCCCCCCCCCTCGCTATCACGCGTCGACCATGACACAAGCACCGAAGACTTTGCAAAAGAATGGCAGAAAAAATAACAGAAAAAAAAATATTTTATAAAAATAAAAATAAATCTTCAAACAGATAAAATTTTAATGAATTGATAATTTTGAATTGTTTTTTTTCCTTCAGTTTATTGAAAAAAATAAGAAAAAAGAAAATAAAAATAAATCTTGAACCAAATGGAATTTTAATAAATTGACAAATTTGAATATTTTTTTTTGTCTTGCATTTACTTTTTTTTTTTTTTTGTGAAAGTTTTGTAATTATTTACGAGTTAACAAAGGACAACGAAATTGCGACGAATCAATATATATATATATATATATATATATATATATATATATATATACACACATAAATATATGAAGAAAAGTGTTTTATGAATATTTCAATAATGTTCATTCGATTAATAATCGTTTGGACGAAATAACAGACCCCCGGTGAGTCATATTATCACATCGACACACGTGTCCTCGATCTATCGAACGTAGCCACGAGCTCATTCGTTCGCGATCGCGAACACACGTGTGTGCCCTCTATAATTTTCGTACAGGGTTGTTTCCTCGTCCATCTATACCTATATATATCTATCCATGTATGCCTCCAATCATTTTCCGATCGAACGCCCCGTTCGACGCTGTTCGAGGCCTTCCGAAGTTTACGGAATTGCGATATATCGTCCGTGCGGTTTATAAGCTCGCGAGTTCGCGCGCGACCACAAACCTATATGACCGCCTTGAAATAAACATAAGCCACTGTCGACCGATCGCCACGTCATATGTTGAAGCGAAATAATAAAAAAAAAAAGAAAAAAAAGAAAAAGAAAAAAAAAATCTATAGTGCACATATCGTTACGACTTAGTGACACGCTGGCGGACTCCTCGGACTGGCCACGATATCTTCGTGCCATCTTTTTTTCTCTCTCTCTCTCTCTCTCTCGTTTGTTCTTCGTTTTCATTCCGTTTCACTTGGTTTTTTTTTCACCCTCATCGTTGCCGTCATAACTCGTGCATGCTGATAAAACTAGCGATCGAGTGATTCCGCGCCAAGTCAACATTCGTAGGTCGCTCACCCGCCGGTGGCAATCTATTGTCATCGATTTTTTTTTCTGAATAATTCACCGACTTCCACATCGTGTACACGTCAATCGCAATAATTCTAACTCCGTTCGAAACACACGTCACACGCGTCATCGAATGTATCGCGATTTATGCGTTTGCCAATATATATATATATATTTTTTTTTTCACTCGATATTCGGATTTTCAATTTTTTATTATTCATCGGTTGTTCGATTAATTCGAGATTTTTTAACCATACAATTTGACACGAAATCATTGTTACAAATGTAATTGATATTTTATGATTTCGATCGAGAGAACTAAATGTGTAGAAAAAAAACAATTTTTCAATTTAAAAAATTGGCGTTAAATAATTTTCAATGATTTTTAACATGCCTCAGCATCAAGTGACAATTTTCAAATTCCATGATCCAGAAAAATTTCCCCCAAAAAGTTATCCCAACTTCCACACGCACGTATATACGTATACATTTTTTTTTCCACACGTGGTTTATTTATTTCACCGATTTTCCACTTCACTTTTTCCGACCTCCGGGCCCCATCGTTTTCCCTTCTTCTTTTTTATTATTTTTTTCTCTTCTTTCCACTATTATTGTACCGCCACCGTAGTCCCTGTTACCGATGGCTCTCCACACCCTCGGTGCAAGCACCATCGGTCGGTGGCTACACGCGTTTCCAACCCCCTCCCCCCACCCCCCTCACCCCCTTTTTCCATGCCCGGGCGTCCACTCGACCGGATGAATCGAGAACGAAGAGGTGTGAGACAACGCAGATTTTTGCTCTCGGGAGCGTCTATCGGTAATCGATAGTGCGAGGGGGTGAGGAGAGAAGCACGAGGGCCGAGGGGGAGGGGGGAAGGGGGTACGAGAAGTGCGGCTGTACGCTCAGTGGCGAAACAGTCACTCGTGTACCCACTACGGTGCAGTATCAGCATCCCGTGTGCCGTCCCGCCAACGACGAACCCCGAGATCACCTCCCCCTCCCCTTCTCCACTCCACACACCCCCTACCCCGCCCCTTCCCGCACTGGACGGAAATTACGGACTGTGGGGAGTTATAGGGGGCCGAACGAACGAGATAGAAGAAAAAGCACACCGGATAGATGTGAAAAAGAGGAAAAAAAAAATTTGAAAAAAAAAAAACCAGAGCAGCAGCCAGTGAAGCAATCCCCCATACCCTACGATTTCCCGTGATCACACACGTGTTCCGTTTTAACGCCTTTGCGAAATAAAAAATAAAACAATGAGGGAAAGAAAAAATAAAGAGCATCCCCACTGCTCCGTTCGCTATTGGGGTGAATTGACAACTGATTTTGAATGTATATATGTATTTATATGTCTTCTAAATGTTATTTGACCGACAAATGAAGAATTGTTGATTAATGGATTTAGCGATTGATCGAACAAATGTTTTCCCATTCAGAATCCATTAGGCAAAAGAAAAAAACAATTTGCCAAAACGACTAAACCTTGACTAATGATATCGCAATCAAAGTAAAATCGTGTACAATCTCTCATTCGTAAAGTACGAGGACACCCTCCGAAAGAGCCCACACGGCGTATCATTGGAAACAGTGTCCCCGTACACTTTAGTTTGTCAACCATTTGGGTTCGTCCCCCTCTCGGCGACGTTGCGACGTCTGTGCGGGTCTTTCGTGGGATATCGTTGAATTCCTAATCTCTCCTCTCCGTGGCAAACGAAATTAATTCGTCTTTCGCTAATGCACGTAGTAGCTCGCGCAGTCGATTGCCGAAGAGACCGCGAGAGGCCTATGGGCGAGTTTTTGTTGCTCGTCGATTTGTAACGACGTTCGTCGTTTTCTCGTTCGGGGGTGGGACGCGTTCTGGGTTGAGGGTGGGTTTCGAGAAACTAGTTAAGCGGATGAAGGGGCGAGATTCGGTATGGAAGCTAAATATATATGTATATATAAAGAAAGAGAGAGAGAGAGGAAGCATAGGGAGGCGTCAGTTGTAGCATTGAATTTTTAAGGCGTCGTTGGGTTCGTAATTTCTTGCTTGTATATCGTTGCCGAAGATATCGAGTGTAAATAGGGGTGGAGAGGGGTGAAAGCAAATCACGATTAATCGCGACGAGTCTGAAGGGGGTGCGGACCGAAATTCGATCAAAATTGAAATTAAAATCGTAATCCCGAGTTAAAAATTATGTATAGTCCACGTATAAATTATACAGACTATGTATAGACGATGTATGGTCTATGTATAAGGTATATAGGGGATTAGACATACGTAGACTATGTGTAGTCAATGTATAGTCTGTATAAATATTGTATATATAGTCTATATATAAGATTAGGCTCTGTAGACTATTTGTAGACAATACACAGTCTTTATATATAGTTTATAAGATTGTATAGTCTATACATTTAATACGTAGACTATACATATATAATTTTAAAGCTTGGGATTGGCAAAGCTTCGGAATTTAATTTTTTTTTATACCGATTGCCCACATTTCGTTTAATCGTAGAAGAGGTTCGTGTTAGATATTCATATAATATATATGTTCGACGGTTCGTAGTCCCAATAATTATCGGGTCCGTCGGCTCCAATATCGCTTCGTTATCTTCTAAAACCGCGTCGGGGTTATCGGGCCACCAGTCAGCATTACAAGACACACGCCGTACAACCACATCGAACTCTTCGATGCGTGTCAATTGTGAGGACCTCTTCAATCTATTCTTGAATATTTCAAATATCAAGAGAAGAAGAAGAAAAAAAAAGACGACTCACGTTGATCCGAACGATTGGAAATCCGCGTAATTTGGTTTCGCGATCGTAAAAAATTTCCGTCCGGGTGTAACGTTCCGGAAAATTAATCGTGTCCAATATGGCGATGCCGTAGGGCAGCCCCCGCGAATAGACTTGCGACGAATGCAAGAGTAGTAAGAGGGCCCGGGGTGGGTCGGGGGGCTGATAGGAGGGAGAAACACCAGTGTCGGCAAGCCACCGGTAATTTTCGCACGATTTTATGGGAATTTAAGAATAATTCAATTAGGTCCCGGGGATCACTTTCCGAGATATGCTAATTTTCTCGGGCGTACCCGAAAAAGGGAAAAAAACCGGCAAGAAGAACGTTGGATAGGAGGAAGGGTAGCCTCGTCCCCGTTCGTTCGCCCGAGCGTGAAGGTATATGCAAAAAAGGGGGGGGAAAAAGTCGATGTTAAGAGAGTCCGCCTCCCCGCACCTTCAATTTAAAAATCTAATCTTCAATAATCGTTTGCAGTGTCCGTGTCTCGGTGGGAGCGTAGTGTGACGGTGACTTAACAGGGCGCACAGTGATTCCCCGATAGGTATATACGTTTTTTCGGGGTCGAGAGTGTCGCGGATATCGTGCCCTTTGCGTCCGGGGTGTAGAGGGGTTGCCTCATTTTCATTTGGTCCAAGTAAATTCATTAGTTTAATAGAGGGGTATCAATAGCATTGGGCCGAGTGATTTTTTAACCTTCCCCGTTTTACCCGGTTAGCTCGTTCCTCGGCCCGACTCGGTCTGCCGACGACGGGAAGACGGCGAAAAAAAGGAGGAGGATGAGACGAAGATGTGATTCACCCTTGAGGGGGTTCGGTGGACGACGGGGGATGTTCTGGTCTTTGCCCGCTTCGGCGAATCTAAGATCAAGGGGGGAGGGGGGAAGGGCGAGAGAGGACACACCGCGAACCAAGATGCCTGATAAAATTGGAAAGAATTACTTATTTAACTCGCGGCCCGGGTGATTGAGCCGAGGGAGACATCCCAGCCCCACTTTTTCCCTTTTTTCTTTTTTTTATTATTCGCCCCGCAATTTCGTTCCTTCGCTCTTACCGTTTTCTCATGCCTCGATTATTTTCACCGACAAACCGACGATGAAATTTAACGCGCAAGATGCCTCTTATCGAACGTTTCCCATTGGACAATACGAAAACGATTCTCATCAAAGGTTATTTTTACCGAGGGTTCAGGTCAAATGAAAAAAAAAGAGAAAAGCTTCCCGGAGAGTTACTGGCCCAAGCGGAAAATTTGGAATTAGTCGTCAGGTAAACATTGGTTAGTCAGATTGAGCTCGGATATTCTGATGGGCCAATGAGGGGGAGGGGGGCACAGGTATTGTTCCCCCGGGCACCCTCACGATTACCTCCCTTTCACTATATCACCCGCTAACCCTCGTATCTTACTTTGCAAACTAATGACGAGACTACCGGTAACCAAAAAAAAGGAAAATAAATTCCCAGTTGTGCAATATAGACGAAAAGTCGCTTCGAGATCGTTGAACTCACCCCCACTGCTCTTCTTCTCCAAGTTTTCACATTTTCGATATTCAAAAATCGTTAACTAGATCCAAAAAAAATATATGTATATGTAAAGGTGGACGATATAAAGTATTGAACATTTTTTAGAATCTTTTTCGTCAGTGACATTGTCGTTCGCTCGCAAAACTATACAGCGTCTGCTCGGGTTTTCTTCGAGTTGTCCTGTGTTGCTGAAGTGATCAGCACAGGGACGACCGACCGTACGCACAGTCCTCACGGGCGGCGAACACAAAAAATCTCCCCTTCCCCTCCCTCGCATTCTACAAATGACACTAATCGCCTTCCTTTATCTTCCCACGGTTTCGGAACGCTCTAACGATAAAAACGAGACGAACAGAGTTCGTGGCCGCGCGCGGCTTGTTCTCAACTCTCCCACTTGCACACACACACACACACACACATGCTTACGGTCTCACACTTCTGTAACCAACAGACAACCTTGCCGCGCTACACAACTCGCTCGATCCTCCCCGGACAATTCGATAATTATCCCTCAACATTTCTCTAATAACTTCTTGCTCTCACGCACAAAACAGTTTTTTTATATTCAGTTCCATTTTATTCGTTCATGGACGTCGGTCCTGGAAAAACGACCGAGGCTAAAAATGTGCAATTTTTGTTACTTTTCATTTTGTTATTAAGACTATTCTATTAATTGTTATATTATTATTAGTCTCGTTGCTTTTGCCTATTTTATTTTTTGGTTACAATCGAATCAGCCAAACTAAAAATCTATTCATGCGACGAGCTTTGCAAAATATTTTCATAACTTTTGGGATCTTGGTGTGGATGAAAATGAAAGGCACAACGAAGTGACTGACACGAACAGATGTAGTATTGGACTTGTTTGGCAACGAGCGAAGAAATCTTAGGAAAGCGAACGGTTCTCTGTCTTTGTTTTATCGGTCCAAACTTTTTTCCCCCTCCCCCCCCCCCCCCCGTCGTCTTTCGTAACCCTCGCTACGGATTTTCGCACCGCAGGCAAGCTGCTGCTGCGTTAAGATTTTTTTCTTTTCTTTTTTTTTCATCTTCAAACCCTGACAAACTCGAGCTGTTCTCGAGTTTTACATGAATCCATAATGGAGCCTCGCAGGCAATTCCCGGCTTCACTTCAACCTCGCGACGAAACGATATCACAATGATACGATAAAAAACGACGATGGATACCCCGTAGCAAGAGAGAGAGACAGAGACAGAGTGAGAGAGAGATAGAAATAGAGAAGTAAAGGAGGGAAGTACCGATCAATTGTCGCATGACTTCGACGCGGCACGCGATCCAACTTTTTCACACTGGCCTGTTTCAGTTTCGTCATAAAAAAACATAGTTCACCCTCCAATAACGTTCAATGCTGTACTATTTATATCGCTCGTTGCAGACATATATATATATATATATGTATATATATAACCGATGAAGAAACAACGCATAACAAAAATGAACTATCGAACGCAAATGGCGTATATGTCGGTCATGATATTTAATCGCCTCGTATCGATTCTAAATTGGTTTGTAGAATAAAGTTATCCAACATAACTTTCGATTTCAAGTAAAAATAAAATTGTACATAGACTATACATAAACTATAAATAATCTATATATACCCAATTCAATGTATAGTTTTTATACATAACCTTTTTGTACTCTGAACAGTTCGAAATATTTTTCTTTTTCAAGATTTAGAGTTTTGAACTAATTTCAAGGTCGGAGATGAGACTTGCCCACATGAAAACGGTGATTAACACCAAGCCCAAGGTTTCCCATAGCCCAAATCATTTTTCCAAACAACTAAACACACATGGGGGTCCAAATAAAAAAATATATATATAATATAAGTACTAGCCGGTCCCGACAATGTCAACATCCGAGACAGACCCGCGGCCAACGACAGTGTGGCCAACACACAGAGTCGATTCAATCCCCGCGGGGGCTTTTAATTCCACAAGTCGAAGCCAATCAGTGCCGGAGGATATAGGTAATTCCATTTTGCTCGTTCGGCCTGCGGGGTCATTGTAACCGATCCCCCCTCCCCCTCCTCCTACCGCCCCCACACGTCTCATTCTGCCGATGGGATACGAGTTACGCGTAGTAGTCGGACCGCCACACAGCCATCGGCCGTTTTACAATGAATGGAACATCGGTCCCCATAATGTACGTTAGTCGAGTATCAACGATTGGTCAATTTCTTGAATTGCCCATGACTGTCCGACGACTGATAACCGAACGACGACGTTGAGCGCGAAGCCCGCATGCGTGTGAGAGCAAGCGAGCCGGACTGGTGCGAGAACACACACGAAGCCTTGATAACTTATGGATCGGTCCGGGGCGTTATTGAACGTCCTGTTAGAATCCGGGCATTATCGATGGGGGGACCCCCTCTAGCGGCGAAGTCTTCCATGGTCGATGATGGCGTATATGTGGCCCAATGGTCAACGCATAAGAGAGAGCATTATGTCAGAACCCTCGGCTACTGGAACACACGAATGTGCGCGCGCACACACACATTGTCAGTATATATCATGTATATATATATATATATGTGTGTGTGTGTGTGTATGTGAAGAATATAGAAATTCACGTTGGTGAAGAAGGCTCGACCGCGGCACACACGAAGTGCGATCAATCATTCGAAGTGGGCCCCGCGAGCTCGGCGTTAACACGCTTAAGCGCTTTGCCCGAGCCCGGGCTTTGGTCTCTCACTCCTTACAAACCCGGACTACCGCATCGTGAGTCAAGTGTTCGTACGTTATAAGGGACCGCGAAATCTGTATACCCCGGATGTCCGATATTGCGTACACCTTCGCCCCCCTCGAATCGGTTCATTTCGCATTTTTTCGTTAACTCCTCTGCGAGCCGATGCCTTATAGTGTCGTCGAGAAAGTTGGGTGAAGCCCTTTTGGCCTCATTTATGAGGAATCAATCGAATTGTAGGACTAGAATGGAAAAATTGTTCGGTCCCCATAATTACTTCTTCAATCATTTTCTGACTGGAGCGATTGTACGTCTTGAAAGTTAGGTAAAACGCCGTTGGCCATTTATAAGGAATCAATCGAATTGTTAAATAGAAAATTCTTCGGTCCCCATAATGACTTCTTCACTCATTTTCTGACTGGAGTGATCATAGTCTTCAAAGTTAGGTAAAACGGCCTTGGCCATTTTTTGTGAGGAATCAGTCGAATTGTAAGACTTAAATAGAAAATTCTTCGGTCCCCATAATTACTTCTTCAATCATTTTCTGACCCGGCGATCGTGGTTTTCCCGTTTACGCATCGCCCACGCGTAATTTCGGGACTTGCGTGTATGTGTGTGTGTGTGTGGGTGTGATGTTGTGACGGTAATGACAGCGTCACCGTCACCGACACTTCTTTCAACATTTTTTTTTTCATTATTTTTATGATCCGGGATATTGTAAATCCAAGCGATCCACCAGGGACTCACATTTTTTTTTCTACCGTGATCGCGGTTCTCTTTCGTTGTGAAACTCAATTCCCGGTTCACGGTTGGTTCACACCGTTGCCTGATGTGAAAAAAAAAAATTTATATAATACACCCTCACACTATGTGGCTATTTATTATCCAATTTCTTTATGGATTTACAACGCCCGTCGTCAACGTGAAAACTCTGCGGGTCGAAGCGGGAATCCCAAACCGATTTTATGTCTCCTCTTTGTGCGCAACGACATGGAGCTATTCTTGTTTTTTTTTAAATTTTTTTTAACTGACGAGTCAAATCCGAAAGTTACGCAGCAGTTACGCAATTTTGCAGATTACCGAGACTCACTGGCGTCGGGAAGGGTAGTTAGCCCCCTATGTCCCGATGTACCCGTTTGAGAATCGTTTACGTTCGTAAACAATTGGTTTTTATAATTTTGTAGTCTAATATACATATTAACTTACATATTATATAATATATACATTAGAATGATCCTTAGCAAGGTTCGTCTTCTAATAAAAATTGAGTCACCCCCCAAATAGGTTCCAAATAATTTTCGACAAATGTTCGCAAAGTCTCCCTGACCTATCTCAATATTTACCCGTGCCTGTAGAATTTTAATTCCATCAAAATTACATATGAATGAAATGTTTATATCAATTTATTAATCATATCTAAAATTTCAACTCAAGAAAAAATTGCTAAATGTACTTTCTTCATCCAAATAATGCGTAGTTTACTTAAAAAATTACTAAAACAAAATGGCGGCCAGATCAGCCCCGCCATTTTATTTCCGAAGATCAGCGTATTTTTAAAATAATGCATTGTAACGTTACACAACCGTTGTATATCGTTGTGCGCGGACGAGTGAAAAGATAGACATTTACGGGATTCGGAAAAGCCGTCAACGTTTACCCGTTCAGCCCACACGCGAGTATAATCTTCTTCTGGGGGGCAAGATTTTTACGACACAGGGCGACCCCACAAGTGCGCGTCGTCAACGTGTCACGGCGGGGTTGTAGGCGATAAAACGCTCCTGTTCGCAGGATTAACGTGTTTCCGTGAGGTTCATTAGCCCCCGCGCGAAACTCCGCGTGCCCCACCGCGTTGTCCGTCTCACTGACGATCGATAATCGAACGACTATACGCGAGACTCGTTCAACTCCAAGCCATCTCATTGTTCGTAACTTCAGCAGCCCCAGTTTACATTGGTTCAAATATTTGTCCAGGCAGAAACGTAAAAAAAAGAACCAACCCCCCAACTTGATACAGCTAAGCCAGTGCGACTGTTAATCAGTTAATAAGTTTGAGAATCATCAACACGTCATCGATATCCGAGCAGCTAGGAGCGTCGACCATGGTCAATTTTTTCGATACATCCAATTATCCAACGTTTGGTTATCATCGCAATGTAATAATAAATACCCTGTGGATATATATCCTGGTTTGCGGTGTAACGGTCTATACGGGGACCGGAAAGTGTCGGTCCCATGATTGATGGGCTGATATATAGGAACACCATTGATAGTCGATAACCCGTGAAACTTTCATTGGCCACCGACTTCGTAATTACACACGCACACGGAAAATTCGTCCGGGGGTGCGGATTGTGTTCGACGAAGGGGTTGTACTCGTCGACACCCCCCCCCCTCCCCAAATCGACCTATCGTCAACCGAGCTTAACGATTAACTTCGTTAATAATTGGTACCGATTAAACCGCGACGATGGAGTCGCCAAGTGCGATAAAATCGTTGGGTAACCCTCTCTCAACGTTCCATCGAATTTCCATTCCGCGGAAATTGTCCTCGCCGAATTTATCGACGGGTTTCATCGATATTCGAACGCTGACAGGCCCGACGTCGATATTTCCAACCCTGAAGTTCAATCGTATTCGCACTTTCCGTCATCAGGAATATTTTCCATCAAAACGAATTCAAATTGTAAATCTAATCATTTATTTTTTTGTTGTCTGTTACAGGTGAGTTCAATGTGCTCAGAACACGGGTCATTGGGGTATACCACCGATTCGAAATTCGTGAGTAACAACTCGACTGCGTTTAATGAAGAAATTACAAATTTATTTTCTGGTTTATTCGCGTTTTATCATCGCACCTTGTCCTGCAACGATTGACTTTCGGTAACAAAGAAAAACCTTTGTCAGAGCTCCGGCTAGAGTCGTTGCTTCCACCCCAGGGTGTTCCATAATTAATCCGACAATCGAGGATCGAACAAAAGTGGCGAACCCGCGAAATGCGAAGTAAATCGGAAAACGTGAGAACACCGAAAGCTCGGCCCAAGGAGCAATGCCATTTGGAAGGTTGGGAATGAGGTGATCACGTGGGGCTGATTACCCGGTAGCACAGATAGACAGCTAGAAACGGCTATGCGCCCCGGAGAAACCGGATGGTATGTGGAAGACCGATTTGGGAGTGGATTATAGTGAGCGCCAAGTACGTGTGACTCGCTTGCGGTGAATCCCCAGGCGTAACCCAGGACCCCAACCTCATGGAAGACGCGGGAGTATGAGAATCCATCGTTGCGCTCACGTCCTAAGTGAGGAATATATGGGAAAACGGTGAATCCGAATCCATGACCAAAGCTCTCTGACGTTAACGAATTCACCGTGGGTAATGCACTAATGAACCCCTTGCGAGACCCAATGTACTGGCCGCGCGCAATCGTACACAGTCTCCGGGTATCAACCGTATCCACCGATATATCGGCAGACAGAAGTGGCCCAGAGCTTTTGGGTTATAATCGACGGATGCTCCAAGCGGGCCGAAGAGAAGAGAGCGGGCGGTCGGGTGGCAGCCCCGCAGATTTCTGGATGGCGGCGTAAGGGAAGGAGCGACACGAGGCGGTGGGGTTAGGTAGCGGCCAAGAGTTGGGGTAGAAACCTGGGGGAGGATGCTAGTAGGTACTGTGCTGAGGGGGGACGCCTCTTGTACATCGACATTCGTGTTGTAGCGTAGGATGTAAATTTCGCACACACCACATACACCCACATATACCCTTCCTTCTCGGGGTTCCGAGTCTGGTGAAGCGAACAGGCCCGTCGCACTAGAAGCAGAAGCAGTATCCCCAGCCCCCCCTCCACCCTATCCCCCGGCCTCTCGCGGGGAGTACCCACACGATAGAGGGTGCGGAATCAAATCGATAGCAGACTAAGATATACCTATCAGTCTAATTGTCAGTACAGAAAGATCGAGGGAGACGGTGATATCGGGGAAGGGTTTCGCTTGACGGTGGATGGGTATGTATGCATGATGAACAGCATACACGCTTATACCTTTCTGTATCTAATATATACATGTATATATCGGTCGAATATGTATTTGTGTGGGTTTATGTGTGTGTATACGTATATAGATCGGGATATGCCGTGGCGTATAGCTTAATCACCCTCCCCGCGGCTCCGCGCGACCCTCAACCCTCCTCCGCCGCCGCTCCCTGGCTATGTTCTGCTGGCCCGCCGCCCGTTCTTCAAGCCCGAGCCCGCTAGCCCCCCTCCGCCCCCCGCGGCTACCCCTCACGAACCAACGTGCGGTGGTACCACCAACCAGCCCTCCACCGTCACGGCGTCCTCTCGCCGCCGATGCCGATACCCACCCCCCCATTTGGCTTTTCTCCGATGCCCTCCTCACGTCTCTCACTCGGTCCCTAACTCACTCACTCGTTCCTCGTTTCCCGGCCCGTGTCCCAACCCCTTTCTACCCCCGTTCTCGTTTCCATTGCCTTTCACTCGGCATCCCACGGCACCCGGGCACTCTCTTCGGCTTCTCCCTCGCTTCTCCTCGCTCCAACAACCACCGGCTCCTACCGGGCTGAGTAGCCGGTCTTCCGTCCTCCGATAATCAATAATTATACTCAAATAAAGAGAGGGACGGATGGGATAAAGACATTGAACGTGATTGAAGGGAGAAGAGGATGCCGGACGATGAATCGCGCCTGGCAAAGGGTTGGGAGACCGTAGGAAGAGAGACAGAGATAGGAACGGCTTCCACACGTATCGGGAGTAAGGATAGTGTCCTATAGAGGAGGCTGCCGGAGGCGGTAGTGATGCCAGGTCTCTACCAACGGTCACCCTTCCTCCTCCCCAGACTGTTCGCCGGTTTTCCGGGTTGCTTCTGCTGATTCCGTGTAGCACGACGAATGTGACGACGATCGGCAGCAAGAGCATAAAGCTAACGGGGAGACGTATGCCCTGTAAACCTACCCTGTCCTGTCCTGACTGTGGGAGGCCAGGTTCTTGAGTAGGGAGCCCTGCCCTGCTCCTCTTCTCTCACACACTCGCACTTGTTCCTCAGTCTCGACGATTTTACCCTTCGTCCCGTGCACTCCGACGTGCCCCTCCCCCTCAAGCCCGGCTATCGACGATTCCATCTACCACTACCTTCTCGTGTCATCGTCACTGTACTACCGCCAGCAACAGCCGGAGTAGCAATGCCACCCCACTTCGGCCATCCTCGTCCTTCTGTCCTTTCGCTCCTCCACCCTCTCTCTCGCTGTACACCCTCCCCCCCGGGGGCCATTCTCGGCAACCCCCATGCCTTCGATACTCGCGAGCGTGTACCGGGCCGGGGCCTCAGACAGCTTCACTCCAGCACCCGAAACCCATCGATGCGGGCTTCTCCGATGCGCGCGAGGCTGCTTGGATTTATATCCCCGTCGTTTCCTATCTCTGTCTATCTCTCTTTCTCTCTCTCTCATTCGTGGAGTGATCAAGACCCCGAAGCGAACTTCATCGGCCACTCGGCCCCTCCGCTGGCTGCTGCTGCTTCTGATTCTGCTTACCTTCCCTGACGTGGAAATAATTCGACTCGAACGTCCCTCAAGTAGTCCTCTAGATCCCTGAAATACGGGCGGCAAGCTGATGCTCGATGTTTCGTCGAAGAAAGCATATACTACCCAGCCATATTATTCCACCACCTTCCCCTTTCCCTTTCCCCTTTCCCACCCTCCTCGTATTGGATAATCAAGTGACTTTCCGATGGAAGGACAGAGATGCGGGATCGGATTATATTTTGGGGTTTTCTTTTTCCTGCGAAGGGGTTGGCGCTGATGGCTATCAAGAATAATGCCAATAACGCGATTGATCGATCGGATTTTTGTGAGTTACGTCGAATCGCGTGTCGCTTTTACAGTGAGGGCTCCACAGTTCCTGCGATTAATCAAACCCCTGGCGATATCCAATATGGCCACCAAGTCCGAGAGTTCAAACCTTCGTGGGCTCCATGTCGTTCACTTCGCCGTCGTCAACGTCGTCGTTGGCACGCGCTTCCTTCTACGTATTACTGTGTGTTTTCCGCTTCTGTACATTGTATACATGTGTGTTTGGGTGTATAGCGTGTACAGCGTACACGAAGAAACCCGAACGACCACGAAGAGACACCCGGACTGTGCTTATAACTACTTCGAACGAACGAAATTAATCGCGATATCTAAATCACGCTCCGGAAGGTGACATTGATCGACGAGCCCCGCGTCTACGTCGAGGCTCCGAGGAATCAGGTCGGTTCTCTATCCTTCTCCATATTTCGTTCCTTTCATTTGCTTTGTTGTTGTTTTTGTTTTTTTTTTGTTTGTTTTCTATTTCTTCGGTTCTATTCATTCCTCATTTGTCTTGGCGACTATGGGGATGGTGAGTCGTGTCGCGGTGCGTACAACTTCAACAGTTAGTTCAGACTATGTGAATTCATTGTGAATAAGTGATGCGTGCTTTGGGTAAAAAAAATAATATATTTTTTGAGGTTATGAATAATTCTTCTATGATTTTTATATGCTGATCATTTGATTCCAACACGAATCATGGATACGACATTCCTTATTATACATAACTCCGCATAACTCTTTCGGAAAAATTTTATCATCAGTCTTGTTTATTTAAAATTGTTGTAAACGTTGATCACTAATTTTTTTTCAATTTTACTGTTCATTAAATTAATAACATCTGATCATTATTCAATAGTTATTTTTTCCTGTGACGTTTTTTTTTCACGAACAAAAAAAAAAAAAAAAACACAATGCCAACCAATGTAAACATCAGAATGCATTTGCAATGCATTGCGTTTGCCTCTTTCCGATTTCACGGTCAATAGTGATTCACACTTTGTTTTTCATTTTTCTTTTTTTATTCGTCACATATACGGACATGCATCTCGTTGTTGTTTTTTATTCTTCTTTTTTTTTTTTGTTCGGTCCACACGCGGCCGGTGTCTATTATCCAATTTTGTGCTCTCACTCTCCACCATCGTGCATTCTCTCGGTTTCTCTCCGATTCCACGGGGTTCACCCTCGTCGCTTCGTGCTCGCTGCTAGCCGGAGCCCACGCATACCTGCACGCACAAGAGCGTATCACACGTCCCCCCCTTCACTTCCCTCGGTCGCTAGTTCGCACACATACCACGCAAAGTCACACGTGCAGTCGGTGCATGGAGTATTTAAACTCAAGAGCAGCATGTTACAGCGGTACCACGAGTTTCCAACCCCTTTTCTCACGAACTAGGGGCCAGGGGGGAGGTCGGGAGGGTTGTGTGCAACGCTGCTCGATCTGTGTCAGCCGATAATCACGTCCTAGTTAAACGTGGCTCTCGCTTCGAACGAGAGAGAGTGAGGTCAACGCAGGAAAGCTCACTTTCACGTCCCCCATTTCCCCATCATCGACATTGCCACTGGTCAAACACCTACGAACGGGGTAAACAACAAGCCTAACCCCTTTGGGGGTGAAACCGAAACCCCCGAACGAGATAATGAACTCGAGCTTTGAGCACGATCCGTTTACGCTTTAACCCTAAACACGTGAAACTTTATTCGTGATCACGAATCATTGGGGGGAAGAACTTTTCCAAATGATCAATATTTTTTAGCATTCAACGAAGAATATGGTCTTCTAGCAACTTAGAATCGACTGATAATAGATTTTCTTGTGATCAGGTTTAGTATTTTTAGTTGTTTCTATCAGTGGACATAATTCTGTTGAGATTGTGGAAACATACCACCAGTAATAATTGTTCCAAGAGGGTTAGCTTCTGTAGGAAGGCGCATTTCTGTTTAGAATTCATTATTCCCTGCGTTGCATGTGATCCAGCATCGCGAAAAAGTTGGAAAATTTTTTGGAAGATCGTTGAAAGGTCACCAATCGGCTATGCATAACGCTGATGCCTTGTGACCTTGTTGGGAAACGATGTTCATGGTTGAACAAGCTCGTAAATTCCACCGCGCGAAGCCCGCGTGAATTCTCGGTGGGTTTGAACGGTCCCGGCAAGTCCAAGGGAGACACGGGTGCCCCTCAGAAGCTTTCGTAAGCGGGTCAGAAACTTCTTTCGACCCTTCTCCAGGAATTTGCGGGAAAGTTATCCGAGGTTAGGGTGAGACGCCAAAAGCGTTTGGGAACTCGAATCAATTCCAGTCCAGTGTCCTAGTGCTTATCCAAGAGCTTTCTTTCCACATCTTGTTAACACTGAAACCTTTTTTTCTTTCCCACTTCAACGATTTCTTTCGCACAATCTTCAAGTTTTGTTCGTCGATCGAACTTTACGATCTTCGACAATTTCGTCGTCACATCAAGAATTCCAAGTATTAACTTTTTTTTTCATTAGAAAGTGGATTTACTTTGATGTCGTTTAACGTGATAGAAATTTGTATTGAATATAAATTCAGGACGTACGAACGAAAGCCGATGATGAATAGATTTGACTGAATTTCAATCGACTCTCGAGAGTCTTTTCAGTATCACTCGCCAATCGTGTTGGAAATCGTGGATGCCGAGTTGTTGGAGGCAGTGGCAATGGGAAAATGTATATGGGCTCGGTGTGTCGATGGAGGGATGAGGGGGGAGGTGTCGGAGTCTATTGAGAGAGACGAGACGTGCACGGTGGTTGTGAGATCAATTTGTTGTTAAAATCGTAGCTAACGCTCCGTGTGTATGCCAGGGGTGGTTGGTGAAAGGTATAGGGGATGGGGGCTGGGGGCGAAGGGGGCTGGCATTCATAGGCAATTTAGCGATTATCGATGTTCTCGATTGCTCGCTATTGACGAGACGTGTGTGGCTTCGCCATCCAAGTGTGCCACTGACTTCGAAACGCCTCGGTGGTGGGCACCTCAATGAAATTTAACACAGCCAACGATCGCGAACGAACATTTTCCATTGGGAAGCAACGATCTGAATCTCAAGAGGCAACGCTCTTTTTTTCATTTTTTATTAATTATTTTAGTACAGTTTTCACGAAGAAAAAAACAATAAAAATCGTGTATTTACAGGAATGGAAAATAAAAATTCTTTGAGTGATGACAATTTTTTGAAATCTTATGGTCGAATTCAAAAAAATATTTATATGTTTTGATATGAAATTAGAATAATTAGTAATTGATAATTTTAGGAAATGTCCTGAATTTTTTGTAGAATTTATAAATTTATTTTTCACTCCAGTCATGTTTATTTACTTCCTTGGGCATAATTAAATAATTTTGAGTAGCTTGAGCAACTCTTTCAACATTCGTAAAAACTGCTGAGCTTTCGTTTGAATTTTATTCAGACTTATTTACGAATATAAATATAATTCTCCATAATCGTGAATTATTCCGTGAATTTTCTTCGTGCAAGCACAAGCTCAAAGAAATAACCATGATCCAAACTATTGACATCGACGATTCGTCATTAGCGCGTCCACCCCCATTCGAGATTTCACAAGTACATCCTGGTGTACGGTACAAGAGTAGAGAGAGAGAGAGAGAGAGAGGGGTGACAGTAGAGGGTTTCACACATTTGGACGACGGTAATATTTCGAACGGCGAATGTCAAAAGGATGACGCGGTTCGAAGGCAACGGTTGATCACACAGCCCGTGGTATCCAAGGGGCGAGGGTGGTGGGGGGGGGGTGAGGGGGTTGGATATTCGACCGGAGGTTGTTGCGATAAGGGTTGAGCCTCGGCGCCGTTGGAGACGCGAGGGCGGCCAGATCAATGAAAGGGTTGCCTCTGCCGGCGACGTCGAGTGAGACGGAACAACCAACCCCCCACCCCCTCACCCCCTGGCCCCTCGGTGAGTGCGAGGGAGGATTGATCGGCGATAGGGAAATTTCGTTAGTTTCGGTCATAAAAGGTGGAGGTGAGAGAGGCCTAACTAAGGGAGAACGAAAGGGTGAATATGGGGACCGGGGGTGGAGGAGGAGAGGGGGGACACAGAACGAAAGTGCGAGAGTGAGATGGGTAATAGTTCAGAAGGGTATTACGAATGTGCGTGCCGGAAGGGTGAGAAAGAGAGAAAGAGAGAAAGAGAGGGAGAGAGAAAGAGAGAGAGAGGGATGAAGCGAAGAGGGTGAAAGAGTTAGCGAGCTGGCCGTCGAAGCCTCAACGCTACCCTTCGTATTTTCGCCCCCTTCTCAGAGCGAGACGAGGGTAAGGGTAGAGAAGGGCGAACGCGATATACGACCGATGAATCTATATACATATATATGTGTGTAATATCGTACGTGAAAAAAAATTATACAGTCATTGGCAAGCGAACGAAAAACGTTAACGAACGTAAAAAGTTCACGATTTTCGTCTTCGTGAGGATAGGAAAACGAAGGGTGCCAATGACTGTGCGGCTGTCGGGATTCGTTATGCGGGAGCGAAGAGAGAAGCCGGGGGGGGGGGGGAGGGGTGAAGCCGAGTTTCGGTTGAGAATCGCGATGGGTATACGGCCACATGGAAACGCACACGTCAGAGTATTAACGAAATTTTAACCAATCAATGAGAAGTTCATTAGCCCGTGGGTTCCGAGCCCTTCCCTCCCTCCCCCACGGTCTCTTAAGCCGCGGAGGCGCCTCTCCATCTACAACGGGCAAATCCCACCCGACCCTCCCGCCCCTCCGCGACTCTTCGCTTCAACACTGACTTACACACACACACATCGAAACATCACATCGGGGGTATTCAGCCCTTTCCCTGACCGGCACCGCCAAACGCTTTCTTAGGGGAGATCGCCAGTCACTGATAAAATTCGACGAAGAGCCACTGTGTGTGTGGTCCTATCTACGAACTTGCTACGCAGCGTTTCGTTTTGTTTTATCGTTGATTTTTCAATTTTTCATTTGCATTTTATTTTGGCCATAGCACGTAATTTAAAGTCTACGATGAAAAAAAATAAACGATCCTCGAATAATTGATCTCGACACACACATTCGTAGTGTGAGCCTTGATAATAATAAACAATAAAGAAGAAGATCGATTCACGACTCAGAAGCATCGGTAATGAAATGTCGAAAGACAAAATTAATAAATGAATAAATAAATAACTACACGGTAATTTGGATATGGGTTCGTGTAATACTGATAACGTCGTCAATTTTCGTTCCAAACGACTTGAAATTTCGACACAATATTCTTAAGACATTACGCATTCGGTTAAAAGAATAAAAATTTAAAAAATGCAAAAAAATTTGCAGAAAAAAAAAACAATTTTAATATCTTACCCGGACCTTAACCGTAGAATCATTATTCCGCTGCCGCCTTTTTTCACCTCCCTCGGTGCTAAGAATACGGGGAGAGGGTGTGGGGTGGTGGGGCTATAACCGATTCTCACGTATGCATTTTTTTCCCACCCGCTGTCCTGTCATTTGTCTCCAATATCTCTCGGGTCGGTCGCGCGAGAGAAAGAGAAAGAAAACGAGAAAAAGAAAAAGAGAGAGAGAGGGAGAGAAAACCCACCCTTCCGGATACGCCGGGTTGCCGTGTCGGGGTTCTGGTCGCCGGGGCTCGGACCGGAGAACCGGACGACGCCGGGGTGGAGAAATAAAGGGTGGCAATATATCGAATAAGCCACAATGACAAAAAGAGAGTCCTTCTCTCGGTTGTGCGACCGGCGTTGCGCCCCACGAAGGAAGGAAGGAAGGAAAGGGGTGGTTGTATCGCGTATATGAGAGCAGTTATGTTAGTACGCAGAGGGGCCAGAGGGGTAGAAAGGGGGGGGGGTGGTTATACGAACGTACGAGCAATCTTTTTCATAGAGGTTTTCATATCGGTGATATGGTGATGGTGTCGATGGTGATGGTGATGGGGTGGTGTGTCTGTGGCGAACAAGAGAGAAGGAAGGATGTGCCGGGAAGGAAGGGTAGTCGGTGGTCCAGGATTCTCGTCGCTCTGCCGACCGTCCGAAGGCAAAGGAGTGGGAGAGAAGTCGTGGGGGGATGAAGAGTAGGAAAAAGAGGGGTGAAGCTGGAAGCTGGAAGCTGGAGGAGAAGAGAGAAAGAGCCCGAGGAAGATGGAAGGAGATGGGTTGCCATTTAAAACCGAGACGAGCGTCCGGGGGTAAAAAAAAAACGAGATTTGCATTGGGCCGAAAGGGTGGTCAGACGTCAGTGCGAGTGAGCGTCACGGGTCCGGCTCTCTGTATATAACCGGGCTCCCGAGAAATAAAGGACGGTTGTGAGGGGTTGGAGGGGGGGAGGGGAGGGGGTGGAGGAAACGATGGAAAAGCGGAGAACGTGGAGAACCCGGGGCGTGGAACGACACGTATCATATCGTGGTGCCGTACAACGACGGACACGTACGTCGATATCGCGGAAACTTTGCTTTTATTATTATTATTATTATTATTTTTTTTTTTATATGGCCGCCAAGTTTTCATCGTTCCTGGTACGTTGTCCCCCTGGTGCTGCTGCTGCTGCTGATGTCGTCGCGCGAGCTTTACGGGTGCCGCAAATTAAACCCTTCACCATGCCCTCCTACGCTTCAAAGAGACTCAAATGTGTTATATATTTATACACATATATGTGCATAGCTCTCTGTACACATGTAGTTATGGATATAAGTAAATGCGTTTGTGTCGAGAGTCTTTTTCTTCACCCGCTAGTCAGTGAAAAAATAGCATTTCTGTACTAGTTACAAGTTTTATATCTAAATATATATTATATATGTCTATGTATATATATTGTATTATATTATAGATTTGACCCGAGCTTCGCCATCCTGTGATGCATAGCATTACCCGATGTACGAATCTCAGAAGGCCAGATATAAAAAAACCTGTATGCATATATATACTCATATATATATATATATATATGTATATTTGCATTATAGGGGTGAATAAAAATTGTTCCACGTACAATATGGAACCTTGAAAGCTGTATTATGCAGATATCCACTGGTCCGTTGTATAATCCGGGATCCGCGTCGGCAATGCCCTTTTGACTGGTCCGCCGATATATATATATATATATATATATATATATATATATATCCCCACTCGTCGAGATTTCGGACGGTCACCGCCATCAACCTCTCGCACCACGGTGATTCGCCCCCGGCCAGTGTGTGTGCCCATCATTCCTCTTCTTCTTCTTCTTCGTCGTGCTCGTTTTAAGCGGGTAGGTTAGAGAGGGTCGCGTGGTATAAACACATACACACAAAATTTATATATATACACATATATAAATGTATATCCTTCATTCTCTTGTTCTCTCGCATGCTCATCTCCAGCTCTAGCCGGGGCGCCACGACGAAACTCACAACTTTCTCATTAGCCAGCGCGACAATGGGGCACACAGCGTTAACCCCCCCCCCCCCCCCGCCGCCGTATATCTGACAGAGTATAATAACGTGTGCTTCAGACGATCGGCGGTTGTCGTTGGCCGCCAACTATCTCCATCTCCCTCTCTCTCTCTCTCTCTTGCTTTCGGAGAGCTAAAACCCTCCCCCTTCAACCCTCTGCCCTTCCACCCCCAACCGCTCACTCATCTCTGACTCCTGATGCATCCACCTACGCTACGATACACTACTCGACACACACACACACACATTGATATCACGCATAGTCGTGTATAAATGACGTGTATATATATTTGAGTCGAACTAGCTTGTGTGCGACGGTCCTGATGATGGTATGGGTGAGTTCGGGGTTTCGGGGAGCCGCGTGTGCACACTCACACTCACACTCGCGAACGCGAAGAACCCCCCCGCATAAATGTCAGAGATTAGCGGGCTGAGCGTTTCGTATCGAGCATTTCTGTCAATAATGCGGCCGGTTGCACAATGGCAACGATTCGAAAGCTGCTGATTGTGAAATAAACGCTTGACTCGCGGGCCTTCGTCGCCCCCCCCTTCGCCCCCCGCGCCTCGTTCTACCTTTCTCCCTTTTTCCTCTCTCGCCCTCCCAGGGCCTGCGTTAGCTTCCACTTCCTGCGACTCGGCGTCTCTCAACCCCGGTCCCCACAATTCTCTCCGGTCCCGACAATTCTCTCTCTCTCTTTTCGTCCCCCGCAACTCGAGTCCCTCTTCTACGGCAGAAATCATTCAACGGGTGGCACTCTACAAGTCCCCCCTCCACCCTAGTCGCTCTCTCGGGCTTTCAACAGCCACCTCCGCCAACTATGCGAGGAACCAGACGTATATGCAAACTGCTGCATATATATGTCGCGCTCGCGCGCCATCTCCTCACACTTCAACCGGGCGATACGTGAAAAAAAAAGAAGAAGAAAGAAAAAGAGAATGACGCGCGATGACTATTAGCTGCTAAGGCTTGTCTCGGCTTTTGCGACTGTATAGTTTTTTTTTTTTTTTGTCGTTGTGGGGACCGCCGATGCGACGGGGAATCGAAAATTCTGAAGAAAGAGGAAAGGACTTGTCGAATGGTTCGTGATAGCTCTATCTTCGCCATTTGACTATAATTACACATACAGAACTCGTCTCAAAAAAAAAACTGGAACCTTATTTTTGAAAATCATTTTTGAAGGGGAATAACAAAAAATTCAAAAAATTTACATGAAGATTAGAAACTTTGATTCCTTCCAGTTGTTATCAAGATAAAGTAATATGTTTTCTCTTATCGTTTGCAAGTTTGTACTGTTTTGTATATTCAATCCCGTGTAATCTCTCGTTACAAGATATATCCCACTGCAGAATAATTTTTATGTGTATGTTGTTGTCTTTTTTTAATTTTTATCACGAAAAATCAACGAACACAAGCTACGACTTTTTTTTTTGCTTCCTTCGTTGTAATATTCCACGTTCCGTATATACCGGGTGAGCCTGAACCGTGGTACGAGTAGCCACATCAGTGGACGGAACGTATGTATATGACACACATATATAAAAAAAACCGTTGGGAAAAATTCTTTGTACGAGCTGGACCACGTTTGTGTGTGTGTGTGTGTGTGTGGGTCTTGAACGGCAGATTCTGACCGCCCCGAGAGAGATCTATCTTTTCCCATTCGCTGTGTGTGCGGGAATTTGTGTTTTTTTTTTTTTCACTTTTTTGCGCGAGCGGTCGGATATCTCTTAATGCTCTTGTATTACCGCGGCGATGGTGGTGGAAAACCCGGAGAGATGTAGGAACGTTTTGGCCATTACGAATTTTACAGAGCATTACATACACACTCGGACCGTTAGTCTTTTCTCTCTCTCTTTCTCTTTCTCTTTCTATCTGTCTTTCTCTCTTTCTCTCTCTTGCTTCCCTCTCTTTCCGTGTCTTTCTCTTTACTCGCTTATTCGCCGTAGCTCTGACAGCTCGCCTTTCTGACCAACCCTTTATTTTTTATTTTTTTGTTTTTTCTTGCTTTTTTTTCTCTACTTCCCTCTCCCCTATCTTTCGGTTTTCTCCTCTTCCTTGCCCACCCGGTTCAATATTTCTCTCCGACGAATATACATATATATATATATATATATATATATATATATATATGCATCCCGACTAATATATGGCTTCTGGCGAGTTACGCATCCACCGCGTGTACGGCCGATGCCCAAGCAACGGGGTTGGGGTGGAGGGGCGTAAGGGAGGGGGCACAGGGGCTGCTGCAGATCTACGTATTCATAAACGCGAGTCGGCGTACGTACACAGACGTATATCCCGTTAATGCAAATGAGAAAGCCACGAGCGTCTACGTCTCACTGTGCGCCTCGGTCAATGTGTGTGTGTATGTGTGTATAAGTGTGTGTGTGTGTGTGTGTGCGCGTATGTGTGTGTCGAGGGGAGTAGTTAATATTAATTTTCAGTTTACGAATGGTCGATCGAGCTTTTCGACTCGAAAGTTTGACGAGACTAAACCCCCGGCCAACGGAAAACCGGCAACTCGACTTTACCCCCCTCCCCCCCCCTCTTCTCTTCCCTCTTCTGCTCTTCGACTCGGTCGAAAATCATCGCCCGTTATATAACACATTAATTAACGACTTTGCCGAAAAAAAATGAATTCGCTGTCGAATAAATATTTTATTTTTCTGTTTTCTTTTTTTGTTTTTTTTTTGTTGCAATAAACTCGAATTCGTTTGATTGATACGAGGAATCCAATTTTGTTTTTGTATGCAGACTCATGTGATTCATATTCAATCGCACTATTTTGCATGCAATTATTGTTATTTTTTGATAATAATTAATTCGAAGCTACTGCTCTCTGTGGGCCTTCACAAATGTCGGGGTTTCTTATCACGTGCGTTATGACATTCATTACACAACCGCACGTGAGCGAATAAAGGTTGCAGTAAAAGTATAGGAAAAAATAAAATAAAAATAAAACGAAACAAACAACGACAAGAAAAAAAAACAAAGAAACATAATAAAACCCGGTCTCTGGGAACGAGACGAGAGGGGTGAGGGGGTGGGCGGGGTGGCGTCGAGAGAAAAGAAGTCCGGAGGGAACGATCGGTGCGCTTCGAAACGGCACTGTAAAAAATGTCTTCTCTCATTGTAACCGCAATATTGCGAGCAACCTGCAACGACTCGGGAAACGCTGAAAACAAAAAAAAAAGAAACAAAAAAAAAATAACAAACAACAAAAAAAATTGGCTCAATTTGTCAGATAAATTGTATAATACAACGTCACAGACTTTAATATATCCGAACGATCACTTTTGGAATTAAGTGTGGGTGATATATATTTTTTTTAAATGTTTCTTTCTTTTTTTTTTCGTTTTCGTAAAACCCAATGGGTTATGGTCGAAGCAGTGGGCGCACACAATGGGGTATGGGGGTGTGGGTGTGTAAGGACACATTCGGCTTACAAAGCGTCGCCCCGGTTCTACGTAATAAGCATAAATCCTCGGAGGCTTATCTAGCCGGTCCCCAGAAGAACTGCTAAAATAAAATATCATACGTACACACATTTCGCCTTCAACCTCGTTTCCCCTCTCAACCGGGACCACCCCCCCACCCCCGGCCACTCTCGCGGGGTTACGTTACGACCGCGAACGCTCGCTGTCCGATGCCCCCTCCCCTCCCCCCTCTGTGCTTCCGTTGCACCCCTTTCTTCTGGTCTTGTACGGGGCGCGGTTCCGCGAGGGGGTCGCAAACACATCCACCACCGACAACCCTCCTCGCCCCGAGTCCCTCACATTATTTCGTACAAATTATACATCTGCAATCCGACTCCCGGCCACTCCGTATCCTTTCTCGCCAACCAAAAAAAAAGAAAACGGTTACAACAAAGAAGAAACAGAACGCCAAAAAAAAAAAAAAAAAAAGAATCAACATGGAAAGACAAACGAGGACGGATAGAATGAAAAAAAAGGTCCAGTGAAAATCTTGTTGGGAGAGAACGAGTTTCAAGTACGAAACATTCGTGGAATCGTTGAAAAATGTTATTTTAAAAGGATATGCGTAAAAATTACGGGGAGGATTTTTTCTTGCTCTAGGCGTATCTACGTGGATGACATGTATTGTCCTTGTATCGTGTAGTCCTAACTAGATGAGCCACCCAACGTGGAATATCTGCCACACGCGGCTTTTCACGCTTCCCACTAGAAGCCCTGGCGCATTTTTGAAGGGCAAGAAGGGCGATAAAGAGGGTTGAATGGTGATAGTTATCCTGCGCATCGATCGTGATCGCTGGAGGATCTATTAGTACGCCGTATAACGTGTAGAACAGCCTGGAACAGGCTTCGCCTCCTCCAGTAGGCGTAGGATCACTCAGATTTTTAGTGGAGGTGCGTCGTCGATCCAGGCCCGAAGATGACGGCCGAACCCGACAGGGCATTGGTGTAATGAGGCGAGACACGGCGAGCCTTGAATTCGCGGATGAGAGAGGGAGTAAGAAGACAAGGTTTGCGGTAGTGCTAGGAACACCGGCCACGTTAGATTTAACGGGGGGTGATCCGCCTGGAGTAGCAGCTAGGATAGAAGTGAGGCGCTAGGCGAAAGTAGCATCGATGAGGGAGCCCAGAAGCCGGGGGAGGGTAGGTGTAACTCGGGCGCCCGGTGATCCTTGTACTCGGGGGGGTATAGGTAGTTCGAAAGGAGGTGGATTTTCAGGGTGGCGGATGGAAGCAGGCCTTGGGGGGTAACGGCGATAAAGCGCGCGGGCGAGCATAAAGGAAGGAAACTAGCGAAGAGCGCTCTCGGTGGTTTCTCTGGGTGGGAGAGCGAAGGACAAACCGGGGGGTAGCAGGGGTAGCAGGCCAAGAAGGGTAGAAGGGGTGGTGCGCGCCCGAGGGTGCAGGCTGATGCCCGACTCGGCCAGGCCGCGTTCGGAGTAGGCAGAAGAGAAACGAGAAGGACGTACCGCGCGGTAAAGGGTTGGCGCTCGAAGCCCGATCAGTCATTAGACAAGTGGGTATTCACATATATCGAGTTGTAAAATCGATAGGGGTGTCCGTTAGCCCCCCCGTGTGTATCCTCCAAGGATGTAGGTGGGGCTAGGGGCCAGGGGGGAATGGAGATGGAACAGCTAGTAGCCGTACATCGTTGTTTTCCTTCTCTCGCCATCGGGTTCTACATCCCTTCCCGATTCCATCCCAACGTGTATCCCATTCTCATTCTCTCTCCAGCTTCTGCGTCTCCATTCTCCCTCCGATTCTCTCTCAACCGTCCTTCTCCACTCCAGCCCTGTATTTCCCCTTCGACCCCTTTTGTTGCTTCGCCCCCCGTAACCCTTCGTCTTCTCTACAATTTAGGTTTTCCTTTTCTCGCTTTCGCTGTTAGGGCACGCCACGTTTCTGGTTATATCCCCGCAACCGTCGCCACTCTCGTCTCTCTCTGTCTCTCCCTTTCCTGTACTTCTTCTTCTTCTTCCTTCCAACCGCCCCTGCACCCCCCGGGGGCCTCCTCATACTCCCCCAGGCAGCATCACCGACGCGCCCGCTCCCGTATTCTCATCCTACTCACCTTCTCATACCCACCCTGTGCCCCCCCCCCCCCACGTATCCAGTCCTTGCATATTAATCCTCCCCATAATTCCCACTTCCCAGTTTGGGCAACCCGAAGGGTTCGGGTTGCTGCCTCGACCGGAGAGCCACCAGCCCACGTCGAGAGAGGGTATACCCCCCCCCCCCCACACACACACACAACGTTGGTAATGGTGGTTGTAGCTGAGCTATATAACCACTGTGTAGTATGCTACGTATGATATAACAATGAGAAAGCGGGAGAGATGGTGGAATCGTAGTGGCAGGAGCAGCAAGCCAACCCACCGGCCAGGCCGCCTTCTATCGATTGGACTTTCTTTCCCAAGGCCCCCCTTCACACCCCCCCCCAACCCTCCCCCCTCTGGCTTTTAATTGGCATTCTCCTGTGGGCGAGATAACCAAGAGAAAGCGAGAAAGCACGACGGATGTATGAGGAACACAATGTTTTATTTTTTTTTCTTTTCACGGTTCCACGTTAATATGTGCCTTCGGATCTTTGATATGCGGACAACAACAACAATAAAAATAAAAACAAAACCGTTTATCGATATTTCGAAACTTTTTTACCGGCTAAGTGTGCTTCGCCGTGTCTCTCAATCTCATTGTTTTGCTTTTCTTTCTCTAACAAGAAAACAAAACTTTTCCAAGCAACTATGCAAAATATGAAATACCTTGTACAACCTGTAAACAAGAAACAAGAGCTTGAACTTGATCATCAAAACTCCAACTGTATGCAAAAATAGTCTTGTATCTTATTTCATTGATTCGTGGTCAATCACAACACATTTTTATCATCTACTTTTACTTAAAAATGGTATGTGAGTCATTTCTGTCGCGACCAACAACAGCCACGAAGGTGTCTCGCGTTGACGTGAATTGTCGGGTCCGGCACGAAGGACAGCCCCGTCGTCGTCAAAATTAAACACAAGGCAAACGGAGGCCATCTTGGGGTGCTCACATGTGAACTCAGAACACGAAATCCAGCCCCCCCACAGCGTTGTACACACTGCTTCGCGTATGAAATCGCACCCCCCACCCCCTCCTACCCCGGACTTGGCCCCCGCGCAACCCTCCCGCACATGAGAAACTCGCGCGGGCGGCCGTGCTGCGTGCATCTGAAAACATTGGGGCCGCTCATGAACGGGGTTAACCCGGGGACTCCGTACATGCGAGTGGG
The DNA here is from genome assembly GCA_963662125.1 of Diplazon laetatorius. Taxonomy (NCBI): domain Eukaryota; kingdom Metazoa; phylum Arthropoda; class Insecta; order Hymenoptera; family Ichneumonidae; genus Diplazon; species Diplazon laetatorius. The sequence goes on along the minus strand of OY759155.1, from coordinate 19,512,214 downwards.
TGTATATATATATATATATATATATATATATATATATATATATATATGCGTTCGTGCGTGACCTACGTAAGGGGCTTTCCTGCTGGCCATTTCACGTGCGAGACCGACACACACACAGGATCTCGCCATTCGCATTCGTGCGGCGGGTAAACTCGTGTGTGGAAAAGGGGGGGGTGGGGGTGGGTGTTGGTACGAAGCGCGAGGAGATTGATTATACCGCGGCGGTGAAAATGTGATCAATAGAGAGAAGCAGCCGGCAAACAAAAGACCGACCGACGCCCGGACCCGACCATAATGCAAATAGGAAAAATCAGTGAGGATTAAGGGCTGCGCCCTTTATGGATGTGTGTGTCGTATATCGTCTCGGATTTTGAGGTTATATATATATTTTTTTTTGCCTCACCGGCGAAACGGACAAAGACAATGGGGAGGGTTTTTTTTTTACACGTGACAAAGCGTTGACTAATAAATTTTGTATTCTTTATATTGAGATATATATATGTATGTATATGTTGTGGTTATGCAGTTGCATATTATTCTTTTGTGGGGGGGCTTGATAAAAACCTCGGGAAACTTCCGGCTTGGGCATCGACTTCGACTCACGGCCCTCCGGCCATTTTTGTTCTACTGGAGGCCTTTCGGAACCTTCGGACTGGTTTTGGGGGGGGGGGGGGGTTGTAGTGTGTGGACAACGTTGAAGTCGTCTGGCCTCGTCCATCAAACCTCGGTGACGCTGTTGTTTTTACTTGTTCCTTCCTTCCTCGAGAGAGGGGAAACTTTCGATGTGGGTTCTCTCTCCGCACTCGATAGTGGCGATGCTAATATCAGGGTGGTCAATTCCTACCCCTGCTTTGGCGACTCTGCCATTCGCATCCCTCCGAACAACGTTTTTCGGCCATTTCTGGGTGCCTTGTATTTTTCATTTTCCCTTTTCTATTATCGTCTATTATTTTTCTATTGATATGTTCTAATTTATTAAGATAATTATTTATTATTGATAGGCTAATTTATTAAGCCAAAGATGGCTCTCATTGAGATCGTTCATCCATTACAATTTTTAATTTCTCGATAGATCCCTATTTTCCAATTATTCCATTCCACGAAAAAAAAAAAAAAAAACAATTCACCACAAAATCAACTAATCCGTTAGGTTAAAAAAACACATATTTCGAATTTTCATCCGACACCAGCGTTCACGACATAATAATGCACAAAGTGCAAAAATCGATAACGATCGTTTGGCAAATATCGGTGAGGGGGTGGCTTTGCCTCATACAAACTGCTGTACATAACAGGGTGAAAAAAAAAAAAGAGAACAAAAAACACAAAAATAACAGGTTATCCGATGATCGAAGAAAATCGAACGAGTCAGCGATATCGCCAGCGATAAACGACCAGGTGAAAAAAAAAAAAAAAAAAAAAAAAAACAATTTGTACCAGGTGTACGGGGGGTGGGTTGGGGGAGTGAGGAAGCACGAGGTAGCCGATAGTCCGCAAGGGTGTTAATTCCACCTGTCCTTCCCTCGGGTTAGTCCCTCCGCCGGTGTCGAGCCGAACCCACCCCCTTTTGCCATCATACTCGAGCACTAATGACAAACACTATTAACCCCCCCCCCTTCGGACTATCGCGTCGAATATCAGCGCGTTAGGGCCAACTTCGAGGACTCCGAGCTACGATCAACACCCCTTTGCCCCTCACCCTTGGGTTTTCCATTATCGAACGCCAATACTCAGATGCTTCCAACCCCCCACCCCCCACCCCCTCACCCTGCACATACGACACACTATGAACTCTTTATATTGTAATTCATACGTGTAACTCGGCCGGGCACGTGTATCACGTGTATAGCATATATATATGTATATATATGTATATGTATATATGTATTTATCGGGTCTTTGTGTACATGGCTCGTTCGACTCTCGAACGAGTTCCAGTCACCATAGTCTACGTACAACTATCATATCGATTCGGGGTGACAGAGGACAATCGACAGTCACTAGCCACAACCCCCTCACCCCCTCCCCCCACCCTCAACCCTCCTGTACAACCAACCGTTGCGCGGTAATAAATAAATCAACGGGGTGAAAAAGCTAAGTTCGTGCGTCAAGGTTTTTCGATCTATCGCACCCCCTCCCCCCTCTCCCCCTCCTCCCCTCGTACGATTTTCCCACTTGATCCACGATATTTCACCACAGTGATATATTCATAATACAACTGCACAATGTTGTACAACATCAAACATTTGATAAACCGCGATATGGAAATTTTCAACATAAAAAAATGTTTTCGACTCTTTTTATAATTGTTTACTTCGAAGGGTTGAACTTGAGGAATAAATCATGGAATAGTTTTTAATTAATTATCAATGCATTACGAACGATATTTTCAAAAACATTATGCATCTAAGTATCTATCTGAGTGAGATTTGTCGTTAATAATAAAATACTCAAGGAACACCGAAAATTCTCAATTTTATCGCGAATACAATTTATTTTTTGTAACCAAGGTCTAAGTGTAGACGAAAAAAATAAATAAAAAAAGATGTAAAAGGTGACGGGGGTTAAATGTACCCGAGAGTACGCTGGGTAACGTGAATAATTGACTACGCGAGTATAAGGGATGGAAAAAAAAAGAAAAAAGAAAACAACAAAAAAAGAAACCGAAAAATAAAACGAAAAAAAAATATACAATCGACTCAATCGTTTACATATATCCCGATTGAAAGACACGTACAAACGGCGGGGTGGCTGGTGCACGCCTCAACCACCCCTTCCTCCCCCCGGGTGAATCCGTTGGGGTGCATCGGCGATACCTCTGCCTCGCGCCAACGTCGCATAAACCTACTCTTCACCCCCATGCACCCTCCCCCCCTTTGCCGACGCGTCGATGAGGCCTATGTATATACATATATATATATATATATACACCAAATCCGCGTGTAACCGCGTGCCAACATACACGTGCATTCACGCAGACGCGCGGTCCCCACAATTCCGGTCCCGGCAATTGCTGCTTTTCCCTCTGCCACATATATATATACACATATATACATGTATATATGGGTTTCGAGTGTTGGATTCCGATTGATCATGCATTCTCGGGACTCCTGTTCAATGATACGACCGATGTCGAACGTGGGGGGGGGGGGGGGGTGAGAGAGGGGTGCAAAAGGGGTGAAAAAGGAAGCCGGTGCAGAATAGAGAAAGTGGATGAGGAGCGGATTCTTTTTTTTTTTTTGTTTTTCTGTTGTTTCTTCACCCACGTGCTACCGATAAAGCCGTGGAGAGTCATCGAGGCTTCGAGCCAAGGGATGTGGAAAGGGTGGAGGGTGGAGGAGGAAGGGGGTGCTGTCATCAATAAACCCACTCGGGTAAACGAGACAAGGCGGTCCTCGATCAAAGGACACTCCAACACAACTATACCGTGTGATCCGTGTGCTGCATATATTTATTACGCATACGAATAATATCCACCTGTCCCGAGTGATTCAGTATCAAGAGGGCTTCCTAGTTACATGACAAAAACCGGGGTGAGGGTGGGGGGGGAGGGGAGGGGGCGAGGGACCAGGCGATGGAAACTTCGTTTGCAATCGATACATCAAATTTTTTTCTTGTTCTGTGTGAGAATGTTCATCATTATTTTGGATCAGGAAAATTTCAGTCATGGACTTTGCAGTGATTAATTGAATATCACAGATTATTTTTTTTTCTTTGGTCGAATTAGGAGATAGTTATTAAATTTGAATATTGGAAACATAAAAAAATTAATTGAGAAACTGAACTGACGTTGATTACGATTTTTTTTTTTTTTGGTTTTTGTTATCGAAATTATTAGATTGAAGGAAATTGAATTATGGGACAATAATGACATATAAGGAATTGACCAGAGGCCCTTCGGGTTATCAGAATATAGTTTTGTGTAAATGAATATCAGACAAGATATGTATTGAGGGAGAAGGGGGGATAACGATTAATATAGAGAGAAGCAACAAGGTGGGATGATAATCGATTGGGTCGGACGAAAACTTGTGGCCAGACGAAGGACTACCGGATCGGAAGTGGTTGCTGACTAATAAATAATTAAAGGAGAGGTTATCGGGGGTCCCAATGGCCCGACCGGCCAATTTCCAGCATCCGACCGATCGGACGTTATTTAATTTAATCTCTGATAATTACATTCAGTACCGGCGATTAACGAACATCCTACCCCCCCTCCCTTTCCATGGTTCCGTCGCAACGACCGACCCGCGATACCAATTGGCCTCTTCTCTCTTGCACTCTTGGACTCTTGCCCTTCGGGGACCACGAGAACCTATGTATATATATATATATATAGATAGATATATATGAGTACTCGATATAATTGATAATGAGATCCTCGGGTAAGCTCCTTACAACCATCCAAGTATCGGATCTGGAAATTTTTTTGCAGTTAATTATTATTCGAATCCTCGGTCTTTCGATTACACTTATATAATCAATTAAACACTCGATAATTGATTCACACGAATTAATAATAATAATAATAATAATAATAATAATAATAATTCTGATTTTGATTATCTTTTTTTTTCAATTGCAGTGAATTATTATTTGAATTCTCTGTCTTTCAATTACACTTATATAATCAATTAGGCACTTGCTAATTCATTTACACGAATTAATAATAATAATAATAATAATAATAATAATAATAATGATCGTAATAATAATTTTGATTTTGAATATTTTTTTTTTCTGTTTTTCAATTTGCAGATCAGACAATTGGTGGGTGAGGTGTCGAGGTTGCAGCAGAGTTTACAACGTCTACAGGAAACTCACGCCCAAGAAACGTCGAGGTTCGACGAGGAGCTCGAGGCTCGCAAGCAACACATAACCCGGCTCGAGTGCAAACTCGAACGTCAACGCGATTACGACGATCTCAAACGGGAGATAAGCGTTTTGAGATCGGTCGATCTGTCGCAAATACCAACGGGCGAACCCGGAAAGAGTCTGGAACATCTGCTGATGGAACGGTCCAAGGCGCTTCAACAGGCCGAGACCCTGAAACCGCCCAGCACTCCCGATGCACTCGGTAAGTTCATGTTCTGTCAACGAAATTTCGATGTAAATTTATATACATATATTTCTTTTTTGCAAACAAATTTGTACTCGTATCTATCGATTCACCACCTGTTAACGAATTCATGAACGCGATCATCATTTATTTATTTTTGTTTTTTTTTTTTGTGTCCATCGTTTTATAATATTTATTGAAATATTATATGGGTTATGATTTTTCCTGGTTTGTCGTGACAATTCATTCGAACGCGTTGTTTTTTTATATCGTTTCGTGTATTATTTCGTTTTTTTTTTTGGTTTCTATGGTTTTTTTGGTGACCGGGCAACGCGAATTGCGAGGCGTTTTCCAACGACGGAGGTTCGTCTTACCCCAGCCAAAATTTTTACCTTCATTTCAACTTATTTCAACATCACATTCAAACCGAATAAGGTTGAAAGTAGGATGAAGATGTGGGAAATTTTTATTCGTGTTTCAACCTCATTTCACCCTAAAAATTTCCAGTTATTTTCCGTCATTTAAGTTTTGAAGGTCAAACGAAGGTGAAACGATGAAAGAAAACAATTTCACCATCACTTGGAAGGTGAAACGAAGGTGGAAAAAATATTTCAACCTCACTTCACCTTCCAATGCGGACTTAATAAGGTGAAATTATTTGAAATGCAAGGTTGAAAATTTCGACTCGGGTATAACGACGAACAGTGACAACACGTTTTCTTTTTTTTTCTTCGATTCTCATTCACCAGTCAATTCGATTCATATCATCACGGATTATTATTTTATTTATTTATTCATTTTTTATAACAATGGATTTAAAAATATCGCGAAAAAAATAAGTTTGTCCCATCGACATTTTATGACAGAGTGGTTCGTTATCCGATCGATGAATCATAGGTAAAGGTAGACCGGACGAAGTTTTCGCAAACGAAAGCTTCGTCCTCATGAAAATTTATGAAAATTCCGTTTGGCACGTGGTAATTGATAATTAATTACAATATAAATAATAATTAATGATAAAAGCTGTGGCGAAAAGCTGACGACCGGTTTCTCGTACAATTCCCCCCCTCCACCCCCCAAATACTTGTATTATATACATATATATATATAAATATATATATATGTAATCATCATCACATGTGTGGCACATGTATCATCGCTACTAATAACCCTTCATAAATTTTTATGCTGCTGCTCTGATCTTCGATCCTGACTCTCTCTCCGAGGCTCCTCCTCCTCCTCCCCCCCCCCGTGTGTGTGTAACCGCCCGATGCACCTTGGTTGCACCCTTAAAGCTACGCGATAACAAATACAATTAATAACCTCACCATCCCCAATGATTGTTTATTTATGTATTTTTCTATTTTTCAATAATCTGAAAGATTGCATTTTTATTTTTTTTTTTTCACAAAATCGAAACACACGCTGTACTCGAATAACCATTGCTTGCTCATTGTGTTCTCAAACCTTCGTTCTCCATTCCATTTTGTTTTTTTTTTTACTGAACTTTGAATCATGTGCCAACATTTTTTATTCTCCATCTCTCGTTTTTTCGTTTCTCTCTCTTTTTTTCCTGCCTATCGTTGATTCCACTTGTTTTTCACTTTTTGGTTCACTATCACAATCTCGCGACCCGCCTATCCGTCTCCACCCCCCCCCACCCCCTGCCATCACTCTTTTTTCCATCCTTTGCTTAGGCTGCAAAATTTCGTTACCCCAAAAAACAAAAAAAAAACACAAAAAAAAAAGAAACACTCATCATCAGCATCCGGGGCTGCGGTAGCGGGGGTGCTTTGGCGCGTATATTGTACATCCGCCGGTCACAATACACCTGCAGAGAGAGCGAGAGAGAGAGAGAGAGAGAGAGAGAAAGAGAAAAAAAAGAAAAAGAGAGACACACTGACGCAACCGAAAAAAATACCACAAGCGTCGGGTACAAGGGTTGGGGGTGGGAAAGGGGGTCCTCAGGCCCTCATCCCCTGGAAATCCATACGCCCAACAGATTGGCCCATCCACCTTCGCCGAAACGAATTTCCGAAATCCCCCCCCCCCCTCGCCTCGGGCGCGTCGTCCTTGAATCCCACAGTCGTCTCCCAACCTGACCCTTGCCGACCCTTGTTCAACCTGCAGACACGAACCAAAGGGGCCCTGCTGCTGCTGCTGCTGGGTGCACGCAAAAATTTGTGAACGATATTTTTTCGCAATATTTGCCAGGACCCGGGCTATTGTTTTTCGGGGGCGATGGGGGGGGCAGGGGGGGGGGGCACAACACTAGTCCCTACCCTCTCAGAGTTTATTATGAATCGATCCAGAACGAACACGCTGCTGCTGAGAGTGCTGCTACTGCGACTCAGGGAGATACACACAGACATGTAGCTTCCAACAGTGAGACACCAAAGTTCAGTCTATATATATATACATATACATATATATGTGTGTATTCATGAATGCATATGTATGTGTGTGTATATATATTACAGACATTACGATTGAGAAGAGAGACAGGAGATGCCAGGGAGATACTGCAACGTCAACCCCTTTTCCCAAATCAGACCAACGAAACCTAACCCCCTCCCCCCTCCCGCCCCCCCGAGCCTTTTGTTGTGCATCTCGTCCCTTCGACTCCCGTCATTTTCACCCTTTCCCCGGGCTGGGGAAACCCTGACCATTTTTTTTGCCCCGAACCTACGGAGGCCCCGAAAAACTTGGCCCTTGTAAAACACTCGACAACTTTTCCATACGCGAATTATCAAGCGTACCTTGAAGTCAGTCAAATCAGTAAAGTCAAATCCTACGAAAGATTGCTTGAGTTTTCAAATAAAATTTCGGACCCTTGACGTGTGTCACTGTTATATACTACTTTCTTTCGTGTCGTTTCTTGCTATCAATGATTTTAGAGTGAATTTTGTTTTTCAAGTCGTTGATCTAGGAGGGAACACGTTGTGATCCTAGAACTTGATTTTTTCATTGACCCTAAGTCGGATTACACTTGGCAAAACCGTTTTTTTTTCATCCCCTCGTGGATGTACATATATATATCAATCAATCACGGACCCCCTTTCATACAATTCCACCTTTTTTATTTTTTTTTTGTCACTTTTCGATCTCTTCAGCAGCGTGTATATTTCCTTATAATCATCATTAATTAGTTTGAACTCTAAAAGAATTTCCACGAAGAGGAACCTAAGAAAGAGAGTTTCGGATTACGAAGTCAAGTCCCAAAAAAAAGTAGTTTTCTTCATGATCGATATTGACGATGATGATGATGATGATATTTGACGACAAAAGTTTCCAAAACCCCTTCTTGATTGATAGAGTGAATTATTTCGCAATATAAAATCGACCAAAAAAAAAACAAACTCATGACGAAACGACAAGAAAAGAAAGTAGCCAAAAAAAAAAAAACCCCCAAAAGAAAGATGTTTTCTGTATTAGTGCGAAGTATGACGGGACGGGTCCCTCTGTTTGTTTTTGGTGGTTGCAGGTGGACTAGCCTCGCCCCTGCATCGCGCCTCAACCGCTTCGCCCCACGCTCAATCCGGTGTAGGTGGTGTCTCGGTGGCCGTAGGTGCTGCCGGTGTGACGACTGGCGCAGTCGGTGCAGCACCAAACAACTCCGCAAACCTCATCTCCTGTTCCTCACAAGCGATTCCAACGCGATCGACCCCGACGCCCTCGTCGGCCACATCGACAACCTCGAGTCTCCTATTCCCGCCGCCTCTCCAGAACGTCGAGACCTTTGGCTCGTTCCTCGGCGAGGAAATCGTGGCCAATTGGAGGCGGTCACTGGAGAGGTCGATCATGAGCCAGCAGCAGCAGCAGCAGCAGCAGCAACAACAACAGCAGCAGCAGCAGCATCAAGCCCTGCAACACCATCAGCAACAATCGAATCAACAGCAACAACCATTACAGACACAAACCCAAGCTCTTTCCCAGCTTGCACAGCACGCACAGCAGCCTGCTGCAGCTGCTAGCATGCAGCATCAAGCCCTGCAATCGATTCATCCGTTGCTACAATCAACGACAACCAACCTAAATCACCTTCCATCGCCAACAGATATTCCACCAACGTCAACAACAACAACAACAACGGCATCGGCAACTGCAACGCCCGTTAAATCAATGACCCCACAATTGTTGGGTTCCGGATTGATGATAGCCGGATGTTTGGACGCCACGGAAAAAGCACCGACGCCCATTCCCGGCCACGAGACACCAGCGCCACCTACCCCGTCGTCAACCGTCGCCTCGTCAACGGCACCCATGACGATGAGCAACGCGTTGCAACAGCCTGTTCAATCGGTGACGTCGGCCATGCTCGAGACGATTCACAACAGCAACAGCAATCTGAACGGTTCGAACGTTGTCATGATGACAGGTGTGGTTCCAACTTCGGCCGCGCTTCCGCCAAAAAGCCCGCAGGAGGAATCCTGTCACAACAACAACAACAGTCATCATCTGGCAAACAACAACATCGGTGGCATGAGCGTGTTGGACACGCTGAAGAGCCCATTTCGTTTTGACGACAGAACACATCCGTTCAGATTCGGCGATGAGTTCGGAGCCGCTGGAATGGCCGGAAGACTGGGCGAGTCGTTGATACCAAAAGGCGATCCCATGGAAGCCAGACTCCAGGAGATGCTGCGTTACAACATGGACAAATACGCCACCCAGAATCTCGACACTCTTCACATAGCTCGACGGGTTCGCGAATTGTTGTCCATACACAACATCGGACAAAGATTGTTCGCCAAATACGTGCTTGGTTTGAGTCAAGGAACCGTTAGCGAATTGCTTAGCAAACCAAAACCTTGGGACAAACTAACGGAGAAGGGACGGGACAGCTACAGAAAGATGCACGGATGGGCTTGCGACGAAAACGCTGTCATGCTACTCAAGTCTCTTATACCGAAAAAAGGTGAGTCCAGACTCCTCCATTAAAAAACAAACAAACAAACGAAACAAAACACAACAAACAAACAAAAAAAAAAGAATCTGCCTCTTGCACGAATTGAAAGAGTTTTGTTGGATCTTTGACACCGATTGGGAATCGGGTTGCCTGAGGATCTATTAACGATCTTCGATTCAAATACGTCTCTGAGTGTGTGTCAGTGTGTGTGGAAAAACAAGGTTTTCACCGGGTTCCCGATCAGTGTCAAAACATTTTAATGCAGGAAACCGACGAATGGCTGTGAACTTTGAAATCTCGTATTCTCTACAGTTGGGATTCCCCCACCCCCCGTTTTTTTTTGTTTATCTTCTTACGCCTTTTGCACTGCCATATTAATATTTCATCGTCCATTGACTAACTATGCGAACGCATCACGTTTATTAACCCCCTTCTGTCACCACACACTATGCTGTTGTCTAATTCCGGGATATGTTGGTACTATTTTTTTGATTTTTTTTTCATTAAGGACCTTATTGACCTTACGCCCTTGTTAAGTGATTTTGGGAGTACTTCGTCGATGCCGGTCCAACGTTGAGGTGTGTCGTCGCAATATCGTGTTGTCCGGTCTTTGTCGCGTGTTTTTTCATCGACGACCCCACTGTTGATGTGTGTCGACCTGTTGACCGGTTGAAAGATCCTTCGTAAGGTTCTTGAAACCGAGATATATCACAGCTGCTATTTCAGTTGTGTCTTGAGCTAAAATTATGGCTTCGTTCGTTGTTTATTTTTTTTTTTTTTTCACCGACAGGTTCCAAGTCATTCGATTATGAACTCACAAGTGTCATATAGCTCAACGATAAATAACGATCTTCTTGCATCGTATTTCGATAAGCTGATTATCGTGGATGCGAGAAAATTGAATGCCGAAAGCGGTTGAAACAATTTTGAATTCTTCTTCATTAATCAATTAATTCATTTGGACGCGAATTAAAACACTTTTGAGTTCAAAATTGTAATATAAATACAAACCAAGAACAATTTATAACTCTGGTAATCGTGTGATTGCTTCGTGAAAATTATGTGTCGAAAATATACACATTGAACCTGCGATAATCGTGTATTCGTCGGGTTTGCAATCATGGATGAATTTTGTGACGGTTCGAGTTACTCCGGTTTGCGGAAAATTCAATGATCGAACGAGTAATGTTCAGTCTCGATAATTGTACCAGCTACTAAGTTTGTATATTAACTTTGAAAAAGCTACCCCCAAAAAAAACGAAGATTGTAAAAAATAATCGAGTTAAGTATATTTATCCGAGCGTTCTTCAACATGTGCTAAAAGTCGTGAGACCAACTGGAAATCCTGAGCCCAAATATTTCTATCAAGTACAAAGAATTGCTTTGAAAAGAGATTCGAAAAAATGTATAAAATTAAATTTGAAAAAAATACACAGCAGTACCTGTCGATGTTTTTTAAAGTCAAGTCAGACCTTTATTGAGATAATTAACTAGTGGTGGTAACACGTTAACTCGTCAAGTATTGCTGTGATTTTTTTTTTATTCTGATTTATGAATTAAAAAATTTATTTTCAAAGCAAGTTTTGAAAAATTCGCGAAGGATTATAGGGCAATGGTTATTGGGACCGAATACATGAAACGTATTAGAAACTGGCTTCGAGATATAGAACGTTTTCTTGTGTAGCGGACCAATATGGGTATTCGTAAAGCGACAGGTGCACGCTGGGGCCGCGCCTTTTCGACGTTCCACGATGCGTCGAGCTCGGGAATGATATTAATTACCTTGATTAAATTACACACACAGAGAGAGAGAGAGGTAGAGAGAGAGAGAGAAAGGGAGAGCGAGAAAGATGGAGACGGTAGCCGTGAGAGTATACCTGGTCGTTATCGATTGTTCGCTGCGTTTGGCAGCCATATTGTTTAGACTAATAGCTCGTGGGAATAGGAGACTAGGGGGGATGAGGGGGGAGGGGGCGCGAGAGCGAGAAACGAAGGGGTCCCTCTTCCGTGCTGTATGTAAGGAAGAGAAGGGTTTATCCGTTATTCTCACTAACGTCGAGGGTTAGAACCCAACGGCCGCGAAGGACACTGTGCGAGGGTGCGACGCGTAGGGCCAACGAGCACTTTACAATCCAACGTCGGAAGAGCCAGGAGCTGACGACGACAGGGCATTCTTGCAGGCTCATGTAAAAATTTTATTATCGGGTTCGGTGCTTTGTAACTTGTTGTGGACCTTTTGGAATTCTGAAGAACTTGCTTTCTAGAAGTCGGAGGAACTTAGTTTCTAGAAGTGTGAGGAACTTAGTTTCTAGAATTCTGAGGAACCTAGTTTCTAGAATTCTGAGGAACTTAGTTCCTAGAATTTCAAGGAACCTAGTTTCTAGAATTCTGATGAACTTAGTTGTTAGAATTCTGCGGAACCTGGTTTCTAGAATTCTAAGGAACCTAGTTTCTAGAACTCTGAGGCACCTAGTTTCTAGAATTCTGAGAAACCTACAAAACTGCGCAAACATTTTAAGGCGGTAATAATTTTAAATCAAATAAATGCAAATCACAATGAACAATAATAATTGTCGATCGTCAGCAATATTAAGGACGAATTTTAGATTATCTCTGTAAGGACAACCGTGTCCCGACATCACCATGTATCCCCCTACTTACGAAGGGTCACCTCATTAGGTCATGTTTCAATGACGTATGAGCCTGACGATGAGTGCTTGGTATGATTATATTATCATTATTATAATTATATTATATTCATGAAATAATAGGGAATGGGTTGGAAAATTTTGTAAAGAGGATGAACGCTCGGTGAACGCGTTTTCATATACATATATATAATATATATATATATATGTGTGTGTGTGTGTGTCTATATATAATGGGATGATGTCCTCGACGGGCGTCCGGTTATTGTGGCGTGTCCTATACGTTTCTCTACACATTCGTATGTTAACCAGCAGGCATCGGGTACATTATAAAACCGTGAAATATTCAAACAATTCACTTTGCGGTGACAACGCAAAACGACACCCGGGGATTGACACGATGACGGGGGCCAGAGTTACTCGGTCGTGCGTCAATGGGTTGTCGGTTTCCGTCGGATCTCGGTGGGCGATAATCACGGCTCCTCGTCGTCGAACCGTGAAGACAGACAGTGCCGATCCAATGCCGTACGAGCGAGATACGACGATGCGAACTTATACATACCTATATATATGTGTGTATCATAGGGTGGTCCTTATTTGAGTTGAAAAAAAAATGAAAGTTTTCCACCCTCTATGGTTAAATGTAGTGGTGCAAGGGAACATGACCCCTCCGTGACCGAACAAGCTTTTCCAGCAAGGATTCCAGTCGTTTGAACGTGATGTTCATTCGCTCATATCCTTGCTATCTTTCTCCACACGTTCCTTCGTCGTAGACGATATAGTCCATAATTATGGTGGACTATAACACCCCCATGCTTATGAACACGCATACGAATAGGATGGCGTCGTTCAATGGGTCAAATAACCCTGAAATACTGACCTCAGTTCACCAAAATTTTCATAATCATGTAAAATCTATGTACAGACGATATATATATACCCATTCCTACATATATAGTTTATATATGGACTATATATCATTTTTCTTGAAAAAAACTTCATCTTACTTAGTTGCTCCCTTAGAGGCGATCAGTCAGTCAGTCAGTAAGTCAATGAGTCAGTCAGTAAGTCATTGAGTCAGTCAGTAAGTCATTAAGTCAGTCAGTAAGTCATTGAGTCAGTCAGTAAGTCATTAAGTCAGTCAGTAAGTCATTGAGTCAGTCAGTAAGTCATTTAGTCAGTCAGTAAGTCATTAATTCAGTCAGTAAGTCATTTAGTCAGTCAGTAAGTTATTGAGTCAGTCAGTAAGTCATTTAGTCAGTCAGTAAGTCATTGAGTCAGTCAGTAAGTCATTTAGTCAGTCAGTAAGTCATTTAGCCAGTCAGTAAGTCATTGAGTCAGTCAGTAAGTCATTGAGTCATTGAGTCAGTCAGTAAGTCATTTAAAATTGAAGGAATTGAATTGAGATACAATGACTAAGCATTCATTTAATTGAAAAATAATTGTTAAGTCTGGATTCTATGAAGTCAAGTTAAAATGCATAAACATATTATATAGTGGTTTATGAGTGTCTGTGAAAAATTATTAGACGTCGTAAAAGAAATCGGACCTGCACATTCGTGGTTATACAAAAATTTTGCACAATGGTGTGCACAAACATCGACGTGCGTTCTGTCGCCATGGGAAAATCCGGGATGACGATTATTTCGCGTTACCGGTGAGTTTCACTCGGTGAAGTTTCCATCGCGACCATTCAACTCGTAGCGTATAACCATCGAGTTTCACTGTGGAACCGACTCCGGACTGGAGACGGTTTCGATAAGGTCCTTTTCGACACGAACGTCGGATATATAGATATTTATATAGTACGGTGCGTGTTTTACGAGCCTGATTTTTCTTAATTGCCATGGGCAATTATCGTCTATGAACACAACGCGCAACCCGTTGGATAAGATCGAAGAAAGGCAAAATGAAAAATAAAAAAAAAAAAAGATGGAGAAAAAAAATATAGAGTGCGAAAACTTGGGTGTCGCGCATCTGTTACAGAGCGTCCCATTATCGTGCACTCGTGCAACGTATCGGTTGGACGATCGACACGGGAATTGCACAGTCATTGGCACCCATAAAGATTGCCAGTTTCCTCAACGAAAAAAAATCTCGTCGAGTCAAATAATCATAAAATAATTTTTTTTAAATATTTTTTTCTTCTAAATTAAAAGTTTTTTCTGAAATAATTTTATGAAAGTTTTTTCTAAAATTAAAAAAACAAGTATTTTCTATAATTAAAAAAAAAATTATTTTTCTAAAATTAAAAAAAAAACTTGTTTTTCTCAAATAAAATATTTTATATGAATTTTTAATCGTTTGACTCACAAGCGTGTTGATAATAAATGTGTTGAGAAGACGAATGAATTCGATGGGCCAGTCATTGGCAGAGCAATAAACCTCCGGTACTGATTTTTTCTGCGAGATTTCGTTCATTAGCGGTACCTCGTGAATTCGCGATTTTATCGGTTTTCATTCTTCGCCGGAATGATTGCCCCCACCCGCCAGTAGCGAAAACTCGGGTTTTCGCTACCGGTCGCGATGATGATGCCAGTCGTACAGGTAACACGGTGGATTCATTTTTTCTTTTTCTTTTTTTTTTTTTCTTCATCTTCAAACAGTGTTGCGCGGTGGCACAACAATCCCCGACCGAGCGTTTCGAGATCGCGTCTTTCGCGAGAGTGGAATAAAAAAAAAAAAACGCCATGGTGCGCAATCGGAGACCTATCTATAGTCATGAAAAAAAAAAAAACCACACGAACGTCGTCGTTTCAACAATCGAGATTTCTCAATAATTCCGGACACATGTATCGCACATCTCGGGTTATTTTATTGTTTGTTTTGTTTGTTTTTTTTTTTTCAATTTTTTCTTTTTCGCACGTACCGATTTGTCGGATATTTTGTAACGAATTGCCGGGACCACAGACTCTCGTGGTCTGTGTGACCCATTGTCGTGATTCTTGTTTCATCGTTTCTAAATCGGTTTTTTTTTTTTTGCAAATCACAATCGTTGTTTCGAAAGTTGCGTCAAGATTTCAGAGTTGCGAGTTATATATACATACGTATAGATATATATATATGAAGGTTTGGAGAGAAAAAATAGGCGCGAGCGTGAAAAAAAAAACACGCAAATAGAAAAAGTCACACGGAGATGCTCGAACTGAAATATAAAACGTCAAACATACGAAAATAGTTTTTACGAGCCGAGGAAAAGAAAAAATGAAAAAAAAAAACATGGATGGTCCCGTCAACGTTCGAACGACTCAATTTATAGTTTTCGAACGAAAAAAAAAAATCATTATATCAGAAATACGTCTGGAAGATTGATCGCTCGATGGATCTTCATGACACACGAGACTTGACTTGTTGTATAAGCGTTTCGAATGAGATTTCTTTTCTTTTTCTTTTTTTTTCTCTCGTTAATGGTACATTTCGTACCCAATGTTTTCTCGACGAATTTTCAGTAGTTATTTCGAGTTAACAATTGTGTCAGCTCGCTCGAGAACGTCCGACAAGTTTTAAAAATCCGTCAATTTCAATTATTATGAATTTTTATTCGTTAAAATAATTTACACAATTCGTTTTGCCCATATATATGTATATATATTTATATACACATATATATGTTTCGAACTGCCGGAATTTCGTGATACGTATTTTTTTCGTAACGTAAGTTTTACGGAAAGGCCGCGAAAATAAGTGAGACACACACACACACACAGCGCGGAGTCATAGAAAATGTGTGGAGTGAATGCCGAACATCCGGACACGCGTGTGTGTGTAACGTAATTATGTGGGTACATCGTAATTTGGAGTTGTGCGAACTATGGGAACTTTATTGTGCGAGAAGCGAGCGAGAAATAGAAAGCTTGACGTTCGATCGTGGCGATAAAGTGTGTACTGTATATAATATATATATATATATATATATATATAGATATATATATGTATATATGTATATAATGACGTCGAAGTCGTTATACCCAGGCCATTTCGAAGCGTATACAATCTCCTGTGTTGTGTGTCGAAATTTTATGCGAAATATGTGAAAAAAAATATATATAGTTGAATCAGCCATGGCGGATTTTTTTTAGCATTTTTTTTTCTTTTTAATTTTTCTTTCTTTCTTTTTTTACATATTACGGATTTGAGGGTTATTACCTACAATTTCTTTATTTCCATTCGACGAACACCGATACGCGTTTGACAGTCACGTGACGATTACGACGATAATAGGACAGAAAGCAAAAAAAAAAAAAAGTCGTGACTGATGACGAGAAAAGGCTTGTCTCCTCCCCCGAAACTCAATCTCTCTAACGTCGTTCCCGAAATTCGTCTCCAACGATATTCTATATTCTCGACACGGTAGAAAAGCCGAAACAAAGCAAAAAAAAAAATGTTTGAATGAAAAAAAAAATAAAAAAAAAAATAAAAAGAAGAATTGGGTATAACGTGATTTTTAATCAAGCCGGAGTAATAAAATTTATGAGACATATCGGTGCCAGGGGCTGGTCGTAGTACCGAAAGGAGACGGTACATCGATAATTAACAATTAATTTAAAAAAAAAAAATTGAAATAAAAAAAAAGAAATCGTGTCCACTATTCCGAAGCAGATTTTTCAGCCCTTGGTTCTTTTGTCCGAAGCTCGTAAGCCCGCGATGGAGGAGGGAGGGGGGAAAGGGGTAACGGTGAAAAATTGTTTATCGGAAATTTGTAACTACGTTTTGTTTAAACTCTCTCTCGGACAAAATGAGAACGTTGAAAAAGTAGAAAAAAAAAAATAAACAACGGCATTGAACGGAAAACCAAGGAATATCGATATCAGACATGCCACGAACGTCGGAGGATATCGCTCTTCGGTCTGGCTAGGGTAGCTTCGGTTCGCGACCATCACATCGAGTATCGTCTGTTGTAAGCCCATCCGTGACCGTAAGAATCGGAAATCGAGCTTCGACGAAAAAAAAAAAATTTTTAAAAAAACAAAAACGAAAACAAAAACCGCGATTATGAGACTATCGATGGTAACCGGAATGACGATAAAAAAAAATTGCTATCCGCCGAACTACGGGGCGTTGTGTAAAAAAATGAAATATTGTGATAATTATAAGATATGACATTTTTTTCTTTCTCGGTTCGATATCGGATGATAATTGATTAATCGTGATTTGAAGGAATAATGATAGATTTTTGATGGTTCTTGGGTGCTTAATAATTTATTGAATTATATTAGACCAAGAAAAAAAATTATGTAAGTATGGGGACCGGCCAAAAACTTATGGGGACCGGGCTTATATAGTCTATATATAGAATATATATATGTATAGACTGTATATAAACTATATAGTCTGCATAGAGTTTACATATAATCTTTATATAGGCTGTATGGGACCGGTCCCCATATGTACTTTTTATACAGAATATACATAATTCTTTCCCTTGGGAGTCAATTATAAGACTAAAAGTGATTAAAAAAAAATAATACACATCTGTATGCATACATATATGTATAGCAAAAGTGTTTGAGCAACATTGTGAGCTGAATTTCCTCTCGTCATCCTCGCATCAAATGCGATAATCATTCGATTACATCATTAGTCACCATTTGCCAGAATGAAAAATTATACATCGGTGAAAAATACCGGTAATCACGAACAAAGAACGATAATCGGCGTCTCTGGTAAAATCCTACAATACATTCGTGAAATAATGGACCCAAACGAGTCGATAAAAAATAATGAAAAAAAAAAAAAAAAGAATTTTTAAAAAGGATTTTCAGAAGTACGATCGCGTGTGGAGTTTCGAACCCTTTTTTTTCGTTTTTTTTTTTTTTTTCAATTCTCTCTTCGTCTCCAGGCTCTGCGGAGTGTCTCGGGGACGACCCCTCTCTTCGTTTGAGTGTGGGAGATATATAGAAACCGCGGTGGAGACCCTCGACGACTCCGACAATTGCGTTCTCTCTCTCTCTCTCTGCCTCTCGTTCACGAGAGAGCAATCAAAGGCGCGATCGATGGCTGATTCATCTGAATCTTGCGGCTGATTGGTCAATTAGACGGGAAACACGTAGTAGGACACTCTTGCTCGGAAATGTCGACGATGACGACGACGACGTCAACATAAAGGGGTTTGGGGGGGGAGGGGGGGGGGGTCGCAGAAGGACGAGGTACAACGAGGAGATAGAGAAGGGCAGAGGATATTTTAATTATCGTCGTTCCACACTCGAGTTGTCTCTTCACCCTACGGTCTTACATGTGTGTGTACACATATATATATATATTTTTGCTTCTTGAGAGTATATATGTATATACGTATATATTAGGGTGTCCCTCAATATGGTCATTTTGGATTTTTGAGGCTCTTAATCTCTAGAACTATTCAGTTTGGTCAACAAAGAGTTGAATTATTTTATTTTATATTTTAAACTTAGAAAATGTTGAATATTCAACTGGCAAAAAAAATTCAGAAAAATTCAATTTTGAAACTTAACATTTTTTTAATATAAAATAGAAGAATTCAGATCGTCTTTTCGTGAGACGTAATAATTGCAAACCGAAAAAAAACCTTCAAAAAATAATTTGAAACAAACTAATAAAAAAAAAAATCTAATTTTACTTGACTAAAAAACTTAAAAGCCTTCGGGGGCACGGGTTAGCGATGGATTAGAGGTCTACAAATCGGTCCACATTTTTTTTCACACATATCCAATGGTTCTAGAGGGTGAGAGCACAAAAAATCCAAAATGACCATATCAAGGGACACCCTAATGCATATACAGATATATACAACGAATCACCGCGGGTGATATTAATTGCTTCGTGCGTTACTATCGGGTCCCCCACTCCCCCCGCATTCGGTGACTCACTCGAGCCCCTCCAATGCGTTATTCGGTAATATCGTCGAAATCGTACGCACATTTCACACACGAAAAAAAAAAATAATAATAATTCGTCATAAAGATCGAACGTTACAGAACGACTGAAATAAAAAATACAAAAAATAAAAACAAAATCATGAATATGCCCGATACTTCCGGTACAAGTCACACACGTGTCCCTGATTATTTCGCAGGAAGTAGCCTCCCCCCACCCCCTTCCCCCTCTGCGCCCTTCGTTGGCTCTCGATTTATTCGTTCGAGTCGACAATCTGAAAAAAAAAAAAAAAAAAAAAAAAAAAGATTGAAAATTATCAGACAGAACGACATATATAATTCATTTCCCGGTACGAGAGGTTCCACGATCGTTTGGGATTGTCGGAGACCCCACACACACACTCACACATGACACAGCTTCCCGTTTATCAAGCACGAAGATCCGAGATCTCCAAAGCCTTTCGAGACGCAGCGAGAGAATTTAAAAAAAATGAAAAAAATGAAAAAAAAAAACAATTTTTTTAAATGAAAAAAAAGTGATTACTTTGAAATAGCTATAAGTCGAGCAACACTGTTCAATACACGCAGCCACACGTGACGTACGACTAACATAGAGTAAGAGAGAGAGAGAGAGGGGAGCGAGAGAGAGAGAGAGAGAGAGATAGAGACGACGATACGAATGACGCGAGGTTTCTCCTTATTCTTTTTTTTTTCCATTTTTTTTTCTTCTCATTCTTCTCGTTTCATCGACTCTTATGTTGAGAGAAGAAGAAAAAAAAAACGCGGACAAAGGAATCATCGCGTGCAGTGGGCGTTGACGAGAGTCGTCTCGACACACGCGACAAAAAAAAATGTGAAAAAAAAAAAAGAAACAGAAAAAAAAAACCCCATATTTTTAACGACAACTCGCGACCCGCGTGCCGAATCGGACCGAGAGACCGTGCAGCTCGATGGTACTCCCTCTTTATCACTCGATAATCGTGAAAAAAAAAAAACAAAAAAGAATCATCCCTCAATCTAAAATTGATTTTTTTTTATTCAATAAAAAAAATGAAATAATAATTTCCATCGTTCATGGAAATAAAATAAATTATTAGCAACGTGCTATATCTATATATATATATATATATATATTTCTTGGCAATGTTAATGTGACGTGTGATGAGCGATGATAGGAGATAACGAAAAAAAAAAAAGAACCGTGTCCACGAGATTTGAAAGCGAAATATGCAAAAATGAAAAGTTAAAAAAAAAAAAACGAAATAACGATTAATCAGTCACTGAATTGTCACGATATGAATGTTACACAATTTACATTGAATGCCGTTGTATTTTCTTTTTTTTTCGTTCCTTTTTTAATATTAAATTATTTTTTTTTAATTTTACTCATGCATTAATTTTAATCGTAATTAAATAGCCATTTTGATTAGTATAAGAGAATAACGCGAGAACGACATAAAGAACACACCACCAATCGTGCCCTCACCCGTAGAGTATGTTTCAGGCAAGGAGCAGGGTATGCCGGCATTCGGACGCGGTCCACAGGACGGTGTGCCGACGGACATGAGCGACGAGAGACTGGCTCACATATTGTCGGAATCGGGACACATGCAGATGAGCCGGGGCGAGCACGACACGTCCAACGACGCAGACAGCAAGAGCCCGAGTCGCATCGGTTGTCCCAGTCCTTTCGGCAAGGATCGCATGGACAGCCAAAATCGAAGACTGAAGAAGTACGAGAACGACGACATTCCTCAGGAAAAAGTTGTGCGAATATATCAGGAAGAATTGGCAAAACTCATGGGCAGACGGACGGACGATCATCGGGGTCCACGTGAATTTCCACCAAGGTAATATATCGAATTTTCAAGCGAATTTACGATGTACAATATTTTTGACGAGCTGTACGTAAAAAGCGGTTTTTACGCTCAATTGGCGTTGAAACGCATTTATTACAACTTGTGACAGAAAAATGTGTACAAGGTGTGTAAAAATGTTTTATCGACTCGTTTGATTGCAATCCTCGCCTTTGGTTCAGTGCTAAAAAATCATACTCGTCAGAAAAAAAAATGTTTTCGTACTAGTATCGTAATGCACTATTTTTGAAAGTCACTGCGAAGGAAGAGGTTCTCAATTCGAGTGTAGTTTGTTTTTTGGTGTATTCTAGGCGATGTCTTTAGCGATCGTGGACCGATTTTGATGATTATTTTTTCATTGAATAGGCTGGATGTTATTTTTTACAGTAAAAATAAAAATCGACTTCGAAATATTGAAAAATAATATTTTGCATTACTTTTTGTTATTTAAAAATAAAAAGGACAATATACGAAATTATTGACTACTTAAATACATAAAATATCTAACCAATTATTTTTGGAGAAATTTTTTATTTTTTTATTTTTTGTAATCTTTCCTCGACTTGGCATCGTCTCAAAAAAAAAAAAGTAACTCATGATTGATACTTTAAATATTGTAAATATTGAAAGTATCAATCATTTTGTATATTAATAATCCAATCTGATAAAAAAAAAACCATTAAAATCGATCCTCAAAATTGGAAAATCTATCGCCTGACAAAAAAAATACAACAAATACACAAAAAAATACAAGAAAAAACACTAAAAACCAGAAACAAAAATACAGTCCAACTGTCAACATGCTTCTTTTCTCGAAGTCATTAAAAAAAATTTAAAAAAACCTCACCAACGCATTCTCACTGTCAATAATAATTGAGGACAGCACATAAACGTCGATTGATCGTAGCGCGATGTTTCCGCATTTTTTCAGCGGCACCCAGGGTCTCCAGGGAATGGAGAGAACCCAGGAGGAGATACGTCTGGCCCTGGACGCTTATCACCGTGAATTGCAAAAGCACCAAGTGACGACGGGTCAAAACGCCGGGCTCGCTGGACTACCGGGTCTTCCGAGTCTGTCGAGTCTCCTGGCGCTTCAGCAACAAGCCCTCCAGCAGCACCACCTGGCGGCAAACGGTGCGGGGGTTCAAGACTTGAGTCTGGGCAAAATAGACGCGCGAACGAAGATGATGAACGGCGTGTCCGAAGACGATAAAGACAAAATGGAGGAAGCCATGAGACACGCGGGAAGCGCATTTTCGTTGGTACGACCCAAACAAGAACCAAACGGACCCCAATCGACTCCCGGAGGTTCCAGTGCGAGTTCGCCATTGGGCAATTCAATTCTTCCACCCGCGATGACCGCGACCGAAGAATTTACCGGCACAGCAGCTGCCAGTCCGCTTCAGAGAATGGCATCGATAACCAACAGCCTGATCAGTCAACCGTCCACACCGACTCATCATTCGGCCAATCAACGACCATTGAAAGCCGTATTGCCACCGATAACACAACAACAATTCGACATGTACAACAATCTTAATACCGAAGACATCGTGAAAAGGGTGAGTAAAAAGGTCTTTATTCGATGACGATGGACAAGTCACAAGAAAAGTTCGCGTCGACCGGGATTATATGAATTATTTGAAAGGTGGCGCTGCGAGAAACAATTGTTAAATGACTTGTGTAAATAAAATAATCATTTTTTTTTTAAATGAAATTTTTCGAATGAAATTCATGATGGACATTTATTTATTTTTATTCGGCTATTTTTTTTTTATTGATAATTTAAAATAAAGTTTTAATATTGAAACTCTTAGATTATCCGAATTTTAATACATATATTTATTTATGGGGACCATGAGACTTTGAACAAAAAATTAATGATAGAATTAAAATGATTACACAGTCATTCAATGAATTTCCCAGTTTTGGCTGGATAATTCGTATTCCCAAATGCGTTTAAACGAGCCTGATCATTACTCATGCGAATGTTTTTTTTTTTTTTTTTTTTTTTTGTGTTTTTCAGGTGAAGGAACAACTTTCGCAATACTCCATATCCCAAAGATTGTTCGGAGAATCGGTTTTGGGACTGTCACAGGGTTCGGTATCCGATCTTCTGGCCAGGCCGAAACCTTGGCACATGCTCACGCAAAAGGGTCGCGAACCTTTTATCAGAATGAAAATGTTTTTGGAGGACGACAATGCCGTGCACAAACTCGTGGCCAGTCAGTACAAAATTGCACCGGAGAAGCTCATGAGGACCGGCGGCTACGGCGGCCTGCCTCGTAAGTTCAACTCAGGTTAATATAGATGTTTTCGTTATTTACATTACAAATTTTTTTTTTTAAATATAAAAAAACTCAACAGTAAAAAAAACGCGTAGTTTGAAAGCTCCCGTGTGTATGGTTAACCCTTCGAGGACACTGGGGGGTCAAAATGACTCCACCGCGACTTCAAACGAAAATCGAAGAAAAAAATTAAAATTAAAAAATTGAAAATTGTAAAAAATTTTATTTTTCTTCTTGATAATTTTTTTTCTTGCCATTTTGAAAATTCGTTATCAATATTTCACCGTGATATATTTATTCCAAAGTGTTTAAACTGCTATCTCGAATTTTTACAAGTCGTTCGAAACGATATTGTCAAATCGGCAACAGTTCAAACACGACTGGGGTCATTGGGGCCCCCGCCCCCTCGTATGAAATCTCGAAGGGTTTACAATACTCAAAAAAAATCAAAACGAAGCCGTGATATCCCTCCGCGACCTTTTCACAACTTCCAACAAATTTTCATCATCAAAACGTCCCCAAAGACTAAAAAAATCACCAATTCCCAAAAAAAAAAAAATCAAAATCTTCCTTTTCGTCAAATAAAAAAATATCTCCGGTATTTCTCATCTTCGTTAACAACAAATCCCCCACATCACCGGCTATCACTTCCACACCGAGCCATCAGACTATCGCGCAAAAAACAAAATCATCAATCCCCAATATCCAAAATTTTCAACTAAACCTCTTTTTTTTGTCCTTCTTTTCATTTTCTCCAACTGCAGCATGCGGAACCCCGATGAAGCCGATGCCACCGACGAAGTTGGTGCAGGAGCAGTTGCAGAACGCGGCTAAGGCTCAGGCCGCGGCCCAAGCGGCGGCCCAGGCGGCGGTTCAGCACCAACAAGAAGCTCAAATGCACTTGGGACCACCACAACCCAGTCCTCAACACGCTATGCACCATCAACCGCCTCCACCGATGATGCTCACCCCACCGGGTCCTCTTCACACGCATGCGCAGATCAGCATACAAGAATTACAAAAGAAACAACAACAACAACAACAGCAACAACAGCAGCAACAACAACAGCAACAACAGCAACAGCAACAACAGCAGCAACAGCAACAACAGCAGCAACAACAACAACAACAACAACAACAACAACAACAACAGATGGGTCTCCACTCGCCTCATCATCAAATGGCCCCATCGCCCCTTCGCGCCCTTCACCCTCACATTTCCCCGAGCGTCTACGAAATGGCGGCCCTGACTCAAGACCTCGACACCCAAACGATAACCACAAAGATCAAAGAAGCCCTTCTGGCAAACAACATAGGACAAAAAATATTCGGCGAAGCCGTTCTCGGTCTTTCGCAAGGCTCAGTCAGCGAATTGCTCAGCAAACCCAAACCCTGGCACATGTTGAGCATAAAAGGTCGCGAACCCTTCATAAGAATGCAATTATGGCTGTCGGATCCTCACAACGTCGACAGACTTCAAGCCCTGAAGAACGAAAGACGCGAAGCTAACAAACGAAGACGCAGCAGCGGTCCGGGACACGACAACAGTTCGGACACGTCGAGCAACGACACGGCGGAATTTTATCACGCCGCATCGCCCGGTCCGGGTCCGACATCGGCGAAGAAACAACGCGTTTTGTTTTCCGAGGAACAGAAGGAAGCTCTGCGATTGGCTTTCGCTCTGGATCCTTATCCGAACGTGGCGACTATTGAATTTTTGGCTGGGGAATTGGCGCTATCGTCGAGAACGATAACCAATTGGTTTCACAATCATCGAATGCGATTGAAGCAACAAACACCGCACGGACAACCGGAACCTCAGTCCCCGAGGGAACCCGGACAACCTTTCGATCCTGTGCAATTTCGTTTGTTGCTCAATCAGAGATTGTTGGAGATTCACAAGGAACGATTGGGTTTGGGAAGCGTGCCGATTCCATACGCGCCGTATTTCAATCCTAATATCGCAACGTTGATGAACAACGCTTTGAAGGAACAGTGTTCGGGGCTCGATCTGTCGATGGGAACGTTGAAGCGCGAACCGAATCAGGAATTCGAGGACGACGATGGGGACGACGCTATGAGCAATCTCGGAAGCGAGGATTCGGACGCTTCGGCTGGTAGCTTGAAGCGGGAAACCACGGATTTGAATCAGACGCCTGCGCCGACAATTGTGAGGTCGAATAGAAGAAAGCCCGCTGCTCCGCAGTGGGTCAATCCTGAGTGGCAGGAACCTGCGCGGACCGGGGATGAGGTTATCATCAATGGGGTGTGCGTGATGCAGACCGATGATTATGGGGTGAAGAGGGAGAGCGAGGAGACCGTGAGGGTTGAGCCCACGCCTGTGCAGGACAGATACGAGGATGATGCGCAGAGCGACGCTTCGTCGGTCGATGGCAACGCGCAGGATCGCGAGAGTCCGTTGACCAGTGTGAAATCGGCGCAGAACAGCCCTGAGGCGTCGCCACGACCCTCTTCGGCGTCGCAGCAGCAGCAGCAGGGGACGCAGCAGCAGCAGCAGCAGCAGCAGAGTGTCGATGAAAGCCCGAAGGACATTGTGAAGAACGAACCCGAAGAAACGTGGGACTATTAGTGCGATTAATGTTCTTCGTTTTTTTTTATTCCCCAACCGAGACCGAAAGGTCAACCGAGGTCATTAGTGCGATTATTGGCTCTGAGAAATACGAAAGCTGGATGAGGAGGATATGAAAAAAAATAAAAAAATTGTCGTTACTCGAAGGTGGAAAAAAATGTGAAGCCGCGACTTTGCCAAAAAAAAAAAAAAGAAATATAAAAAAATATGAATGAATGGACGGATGGACGGTGAAGGCACGGAGGAAAGGATGGACTTATTCTCGAGTTATCTTTGTGAAGATAAAATTGGAGATTGTTAGGATAGTTTAGATTTTTTTTTTTGATTTTTCTTTTTTTGGTATTTTTTTTGTAGGGAAAAAGCCAGCGATAGGATTCGGTATGGCGAAGACGAGTCCTGCCTATCGACTAGGGGCATTATATATATACATATATATAAATATATGTATGTCGGTTACGAAAAAAGAAAAAAAAAATCCCAGATGCAGATCGAGTGTGAGACAATTAAACGGCGAAGTTCGACGGCGAAAGAAATGAAAATAAAATGAAACAACGATTGTAACCCGTGAAATATACAAAACAAAATGGCCGATTTTTTTATCGGAGCGAAATCAAAAGACTCTAACGTAAATAAGAAGACGAAAAAAAAAAAAAAATGAATAAGATACAGAAAAAAAAACGAATCAGTGAGCGACGAACAAAAATGAATATATTAAATATATTTGTGTGTATATGTATATACACACCTATATATATATATATATATGTGTATATATATATATATATATATGGGTGTGAGTGATAATTGCGAAGCTATTGACTCGATCGAAGTTTTGAGGAGCCTGACGAAATTTCACGGTTGATAACGATTACTCGAGACGACGGTGAAAAAATTTGAAAAAAAAAAAAAATTAATTTTTACCGAACTTTCGAGCTCGAAACACACAGTCCCGAGCTAGACAAAAATAACGGTTTTTTTTTTCATTGCGAGGGACAAAATTCGGGTTCATGTTAGTGCAATCTCCCAGTAATCAGTTGTTAGATTCAATAATTATTGATTTTTCGAACTAAACTACGAGAATGATGAAATAAGTGTGAATGAAAGTGAGAGAAAAAAAATACGCGGATTTATATATATACATAAATATATATATATATATAAATATATATATATGTATGTATATATTTAATCGTGATTCATGTTATCGTTTGTATCGCCCCCCCCTCCCCCCACTAGACGTTAAGCTGTTGATGTTATATATTTCTCACTCGAGTTTACGTACTCAATATTAAAAAAAAACCTTTTTCCGTTTTGCATTTTAAACGGTCAAAGCGCGTCCTTGTTTGAATTCTGCATTGCTTGCCCTCCCAACGCCTTCATCGAAAAAAAAAAAAAACAATACGATTATATGAACATTGAATTAAAAAAAAAAATTTAAGAAAAAAAAAAGATGAAGGAAATCACTTAAGACCGTTACCAATGTTATTATTATTACATTATTGATACGAATATTATTATTATTATTATTATTATTATTATTATTATTATTATTATCATTATCATTATTATTATTATTATTATTGACTATTATAATTAGTTATCGAATGACCATCGAACGGCGATAAATGTAGCCGAATCGATAGCCAACTCGAGATGATGTAGCCAAAAAGAAAAGTAGTGATCGTTCTGATGATCTTAATTTCAATTATTATTATTATTATTATTATTATTATTATTATTATTATTATTATTATTTTCAATGTCTTCAGAGGCATTAGCCGTAGTTTCTTTACGTTTCAAACGACGCATGATTTTGAAGTTAAAAATATTTGGTTAATTTTATCGTAAGCATATATTGTTTTATTATTATTATTATTATTATTAAAATTATTATTATTATTATTATTATTATCATTATTGCGAAAACAAAACGGCTTCTGAAGCCAATGTGATAGAGCTTACGTGCGACGAGAAAGAAAAAGAGAGAGAGAGAAAAAGGGAAATGGGATTGCCAATCCCAAATGTGCGCGAGAAACGATTATGTGGCGTACGTATTGAAAAAAAAAACAAAAAAAAAAAATCGCGACATCTCCGACTCGTGAATTTGTAAATAAACTGTACAAAACGTGAACAAAAAAAAAAATCTCAGATACATTACACGTAAACACGAACCACACACTCACTTGTATATTATATTTACTTATCACATTTAATCCTCCATAACGTACGCGGTATGGTTATATATATATATCTATATATATATATATAAATAATGCCGTAATAAAAGAATGAATGAAAACGATTTTACACGTACATCGAAAAAAAAAAAAAGAATCATGAAGACATTTTACTTATAACGACGAGAGACTTAGAGAGACGTATATAACGATTGATGAAAATAGTTATAAATTACGAGCAAAAAAAATCATTTGAATTATTAAAAACGTTGTGCGATCGATGTGTGTCGACGATGAGTGCGAATGATTCAAAATTGTCGATCAAAGTTTTTGGAAAAAATTAGAATTGTTTTGTTTTTTTGTTTTTGAAAATTATTTTAAGATAGAATGAGAATTCTCTCGATATTTCCAGTACGAAGATTAAAAAAAACAGAGAAATAAAAATCGTGCGACTGTGTATAAAGAAAAAAATGACAATTCGCGCGAACGGAAACGTATGCATAATAAAAAAGAGGGGGCAAGGGTTTTATTATCCTCGATAATTACGAATCAAACTAGTATTTTATCCGATTAAGCCACGGTTAATCTCTCGATTAAATTCTAGTCCGCAAATTTAATAAACGAACAAAAAAAAAATAAATAAATAAATAAATGAAAAATAAAAAATGAGCGAGCTGAGTTTTTGACAGCAAGATAAATACGGAGCAAAAAAAAAAAAAAACCAATAAGGGCATTGCGAATGAAAGACCAGTGATTGATACTTTCCCCTTCGGATAAGATTTTTATCTCGTTACTCTTCATTTCTCGATGAACGGACGAAAAAAAAATGAAAATAAAAATAAAAATGAAAAAAAAAAAAAAAAAATAGTTTCTGTAACATCGAACTGCCAGACGATCGGCGGACTCCGTATTCTCAATTAATCTTCATCGAACTTCGCCGATCGTCCCTAATTGGCCGTCGATATATTACCGCATGATAGAATGAAATCGAACGACAGTAACTGCACGATCTCAATGAAACGAAAAAAAAACAAAAAAACAAAAAAAAACGAAAAAAAAACCAACCCACTAATACTAATCTAAATTATTTAAATTGCCTTGGCCCAATGTTATTTCTTCCAATTTCTAACGTCAACAACTTTGTCGTTGTACTCTTTCGTCGTTAACGACTGCATATTTCTTGCGCGCTCGTAAAAGATAGAGTCACGTACAAATTGTGGCTGTAAGTGATATTAACGGGCAATTACGAAAACGAAAGAAAAAAAAAAACGATAAACTCGCGAGTGATGACGTTTATCGAAATTCGCAACACAATTTGTTCGGTAATAAATTCGATTTTACAGTATCCACAGACCGTGGCGAATTTATTGTCATTATTATTTTTATTTTTCTTCTTTATTCTTTTTTTCTTTTTTTTTTTCATTTCTTCATTTACCGAATCAGCATAAAAATAGGGTCCTGTAGATATTATATAGAACATATAGATATACGATAGCTTTAATTATTTAAACGATATCGCTTGTAATCAACGACAGAGTCGATGAGAGAGAGAGAGAAAGAAAAATAACGACCGAGCGTGTGAAAACGAAAGTGTGCGAGAGTGTGTGTGTGTGTGTGTGTGTGCGAGGAAGACTTTGAAAAAAAAGAAAAAAAAATGTAATATAATGATGATGAAGATTCGTAATCGAATGCGGATAACAATGTTATTATTCGTTATTCGATTGAACGATGAGGAGGAAAAATCATATCGTAAACTTAACAATTGAATATTTTACAAAATAAATGTAGATAGATACATTCAGAAAATTATCGAAGCACTTCTGCTACCGCGATAAAAAAAAAAAACCTTCCCGTAAATCCAAATCCCACAATCCCACGTGATATAATTGCGATGCATGACAAATATGCCGCAGATTATACGATCGAAAGAAAGGGAAACGACTCTGTCATCCAGTAGTGAAAAAAAAAAAATGTATTAAAAAGGATTACCTAAAGTACTAGTTTATTGATTTGTATTTTTTTTTTTTTTCGAACTGTATTATAGCATAAAGATTATCCTGTACATTGCATAAACACACGAGCACTATTGTTTTAAAATTGTACCTTTATGATTATTATACGAAGATAAAAGAAATAAATAAGATATACAAAATATCAAATATGTATGATTATAATTTTATTTTTACGAATTTACTTATCGAAAATATACCTTTATGATGTAAAAAGAACGAGAAAACTATCTCAACTGACAAAAATGCAAGTTCTAAAGTCTTTAGATTGGAAAATACCCTCGAGCATCTTCGGGACGTTTTTTTTAGATACGTATAAAGCAAAAAGCGCTCAATCATAAAATCGGGGTAAATTCACAAATCA
Organism: Diplazon laetatorius; assembly: GCA_963662125.1. Taxonomy (NCBI): domain Eukaryota; kingdom Metazoa; phylum Arthropoda; class Insecta; order Hymenoptera; family Ichneumonidae; genus Diplazon; species Diplazon laetatorius. The sequence continues at coordinate 19,481,463 of OY759155.1, read as the reverse complement.
TTTGTGTAATGCGCATGTCGACAAATTTGTCTCATCCGGGAAAGATATTGTTCAGGGAATTGTGCAGTGCAATTGGTGGAAGAATATTATCTTGCCAACAACTGATATATTCAAGCGACCATTAACAACCCTGAAATTAACCTTATCGACGCTGAATAACATATTAACGGTTGATCAGGTACCAAATGAAGGCTACTCTACCATCTGACGGTCAAGTAGAGATTGACTTTCTCCAGCTTGCCGACCAAGCAGTTTGACCGAATTCATCTCGACTCGCGCTCGCTTTTATCTCCAGTCGAACGTCGTCCTTACCGACCGAGATCTACTCGGTGGTTGCAGAGATGAGTTGGGAGATGGACAATGCCAGCGTTTCACGTGGCTGGAAGGAAAGTGGGCGCTAAATTGCAGTGGCCAGATGCTGAACCCGATCGAGTATGACCAGAGATTAGTCGAGTGATCGCCAGTGAGGTCTATCGCCGTCGCTCACCCTCGGCGAGCGTCGTGGCCGCCGTCTAGCGGGAATGCTTGGCAAATGCGACGAAAGCGTCGCGCTATGACGTCACCTCAGCTTGTAACGGGTGGGACGCGCGACTCTCGACAAGCCTCGATCTGTTGCCGCGTTACGATGACTCTTCGTTCTCCTACAGAGATATTCAAGCGTTTCGTAAGGTAATTTAATTTTGTCCCCCTGAACACGCCGGAACAAAGATCATTTCGATCGGACCAATAGAAAAAAAGTTATGGCCAAAAAACCATTTTGTTCGTTTTGAAGAGAAAGGGGTTCGAGGGTCGAAAAATTGTGGGTCTGAAAACCTTTAAAAGTCCGAAAAACTTTCTTTCGGCTTGGCTACGAACGAAACGACGTTCACTACAAACCTTTTCACACCCAACTCTATAAGATAAACGCATAAAAATCGATTTTCCTGACCCATCATTTTGACCCAAAAAAATTTTTTTTTTCGTAAAAATAAATGTTTCTTTCATGAAAAAATCATTTTTTTTTCTACTACAAACGAAAACTCGGTTATCAGAGACATATACAAAGGTATGTCTATGTGAATCAACCATTAGATCACCCATACAGAGCCATATCCATGTGAATGAACCGTTCAGATCGATTTTCGTCAAAATTGGGGGTCTAAAAACCTTTAAAAGTCCGAAAAACTTTCTTTCGGGTTGGCTACGAACGAAACGACGTTCACTACAAACCTTTTCACACCCAACTCTATAAGATAAACGCATAAAAATCGATTTTCCCGACCCATCATTTTGAAAATCGAAATTCCGAATTTTCGAGCAATGGACTTTCGCAAGGGGTGTTTTGCATAGGATTTGTCCCCCTCAACACGCTAAAACAACGATCATTCCGATCGGGCGAAAAGAAAAAAAGTTATGGTCGAAAAACGATTTTGTTCGATTTGTGAAAAAAATGTCGAGAGAAGGTTAGATTCTCTAAGTATCTATATGATTAGTACCCTCAGTACTTGGGGTACTCCAAGTACTCTTCAAACATTTTAGTTGGCATTCGTGTAAATCATTAATTCTTCTAAATCAATTTTTACAGCGAGCTCACGCTTGTTTTCTAACGTTTCCCCATTATAAAAAACTGAATAGATTCAAAATTTCAATTCGAGCTCGATTCTAATGCACCAATGACGTTGAATATTTAGAAGAAAAAATTATATAATCTCCAACCAACTGCAATGCGGTCAATGCAAAAATTTAATAGTAAATCGCGTTAAGGTTGTAAAAAATTACACACTCGAAATCAAAATAAGCGGGTTGCGGCACAAACGAAAGAAGCTCGGAAATCCTGGAAAACGTCGAGGAATAATGTAACGGGCAAGTTTCCGCATATATATATTTTTTTTCTGTTTTCTCAATTTAATTGACAGTATTGAATGTATCGTTTCGACAAAAAATAAGAAAAAAAAATATATATCGTGAAAATTCTCAACCTAAATCAAAGTGTAACTCACCGAGAGTCCGGGGTATCGATGTGGGGTGGAAAAAAAAGGAATAAGAGACCGTCGCGTTTTGCCTGGGAGGCGGACAATTGGACAGAGAGATCGAGATGGAGAGAGAGAGACGGAGAGAGTACACAAAGTTTTTTTTTCACAGCTCCAAATCTAAATCTTACCAACTAAATAAAAATGAACCAGCCGTTTATTATTACGATCATTTTAACACTAGTTGGAATTTCCGTTAGTTTGGCAACTTACGTTTCGACTGCGAATTTCACACAATAATTACCATTATTTAATTTGCGCTGTCTCGCAGAGAGAGAGTTGGACTTCTTATGTTATTCGGCGATCGCAGTAATTATAATTATAATTCGTATGTATGTATTTTCTCATTCATTATTTTTCTTGTTTTTTTTTTTTACTTCTCTTTTTTTTTCTTCTCCTCTCGTGTGTCTTCACTGGCATTACATAAACGATTATTGCATTCCGCTCATCTGACTTTACAAAAAATTTATTTATATATACGAAAGTAAGAAAATACGAAACGACGCTGGGGGAGGGCTGGAGGGGGGGGGGGAATTGTCATTTGGGAAGTGATGAACGTAAGCGGTACTTTAAAATACATGAGCTGGGCATGAAAAGTTTACGGAAATGGCGAGGGGGGAGGCGGAGGGGGGGGGGCGGTCGGACACGGAGTTAGGACAATCCGGGGGCGGGGGTAGGTTGAGTTTACAATAACTATTAATATTAAGGTAGTATTCGTACAGATGATTTTTTTTTTTTTTTTTTTTCGTATTATGTATAGTTGTAAATTAGTTTTTAGCTGTTTAGTTGTTGCTTCGTTATCATGTAAAATGTGAGCTGCGTTTTTATTCATTTTTTTTTTTTTTTTACGTTTTTGTTGTTGTTGCTTTCTTGTTTTTACGTTTCAATGGATGGTACGTCGGTGGCGATGGTTTTTTCAGAAACACAGAGACCAGACTGAAAAAAAAACAGCTCGCCTCTTGTTCTTGATTATTATTATTATTTTTTTTTTGTTGTTTAGCTTTCTTGCTCTTTGCTTTCTCTTATTTTCCGTGTAAAGATGGGTCCAGTGGCACTGTTGTCTGTTCTGCTTTATGCCGAACTTCGATATATTTCACACAGTGCACGCGGCCTCCCTATACACATGAAATCGTCATGAAAATTCTTTCATCCCCATTCGTCTGCGTTTGAGTTCTGAAACCCTATTCGAGTCAACTATAGTATAACTATGGTAATCTATATATATATATGAAGCTGTTCCGTGACTGACTGACTGACTGACTGATTGATTGACTGACTGACTGACTGACAGACAATGCACAGCCTGAACCACTGAAGATTAAAAAATGAAATTTGGAATATATATTTTTTAGAAGGTGAAGAGGTCCACTAAGGAAGGATTTTTCGATAATCAACCCCTAACCGGGTTGAATGGGGTGTTGTGGGCGTTTGTAACCATTGTTAGTGTATCTCTGGAACGGCAATGAAGAGTCAACATTTTGCTGGAGGTTCAAGTCACACAGTAGGTGCTCACTAAGAAAGGATTTTTCGAAAATCAACCCCTAAGGGGGTGGAATAGGGCAAAGATACACTAACCATCGTTAGTGTATCTTTGAAGCAGGGATGGGAATCCATTCAATGAAAATGTATTTCAAATACTTTTTCAAACAAATAACTATGATTAATTATTATGCAAGAATCAATATTTTCACATTTCTGTGACAATTATGACTAATTTACGTGAATTACGATTTTACAATGAATTGAAGTATTTAATAAATCTGGTAAATTTCGTTATCATTTGGCCGGAAAAGTATTTGAAATGAATTTTCATTGAATGAATGCCCATCCCTGCTCTGGAGCGGCAATAGAGGGTTGAAATTTTGCACGGAGGTTCGGGTCACACAGTAAGTGCTCACTAAAAAAAGGATTTAAAAATTGAACGACCGGAAGTGGGTTAAATATTTTTTTTATTCGTGAGCGACGGGATGGGACAAGATGGGACGGGATGGGACGCGGTTCCGTTTACCGCGGGTAGCCACTGGTATAAATATAACCGCGCGAGTTGACTATAGTTAACTCGAGTGGGGTTTCAGAACATAGTCCAGAACTTCCTGGTTCGAGCTCAGAAGTTTGAATACATTTTCTTTGCCTCGATCGGATTAAATTTCCGTGTGATCCGATGTTTTAGCAAAATTTTCGATCTATTGCTGCACCTAATGTGCTGTGATAATTTTCGTTAACTCAAACGAGTTACGGGAGAGATGGTTGGTGTGAAAAATTAACTTTGCAATTGAAACGCGAATGACGATTTGGAAAAGTTGTGGCTTTGAGACAGCGCCATCTAGTGTCATCCGTGCCACACCCTTAGGCGCATCGTTTCATTGAAACGTTGAGAACTTCGGTACTTTTAGTACAGGCCCGAAAGCCATGAAGTTTACGCGAGTCTATACTCAACATTTCATTGTTCATTTCGAAACAGAGCGAATACGAAAAAATTTCAAACAAATGCGGCATCGTTTGCACATTGGTGCAACAAAATTGTGGCAATGCGTACAAAAAAAAAAAAAGGAAACGAGTGAAATTAAATTTTCAAGGAATTTTCCATCGCAGATCTCGATAAAAACAAGTGAGAAAAAAAATAAACCGGTAGCATATCGTCCGAAGCTTTAATGTTTGAACGAACTAATAAAGCAGTTGAATAACAACATCAACATTATGATGGACCCGGATTGTAATTCATCCACATAATCAAATCGAAGGCATGAAATTTGTTCAATCTACTGAGCAGCGATTCATAATGAAAAAATTCGTTCGGCGTACTCACCAGAATTAAATAAGTCTTTCCGTTTGAATATTTGTTCAGCCCCTACAAACACTCCTCTTGGCTTTTCCTCACGCACCTCGCGACCTTTCGTTTGAATTCTGAATAGCTTTCCCTCCACTCTTTCTGCAATTTTCGAATCAACGTTATCAAATTCGATTTTTTTTATTATTATTTTTTTTTTTAATTTTATTATTTATTTATTTTTTTTAATTTTTTTTTTTTTTAATACGTAGAAGTAAGACTTACGGCGGCATCTACGTTGGCGGGGCTTTCGTCGTTCGGATCGGCCAACATGCTTATGACACTGATTAAAATTGTCTCAACCGTGTGGACCGGTAGCCATCGCTCCGATGCTTTTTCGTAGCCCCATTTATCATCGCCCGGCTCGTGCAAGATGGATATGCACACATCGCCGTTCTTCTCGACTGAAGGAAAAAAAAAGTAGTCAAGTAATATTTTTTTTTTTGTAAATTATTTCAATCGCCATTTTCAAAGTCAATGACAAAAGTAAATTACTCACTGTTCGGATGCCATATTTCTGTGATGAATTTCATTCGCGGCGGCCTGAGTGGATACTCTTTGGGGAATTGAAGATGCGCTTTAAAGAAACCCCCTTCGCTGTAAAATTCATAGATCGGTTAGTTCAATAATAACGAATAATTTTTTATGCTTCTTCGATGAATTATTCTGTTCGGGCTTACTACAATGTGTCCGGAGGTCCAATAATAAGCACTTCCCACCGATATATGTCATTATCGTCTATGAGACCAGCTGAAAACCCTTCAACTGGGTTTTTATTCAGTTCTGAAACAAATAAATTGATTAATCAACAATCGTCGCAAATGAATTCTGTATCCAAACTTTATTATATTTTTAGTCCAATTCCGAGACTGGTGAAACATAATAGAGTCCGTCGAAACAAACTTTGCTGCTTGCATACGATAAATATACGAAGACGCCTCTCGTCGTTCGCACAAAAGACAAAAACGCAGCTGGTTGCAGAATTTTTCAGACTCTGCCGTTCATTCTCGTCTCAGATCGGATGGATCGATTGTCATTACAGCGACGGTCGACATCGCCGTGTGCGATAGAGATAGCGTTATCGTTGCTCGCTGCGGAGCGACAGAGAATTGAAGCGTACGTAGTCCATCGCCTTTAAAGAATCCGGAGCGTTTAAAGCTCGTTCTCTCTGGCTCCGCCGCGAGCGCCCATAGCGCTATCTCTCTCGCACTCGTAGCGGACGCTAAACCTTCGCAATCCCCATAAGAACAAAGCTCCGCCGTCTTCGCTATCAAGCGAACCAACCCAAAAATGATTCTAGCGCCCAAACAAACCTCCAAAGTCACCCGCTTGATACCTAACCTAAAAAAGAAACCCAAAAAACCCCATCATATTACCCACAATCGAAAACCGCCCGAATTCCCGGTTCAAATCTAACCTCAAAGCATCCCCGAATCAAACGTTGCATGATTCAATGATTTTCCGTAAAACCGGAAGCAGTCTTATTTCCATCATATTCATAGTTACAAACATATATTATTTTCCGTCTCTCTCTCTCTCTCACACCTGCTAAGTTTCATTCCCTCCTTACTCCAAGTTACGCAAGTCAAAAGACCAAGAATATGAAAAATAAGAGAAAAAATATGAACAAAAAAAAAGTAAGGTTAGGTTTGACCAGCGTCGTCTAGAACGTCGAAAACCGGCGTTACACATCCTCGCGAGAGACGCCTCACGACGTCTTTGTCCACGAGTGTGAAAAGATAGACCGTGCGTCCGAATGCGAAACGGACATTTCGGCAAAGGGACGTTGGCCTTTGTACGTCGAGTGAGAGAGCATGGAAGTAGGGAGAGAGAAAGAGAGAGAGAGCCTGACCTTCGCGAAATCTCTCATACGCGTGCTCCGACCTCGTACGTATCTCCCTCCCCCCACCCCCCGCGCCTATGCGTCCCATTCTACATTATTTCTCGCATTCTCATGCATATTATTATCGTTACACACATATATATGTCGCATTCGATCCCCAAACCGCGAAATTGATGAAAATTTTCGTTTTTTGTTCGATCGTACCGTGAAAAAATGGCTATTAATAAATGTATAGGTTAAATTATTTCAGTCCGAGCGTGTATAGATGTGGGCGATGGAGGGGAGAGAGGGAGGGGAGGGGAGGGGACCGAAGGATGGGTCTGGGATACGGTACGCCACTGCGTCTAGGAAACGAGATGCGAAAGGCAAAAAAAAAAAAGAAATGCTAGGTTAACGTTCGTCCATGGGGGGCCACACGGGGAGCCGGAGAGACCGTATTGATTTTCAACAGCCCCGATCTGGGCGAAGGAGACCCGGGCAAAACGTGTGAGACCCGCATTTTAATTCGGAAACCACGAAACGACGAATCGATCGACGAAAAATTTTTCGGGTTTGTCGGTCGGTTCGAGTCTCGGGATTTGACGACAAAGGAATTTAATTTTTGATGTTTTTTTTTTTTTTTTTTTAATGCGAATCGACGAGACTTGGACCGTAAAACAGCGAGGTCGTTCGGTTTTGCACGAGCCAAAAATGGGGTTCGGTTTTTTTCGTAACGGCTCGTAACACCCTCCCCCCGGGACTCGGGGTTCAATAACGCACTTGAATAAAGAAAGAAAGGAAACAACACTTAACCAGAAACTTTCACGTTTTGTACCTGCTAATTGTTTTCTTAGTAGAAGCGCGGACTGTGGCTCTGACATTAATAAAAGTTCGATTAAATAAGACTAAAGTTGAAAAAACAATCACTTTTCGTTGGGGACTGGGTAAAGATGGCTAGGTACGTTCGCGGAAGCAATGAATACGCGTGCGCAACTGGCTCGAAACATATGTTCTTCCGTCTCCTCGACGAGGGGCGCTGTTGCGCCGCTCGTTTTACGCTACATCAGCGCCATCGTTCGACGACATCTTTCGTTTTCGTTTTTTTTTTTTTTTTTTTCGCGAGAGAGGGAGTGAGAGGGACGATCTTTTTCGCTCGTCGTTTCGCGTGAGTTATGAGTTTTTTTTGTTTTGTTTTGCCGTTGTTGAGTCGATTACGTTGGTTGATTGACGATTGTGATTTTGGTGAGTTATGGAACGATTGAGATTCCGTTTGGATTTAGTTATTTTAGCGGTTGATGGTATCGTCGTACCGCTTGAGCGCGGAGATAACCCCCACGCATCTGACGCCGGTTGATACCGAGTGCGCGCGCAGCAGCGCGGTCTATTTGAAACTCGAAATCGTGAGCAGGTTCTTTGTATTGATTCTTTCGGATTTATTCGTGAGAGTTTTTCGATAATTATCGTTGAAAATGAGTTGGCACGCACTTGCTGACTCTACAGACTCGTTTATTTTCTATAGGAAGAAATTCGAGTTAGAAAATGTAGAAAAAAAAAACAATGAAGTATCTCTTTTCAGGACAACGCGAATCTCATATAAGTGTTAAAAATATATAAACTAATAGAAATAGTTTATAGAAATATATGAACTAATAGAAATAGTTTAGGCACATTTCTTGCATTTTCCTACATTTTACAGATCTCTGTGGCGTTTTATCCATCGGTAATATGGTTTCCCTTAGAATATAACTGATCATGTTGAAACAACAAAGGAATTCAACTTATCTACTTCAGCTAGTAATAATTTTGATGACTTCGTTCTTACCAACGGTCGATAAAGTAACTTTTCATAATGCTTATATCATGTTGCTCACAATAGAAAAATTCTTTTTCCTTCCAAGCTTACTCAGGAAAATTTGTTTTACGACAATAAACATAAATGACGTTATTCAAATGCAATTCGCCTGATAACATTTGATTCTGGACTACGTTTACATATTAATTAACCCAGACAATTCTATCAAAGCTCATTCGGGATCATGTTTTTTCAACAAACAAATAACACAAGCAATAAAACTTCGACAATGTTTTTTTCATATTTTTTTTTATTTTTCGTATTATAAGATACAATGCTTGACAAATGGTTATACAGACGTTCAATTTATTCATGATGACACGTGTTTGATTTTTTTTTTCGTTTGTTCTTTCTTTGTTTATCGTTTGTTTAGTTATTTCAATATTTTATTTATTTATATCGTGAATATTGTACATTTTGGAACGATGTTTCTTTTTTTTTTCATTCTTATTTTCATGAATTATTATATACAAGTGTTTTTTTTTTGTGCAGCATAAAATTCTCATAGCCGGGGTTTGTTTCTTTTTTTTTTATTCGCGAGCGAGAGACCATTCTTTTCCGGGAAGAGGAGAGGAAATGACGGTACGTGACTGCGTCAGTTTATTCACGAAGGGTTTTCAGATAGAACGGCTCTCCCGACGCTTGTCACGTACAAACCCGGAGAGAGAGAGAGTCCTCGGTGTAGACGCGAAATATGGATTTTGCCAAAAGTGTCATGTCTCTTCGAGTTTGCCCAGGACGAAACAACGAATGGCGACGAGCTTTCACGTTTCTCGCATTATTCATTTTTTAGCGATCGACGATAAAACATCATCGGAGTTTCATATATATATATATATTTTATTTTTATTTTTGTTGTTGTTGTTGTTTTCTTTTCTTTTTCATTAATTTTATTCCGAATCGAATTAATCGTTTAACGATTCCGATTTGGTTAATTGCAAACGATTATTCGTCATAATTATCGTTTAAATTCTATAATTCGTCTCACGCGTTTACATCGGCAAATTATTTCGTATTTTCATTTACGACAGTTCCCTTAAGCAATTATTTACACATACGTGTGAATTGTTGTAAATATATTTTCGTGTATACGTATATTGACAGTGATTGTTTAATGACTAATGTTTATCGTACAAAGAGCGTGGGCTATTTTATTTACAAAATTTCGTGATTCTGAGACTGAAATCGATATAAATATTTTATCGGCTCCGTTCGTGTTCCTTCGTTTTCTTATCTCGTCGAAATCTCGATGTTTATGTCGGTTAGTTGTGTGAACAAAAAATCGTTTCATCCTTCTAAATTATTTCTAAAGGGTGTGTTATCATGGATCAAAGATATTGCACCTAAACTTGCCGAAAGAAAAAAATGTATTTAATCGAAGAACGAAGAAGAGTCGTAAAATTTTCGTAACCCATTATTCTCCCAAACGATCGAGCCATTGGATAAAAAACGAGAACGGCTGTCTGAGGAATCTTCAAAGCCAGTCGAATGTTCTCGATTTTCATCGCTATTATCAATTTGCGCCGAGAACAATGGGTTACAGTTTTGTGTTACCGATCGAGCAGTAGCACATCACCTCAAAATTTAATTCTTTCGTTATGAATAATTTTTTTTCATTCCCCATAGCAACATTTTGTAAATTCAATCCAATTCAACATATTTATGTTTCGAATTTCAACATCAACCTTTTTTTTCCATCGTTGATTATTTTATTATTTTGCTTTGGCGCGGAACAAATCTCTAGAAGTAACGAATGGAGTCACGAACGGCAACAAATTTGTTGCTTTATTGCAAGGGAGAATGCTTGTGCGTCGCAATCGAAGCCAAGCGATTGGTCATGATTGGTTCTTCGTTCGAAGGGCCAAGACTTTCACGAGAGAAAAATAAGTCCCACGGCGTTTGACTTTTATTGGAACGGTTTCTTTATTTATTTTTTCTGTTGTTGTTGTTTTTGTTGTTTCGTTTTTTTTTTTTTCTATCAACTGGCGGATATACCGGGCTGAAGAGTTTCGGCTGAGCCACAATGTCCCTGTCGTGCGACTTGGTGATATTTCCCCCGAGAGGAAAAGCTAGTCTGGCTCGGATGGAAAGCAAGTGAGAGACAGGGGGAGAATTGAAGAGAACCGGAAGCCGCGGGAACACGGCGGAGCCAGAAAGATGGAGAGAGACAGAGACAGAGATATATATATATATATATTTATAAAGTTAAAAAGTTGTCTATCGACAGATAGGAGTACAGCAACGGGATCTCGAAGGCGGTAAACGTTAGTGAATTCACTCGGGAAATTTTTTATGAGCCATTAATGAAACGCGTGTCTGCAATTTTCGAGTTTTTTCGCGACACTTTAATTTCTCTTTTTTTCTACCTTCGGAATTATATTTGTCGACGAAATATTTCGTCGCACAATTTCAAGTGTACTTTCAATAGCGTTCAACCCTTCGAGAACAATGGTGGCAACGGGAGTTTGGTTCGATCAAAGTCTTCGCAAAAGGACTTGACCTCGCAATGAAAAAAGAAAAACGATGAATCAAGTACTTGTCATTATCTTATCTTATGATATGTAACCAAAAAAAGAAAAAAAAATCGTAAATGACGCACATACTGCCGGAGTGTTAGTGTTGCTTCTTCAACCCTTCGAGGTCGGACGTTATGGAAACACGGGGTCAGAATGACCCCAGCCATGTTTGAACCACTGCCATCTTAGCAATATTGTTTCGAACGACTCATAAAAATTTGAGATATTGGTTTTGACACTTTAGAATGAGAATGCCACGAAAAATGTTTCTTACCGAATTTTCAAAATGGCGAAAAAAAAATTATCAAGGAGTCAGTGCGTGGAAAATCTCATTTTTTTCAGTAAAAAAATTATTTGTCTTCGAATTGTATAATTTTTAATTGTTCTCTTTGAAGCTTTAGGCTTCAAGTTGGGCTAGGAGTCATTTTGACCACCCTGGCGACCTCGAAGAGTCAGTTATCGCATATCGTGTGGTCGGAATGTCCGGCCATTTTGTTTTACGATTTTCATGACGTCGAACGAATTTCATGGTGTGAAGGCAGTTTTCCGATGTGCCTGAGCTTATATCTCATCATCATACTCATATATATATATAGAATATATATATATATATAATATTTTTTTACGACTTAACATATCGATAATAAACATTTCGGATAGTCCTTCTAAACGCAAAATTCTTACGAGTTATCGTCTAATAGTTAATATTAATTTAGTTATTGTTCTTGAGCACGGATATTATTTTTCTCGTTTGCACCGCGTCGAGTCCGGATGCTGAGGTTCGGTTATCTCGTCATCCCCCCCCAGCCGCGAGGAAAGCGAACCTAATCGCGGATCTTGCGAATCAAAACATTTCTTTCTTTTCATTTATTTATTTTTTTTATTTTTTTATTTTTTTATTTCATGTCCACGCGTGCGATTACGTCCGGCATTCTCGAACGACAGACGGTTCATCGTTATCTCCTTGAATTTACGTTGAGAACAGAAATTTTCGTTCTCGCAGAAATCACGATGAGAAAAAGAAAAAAAAGGGGAAAAAAAATAAGATCGCTTCTGTTTATTCACAATCATAGTTCACCCCAACACCTTGGACGCAAAGTTCACATTTTACGGTCTCCGTCGTCGAATTCTATCGTTTATGCAGCCCCTAACAAACACGGATTAACCCGTTGTGTAAAAAAGTTTCGATAATTTCTATCTAGCTTGTGGAAAGAAGCTTCTTTTTTTTTCCCCCACACTTGGCTTTTTGCGCGACGTTGTTTCGTTTCCCTCGCAACTTACGAATTGAATATCGAATCGCAAAATCCGAGTCTCGTGATAAACGACGTAAACGCGAATGAATTATTTGTTTCCCACCGAGCTTTGTTTTTTCGAAACCTTCCATAATTTTTCCGACGCGTTTTCCTTTCCATATTTCAGCCCAAAAATTTATCGTCCTCGCTCGGAATGGCTTGGCGTCGTGAAAACTCACGAACGTCTTTTCGAATCACGATTCGTCCGAGTGAACACAAGTGTTTTCAGCGAAATAACAGAAAAAAAAGGTAGGTAAAAAAATTCAATCGATATACGTTGGCTTTATACTTTTTCAAATACTTTTCCAACGGAACGATCATGGACTTTTAAATAAGGCATATTAAAGATTAGAATTCATTTGAAAATAATAATTTTCGTGAATTAATCACAATCGTTACAAAAATGTCACAATATTAATTGTTGCATAATAATTTATCATAATTATTTGTTTTTTAAAGGATATTTCAAATGCATTTTCATGAAATAAAAGTGTCCATCCCTGATTATGAGTCCTGTCGTGTCTTATCGTACAGTTCGACCGTTAAAGTCGTCGAATGAATGAACGAAGGATTAGTAAATCATTCAACGAGTGACAATTAATATTCGTACATCAGTGAATTAGCGATTTCTCGAAAGGATCGAGGCAAGTTGAAAAAAGAATATGAATGAAATATTTTTACATTTCCGTATTTTCTTCGGCGTCCTCGTCGACTTCGGGAAGCGTGTAAACCGCGGATATTGGTCCAACCAGATGATCCTCGAGTTTGAGAATGGGTTTGCAATCTCTCGTCACGTCAACCTGATTGTAAGAATCTTTGAGTATGTTTATCTCGTTCTCTTGGGCGAATATGCTAACTGGCGGTTCGCCGCACAGACTTTCGTCCATTAGATTGCGATGGGATATGTTGCTCGACGGAAATTGTCACGACGTCATTGCAAATGGATCGTTCGACAATTCATCGACGCTCGTGCTCGCTTTCACCGTTTCGTGCTTTTCCGTTTGATGCGCCAAACGATGAACTATCTCGTCGTGAAGAATGTTGAAACACATTGCCGTTAGTGCCATTCCTGACATTATGTAACAAGAGCAGAACCACACGGTCACGTTTCTCGAGTCTATGAGGTTGTAACGTGGATAGGAACCGGGAACCATGTCCCCAAAACCGATAGTGCTCAGGCTCATGAAGCAGAAATAACTGGCATCTGTAATTCAAGGAAACAACGAAAATTATATAGTCTATGCATGTCTATCTATAGTCTATGCAAGTCTATATATATTCTATGCATGTCTATGCATGTCTATGTATAGTCTATGCAAGTCTATGCAAGTCTATCCATGTCTATATATAGTCTAAGCAAGTCTATGCATGTCTATGCATGTCTATATATAGACTATGCAAGTCTATGCAAGTCTATGCATGTCTATGCATGTCTATATATAGTCGATGCATGTCTACGCATGTCTACGCATGTCTATATATAGTCTATGCATGTCTACGCATGTCTATATATAGTCTATGCATGTCTATGTATGTCTACGTATGTCTACATATAGTCTATATAGTCTCTGTTTGAAAAAAATAGTTATTCCAATTTTTTTTTTCATAAGCCATTTTTGCTACAATATTCGTTATACGTTATTTTCATTGCAAGTACAGCTACATCATCAAATTGTTTCAGGTTTTATTTCATCAACAATTCAGAAAATAGAGAGTTGAAGGTACTCTCTGACAACGACTTTTGAAAGCAAACATCTCGTGACTGAAGAGCTAAAATGAAAAGGTCGCCGAAACATACTATTCGTTGGATTTCAGACCCATCTAAATAAATCCGAACTGAGTAAGTGAACAAAAAAATCTTGAGTAGAATTTGAAGAATCTAATGCAAGTTTTTTTATTTTCTAATAACTTTTGTTGTGACAAGCCAAATTAATCGGGGAATTTATTCGTGCAAGATAATGTGATTGTACGAAAGATAGTGCAACGAGACGTAGATAAGTCTTACCAACGAAGCTCCATCCCTCCAATTTGTACAAGGTAAAAGCTCCGGCGACGATGTAGCACACCATAGCACCGAGACAGATGCTGATTGGTGCGAGAATAGTGACATTCGGTCTGTCCCCGGAACCGAGGCTCGATATTTCGTCCTTTGGACTCGTCTTTATGTCCACGGAACCCGGATAAGACGATACGTTTGCTCTTACGTAAAATGGCTCTTGCAGCTGCATCTGTTGCTGTTGCTGCTGGCTCAGTTCTTCCTGCTGTCTCTTTTTCTTCATTCGTCGCTCCTTCTCCTTAGCATGAACAAATGGCTGATTGTATGGAACGTTACTCCATTTATTAGTTCCGTGTGACGAGAAAAAATCGCGATTATTATTCGTTACTTCGGTCGTACTATTTTTTTTTTTTTCATCATGATAATAAAACTCGATGTAAATTTTAATTCGTGAGCGAGTTGAAAAGTTTTTTTCTCGTGATAAATATAAAACGGCTCAAATGCTTGAATAAGAAACAAACTGGCAATCGAATACATTAAATTGATTTCGAGTTAAATAGATAAAAAAAAATCAACAAATTTTCATAAAAATTGGCAGAACTGGCAGAAAAAACTAGAATCCATATTTTGCGATTTATTGAAACGAACGAAAAACTGTGTACAACTGGCAGTGAATACATGTATCCTCGTGTTTTCTTTTCAATGCAAATCAGTTTTTAACTATGCACCGTACTCACCTGCATTCGTCTCTCGTCGTAGCAGCAGTAACCGCAATTCGAACACAGACAGCAACACAAAGCTCGTGTGAAAACGCCTCGTGCGCATCGTGACAGAAGACCCCCGGCGCTCGATAGGTAGATGAGAGTCAGGGGAATACCGAGAGTGGCGTATCCCATAGTTGCAACTTTTCCCCAGGTTGATCGAGGTGCAATACTACCGTATCCTGGAAGAATATTAAAAAAAATACAAACACACACACATTTATTATCATGATTCGTTACCAGTTGTCTTTATATTTAAAAGTTGGGAACGTGGGATCGACTTTTATTCGAGGGTACCCTCGATAGTTAACTCCTTAAGCCTTCCAAGTAAAAAGAAATATATATATATATAAGCTATATATAGTTTTATATAAGGAAGGACTGGAGATATATAGTCTATAAATTGTATATAGATTATACATAAATAATATAGTCCACACATAGTCTATATATAATCTATACATAGATTGGTCCCGATAAGTGCCACTATTTGTAAATGAATGTTTCATCAAACGATCAGACACGTGGCGACATCAAATAATTCACCACACCCATTACCAAGACTCCAAATATGCAGTTACCCTAATTTTCCAACATTCGAATGTCCATTTTCCCCACAATTATGCTGATTTTGAACATTCATTCGAATTCACATTGTTACGAATATTCCTCATAATTCTTCACTGCACAAAAAAAAAAAAAAAAAAAAATCAAATCCCACACAATTCCGAAGTTTAACCGCGTTCCCCTCGAGTCCACATTTTCCAAAAACTTCATTTATCACATAGAGTCTTCGAAACTTCCCGGCCTCGGGGAAAATTCTCCGAAACTTCGAAGATGGAAAACGCGAAACAAAGCCGGTGGAAATTGTACATCCAGAAGCGACCACATACCACCCCTCTCAGCCCCTTCCCCCCGGTTGAAACAACTTTCTCGAGTTCAAACAGACGTGCCAATTATCAAACATAATTATGAGAAATCTCTCTCGCGAAGACGTCGAGCGACCGTCACGCACTTGAAACGTGCGTGACTTCATGGGGTGGTTACGACAAAGCTTTTGTCCACAATGCGCAACACTGTACCAAAGTCAAGAGAAAATTTACCGGGGGAGGGGGGAGGGCGCATATTTTCCACGAAGCTGAAACACCAAACTGTTGGCAATCTAAAGTTATTCCGACAATATGTATTCGCACGTTCGGTTCGTTCGTTTAATTGCTCGCTTTCGCAGCACACCGGAGTTGAGCAGTGACTTGAATCACGGTTCGCAACAATAATCGACCGCGCTTAGAACGATTATCCCCCGCCTCCCCGCCTTCGGGTACAAAGGTAACCGTGATTGTTCTGGGTTAATTCATAAAGTTCATAAACTTCGTTGCCCATTGTGAATTTAGTAATAATCGGGACATTGCCTAAAAAATGCACTCTTATGCTTTTGATGTATAGAAAAACTTATTTTTATAAAGGGTTATCGCTCAAACGGTGATAATACCACTTGTGTATTAATCGGGTGCTCCAGAGAATCGGATATTCGACGAGAAAACGAAAAAAAGAGTGTTCCTCCATTGTTCATACATGCCAAATCTGATATTCAAAATCACTCGAAACTTCGAATACCTGATTTGCAATACGGCCACTCGATTGGCGAGTCTCGAGCGTAACGAAAATCTAACTCGTTCGGTAGCCGACCCCAATTTCGGATTTCTCATCGTATCGGCTATTGTCGGGACTCTCGGTACCCGAGCACTCACCCTTGGAAGGAATACTCGTGCAACTTTCGAACCAGGACCGGTCACAGATCGATAAACCCTTCGGTTCGCTCTGTTTCCGTTCGATTCATAATTCAGCGCAGTGACCCTTGTGGGACAGGCCATACAATACTCACAACAGGCCCAGCATGTAGCTGGCACTTGGATACTATAGCTATCAGCCAAGTGTACGTCACCGGTTTGAATCGTTTTTTGCTCGATACTCAAGTGTCTGTATCATATCCCAAGTGAAAAATAAGCTATACATTGACTATACAGAGTCTATATGCAGTTTATCATGGACTATGCATGCCCAATCCCATATACAGGCTATATATAGACTATACATAGTCTATATGCAGTCTGTGCATAGGCTATGCATGCCCAATCCCATATAAGGCTATATACAGACTATACGTGGTCTACATGCAGTCTATGCATAGGCTATGCATGCCCAATCCCATATACAGGCTATATATAGACTATACATAGTCTATATGAAGTCTGTGCATAAGCTATGCATGCCCAATTCCATATACAGGCTATATATAGACTATATATAGTCTACATGCAGTCTATCCATAGGCTATGCATGCCCAATCGCATATACAGGCTATATATAGACTATACATAATCTACATGCAGTCTATGCATAGACTATGCATGGACTATACATGGCCAATCGCCCATTCAGCTTGTATATAATTTTTTTACTTGGAGAATCAAGTCGCTGACTAACGACGAAGTAAACATTTAACATTTTCATTGAATTCATAAAACGCATAATCTCACGAACGAACGTTGAGTAATTGATCAACGTTCAAGTGTTATTTCGCAACGGAAATTGTTTTGCTCCGTGATTGCCGAGGGCAGGGGGGTTACACGTTTATGATGTTCGTTGCCGGCGATACTTTGGCATTTAATTAGAGCGTCGAATAAATTGCAGGGTCGACGAGGCCGAGGAGGGGGTTAAAGGCTTGGGCAATAACATTGCGAAGATGAGCCGGTACGGTTCGACGAGCGGGGCAAAACGAGGCACCCAAGGGGCAAAACGGGGACCAGGCTTGAAAAATTGTAATACGTTTTTATTTTTCACTGGACTTGCGATTTGTGAAATATCGGACCTTTCCGTTAATCGGAATATTGCAGCGCTTTTTTTCAATTTCAATTACGACGTCGAGCCATTAATGAGACGAAAAAAAAAAGAAAAAAAAACGTCCATGCGTTTCGCAACGTTGCTAAGCCGCCGAATAATCTCATCAACGAATATTCCAACATGCTGAAATCTGCCTCCAAGTTTTACGAATGTCAGAAATAAAAAAATATATATATATTAAATACAAATTGAACTGCAGCGTTCTAGCCCTTGTGATGTCCATTTCACCCCGCTCTCTATTATGGTATCCAACTGGAGTTGGCTAGCGTGCAATGTGTTAAGTTGCGTGGGGCGACGTTTTCGTGAAACGAGGGTGAAACCCGGGGGTTTCGAGTTGGGAAACGACGCAGGTACCGTGGTAACGTTGGTTCCACACACCCACCAGCCCCCGTACAGTTAACGTCCTCGTGCGCGCTTAACAGTAAGTCTCTGCCGACGCAGGACGGGACGGAAAATTAATAACACACTACCGGCCCAACTATAGAGCGCATAATTAAACCGATATTACGATTTGGCATTCCAACCGTGCATGTATATCCCCACAGATTGAAATACACATATACATATGTATGTATATTATCTTTTGCCAAATATCGCGAGTAAAAGAATTATAGATAAGCTATGCATGGAATTGGGCATATATAGTTTGTATATAGACTATATATAATTTTCTTACTTGGATAGACATTATATAGACAATGTATAGGCTATATATAGACTCTACATAGACAATATATCAACTATATATTGTCTATATATAGTCTGTATATGTCTAATCCAATATATAGTTTATATACAGCCTATATATGATTTTTTCACTTGGGATATTAAATGGACATGGCTCATTCAGTCTTACAATGACGCATAGCAAAGTCGACTTTGATGAATGATCGTGTAGTGCAAATGAAAAAACAATAAACATTACTTATTCTCCCTAGGATCGCGAAATTTGCGATTTTCGGACTTTTTCCCTTGCTTGTGCTACGGAAACTTTTTTTTGTGTCGAATTTTAAGATTCCAGGTCAGCCGGAAGTATACCTCACAGGTTTTGATGATCAGTGAGTTGACAAACGGACAACAAAGGAACATTGTACGAGGGTCTCGTTTTTATGAAAAATTTCAAGGTACACGGAACCCCAAAGAACCGTAGATCAGTAAACTGGGTATCAGGAAATATGAGAGAGAGAGAGAGAGGTTACAACAGGGAGTTCCATCATGTGCGACTTTTCTCCACAGCTGAAACATCTCTCGAAGCTTCGGTGACAAAGTGCCACCGAAGCTGCGGGTCTCATATAGAGTCGGTGGGCTGTGAATAATAGCCCGGAGACGGAGGGATGTGTATTTATTGTTACGTCCCCGGGTTTGTTTATCGTGGTGACGTCACGATAAACCTGTTGGAGAGGTTTTCCTCCATTTTGAGTGGGAGACCGCCTATCCGGTGACAGAAACGACGATCCGGATGATGGATGAACAGAGTTATATCTTAATCGAGTTGATTGATAAGTGTTGACCCAAACGAATAATACATGTATGAAACTATATCGTCTGGATTTATTTTCAATTTGAAACAATTTCGTTGAAATACAATTCGGCTGAACATAGATTATACATAGACTATACATAGACTATACATGCTATACATCGACTATACATCGACTATACATAGACTATACATGCAATACATCGACTATACATAGACTATACAGACTATACGTAGATTATACATAGACTATACAGTCCATAAATAGACTATACATACACTATTCAGTCTATGCATAGATTATACATAGACTATACAGTCCATACATACATTATACATTCACTATACAGTCTATACATAGATTATACATACACCATATAATCTATACATCATCTATGCCTAGAATATATATACCCAGTCCCATTTATAGTCTATCAATAGACTATATATGGGGGATTCCACCGGAACTCAATCAGGTTTGACCTTTGGGTCAAAATTTTTGGCTCCTAATTTTTTACATGAATATATGTTGAAAACAAAGAGACCCGTGTTTCAGGGTTTTTCATTTTGAGGCCCCGTTTTTAAGATACATTTGAATGAAGCTTTTCACCCATTGACCGTATTTGATCATTCGAATCGATATATCTCAGCAATGGTTAGTGATAAACGGAAAAACCGCAGGTGTTTTTTTTCTGTTTTCGCACGGTCTATACGATGAAAATATTCATGATTATGTTGCGCCGATGTAACTATTATTTATTAACAATTGAAAATTGAAAATGAAATAAAACAAAAAATGCTTAGTTTATTTTTTTTATTTTTTTTAATTAAATTCCTTGAATTAAAACGAAAATTTTAATACATCAGAGGAAATGGGCATCGACTTGGTTCGGAAGTTACAGCTTTTCAAAGGGGTTCACCGGTTAAACAAATCGATGTATCTCAGCAACGGTTAGTGATAAATTGAAAAACTATTGGTGTTTTTTTCGGGTTTTTGCACTCTTTATATGATGAAGTTATTCATAATTATGTTGCATCTATGAAGCGATTGTTATTAACAATTGTATCGTTTAAAATTGTATAAAACTTAAAATACTCATTTTATTTTTACAAATTATTTTTTTATGGATTCTTTGAACAAAAACAAAAATTTTGAGACTTTACAAAGCTTGATCCGACATTTCGTTCGGAAGTTATGGTTTTTTTTCTCATGAAGAACACGTTTGATGTGAAATAAACACATCAAAGCTATAACTACCGAACGAAACGTCGCATCAAGCTTTGTAAGGTCTCAACATTTTTGTTTTCGTTCAAAGAATCTATAAAAAAATAATTTGTGAAAGGAAATGAGTATTTTAAGTTTTATACCATTTTAAATGATTTAATTGTTAATAACAATTGCTTCATAATTATGAATAACTTCATCATATAGAGAGTGCAAAAACGGAAAAAAAATACAATATTTTTTCAATTTTTCACTAATCGTTTCTGAGATACATCGATTTGTTTCACCGTTGAACACGTTTGAAAATCTGTAACTTCTGAACTAAGTCGATGCCCAATTCCGGTGATATATCTAAATTCGTATTGCACTGTCAATTACATGTTCAACATGGTCGAGTACTACTACGATTGTCATAAGTATTGTTATAACTTATTTATTTTCGTAAAAATTTCTTTGTTCTTATTTGTGTAGTCTCGATAAGCGATTAACGATATTAAGAGTCAGTGAATATTTTATAATTACGGGAATACAATCTCAGAAACGATTAGTGAAAAATTGAAAAAATATTGTATTTTTTTTCTGTTTTTGCACTCTCTATATGATGAAGTTATTCATAATTATGAAGCAATTGTTATCAACAATTAAATCATTTAAAATGGTATAAAACTTAAAATACTCATTTCCTTTCACAAATTATTTTTTTATAGATTCTTTGAACGAAAACAAAAATGTTGAGACCTTACAAAGCTTGATGCGACGTTTCGTTCGGTAGTTATAGCTTTGATGTGTTTATTTCACATCAAACGTGTTCTTCATGAGAAAAAAAACCATAACTTCCGAACGAAATGTCGGATCAAGCTTTGTAAAGTCTCAAAATTTTTGTTTTTGTTCAAAGAATCCATAAAAAAATAATTTGTAAAAATAAAATGAGTATTTTAAGTTTTATACAATTTTAAACGATACAATTGTTAATAACAATCGCTTCATAGATGCAACATAATTATGAATAACTTCATCATATAAAGAGTGCAAAAACCCGAAAAAAACACCAATAGTTTTTCAATTTATCACTAACCGTTGCTGAGATACATCGATTTGTTTAACCGGTGAACCCCTTTGAAAAGCTGTAACTTCCGAACCAAGTCGATGCCCATTTCCTCTGATGTATTAAAATTTTCGTTTTAATTCAAGGAATTTAATAAAAAAAAATAAAAAAAATAAACTAAGCATTTTTTGTTTTATTTCATTTTCAATTTTCAATTGTTAATAAATAATAGTTACATCGGCGCAACATAATCATGAATATTTTCATCGTATAGACCGTGCGAAAACAGAAAAAAAACACCTGCGGTTTTTCCGTTTATCACTAACCATTGCTGAGATATATCGATTCGAATGATCAAATACGGTCAATGGGTGAAAAGCTTCATTCAAATGTATCTTAAAAACGGGGCCTCAAAATGAAAAACCCTGAAACACGGGTCTCTTTGTTTTCAACATATATTCATGTAAAAAATTAGGAGCCAAAAATTTTGACCCAAAGGTCAAACCTGATTGAGTTCCGGTGGAATCCCCCATATATATTTTCACTTGGTGTACGACCGTGAGTTAACGGCTGTGAGATGGGCAAATGGCACAAACCGTTTGCCCATGACGATAACGGAATTTCGACAAAGAACGAGAGGCTCGAAGACCGAGATACGAGCCTCCAGAGGGAAAACGTCGACCGCCTCGCAAGTTGATGTATGGACCCAACGTTTCTTCCTCAGGCCTTTTCACCCTCGACGTCTGGAAAATGTTGTCCCATAACATACATCAAGCGTACGGGAATTCCCATAGCCTAGTGGCTTACGCCGTAGAGCCCGGGCTTGATGTTTCTGTTTCATTGAAACACACCGCGGTGTGCGAATTGCCGCGGGGCTCTGCGCGGCAGAGGGCAGCACGAGCGGCAAAACCAGTGGAAAACATGGGTGGCGAAGGTGCTTGGGAGGGAACCACGATATCTCAACCTGTTCAACCTCAGCGAGCGGGAAAGCTTTTCGAGTACACCGGAAAACAAGTAATACCCATCGCCAGTTCCTATAGTGACGGTATGCTTCCCCCTCCTTACCTCCTCGCCCCGCTGTTACACAGGGCCCTGATACGTACGAACCGAGTTGCCACTTTAGTTCACGTACTCGGTGAAAATGCTTATCGTTATCGAGGACATAACTCTCCACCAGAATTAGCGTGATAAGCGGTGTGCAAGCTGGGCTCGCGAAAGACCCCCAACCCTCAACCAAAAGAGCCTCGAGATCCGGGCAGAGTGCTTCACGAAATACGAGATGCATGGCGGAGAGAGGGGGGGGGATGAATATGGCCTCCCGGTCGTTGAGGTTGATGGGATGAATATTCGGGCTCAATTATCGAACGTTATGGTCTCAGACAATATGGAATCTCGACGATGTTATACATGTATTCTCTACAGTGTGGCAGGCACGTCAGAATATACTCAATCAGAAACAAAATCTCCACGATAATGTTACCACATAAGAATAACAACAATAATATTGGAATATAAAATCTATACCCAAGTGAAAAAATTATATATAATCTATATATAAACTATATATGCCCAATCCCATATATAGATTTTATACAATTTTTTTATACGCCCAATTCCATATATAGTTATATATATATAGACTCTACATAATTTTTTTTCACTTGGGACTTTACGGGGTCCGACATTTCTGAAAATCGGGACGTGTGATGTGTATTTTTACGTTATTCCGGTGGGCCCCGGTTCAAGCGCAATGAAGGTGTACGCAGTATTACGTTGACGTCGTGGGTTAGGGGTTGTGGCGGTGATAGGACGAGATCATAAATCTTACAAGCGCGTTGCCACGAGGTGGAGAACGACGCAGCAAGCATCTTGGTTGTAAGTACACAACTAACACACAAACACACGGATGTGGGCTCACCCACACACGCACACTTACATTCACATATACATGCAGACACGAAAACATGGGATGCATACGATGCTCGCACAGTCTTGCTTGCCTGGCTTATAGCATGCGAAATGGTTATTGTAACCACAACGATTCTGTCTCGTGGTGAGACACCGAAAATTTTCGCAAGTGCACGGGAGCTTGGAAGCTTGTATTCGAGCATCGCTGGGCTTCGAGAGGTGAGGAGGTTCCTTCTTAACGCTTCTGCTCGGCATGCGATGTAACCTCGACGGCACAATTCGTTCGCGTTGCCACATGTATGGGCTGCTGCTGCTGTGGAAGCTTTTCGAAACGGGTTTCTCGAGTTCGAGACTTTTGCTTCAGAGGGACGAAAATTGGTTTTAATCAAGGAGACGCACGTGTTTATCTATAGGTGGTTTTTTTATAAGCTATCCTAAGTAAAATAATTATGTATAGTCTATGTATAGTCTATGTATACTCTATGCATAGACTGTATAGTGTATGTATAGTCTATGTATAACCTCTTTATGGACTGTATGGTCTATGTATAGACTGTATGTATAATCATATGCTATATATGGGACCGGGCATATATAGATTATAAATATATCGGCCTACTCTTGTGGTCCCAAGTAAAAAAATCAGAAACTATATATGCCCAATCCCATATATAGTTCATATACAGACTATACATAATTTTTTTACTTGTGGTTACTTCACGAAGTCGCGAGACTACGGAGTAAAAAATTATCTCCAGTAGAAAAGAACGACTGGTAATATCCAGCACCATTTTGCAATTAGTACTGCTCTTTTTCAGTGTCCCACTGGAGTGAGAGTAGGGTAGGGTTGGTCTCCGGAAGGTTCTGGAACACCTCGGCACCATTTGCATAATCCCCGATGATAAATCAAGCGAAATCCCGTGCGGTCCGACGGGATCGTAACTGTTTCCATGAAATTTTCCGGGGGAACAATGCACTTGTGTGGAGATGGGTCCAGCCGGACATTATACGAGATCGTGAAGATTTTTTATTTTTCAGCAATAAGGCCATCGGTGTTGAACGAACCCCGACCGAGATATGACCATCGTTTATATCTTGATCGTCTTCATCCCCCAACTTGCGACCACGGGTTTGTTTCCAATTATGATTTAACGTTCGGGCTGGCACTTCATGAAATCGAATTAGTTCACTCATAAGCCTGATATCTTTTTAGAAATTGATGACCGGACAAGGTGAGAGGTCATTTCATTTTTTTTTCGTCAAAAATGCGATTTAATTGGCACTAAAAAAATTTATCTGAGTTATTTGACGTTAAATCTTGGATTCAGGGAACCCCTAAGTGGAGCCCTAGGGTTGAGCAACATTTGACGAACATTTTCAACAAACTCGAATAACTTCCAAAACGGTCCTCGCGTCACATGCAGACCTTGCCACTTGGTTCCGAATGACATTCGAACACAGAACGAACGCGAGTGTCGCGAACACAATTATATTTCGCGCGCATGCGGTTGAATCTTGCACATTTCTCGACGCCTCCGCCAAGAACGGAGTCATAAACAGACCCAACACAAGACTGAATCCAACGCCCTCGATTAAACTGGTTCCCATAACAAATTAGAATTTAATCCACGTTTCGAGAAGAATTCAAAGAACCCTTTATCGATATACGATTAATATATATATATATATAACCAAAAATGACATTTTTTTCCTCGATAACATTAATCGAGTGTCAAAAATGTTAATAAAATAGACTAGTATAATAAAAATGTGAAAAAAAAAGGCAATCAAATTTTGTTTGTCGAAAAAATTTAAACGCCTCTCGATGGTGCTGGTTTGTCACACGCCGAATTTAACATCAAAGTCGCGAAGCACCGGTGGGATGTATTCATGAAATGGGGGATGAGGAGGGGCTCCGGTGAATCTCAGTTTACCGTACGTTAATCCGTCTGACCGCCCTGAGAAAACAGAATTATCCGAGTTTCCTCGTTACACGAAAACCCGGATAGCATCGAGTTGAGTGGACTCTCTCTCTCTCTCTCTCTCTCTCTCTCTCTCTCTCTCTCTCTCTCTCTCTCTCTCTCTCTCTGCAGGCGATCAAAATTTGAATTGCGAAAACAAACTCTTCCCCCCAACCCCACCTGCCGCCATCAAAGTTACCGGTATATTCGATCTCCGACGCTCCTCGTGAATCTCTTCGTGAAACATTGCATTTTTTTCGATGGCATTTGTTGCTTCAGCGAGAGGACGAAGGACAAAAAAAAACGATAAAAACAATGTTGATGGAGCTTATGCCATGTGGCTCATAGATTCAGGGATAATTCGGATAGGCGTTGGGTATACCGAACGGTTTGTTATATTTATTCAATTCAAATAGCGTGATTCGTTGCTGTTACTGATTCCCGTCAGTCGACATACACACACGCACACACACACACACACACACACACACCGTTGAGTCCGATTGGCCTCTGTTAACGGCGCCTCTAACTCGTTCGCACGCGTGTTCGTGACAGCCACCGATGAATTATTCCGTCGGACTACGGTTACGCGATTCGTATGTGTGTTCGTGGTCCCCTCCCCCCCCCCAAAGTCTGTGTTTGTACGTAGGACCATTTTCACGGTAAGCCGCATTAAATGCTTCCAGAATCTGGATGTCTGCGATGACGCTGCGGAACCAGCAAAAGTCGGTGGAAAAAAAATCTTTCATCGGATGTAACGTTATATCAGAAAAACAAAAAAACCGCCTGGGTAACACCATTCCGGTTGACTTGTAATTAATGTTATGACACTATAGTCTTCGGATAGTCTGTATAGTCTATTTATAGCCTGTATAGTCGATGTATAGTCTGTATAGTCTATGCATAGTCTGTATAGTCTATGTATAGTCTATGAATACTCTATGCATAGTCGGTATAGCCTATGTATAGCCTATGCATAGTCTGTATAGTCTACGCATAGTTTATACAAACTATGCATAGACTATACAGACTATGCAAACACTATACAGACTATACACAAACTATACATGAATTATATATAGTCTATGCATAGAATATACACGCCGAGTCCCATACACAGTTGATATATAATTTTTTTGCAAGGGTACAAATCACTCCACCCAGTGCGAACGAAGAAATAAATTCGAAACAATATCGGACGCGGTTTCTCGAACATCACCCGACATCATGTCTAACTGGTATCGACGTGAGCTACCTTCCTCGAGTAACGGAAGCGCAGTATCGCGAATGCGGTATATGCACTGTCGATGGAATTGATAGATCGACAGACTGAAATGTTTTTTTTTTTTTCGGGAATTCACGGGATCGCTTTTCTGACTATTACCGACGTGAACTTCTATAATTTGAATTGCCAAAGCAAAGTATCATGGATCAATCAGACTACTATTGACGTAAACTACTTTTACGAGTTTTTCATTGCACGGCATCGCAAACACGTAATCCAACGAACTATGGTTACCAATCGACGGATTAATTTTCCAACAAAAATTGGGGGATCAATTTGTTTTGATGAAATAGCGTCGCGTGGATTAACGGTGAGAAATAAAACAGATCGGCGTACTACAAAGGGTTCATCATATATATATATATATATATATATATATATATATATATATATATATATATATATATATATATATATATATACATATGAATGCCTTTAACGTTGCACCGTGGCAGCTCGGCCTGACTTTTTTTTCACCGCTCTCAAAGGAATAAATCGATCAAATCCCCCCCCCCCCCGCCAATCGAGATTACAGTTTGTGTGCCGTTGGGATTTACGCTGAATAGTTCTATCCGAGCGGGTATAGATTCGATTTTCAGCACAATCCTCATTGGCGCGCAATGCACTTGACATTATAAATAAAAAAAAAAAAAAATAAAAAAAAATGTACATCATGCTGTTCTCTCCAATCCTTCGAGCTTCAAAACGTTCCCGCGTTTCGAAGCATTTACGTTCGAGCTATGTGAAATATCCGACGATTAACACGCTTTTATCGGATCACCGAGAATTCGAAGCTGTTACCCACTCGAACGAGTACGGATCGAAAAAATTTTTCTCCGAAGAATAATTATTCTCATCCGAATTTTATCGAACCGTGATTCGAGCATTGAGTATTGTGCTGAAATTTTTTCATCGCGCTGTCCCAAGTAAAAAAAAATGATGTATTAACTATATATGGGATTGGGTGTACATAATCTATGTATAGATTATACAAGTCTATGTATGAATTATATAAGTCTATGCACAGTCTATACATAGTCTCTGCATAGTCGTTGCAGATTTTATACATAGATTGGGGATATTGGGGATGTAATTTCTTTTAACCCTTAGACTGCATATGGGGTCATTATGACCCACCAAGTTTCATCATTTTTTCGCATTTAATGATCGTTTTCGGCCAAAATCAAGTTTTGGGCCATAAAGTATACATCATTGGCTACTAAAAAAGACTACAAAAAAACGAAAAAATGCATATTTACCGAGATATGACGGTTTGAAAATCGCGTAGGGTCGTTTTGACCCTGTATGCAGTTCTAGATCGGTGGCGGAAGTGTGCAGTCGAAGGGTTAAAATTAAAAAAAAAAAAAAAGAAAAAAACAAGGACAAATTGTTTTTCGTTGAGTGGCTCGTTGGCCGATCGCTATCATCGATTTACCTACACACGGATGTGTTATCTCACAATAACAACGTATACGTGGGATCGTTTGAATCAAGATCTTGAAGAAGCTGCACCGTGAAACTCTCTGGAGTAATTAATTCTTCGTTCGCGAAATCGGACACAGCCTGTTGTACTGTAAGCTACCAACTGGATTAATTAAGACATTTAATTAAGGACCTTCCTAGTGCTGCTTGTAATGGTGCACGAGGAAAGGGGTGCGAGGGGGAGGGGATGAACGATGGAGAATGGTGCGGCCCATCGGAAGAGACAAGTTTCCTTCGGGATCAAAGGTTGCCTCGTGAACAATGGAAATATCTTTGTTTCGTGACATTACGGACAAAAGAGACCCCACGAATAGCTTGCTCGCGGTGTGACGACAGAGTTGCGCTACTAAGGTATCTTCATCGTTGATAATTTTTTTTTTTTTTTCTTTTCATTCCATTATTTTCCACGATGAAATTTTGCCGAGCGACTTTTGTGTTCCATATCTTTGTTGAGCGCGCGACCTTTGTTCGAGGGATGTGTATACGAAACGAGTTCTAGAGGTGATGTGTCTGATAAACCTCCGGGTGAAATATATTTCCGGGTCGTGGGATTCATTCGATCGGAGATTGGACATAATTAATGATTCCACAAATGATTTAGTTCTGTGGGAGAAGCGGTCCGGCTAAGAGGCCTTCCAACCCGTTTATCTTGAATTATGCACCATTTTACGAGCAAATCATTTTATTTTCACTCGACCGGAAGATTTTTAGTGAATTCAGTTCGTTCGATTTCGAGATTTTTAGTAGAGAGATTTTCAGAAGAGAGATTTTTAGAAGATAGATTTTTAGAAGAGAGATTTCAAGAAGAGAGACTTTTAGAAGAGAGATTTCTAGAAGAGAGATTTTTAGGAGAGATTTTTAGAAGAGAGATTTTTAGAAGAGAGATTTTTAGAAGAGAGATTTCTAGAAAAGAGATCTTTAGAAGATAGATTTCTAGAAGAGAGATCTTTATAAGATAGATTTCTAGAAGAGAGATTTCTAAAAGACAGATTTTTAGAAGACAAAAAGTCGATATTTGTTTGCACGAAATCCTTTAGCTCGGTAAACTCATTTGTCTGTAATATATTATATGTATATATTTTTTTTTCCAATGGGAATCCGACCAGTCCCATTGTTAAAGTATCGCAATTCCCCCAACACAATGTTCATACCAATGAGCAACAATATGAGCCGGCAAACTTGTGACCTCGGTTCTCCATCTTGAAACAGTGCTCTATCGAACGCCTAATTCGAACGTCACTACGTGACCTGTAACAGGTTGAGCGAGTGAACGCACCAAACAGCGTATGCAGTATTGCTGCAAGCTGCAGTGGAAAAAAAAATTCCACGAACTCGATGACAAAACCCGGCGTGCATGCCGAACAACGTAGAAACGAATTCCGGGTCTCGTTTCCCCCCGCGGGGACAGATTCAATAACCCCTTTCGCGCGACCTCGGTTCACCTACGCGATTCTCGACAGTCAATAAACCCTCATAGGCCAAACGCGGACCCGGGCAACGTTGCATCGGTTGCATCCCCGACATACAACACGCGGGAAAAAAAAAAAAAAAAAAAAAAACCATTGTTGTAGCGGTTCGGCTCGAGTTTTCCGCGAGTAGACTGTGAAACGTGAGTAACGCGGAATTGCATTGGGCAACGAGGATGCTCGTCCAATGGGCACTGCATATACGAGTAGTATATGTAACTGTGAATTCAACCGTACAGAAGCGGCAATCTCGGAAAACAGTGACAAAAATTACTTCGAAACCACGAACGGCTTTTTTTATTATTTTATTTTATTTTATTTCTTTTTTCATTTTATTTTTTTATCTGTGATTCTAGCGGGTGAGTATTTTATTGTCATCTAGTATTGCAGGTATGTATAATCAAAATCCGATTCTTCGCGGTAGTGTGTTGCGTATAAAAAAATTATGTATCAACTTTAAGTGGGATTTGGCATACAGAGTTTGAATATAGTTTCCTGTATAGATTATACATGATTCATAACTATACATAGACTATACATAAACTATATATCGGATTGGACATATATGGACACTATATAGACTATATAGTAAATTTATAGACAGTATATAAATTACTTATTGTCTATATGCAGTCTGTATATGTCCAATCCAATTCATAGTTTATTTATTTACTATATACATATATATATACATATTTTTTTTTTACTTGAGAGTCTATCTATAGACTATACATATATATATTCATGGGTAGATTTATAAATATCGTTAATGAACCCAAAATGCACGTTAACAATAATTTCCAACCACCTAAAATAATACCCGTGTGATATTACGTTAATATGTCCCCGCAATTTCGCAAATGAAATAATTGAATGATCAAACCGATAAAACATACAATTTCATGTTACCTCGATATATTCGGTCTTGTCGTTTATATTATTCCGCATTTACGTTTATTTTTGAATCAAACATCGCATCCCATCGATATTGCGAACAAACAAATCGACGAATTTATATATGTCCTCAATAATGATGCAATGTTTGATCCAAACGGAAACGAGAATACCGCACGTTACCGGCCAATTACACAATTATACGATGTACCATCCCACGGACGAAAAATTAAAGCACTTTGGATCGTCGATGCGGTATACGTGGAACTTTGTATTGTTAAAAATGCATGTATAAACCGGGTTATGAGGATAGTGAGAAAGGTTATGGGAAAGAGAGAAAGAGAGAGAGAGAGAGAGAGAGGGAGATGCAGTTTTCACGGAACGAGAACTGGGTTTCCCGGGGAAAACGTTTTAATTTTTATGGCATCACCTTCTAGCTTCGCTATAGCGATGCAAGTTTGCTTCTGGCAAAGTAAACGTTGCATCGTGCACACAATTATATCCACGCGATACGAGTTTGAATCCCGTAAAAGGCGAATAACGATCTCAATTTTTGTTTTTTCCGTTTTCGTTTTTTTTTTGCACAAAAAACAAGATATCCTGCGCCGAGGATCCAGACCATGTTTTTCAGGACAGCCTGGGGCTTCATGAATGTTGCACCGAACGAGGTTTTCAACTCGGCAAGGCTCGCATCAAATTTTCATTTGATATTTTTTTCAAGAATAAAAAAAAAAATTTTGAAGAAGAAAAAAAATTTGTATTAACAAATTTTTGCTGGACAGGTAAATATGTTACACGGTTGATATTTGTTGTGTGTTAATCGTGTATCAACAATATGTAAAATGGCGGATTGCGTTTCAACTTGTTTCACCTGACAAGTCAGAATTGGAAGGTGAAGCGAGGTTGAAATATTTTTTCAACCCTCGTTTCAGGCCTAACGTAATGTCGGAATTTTCGTTCACCTTCGTTTCACCTCCCAAAACTTGTAAAGTGGAAAATAACTGCAGTTTTTTACGGTGAAATAAATTTGAAAAGCACAAAAAAAAATTGCTCACAACCTCATCCCTGCTCTCAACCTACTTCGCCCTAAACGTAATGTCGAAATAAGTCGAAAGGTGAAAATTTCGACACCGGGCCAGTCCGAACGAACAATTCCCAAGAAACGCGGATGTTCATACGTGTCCATCTCTCAATCTGTCGTGTGTTTCGAAAAACTCATCTTCCCCCTCAAAAAAAAAAAAAAACGAGCATGGACTGTGAGAAGAGCCGCACACGTAAGAATATCACCCGATCTTAGAAAAGCGAAAATGCGAATGTCACATTTTTCACGATTCGATCTATAATATCGAATGTGGCGAAAAAAAAAAAATACTCTCGGAGTGTACTATCTATCCGAGTTTGACGGGTGTGTATTGGCAGTGGATCTGGAAATGGTTGTACACGAGGGGCAGGGAGGGGGGGGGGGGAGGGGGTGCACCTGCTCATACACCATACCCCATCATACCCCCATACGCCGATCGCTGGGTACCGTGAACGGACGCGAGCAATCCAATATCCGAGTTTCACACCGAACGACTGCAAACTGCTGCGAGCTGCTTTCACAAGCTCCCCCCCCCGCCCCTCGCCCCTCGCCCCTTGTATCGCAACTGCCGGATGAGTTTTTCGTGCTGGGCTTATACACATGGAACATTGGAACACGGTGCCCACACCTCACGGAAAAACCCGTGTGCCTTCTCTCCGTCTACAGCCCCGTCCGCCAAGAGTGACGGTACACCGTATATAATGCCAAAGGATTACTATATCCGTCACTGCAAAAGCGTATAACTTACGCTTGGGCCCACAGTTCCCACCATTCGCAAAACATCGAAACGACAAAGTTTCGCTGGTCGTGTTTAATTCGCCTGATAACAACGGAAAACTCCGGGGAAAAAAAATAAAAGTAAAACGCAACGTGTAAGATACTCGAGAAAAATACATTTGACCGAGTAGTATGGATGCATGTGGAAAACAAAAAAATATAAACTGAATTGGTGTGGAAAATGAGTGGTCGAGTGCGTGTTGTTGTTTTTTTTTTTGGTTACTGCAACACTCGGATAGACTATACAGACTATACATAGACTATACAGACTATACATAGACTATACAGACTATACATAGACTATACACAGATTATACAGACTATACATAGACTATACATAGATTATACAGACTATACATAGACTATGCAGACTATACATAGACTATACATAGACTATACAGACTATCCAAAGACTATACAGGCTATACATAGACTATACGGACTATACATGCCGAATCCTGTGCATAGTTCAGTTGCAACAACACCTCTGCGAAGGTTCGCCTCGTTCTGGTCTTTCCTAAATAAATTGTGAATACGCTTCCATTCAAAGTACTAAAAATAAATAAAAAAATAACACGCAATAAAAAAAGAGTAGATAACAGCCCAGAAGATCAAACACGCCGAATATCGAGCATTTCGCTGTTTAGCACGTCACATAAGTATCAACATTTGCAAAAGGCTAAGTAAAACCTTATGAAGCAAAGTTATAAGAGTGCAACGCAATTCTACGGAATGACGGATACGAACGTTTATCGAATCGTCCACCTGGAAGAGATGGCTACTTCGAAAACCATAGCGTGTCTACCGGTTAAACAAAAATGTTTTTTTTTTTTTTCAACTGATAAACCAGCAGGACGAACACGTATGATACCCCAAAACTTTATAACGACGACCATGAGGTCGTCGTAGTTAAAAGGGGAAAAAAAATAAAACAACTTTTATGAGCCGCACATTAAATTGAAAAAGAAAAAAAACCGGTCTCGTGCAAGTCCTTGCTATAAATGGTCGTAGTTTCATGCGGATATGCGTAAAACCGGAGAGCCGACAGTTTTCTACTGGCTATATGGGCAAACTAAAGCGACCCTCGTTCCGGAGTCAAGGATAATGGAACGAGATTAATTAACGAGCATCCTTCCGTCAGCCCATCCAATTTTAATTGCACTTTTCTTGTTTGTTTGAAAATTGCGAGTTCTGTACTCGTGTCTAGCTCCTCAACCCGTCCTGTATCTTTCTCTATGTGTGCATAGGCCTCGACTTCGATACAAAATGGATTGAAGTCGATGGAAAACATTGTGAGCATTTGTTGGAACTGGTTTATTTTTTTTTTAGAACGCAAGGCAATATTTTTCATGTGCGTTGCAATGTGACGGTTTTTTTTTCAGTATTTCGTTCGCACTCATTTACTTTAGTCTCCATGGGAATCTGGCTGAGCTAGAGGCGTATTCTGAATTACGAAACCACCATAATGCCAGGAACGTAAACCCTTTGTGGGGTTTAGGGAAACCCTGGATAGGAAGGTCTTCGGGTTATCACAAGCTTTTTTTTTTCATTATCATCCTTGCGGCTGTTTTCTCGTACAGTTTTACCCTGATTTACATTTTCTCGGTACTAGCCGCCATTTCTGCCATATTCCTGCGTAATATTCGAATGGTAATCACCATACTCGCAAGCTTCGTTCGCTGATTACTTGTTTTACATCAAAATTAGTCTGGCGAACCGAGTTCATTAAACCCCCTCCCCCCGGACGAAGATTCAAAAACCTTCCCCACGGGCGGCAATTAATTTAAAACGTCGCGGTAATAATTCCACTTACCACTGTAAGACCCTGGTAAATTGTGAGCGTGTCCTATCTACATCGTTAACGCAGACAAATTCATACACGTGAAACTTCCCTACGTTCATTGACCGTTCAATATTTTCCACTTAGATTTCGGCACTACAGGGAGATGAAAAAAAAAAAAAACATTCGCCATATAAGATCGTCTGGCAAAAAGTTAGTTCAAAATGGGTGAATCCCGAATTTATAAATCCACAAAATTATTCTGTGAAAAAAATTCTGAAATAATTCGTCTATCATCATTCCACCAAGAACTATCATATCTCGAATTTTCAAGAACTTCCCACATTCTTTGACATCCATCCGGTAATAACTCAACATCAGTTATATTATCTTCGCAATCCGAAGCGTAGCTTCATGCGCGCAGAAGTTTGACGATTCAAGGTACACGAGAGAAACGATTTGGGAACTACGAGGTAACCCACAAGACGTCGACGAAATTACGTTGCTCGTATCTCGGAAGGTTTAATAACCCAGAGTTTCTCCGGTGAAACGTTGGAAAACGCGTCTTCCCGCGATGTTAAGGAATGGGTTCACACAGGCGTGCTTCAAAGCTTGGAAACTGTTTTTCGTCGACACACGATACCCCCGGCGCGGTGAACCCTGACGAAGCGGTAATACAGTCGAAACAGCGTATTTGCCGGAAGCAAATAACCCTCCCCGAAAGACACTGGGTGTGGCACGAATCCAACAGTCACTACGTCGTGTGCCAACATTCGATGAGAACGTGTACGGTACGAGAATGTTCAACCTGACCCCCCCCCTCTCGCCATCACGATCCTCGTTTCAAAGCGGAACACAGTCACGCGACTGTTTCACAACGTCGTAACACGAGACTTTTAGCCACCGTTTTCCGGTTAAGGACCAAGAGGCGTGGAGAAAGTGCGAGAAATACGGGAATACGGTTGCGAAAACGAATGGACGTCTCTTGGACCATCATGATGGTCCTTTGGATGGAGTCGAGTCGGCTGCTAGGTGCACCTACGAAGTCAAGTCAGTTACTAGGCGCAGCTAGTAAGTTGAGTCAGTTACTAAGTGCACCTAGTAAGTCAAATCGATCACTAGGTGCACCTAGTAAGTCAAGTCAGTTAGTAGGTGCGCCTAGTGAGTCAAATCGGTTACTAGGTGCACCTAGTAAGTCAATTCAGTTACTAGGTGCACGTAGTAAGTCAGTTAATTGGTTGTTCATCATTTTTCACCATCGGATTTAACCCAAATCGTTTGGATCGGTCAGTCACGTGCCTCCTTAACGATAACGGGAATGAAACTCAAAGACCTCGTAACCCTCGTAAGTGTCTATCACGCGTGAAAGATTACTTTCAATGGGTGGACATTGTGAGCCAAAAATCGCATTGTAAACAAGTCCGAGCTTTGATTTTATCACTGCTAGTGACGCTAGACTCTGTCCAACGATGGGGCAAGAACGAAAAAATGAGTATTCATTCGAGATACTACCGAACGTGTGACCCCTACGAAACTTTGGGACTTCTCAACTCCAGTAACTTCATCCCTCAACGTCGCGAGGGTTATCCCCACTGCTGATACGCCAATAACGAACGACACAATGTGGAAGTCTCTTACAAAAAAAAAGAAAAGTTTTCTCAAGTAGGTCTCGAGAGCTGTCGGATTCTGTGAAAGCACTTGAAGAAAAGTTATCGGCGACGATTGAACTCCGGTTCGAGACGCACGAATAGCAAAAAAGAAAATGGCATCTCGTATGAAGACGTGAGTGCGCGAATTCGAGAGGATCTTTATAGAGATAGCTTGGTGAAAAAACAGTTGGTTGGAACGTGTGAATTGTCCCACGGAGGTCACCAACGAACACACGTAGCCATTTTGCAGAACATCATTTTTTTTTCAAGAACTCTATAGAACAATAATTGGCTAGGGAATTGTCTCAATCGATGCGAAATAAAGCAATGAAGGCAGTGTTCCGATTTTTAAAATAGATAGTTTAGTAATAAGAGGGGGAGGGGGACACTCTGATCACGACTTCGAAGGCGAATATCTCATGACTGAAGGGTTTAAATGAAAAGGTCTCGCAGCATTTTTAATTCCATTTGAGGAAACCTATTGAAAGACACCTCACTCAATGGGGTGAGCGAAAAAAAATGTTCAAGGTCACTCTTTGATCCGCGGAAATAGGGTTAAATGTTTAAATTTTTCTTTCAATGTCATCATTTCTGTTTTTGGGTCATCGATCTACGTCTGTGTACCAAATTTCATCCTAATCGGTTCACAAATAAGAGAATGGCAGGACCCTGACATACATACAGACAGACAGACAGACGTCCCGACCGAAACCATAAGGGTTCCTAGATTTCAACCAGACCCTAAAAACGACGAACCTAACAAGTTCATAAAATTACGCTGACACGAGAAATCGCAATAACCAAAGACGCTATAAAGCTGCACCTAGTTCATTTGGAATGTGGAATAGAGTCCAGCGATTCCACGGATATTCCCTCGAAGTCTTGCAGAGGGTACTACTAATGGTACATAGACAATTCCACGTTACTCCTGCCGGGAGGTTATTCTCAGAAGCTCCATGATATATGTGAATGCAGCGAGGATATACACGTCACGGTCGGCCAGCCAGGGAAACAGCAGCACCAATGGCAGTGGCAGTAAGTTCCACGGTATAACCCGGCAACTATACGTTGCAAGTGCTGCTCTGCCACTGATGCTGCTGCTGCTGTTGCTGAACGAAGCTAGCAACCCATAACTCATCCGCGTTTATTCTCCGTTATAGAGCGCAACTGGAACATCCGAGTCCAGCAGAAAATGGGGAGATCTCGAATCCTGACTGTGGTGTTGGAGATGCGACGGGGTCGGTGTTGGTGGCGGTACGGCGAACTATTCCGCGAGAGTTTTCCCAGACGATATTTATTAAATGAAACGGACTTTTATTTACGGGCTAGGAGGAAAAATTCCGGAAGGTAAACAGCCGGCGAACAAATACTCGGATCCGACCCAAATGATGAGTTCAATCGACCGAGTTTTCGGTTGATGGATCACTGTGTGCATTGGGGTTGGGTTCAACGTTGGAAAAATAGATTTTTTCAAGATCTTTTGTTGATATACATAGCGTCTTGGGAATGTGGGCGTATTTTTTTTTTTGTGGGAGTTTTAAATAGTTTGAGTTTGAAGAGGTGGGAAAAGTTCTCATTCGAAAACTTTTGATTAATTTATTTCGAGACGACTTTTTTTTAATAGGCATGGATGAACCTGTGAAAATCGTCTTCGCCATCGACTGGCATTGATTTCGATCTTTTACCTATCTTTTTGGACCTAGTCACGAAAAGAAAAAAAACGTTTTTATTCATTTTTATGATATTTATGTTTGATGGAACTATTTTGAGGGTACCTAAATTAGAACGCTTTTCCGAACGGTAACTAGACCATGAAAATGCCATGCGTTGGACTGTCCCGTATTCAACCGGTGTTTCATTGTCTCGACGGAGTCTCAAACGTCATATGATTCCCTCCCCTATTCTGCGTTGCCTTCGGATGATTGATGATGGAAATGTATCGCTGGGGATTGCTATGGAGGGTCGTGACAATGTCCAGACGCTGAGAGCATGAAACGTTCCTTTTTCTCGATACATTCATTTTCGCACCTAATTTATAACAACAGCTTTAAATATGATTGATAAGACATTCGGATACGTAAAAAAAATGAGATAAGATAAGAGATGTTAAATTTGATTGATGGAATGATGGAGAGCGTTTCGTAATTTGGCATACATTTATCATGCCCAATGAAATTTTCTTTCACTTCATAGGAGCTGATTCAGCTCCTAGCATACTTGTTAAAAATAAAATAGAAAAAAAACAAGAGTCTAACTAAATTTAACAACAACTCACGTTATTCTACAATCCCATCCTAAAATTCGATAACTAATTCCACAAACATTCCAACTCATGAAAAAAAAATTATAATAAAATTGATTCATCATAATCAACCCCAACAACCATAAAAACAAACACACCGCCCACATTGGTATCAATTATCCCCAACTCTGTCAAATTTGCTTGCGTTATTATCGAATCAAAAACGATAATTAAACAGCACACCCGCAAATATTATCGCACAAACAATTTACGTTGATGACGAAAAATATCGTATAAATGCAATTCCACAGAACCATCGGCCGAAACGATCGTTCGGGGGGGGGGGGGGGGGGCGTTATCGCGGTAAACGAAAATAATCAACGATCGATACTCGCGGGCCACACGGTCGTTTGGCACAGCCATAGGCATGGCACCATTGACGGACCCGGTATAACACGAACGCCCGGAATCACACATGTATGGCATATCCGAGCTGTAACTAATTTTCTATCGAGCTCGTAATTATTGAACTCCCCGGCTGTGAACGGCCGGGGTCAAAACGTGCCGCGAATTTATTATCACGATTCGAGACTGAACGCACCGATATATAGATATAACGGTCCAGGCGTTTTTTGTCGCGCAGCTGCCGAGTGAATCGTTATAACCCCGGTGCCGGGGTTTTTTCTCTCTCTCTCTCTCTCGCACTGTCCGCAATGCGCGGAAAATCCAAGCGACATAACTCGCGGATGCTATCGGCCCGCGCGGTGCTCACCGTTCAGGTTCGCGTTTCCTATTTCTGGGCGGAATCACTCCGGCGAATTGCATTCGGTGAACGAAAATGGCGCGCATAGTCCGTATGGGAAGCATGTATGTGAATGTATATATGTATAGGTATATGTATAGGATTATATGTGTGTGTGTGTGTGTGTATTTATAGATCGGTTGGGCCGTGGTCTTAACTGGAAAAGAATAGCGAAGATCCTTGTTATAAAGGTAGTGAGTTTATTTTCAACGGTTGGAGGCCAGGTTGTAGACTTCGGCTACTGGAGATAAACTTTTGACCCACCTTGGTTCCGTATCTTTGCATTGAGAAAGTATTTCGTATTCGAGTTTATCGCTCGGCCTATCGCTACGTTCTATTTTCGTGTGTTTTAGGGCCGAGGATTTAAAATGAAGGGAGTAGGTATAGTTAGGTGCTACGGTGTAGGCTGTTTTGCGTTTTAACTTCGTTTCATCCTAACAACCTGCAGTTGGTTCCCATTTTTTCAAGTTTGGAAGGTAAAACGAAGGTGAAAAAAAATGTCGACATCATATTGAGCCAGAAACGAAGGTTGAAAAATATTTCAATTTCATATTATCTTCCAATTCGGACTTATGAGGTTAAATAGATTGGAATGTAGCGTGAACGTTTCGACTCGGGCGTTGGTTAACTCTGGAAAGCCGTGATTATTCAATAACGTACCACGGTTGCCTTTGAAGTTACATTATCGATGGAAAAAAATATACTCAATATCAATTATTTCCAAAAGGAATGAATGTCAAATTTTTTGCCATTGAATAACATCGTTAATGTGTAGGATTCTCTCGAATTCGAACCAAGCTTCCTTCATCAAGTCACCCTTTTGATGAAGGGTAGCAAATATAAAATATTTGCTACTGATCATCATTCCATCGACAAAATTTAGCGCCGAAAGTTAATCAAAATAATTGGTTTTGAAAAGGTTTTTGATGCCCGAAATGTTGAGTTAACAGCGAGTTTGGTGATTCCACGTATAGCAGAGGTAGCGTTGATAAAAAAAAAATTACATGCACGCTGTATTCCCCGGCGGGTTGGATACCGTGAAATGATTTTTTAATCCAACTGGGTGTTGGCCCCCTACCACAGACTCCATGCGTTTTCATTCTGTTACCTTTATTTATTTTCCAACACGATTTCACGTGTGCAACGTGCAATATGTATCGATGCAGACGGATTACAACCGTTTCACCATGGCGGAATGAATATCCGGCTCGTCAGTTGTGGCAACCGTCGCCATGTCGCTTGTCGCACAAGTATTTCGGACAGTCGACCACGCCTCATTTTCATTTTTCCAATTTTCGACATCGATCAAAAGTCTCGAGTTCAAATTTCAAAATAAATATCAATTTTTTAAAAATCCGTGAAAGCTTGATTTTTTCTCGAAAATACAATATCTCAAGAGTAAAATGGCGCAAGATTTTTTACCATATGGCAAAAATTAAATCTTCCACGAATTTTTTTTGCTAAAAAAATCAGATTTTGCGAATTTTTTCTCTCATCGTGTTTTAACTACTCAAAATTTTTTAATAGAAGACAACAACTGTTGGATTATTTAGAAAATATGTTAAATTGAAGTTTGGCGCAAGATTCACGTCGATACACAAAAAAGAACGCAGATGGGTTCGTTTTTAGCGAGTGGGATTCGCTGGACCCCACGTGACTGACGTGTTATTATTCGCAGATGTGAACCCAACAGGCTGGAGTCTGATTTTCGATTCTGTTTCGTAGAACTCGTTCTGAGTTTGGTAACTTTGTGTGGCTGCGAACAATTGTCGAGCTTGACGAATCGCACGAGAGAAATCCGAGGTCCCCTCTCGTATGAAAGACAGACGCCTCGGACAAGTTATTACGACACAATGGATTATTCTTTTTCCACAAAAAATAATAATACAGAGAAAGAAAAATATGATTCAAAGCAACAATAGGAAGACGAGTGAATGATGAAAAGCCTCGGGCAAACGGAACGAGAGTTGTTGATGTTGGCAACTCCACGAAATAATTGTGGCGTTTTCCATGGAATTATTTGAAATCACAAAAATTATAACGAATCACGTATTTCCGTATAAAATGTATACGAATAACGCATGAAGTTTCGATGAGTAACGTTCGCACGAATTATTTGTTATTTCAACTTATAAATCAAACTTGACAATTTCGATCTAACATCAGAATTCTTACGTTCCAGACGAAATTCATTTATTTCTATATGTTCACCGAATCCCATTCGAATATCGAGGGTCGATACCAAATGTAAAAATTACCATAACACGACTGCGGGGGCGAACGACGAATCGAAGCCACACACAAAAAAAAAAAAGAAAGTATTAACAGTCTCGAGCGAACGGGAAAAATTGATCGAAATAAAAAAAGTTGTGTAGATGGGAAACATCAATATCC
The DNA here is from genome assembly GCA_963662125.1 of Diplazon laetatorius. Lineage (NCBI taxonomy): Eukaryota > Metazoa > Arthropoda > Insecta > Hymenoptera > Ichneumonidae > Diplazon > Diplazon laetatorius. The sequence goes on along the minus strand of OY759155.1, from coordinate 19,440,016 downwards.
GTACTTCGAGACACTTGAATGGTGAAAAAAAAAAGAAAAAACACACAAACTTACGCGAGAAAATAGAAAAATTTCGTTTCGAATGAAAAAAGTTTAAATTGATTTTATTGCCCGGGACGTTTGGGTAATGGGAACCATGCCCAGATGTACGCGAGCCAACTTGTGCCATATGTTTTTTCGGGTTCAGGATACTTCGGTTCGATGGGTGGTGAAATGAAATATTTGTTTCAACTGACAAGTGCAACGTATGTTGTTTTACAAATTTTTTCAAAATTCGCCATCATATAGATAATCAACAACGATGTAAAATAAAACGATTTGCTCGTCTCATTTTAAAACAACTTCATGTTATTATGGCAAGATTTATAATAATATTCAATGAAAAAACAATTTGATTAATCTTTCTTAGAATCAATGATGATCCCCAAAAGTCCAATGATAATCCATCACGTTATCGAATGTTGAATTTAAATTCCCGCTTAATTTCGCTCACAGCTCGTCCACTAATTATTCGCATCGACCACTTTTAATTACGCCTTTGTCATCCGATTCGGTCAACCTTGGCTATTCGTGTTGTCGTCGCAGTGGGCTATCTTCCGAATGCCGGGGGAATGAGGCATGTTGCCCGATAACTCGCTGTCGAGGTCGGTCCCGTGTCGACCGTACTCCCCGAGTCGTAGAACGAGGGTGAAGACAGATTCTACACGGATATCCCAACGAGACCCCGGAAACCACCGAGTCATTCCCCGTCGACAATGACACATCGGGAATTTCGCGAACGAAATTTTTCATCCGAACATCCATCAATTCATCAACTACACTAACGCTTTAAATTCATCAATCTAAATTAAAAAAAAACTAAACCCAATTTGCAAAAAAATAGATAGCCATTATCGAACTAAAATTCGAATCCAAATTGAATACGAAATTGAGGGGAAAAATCTTTCAAAAGACGTTGATAACATCATACAAGTTCCAAGAGTGTGTAACCCTTTGAATCGTTTCAAGAAAAAATAAAAACGATAAAAAATAAATACATTTTTATCTTCCCATCCAAATGCCGGCTAAACAACGCCATCTAGACCAAAAGTTCACATGAGCAATGTTGTAGAGAATTCAATTCCCTACAAAAAAGTCCCATACGGCATATACCTAACATCGATATTCTACGAGTGGGAAAGCTCGAAAGTTCGAAAAAGAATCACGCGTTCGCAACTTAGACCCTTCTTCACTCAGCTCGTTCCGAATTTCTCGCCCCACCCAAAATTCGAATAAGAATAGTCCAACAAAAATGTCTAACGAGAGGATGGGGCAGCGCGTATCCTCCGTAGCAATTTATTTCCGAACATCGTCAAGAGCGGTTTGACGGAACGACCCGAACGCTCGGGGAAAAGGTCACAGGGCCGTGGGTTACCAGCGAATAACTGGAAAGGCAATGTGGGTATATATATCAGGAAGCTTCTATCCGTGTTCCGGTGGGCACACGTTAAACGACAGCTCCGAGGGTTAGCGAACCGCGTTACGAGCTTCAACTCCGCCACCGACAAATGTGCACCCCCCACCCACACACACTGACACACACACAAGCGTTTCCTCGTTTCGGTGAAGAATCTACCAGTAAAAAGGAGCCCCCCTGCCCCCTGCCCCCGTGCCATTACCTTGGCGCGAGTGGAGTGGGGCTGGCTTGGCTTTGGGGGCCGAGCAACCCGTCGCAAAAGCGGGATAATTGTATATCCTATAGAGCGGCCAAAAGAGAAACCGCGCGTGAAAGCGAAATAAAGAAGAGAAAGGAAGAGAATCGAGTGCGGAAGGGCATTCGCAGGGCGAACCTCGACCCAACGCCGTTTCGGTGGCAAAAAAGGGGCGAGAAGACTTGGACGTGATTAATGCCCGACCGGAGAGGGCCACCGTCCCCCCAACGTAAAAAAACCCTATCCTCCATACACTCCTTCTGCCTGGGGGGCGGTCGCCGGGTCCCGCGGGCGAATATCTAATTGCACTTGGAAAATAATTGCGACGTAATGAAAACAAAGAGAAGAAAAATATATATATACTGGAGACACGTGGTTGGATGTGGAATTTTTGTCGATATTTCGACTTGGCTGGTCACCATGAGGGAAGGAGTAGACGAAAGGAGATCCAAGTGTGGGTGCCAGAATCGAAGACTGATTCGGGAGGGGCAAGAGCTTTCAATAAGGCCTGCGTGGTGGCGCTAGTGATGGGCGAGAACTCGCATAAGCAACATAAACACAATACTGGACATGCATGGATCATGATTTCAGAAGCCAATATACCTAATACTCTATTTTAGCATGGTCTTAGCCTAACACCTTCATTTTAGCATGGTAACCCCTTCTATAGACCTAAGCCCTCTATAGAGCTGCCTTTTATTGTCCTTTGATATAACAAGAAATGTTTCTGGGTCCACATGGAAACATTTGGTGAATTACAACCTCAGACTTGTTTGAGTTTAGGTACAAGCAGTTAAGTGTCCTGTTAGACTAGTTAACATTTTTGTTAGTGAAGAATCGGTCCTTTGTAGTCCGGACGAAATATGGCCTTATGGCTTGTCATAGTGGGGAAATATGGCCTTATGGCTTGTCATAGTGTTCAGGAGTAGTGTCATCAGTCTATTCCATATGAGGTCATCAGTTCAGGCTAAAACGACAGGTGACCAATTGGTGTGGAAATATTTAAACAGCCAATAGCATGTACAATTCACAGTTCCGGGAATTTTGATTGGTGAGATATTCATATGTGAGAAATTATCGTTAGGTGTCGAACAAGACATTATTGAAATTGTTTGGTACACACGTTCGCTGACGACATTACGTTTTCCATTGCGCTACCTCTGACCAGTATCAATATGGCGCCTGGACCGCGTGTGTATATTTACAGGTCTCAGTGGAAATGAATCTAGACGTGTTCGTGTGTGTATGTGTGTCGATGGACGTGATGGCATGAGAGCAGCTTTTCAATGAAAATGGTTAACCCGATCGTTGTGCGATGCATTTCGGCCCCCACGTTGTCCTCGTTAGCTACGGGTCTGCTCGCCGGCAAATTGCAAAGATATACACGTTGATCGCTAAAGAGGGTGTTACGCCAGAGAAAATACCGGTCTCTCTGATGTGACGTCCCATTTCATCCTACTCGCGTCGTACAAACTTTCCGTTCGGACCAAAGCTCGTTTCACAACGTCAAACATAAATTTCGCGTATTTATCCAGCTTCGTGGTGTTATTCGGTCAAAGTGAATTGGATTTAATTTCATATTTGATCGTTATTCCGAGTGGAAATAATTTTTAGAAAAAACATTGCACTCTGATGGGTCTCGTGGCAATCTAAATATCTTCGACGTTATCAAGGTTGTGTATTTTTCAAGATAATTTAGAGTAGGCGTGGAAATTCAGAACGAGGAATGTTTAGAAGGACCAATGGAGTCCGGAAAACTTTTTCGCCCAATTTATATAAATCATAACAGTAAATATTCATAAAATGTAAGATTTCTGGAACGTTTAAATGTCAGAACGGTCAATAAATCAAACTAAAAATCTTCGACAATAAAATGTTTCGAAGGTTCAGAAATTTCGAGCACCAATGATCCGAACGACCTTGAAAATGCAATGTTCCGAAAAGAAGATTTCGCGAACGGTCAATATTCCGAAAAATATAATCCAGAACATCGAAACTCTGTTCGTCCTAAATCTGGAATGAAAAACGAAGCAATATCTCGGGAAGGAAGATCAAGAGGGCTGTTCCATTAGTAAGGGCTCGCCTTATCGTGGAACCCGAACCTCGTCGGAAGATTCCATGAGCGAGCGAGTGACTCCGGTTTTTCGAATTTGTTTCGGTCGATCCAACCTTCAACGACGGTTACCCGAATCAATAGGGCGGGTTAAGGGCATCCCGTTTCGTCCCAGCCCATCTCTCCGTCGAAACGTCACGATGGTCCGGAGTCCCCGTTGCGATCAGAAGCGCGAGGGTCTCCGGATCCAACCCGACGCCCCAGGACTGCGCAGCAGCGGTCGCGACAATCGGCGAAAGCTGTCGAAAAGCTTTCGTCGCGCGAGATTCCTTCCGAAATTCGCGATCTCGGAATTGCGAAAGATAAAGGAAATAGGAAATAAAAATAGCAATTCCACCAAAGAAGAAAGGGACGGAGACGGAAAAAATCGTGAGACAGAGAGATAGAGAGAGAGAGAGACAACGAGAGAACGAGTTGCGAATAAGGGATCCGCAGATTCCTTGGATTGAGAACGCGGGCTGAAGTTAGGGCGGTGGTTAGGTCGTGAGCCGTTCGAAGAACGGTTCGAGAGAAAGAGGAATGAAAAAAAAAAAAAAACGAAAGAAAAAAAAACAGAAAAAGAGGAGAAAACTGAAAGAGGGTCGACAGGTATGTCTGTGCGAAGAAGTTGACGCGTTGGCAAGTCTGAGGAGAGTCGTCGTCGGAGAAGGAGAGGAACGTGAGAAGGAGACAGGCGTGATTCGAATCCGGTGAAGGAAAAGTGGTAGACGAAAGGAAATAGCGACAAGGCGGGAGGGGAAGAGAGGCTCGGTCGGAGGAAGCCGAGAATGAGGGGGAGAGAGGAACAGGAAGCGAGACTGTGGGTTTTTCTCGCTTTACCGCGTCTCAAGTAGTATCGAGACCGTATTCCGGACTTTCTCCAGTGTTTCGTCTCGTTCTTTTCCCTTCTTTTTTTTTCTTCCCCCACTATTTTTCATTCTTTTTTTCCATCGTCCCTAGACTTCACACTGTCGTGTTTCTCTTCTTTTTTTGTTTTTTTTTGTTTTTTTGTTTTTTCATTCTCTCTATCCATTTCTTCGGCGTGGGTGCTTCGGCGGGGCCGTTTTCCTCTTTCCCGCATGCACAAGCTCCGGGGATCCTTCACTCGTTCCATCCGCAACTCTTCACTCGTTTTTATCTTACTCCCGCACGTTTCTGGCATTCGGTAGCAACCCGGCATCCACGTTTTTCACGTCGAAGAGAGAAAGAGAGAGAGAGAGTGCGCGCGCGCGCTTGTGGTGATCAACGTCTTCCACTAGATTTCGCGGTACCGGTTTGATGCAGCATCCCTCGCCTTCGCTTTGAAAGGGACGGTTTTTCATATTGTGTTCTTCGCTGGATTTGGAATTTATTTAGCTAGTATCAATTTTTTTTCTTCAAATCAATTATAACATCGTAAGATGAATTATTTTCATATCTATCGATGTGAAAAATCGTTTAAACTGCGAACAAAAACCAATATAAGTATTGATCTCCTCCCCTCTCCCCTTTCTCCTTCCTCTCCCTTATGGTTCTCCTCAAATTTTGGCATCGAATTTATCTTTCCTCGATTCGATACACAAATAATTGTCGAAGTGCCACAGCTCGAAGCTTCCATAAGCAAAGTCAAAGCCGATCCGTATTAACTCGCCGATCATCGATGAAGCTCAGTGTGATTGGAAACCCAACGACGGAGGGGCCAGAAAGCTTCTGGCTCAAGTTGAGATTGGACAAGCGTTCGGAGGTGGATGTGAAATGAAAATTAAGAAGCTCTCGAGCATGCGCGCCATCCGACGCTTTCGCTCGCCGCCTGGCAATCCATTAACGAAGTCGAGCCTTCCGCCAACGTCTTTGCTCCGCGGGGTTGATTAAAATTCGCGAGATTACCCGTACATAGCTGCGGGAATATGTACGAATGTTTCTTTCGCCATAATCTTTCCAGCTTTCTCGGGCTCGGGAGTACCCTCAGCAGTAGATACGTCCGTATGACTGTGGCCAAGATGCATGGCCTCACTATAGCCTGAGTTACTTCAGTCACAGTATCCAAGACAACGTAGCTTGGGGAGTGAAGATCAGGGCTCACATCGCAACTTGAAACATTTCTTGCGACTTCTGATTGGGAAGAGAAGACCGTAGATTCATTGTTGCAAGGCGTAATGTCATATTAACTGAGAAAACATTTGCAGGGTGGAAATGGGATGTCGTTTAAAGAATCTTGCTATTCTTTCTTCTATAGGAAGACTAATCTGGCGTCGCTGTTTCTATCTCAAGCAGAATTATTGAAGCTTGAAATAACTTCGACAAAACCATCAGCCATTTTGGCTTGACTGGTTTTCCACACCTGGCCCAAGTTTTAAAAATACTTACACGTCAAAAAAAGCTCAGCCTGTCATCAGTTTCCTAGGATTTCCATGATAGACATAATTAAATTATATTCCTAGTCGCCTCCAAAGATTTTATGTAATTTATGACTAACGACATCAACTTGATAATATGTGCCTAATAATGTTACATAGGAGTGAAAAATTTGATAATCATGATACTCCGCAATAATCAGGTAATTAAATTGTATAATATTATACTTTGTTTGTTTTTTTTTTTTTCGCGACTGCGAAAAGATTCGGCAAAGTGGCGTGAAAACGTTGTGAAGCAAGCTCAACTTCATTTCGCAACAAGCGCCGAAGGGGCACAGCTCGGGGTTCCCGTGACGTGCCGGAGCAGCAGCAACAGCAATAAATGGCTAGGGACCAAAGGGACGCGAAAGCAAGAAAGAAAAAAATGAGAAACAAATGAGACAGCCACCAGTGGCTGGAGCACGGTGTCGAGATTATTACGACGTGAAAGTAACCATGGCACATGATTAATGAACCCTCCAAGGCGATCGCTCTTACCGTCGCCACTCCGTTTTCCCGGCCATGTTTGCCATTGCTCGTGCCAAGCTTTTGCATTATATCTCGTGAAAAGCTTCCCCCTACTTCCCCCCGGTCCCCATAATTTCGAAGTTATACCTGCGTACGCGCTATCGTTTATTCCGTTGCCACACCGAAACTCGTGGTCGCACTAGTAATATATACATGACGCTCGTGATGTGTAACAAGCTTTGATATAACCTATTATACATACAAATCCCGTCGGGGTTGCATACATACGCCGCACCCCCCCACCCCCACATTTATTTATAATTAATTCGCCCGTCGTAAAATGAATTTCTCCGGTTTCATTATTCGAAAGCACGATAACAATTTCACGTTATACGTGTTCCATGCAGATTGTTCATTGTTACGTCCAACTCATAATCACAATATTTTTACTGATTACCATTTTTTTGTTCGTATTTGTTTAACGATTCAATCTTCGTTAAAAATTCAACGGTTTATTCATTATGTGTTTCCTTCAACTGCCATCGATATAATCTCGATTTTATTTTCATATTCATCATCTCGACTATATTCACCTGCTCTGTTAACTACATAACTGCTATTTATCTATTATTCATCATGATGCAAAGTCTCCAACATATTTTTCAACATTGGAAAAATGTTTCATTACAATTCTCATAAACACACGAATATGAAAATAACAATTGAAAATGAAAAGCAATGAGAAAACCTGAAGGCCAAATACTCATGACTATTCATAAGTATATAGTCTCTCTTCGGGTGTCGTTATATTGCCGCTAGCATTGCGCAGAATCGTGTTTCTGATGCGTATATGTACGTTTGCGTTATTTCGTATCTCGCGGTGCGGCTAGTATCGCCACTGGGGTGGGTTTTCACCATGGTCGGACAGAAGCTACACATACACACCCCTTGACCGTTTCACTATCGTGCAATCCGGAACGGGGGGGCCAAGCGGCCAAATATTCATAGCCACAGCATCGGACAGACCCTGCCTCCCGGTATATTATATACGAGTATACCGTGACCTCATATCGAGAAGTGGTGCTTTCACATTTGATACGTTCGTCTCGTGTACCATGCACAAGCCCCGTACCTCCCCCTTTTGGGTCAGAAACAATCGTAACATTTTGATACACCCTGTTCCCAACCTGTATTCCCTGTAGAGAGCAATATGGATCAATACATTTTCCATGCAACGTTTTGGGGTAATGAATTTAAGGAGGATCGATGTTTCTGATTCGATCGAATGCGTCAAGGGGCTTGTGAGGGTTCGTATAACTTCCGAATGTTAGTAGTGGGGGAGCTAGGAATAAAGAGTGGGGCTGGTCTCTAATGAGGGACAAGCTAAGGTACGATTTTATGCAGGTTATAGGTCAAGTGTCCCAGCAGTGGCATATGAAGTGGATGAGCGCTTCCTAATCCCAACACCTTCTGGCTTCCTTATTTTCCAGTCCATACGCGTTTTTCTCAGTATTTTAGTGTCTTGACAGGATTCCCGTTGCCAAAAGTTATACCTTTGCTGCTCATTTGTGCAATTTGGCCCGTGATCTCCTTACTCCGATCGTTAATGAGCGATTTCGGTCTGCCTGAGTTCTGGGGCCACCCTTAATCGGCTTTGATGTTTCGCCATCACCGCTCCAGCTGTGTCCGACTTTACTTGGTAGCTGACTATGTCTATCCTAGGCTCTGGTCCTAGAAGTGGAGTCTCTGAGTCCCTCCCGGCTAGCTAGAATGGTTCTCTCGTTACCGTTGAGGCCTTTCATGTCCTGGGATCCCATATAAGCGTCACCCTGTAGCGGTCTGCTTTCAAGATTGATAGAGTCGTTATTGTACACAGATTTGTGGTCCGCGATCGAACCCTTGCCTTCGGTATTCCGTATTTCAGTCCTTGAGGCAGCTCCATCGCCAGCTCTGGTGCCAGAGGTGAAACTACTGAAATATTAAATCTGTTCGATTCCAACTAATAGGCAAACCTTCTCAAGTAGGTCATGAGAATGGCAACTGATCCAGCTGCCCTGTAGAATGAACGCGAAGCTGGAATCCGTGCGGGTTCATTAATCTCACGATGATCAATCATTCAAGGGTTAATGAACATTTCTACCGGTTTTTTTTTTCGGGCGTGCAATAGCACATTTCGGAGCCATAAATACAACTCGGACTAACCATAGCGTGTTGTGATTCGTTACGTATTTCACCTCGCCCAGAACTCAGCGCTATACACGATACGTGCGTTTTTGTTTTTTCCTTCAGCGGCTATGGCTCCGTCGGTATGTTAGCCGGAACGAGAAAGGGCCATCGAGCCTGCGGCTCGGTATCCGTTTATCGGTAGTCTGCGAGTGGCGTGGGGATTTCTTTTTTTTTTTACTTCCTCTCGTAGCTCATTCGGGAAATGTACCGCAGCGAGAGAACTACCGGTCGTTTCACCCTCGTTCGGTGCACCCTTTTCGTCGTTCACGTTTCCTTTCGCAATTTCTTTTTTTTTTTTTAACATCCTCATGCTCAGACTATCCTAAACCCACTCTCTCTCGGGTGAACCATTCTCTTTCACTGGTTCGAGACTGTCGATGTGCAAAAAAATTCCTGGTCGATTATTTCTAGCTCTGTTTCATTTGCTAATCGTTCGAAGATTCACCAAAAGGGTTGCTTCTTTCGCTTTGTTTTATTTTAATGTTTTTGCGTTAGGCCATTCTTTGGTTTGAGAAAAAATGATTCCAGAAGTCGAAAAATAAGTGGATGACCTTCCGTCATAAAGGCGAACAAGATTTGTAAATTTAATGCCAATCAGAAAATTTTACTTTTAAAATTGAAACTTGGAAATTGGAGTTCCGGAATAACGCCTCATATATATTATAGATAATCCGATTATGAAACCTTCGCAATTAGACTTTTTCTACCGTCGTACCTAAATCTGCATGATAATCGAACCCCATTATTCGAAACTCCGATAAATTCAAAAACCCATGAATCTCGAGACAATCACATTTTTTCGTTTTTTTTTCTTCATCGGAAAATAAAGTACTTTTTTATGGGTTATTCGCGTTCCACTTTCGTGGCATTCGAATTTCCAGCCACGCATTCGGGTGGCCTGCAGCGACCCCTCCATCGCTCATCCTAAAACGACCATGAGGAAGAGGAAGCGACGAAATAATTCGTGGAATCTTGCACTTTACCCAAAGAGCTTCACACGCTGTTTCTTCAGGACACGGAGAACCCATAAGAGCTGTATGCATACCAGGGGGTGAAGGGGGGAAGGTAAGGATAGAGAATGGGCTGTAGCCATCGAATTCATCCATCGGCATTTTTATCGAATCTCCTCTTCGGCCGCAACTCCACGCTTTTAGCTTCGGGCACAAAGTTTTCACCGCTTCCGGTTTCGCGTACCACAGTTTGAGCTTTCGCGCCGGTGGAAACTTCATTCCGAACGATAAGCCGTTTAAAATACGAACCGCAGGAGTGGGGGAGGGGGGAGGAGACGAGGGGAACGATCCAGCTAGTTTTCCCAACAATATTTTCATGCTCGGGCGAGCCGATAAAAAGTCCGGCAATACTTTTTCGTAATTAACTGTCGCAAAAACGTTGAACGTGGGTTCTGTGGTAAGTGAAGAGGAAGAGAACGATGGAAGACGAAAGGGGTGGAAAAGGCCAGTCGCGAAGAATTCGGGGGCGGGGACGAGGGGGGGAGGGCGGGGGAGAGAAAAAGGGGCAAAAAAGTTGAGTGGCTTTCCGCCGTGGAAGACGAGGACCCGAGAAAGAAGGCGGTAATGAGAAGAGCTGGGGCGGGAGGGAGGGAGGGGGGGAGGTAGAAAGCCGCGGAGAAACGGATTAATTTGCTCTTGCGCTTGGTTCCTTCCACTTTACTTTCTGCTATGCTCACTAGCTTCGGGCTAGACTACTGGCTGACTAAACCGGGGTCGTGGGATTCAGTACTGCGTTTTAACTGTCCACCACCAGGAGCAGCACCACCAGCAGCAGCAACAGACACAGTCACGACCTTGTGAAACGATTACGAGCATTTTTATATTATCGTTATGTCGGAAGACTCGTGAAAATTATCTTTTTCGTTTCCTACACTCTTCCCGTAGTTTTTTTTCCCAGTTATATCGAAACAATTTGATGAAATAACATTTAATCCGTGCATTTTGCGAGATGTAACTTCCTCGATGGAACTCATCATCGTAAAGACAATTTTATAGACAGCTCATCATGGGTTCTTTATTAAACGATGTAGTCAGCAGCTGCCACATCGCCACAGCTCTGCGTGCACAAAAGATTCAACTTTCGAATCACGAATCACGACCAAGTGATTTCAATTTCAATCGTGAGAATCGTCCTGGGACGAATTATATCAGGAAAATCGTGGATGATGAGTTTCCATGTAGAATCCTGAAAGATTAACGACTTATCGGATTTCTCGATTCGTCTCGACATCTCGCACCCATCTCGGGTTATCGTACAAGGCACGTCGAACCCTGCGGAAGAGGAACCGCGATTCAGCGATCCAAAACTTATAATCGGTGACGTTCCAAAATCGATCCCTAAGCTGCCGAATTTATAGCGACTGGATTTCTGGTAGTGGCTGTCTAATGATTCCTACTATGCAACGAATTCGTCTCGTAGCTCCCGATAAAAAACTAAAAAATTCAGTCACACGATCACAGAACCTAAATTCAAGTCCTACATTCGTCACACGTATGAAGTTGCCTACTTTAAATTTCCCACAAAAAATGGCGTTTAATTTATTCCACCGACAAATATGGACGTGATGATTTCTTTCTATTTCTACAGCCAATTAGCGAATCTCGTTCGTAAGACCTTCATCGCGTTTGCAACAGCGCGTAACAAGGCCACTGTAACCAAAAAAAAAAAAAAAAGAAAAATACATTTCCTACGTAAATTAGCTATTGAGTTACTGCGAAACAAGCCCCGAGCAGACTTCTAAGCAAACTTGCGCACAAACTTTGACCACCGTTAGTAAAATCCGACCGAAGAGAGGCACGTTGGCCGGAGAGTCCCTCTGCCAACGGTCTGTTGATACAAAACCTGCAGCTCGTTTGTGAAAAAAAAAAAAACACATAAAAACCTGAAAAAAAACCGAGTTGTTTAACGAGGTAACGCTTCCCGTTACGAATGTCGAAAGCAAAGATCGTACCGGCCGCAACATCGTTCCACGAGTATACAAGTTCCAACCTTTGGGGCTTGAGAAAACAATGACTTGCCACTGAGCAAAGCAACCCAGGATTGGAATAAACAGGGCGGCGTTTGAGTTTGCGTGGCAAAGAGAAATTGAAGGGATGAACGGTTGAAAAGATAGCTTGTAACGGATTTTCTTTTCGAAATTCCTACTTATTTTTCGTTCGAATATTTTATTTGGGATATTTCGTTTGTGATGTTTTTTAGGTGAAACGACGTAATGTTTGGTGTTTTATTTAAAGAAGCACACCAAATTTTTCAATTTGTTTATGTGTGCATTATTTTCATCCTCTTGCCGATTCATATCCACAATATAACATTCATTTCGTTAATATATGATCCACTCATTTTCAATATTCATTTTCAATGTTCATAGCCTGGTTCTTAGTCCACGAATAAATTTTGTATACATATTACAATTTTTATACATTTTTTTTCATTCAATTTCATTATTATTTCATAATTCATTTCTTGCTCACTCTCAATTAGATTATAACATGGTTTCAAGTTCGTTTCATAATTGATATGAAGTCCATTATAATTTCTCCCTCACTCACTGCCCCATTGTCCATTCAATTATCATTTCACCAGTCCTTTTTAGTTGCCAAGGTCGCTCAAACTTCACTCTTTAAATTTCACTTCTCCATAATGTTCGCTTCAATTATTCTCATTCTACGCTTTTGTTTCATGATGGCTGTTTGCTTTGGTCTCGAATAATTTTAACCGAACTGGTCGCGTGACCGCGGAAGGGTCACAGTTCTTACAAGCTGATTGAAGTGTGAAACTGGCAAAGTGAAATGTTGATGAACCAAATATAGACCGGTAGATCAGGTTGATCATGTAAATTCGATTCTGGACCACTCGTGAGTCTGGAAGCTCTGACATTGACCTGAAAATCGTGTTCGATGTGAATAATGAAATACAAAAATACTTACCAATGGTGGTGAGTACCGTGAGCGAGTACAGAAAAGCCTTGGCGAAATTCCACTCGTAATCCGGAACCGTCTGTTCGGTGCTTGGATCCGCGTTTGCACGATTGTTTCCATGTTTGCCCGTGTAAGTGCCCGTGTTCTGTGAATTTTCGAGCATGTCCTCGGTTATCTTCTTCACGAGTTTGTCCTGAAACCTCGCGATTTCCTTTTCCGCGAGTCTCGTCCAATTCTCGCGATAAAGAATGTTCAGATGTTCCGTCATTTCCCAGATGCTCTCGACGGTTTGTTCACGGGCGTCACGGTTCACCTGAGAACCACGCGTCATTATCATTATCGTCATTATTACGCAATAACAGAAAACAATGATAAAAATTATTTGAAATACATTTTCGTTGAATGGATGCTCATTCCCGTTAAAAATAGCAACACAAGGACTTGGTAACCTATTAAACGGACATTTCATTGAATCATTGTCTTTCTCTTCCAATTCAACAAAATTCATCATCGTTCCAGGCATCGTAATTACATTTTTAATTTAAATAACAGTTAAAAATCGAATAAACATAATCTCGATTGTCATTTCATTTCAACCCTCCGTAGAATTATAATATAGACCATAATTCTGATTATCTTTCAATGCTATGAAACATTGATGTCACTGTGATGATCATGACAAGGGACATCGGATAACGGGTCGTTGTACTCAAGAAACATCACAGAAAGTGTATCATCCCCTGGCTTCACAACCATTGAAAACCGCTTTGGAGGAGCATTGAAGCGCGTTGCAGTTACCGATGTACGTGTAAGAGACGACGTGGAAAACACGTCAAAAAAAAAAACAGAAAAAAAGAAGTTTACAACACAACGTGAAAATTCAATATTGTCGGGATTGGTTATCCTCGCCCCCTCGCGTAAAGCGTAATGGAAGGAAACGGGTGCCTCGCACGTACGTACGGGAAAGAGAGCGGCGTGTAGTACGTACGAAAGCGAACCGAGAACACGACAGTTGCAAGCACCAGCAGGAGAAGCAGAAGCAGCAGCAGCAACGGGGCGACGACACAGTGTCTGCAACCAGCGCGAATCGATACGCGGCGCAGCTTCCGTGTCGTCGGAGAGAAGCGCGTTGAATGTGCCATCGTCGCGGGAAGGGTGAGGGGGCGAACGAGGCTCTTCACTGCTCAACCCCGTTCTCACACTGGCAGTTATAGTAAGTAGAGCAAGTTGCATTGAGAGCCGGGCCCAACCCCTCCGCGATCGTGTAGAATCTCCGCGATAACCCGGGGGTTCGGTCCTATCTGCTTTAAACTCCATCGAGGACGTTAAGGTGGACAAGATCACGAGACAGAAGAAATCAGGATCGAACGACATGATCGTCCTTGGAGGTTTTATGGATTTTAAATCAGTGATGAGACTGTGTAAGTATGTTGATGATTCATTGATTATTGATTGGGATTGAACGAGATAATCTGTGAGTGATGTTTCAACATGATTGTAAAAGGCGCCTAGTATTTTAGAAGATAATTATGAAATAGGGGCATTTCATGATGTTGTAGGGAAAGTTTGATCAGGTGAAAAGAAAAGAATCGATTCAAGCACAGTTGGTTTGGTATTTCGAGCAGACGATTATCGTGACTAGCTGAATGAAGACCCTCTCGTTTTTTTGAAAAATGGAGTCTAATACATTACGAATTTTAGAAAAGATGAACGTTTATATTTGTGAGAGTGTATTATTATCGAAAAATCTATAGGAAAAAAAAATCGTGATTTTTTTGGAAGTTTCAAACTAGAATCTCCCAAGTAAAAAAATTATATACAGTCTGTAGATAATTTCTTTACTTAGAAGTGGGCATACATGGTGTATATACAGATTATATATAGACTACATAGTTTATTATAATCTATATATAACTTATATACAGACTATGCATACCCAGTCCCATATAAAAAATGGTATACATATATTTTTATTTTACTAAGGTTTTCCCCAACAAATCTGCATCGACTAACCTTGTTCAGCCAAGCCGTGGTATTTCTTCTGGAGACATGACCCCCGCCGGCTGCAGTGGTCGCGAGGGTCTTCTGATGCAATCCATTGGCGCCTCCCTCAATAGCGAGAAAGATAAAACTTCCCAGAAGCGTGTAAGCCACGAGAAGAGCGCAAATTCCAAGATTGATAATGAAGCCTTTGAGAAATGAGTGATGACTGGCCTTGTCGGGAACCCCACCGAAGCACAGACATCTGATCTGTCCGTTCTGTTGTTGCTGCGATTGACGATGACCCGCGGCGTTCGCGGTCGTCTTCGTGGTTTCCACGCCTCGTTTTAGGGACGACGTGTTGCCGTTGTTGGCAGCCTTCAGGCTCTCGTAAGCTCGGTAATGACGCTCGCTGTCTTTTTCCATCGTTACTTCGGCATTCGTGAACCTTTCCAAAATTTTCGCGGTTTCTTTCTCCTTTTCGTGTTTATCAGGTTTTCCGGTCGCCAATTCGTCTTCGAGCCCGATTAAATCCTGCGTCAGCGTGACTCTTCTTGGTCGTTATTAATCGCATTCGTTCGGAGTGATCGCGATGCGTTCTTTTTTGGAGGAGGTCAATGACACCGGACATTCATCAACGTACTTCCGATCCTAACATTTCCGTTTCTGTCCGTTTGGAACGCCGATTCCGACAGCCTGAATACAAACGTGAAATGTGGCCTGTGGGGGCCTTCTCAACCCCCTCTGTTCGGACCACAAACTTTAATCTTCCAGTAAATCGTTGGGCTGCTGAATCCACGGACTCATCATTACCATAAAGATCACCATGTTTCACTGGCTATCGACTCAGCCATCGGCACTTCAACGTCATCAACATCACAAGCGCCTTCCCAAAGCTCATAACCCTAAATTTTTCTTCGTTTCGACCAGGAATCCAATCTCAAATAAATTGATCGTTGATCTCCCAAAACGATTCTTCCAAAATTCGTCGTTCACAGGATCTTCTGTTATTTTTTTTTGGTCTATTTATGATAAATTAGGTAAGACTCGACGGACGGGAAATTTATATCGCAGCCGGTGGATAAATGGGCGCGCAATGGACTTTTTGAGAGCCTAGGACGTTAACGCGAAGCGAATTGAAGGGACTCGTGTACTTCGTGTGTGTGTGTGTGCGGAGACGAGGGCGACTTGCAAATCGCGATTAAGCGTAAATCGTCGGACGATACTTTGTCACCGAACGCGATATAGCGGTTGTACGTGGCGATGGCCAGTGTGTGCCGATCCGTAACCGGTGAATAATTCATTCCTGGCCGGGCTTTCCGCGCGAATTGTTTATTCCGCTGGACGGAGACTGATGACGTTTTCGCGGTAACATGCGGGAGATTTGGCGTCCGAGCGGGCGCGATTTCTCTCTCTCCCTTTTGCCCCCCCTCCGACACCCCTTTCTCACCCCCCTGCGGCGCCTCGGGGACGGGCGATTAAATCGTTTGCACGGATTATCACGAGAAATCCTTCTTCTCACTTCAACCGTTATATATTGATGTGTATATATAACCGACTTTACCCTCGCTCTCGCTCGTCAAACACACAACCAAATCTCGGTCCCCCCAATTATCCGACTGAGCGAGATACAATAGCCGCGAATGCTATTGATTTATCATTTTCAATTATTCAAACCCTTAAAATGAGCTTTTCCCCAACCTATCGGAGATCCGAAATTTGCAAGAATAATATTTCTCTTGGACAGATTTGGCAGAAAGTTCTCAAAATTCGGTCCCCACAAGTCGGTCCCCACAATTCTGATAGGGAAATTCGTTGGGATTTTGTGAAACTCGACGTAACGGTGAATGTCGGTACTTTTAGCTCGTTGTTTCTCGGTCGGATCGTATTTCTCGTTTTCTCGTGAAACTGAAGCGGCGACGGTGAAACTCAAGACGAAGAAAACTGACGGAACATCGTCGAACATCAATCCGACGTCTACGTGGGGCTTTTGCGTATGCTTTTTTTAACGGGAAATACTCGCGTTTCGATTCCGTGTAATGAGTCACCATACGATGACTGAGGGTTTTTTTTTCTACGTTCGGTAAGTTGATGTCTTCGCTGCGTTATAAATATTTCGCGAATATATCGTTTTCTCTATCGAAGAAAATTCTTCAACCCTTAAAATCTTCGCGAATGTTGGGGATATCTTCGGTCTTCAATCTCATGCGGATTTATTCCAGATTCTTGTCCGTAATTGATCGTTTTCTTCGTGATGCAACTGTGTCGTCGTGGATCACAGATAAAAATGAGAAATCTCTTTCGGGCGACGCAGGATCAATTTTTTTGTTTTTTTTTTTCAGTATCCTGCTGTATCGGAAATGATCGGAATGTTTTTACAGTGATCGCAGCGTTGTTTCCAGTTTCATCGATAAAATAGCATCGGGGGTCGACGAAGTTGACTCCATTCTCGATTTCATTCGGAAACATCGGTTGTTGACTATCGGTTCTCGGTAATCTGTAAGAGAGACACAAAGAAGAATTTCATTAGGTAACTGGAAGTGGCCTGGAATTTCATTATTCTTCACGGTTGTGCTTCAATAGCACACGGTTAGAATGTACAATGCAATTTTTATTTAAAAAAAATTATTATTAAGCTTTGTCTCTTCTGATCTTTTCCTATATATTATTGTTTTATAGTTGGAAATGCCTCCTTCAGTTTTAAGTTAGAGTTTCAAGATTTTTCCAATGCAGGGTCAAAAATGTTGTTGTTATGTTTGGTGGAATCAAATAAGAGCAACGAAATTTATGAAATAAAGTGCGTTGATATTTATCAACTGCTCGACGAAAGAATGCTATGGAGTCTTCAAAGCGTTGACGAGTGGGCCACCCTCACGTCTTACGTCAACTCCCTTTGACAACCCTACGACGACTGACTCCCTCGGGTCTTTTCTAGCTCTTCTCAGCCGAGCGTGGGGTTGCCACTCGAGGTGGCCCTCGTATTCATCTTGCCCCGTTCCGTTCGGAGTTTCAGCTACCCAGAAAAAAAATCCCCCACACTCGTTGGTCCTTCATAAGTATTCCGTGGAACAGTCGGGCTTGCTTGTAATGAGATTCCAAACATATTACAAACTTCAACGGAATTCCAAGCGTCCTACAATGAAATTTAACTTCAATAGCAATATATATCGACGGTAAGGACACATTTTACAGTGAAACCTTGCACGTAGCATCGTGATTATTCAATTCCTTTCAAGATTCCTTTCTCGAGATTGCAATATCAATTTTTTTTATGAGAACAGGGTAAAGAAAAATCGAGGGCATGAGAATGACCGATATATCGCTAAATTTTTGTCGTTTTATCGTTGTGCGCTAATGAGATAAGATTTATAAGTGGATTTGATCAATTTTCCTAACTAATTTAACTTGAACAATGACAATTACCTCCTCAAAAATGATTTCTGAATATTACTTATTCGAAAACAATAAACAATTATTATTGGGCCAATGTTCTAGATTTCAATAAAAATGTAAAATTCATAAAATTGCAAATATTGTTTAAGCTTAGTTTGAAATTGGAAATCATGAAAGACATGCAAAAGTTGTTCACAGTAGCCGTTTCAGTTTCTCAATATTTGTTTCTTCGTCGTCCCAGTATAGAGCATCAAGGATTACCAGAAGAAATCCAGAGACAGCTTCTTCGAAGCTCCGACAACTCGCCTCCCGGAAAGACCCCGGATAGATAAAAAGTGAAAGACTCGAAGCTTGATCCGCATTCTTATGATATTTAAATTCTCAAAGCTTCCGAAGAGAGCCATGACCCAAGCCGGGGACTCGTGATCCAAACCGTGGGTGAGATACTGCAGCTACGAGCGTGCCTGCAGTATATGACAATATATCTATGTCGGGACACTCGAGGCTCGGACGGAATTCGAGCATTCTTCGATAAACTATAGACCCATGAGCCTTTCGTCCCAAATACATATCGCTGGGTAATTATAGTTCAAGATGCGCAATACCACTCGAAGACATTTCTCCTACGCCAAAGGACAACTGTGACAAGTTGCCCCGGTCTCCCCTGCTCACGGTCTATTACCTCTGCCATTACAGCGAAAGCGATGCTTGATATCAAATCTCTCTGACTCAACGTCATTCGCCAACGTGACGGGAATTCCACCATACGATTCCACCGTAACACGAGAAACGTGTTTCCCATTGGTCTCTACAATAAGACGAGGATGCTTATAACGTGGCGTCGAACGCGATAAGAGCGAAGATAGAACCGAAACTCAACGTTAATGGATATTTCACGACGAAGATCGTAAAACCAATCTTTTTCGTCCGCTCGTTCTCGACGTATAGAATAGAAAATACAACTACCAGTGGTGGATGATTGGAAGGAAGGGGGGGAGGGCGGGTGAAAACTCAGAAAGTTCACTGCTGGAATAGCCACTATTCAAGTTCGTATATCAGTATATTTATAACCGGAACCCACGGCAGCTGCATGATAATCGGCAAAAGAAAACGTTGAAGCCACGTTGCAACGAAAAGAAGAAAAAAAAACGTTTAAAAGCGTATATCCGCAAGAACGCAATCTTTTATATAGAACGTACCGGTTTGTGAAGCGGGTTTCTGAATAAAGCTACAGCGAGTGAGGAGCCACGAGAGTCGTGCGAGGTCCTCCTCAGCGTAAGAGCGAAATGCAATTTTTCCAGTCGTCGCTTCTGCGCGCGTGGTTTATTCGTTCGGGGAACCTCGAGTCTCGAGCGGGACGAAACCCACTCCCCCCCCCTCGCCCGCACCTGAACTTTTCGCAACGTCGTCTTTCGAAACGACTTTCAAATTCACACTATTGTCGGATCTATTTGACGCGAAAATGTTTATTCAATTTCGTTTACCGTCAACCCGGGAGAGATATTTACACGGTAGAGTTTTTTTTTCGTTTTCTTTTTTTTTCCCCACTATTCGAAAACGTTTCCGCCCGACGCTCGAGAAAATTCTGGTCAAAGACCAACCTAACACGGGGTCGAGAATCGGTTTTTCAACAGATCTCTCAAAGGCGTCACGTTGAAGGGTTCAAATTCCGTTTTCTATTTTTTTTTTTTTTTTAACTCTGCTGTCGTTGAAATTTTGTCACCAAGTCGATGCGAGCTTCGATTATTGGCATTGGGAAAGACATTGAAAGAATTTTTTATAGAATTGAAAAGTTTATCGATTATTTTCTCGGTGTTAAAAATATTTTTTCGATGGTAATTCATTTGACACGATAAGTTTCCACGATTGATAAATTAAAGACTTGTATTTATCATAAGTTTCATATTTCTCTGAACGTTATTGTATCAAATCAACTGTTCGAACGCTGTGAAACATTTCTGTCTGACCAAAACGCGTGATTACTACTTCGTACCACAAAAATCCATCGTGCACGTGCGCTCGATAATTCGGCGAAGCACCATAACATTTTTGTACCCTCGAACGATACTTTATCCGACGGATAAATCTTATTTTCACGGTTTGTACGTTGTATTTTTTTGAGGTTGAAATTTTCCGTGAAAACGAAAAGACTTTAAGTGAAAGACGGTGGAACGTAGAACCACGACGTGGCGAATAACAACAACATATTCGCTGCAGCTGTTTCGGCCAAAGTTTTGGGCTTCTTGCCGTACACCGAACCACGTACTCAACCGCTTTCACCTGCACGCTGCTTCGGTATATCTTCTTTACGAGTGGATGGGGGAGGGTCGACCAACAATCTAGTCTGGGCGATGCGGTGGGACACACGTGTCAACGCACTGGTCACGACTGCACGTCGTAGTAGTTCATCCCAACTCGAAAAGCCATTGAAATAGCTCGAAACAATAAACACTTTCACATTTTGCTGTTCAAAATATTTCCATCAGCAAATAATTGTTGCTTCAGGATAATTACTGAAGAAGTTACCAATTTATCTTGAAGTTATTCTTAATTTTTTTTGTAGAACTATAGCTGATATATGAATTATTCTCACGCTGATAATTTTATTTAGGGGTAAATTTTGATATCCCAAGTTTGAAAAATCATACATAGTCTATATTGAATGTCTACGTTATGTTTACGTATAAAATAGACTATATTTAATCTATATATAATGTCTATTCTATGTCTACATCGACTATATAGAAATTGCAGACTCTGACCGTGACGAAAGTTCATCTCATACACACCGATGGACGTACCTTTTGTACCTTGTGCTTTACGACAATTTTGTGTCGTTTTAATTATCGAAATTTCCAACATTCGTTGCAAGGTCGCCGAAACGAAGCGAGTCGAATCGGTCGGGCAATAAGTACGCGCGTTCGCCATTCCAATTGACTCAATTGCAGTAAGCGTGAGAGCGTCGCCCTCGAGCGTGACACACACCACGCCACGCTCCGCAATCCGCGTAATTTATTAGGTACGCTCAATTATCGCGGGTATGGCAATAATTTGCTCTCATTTGTGAAAGCCCGTGGCAGTGGGGAGTAGGAGGGAGGAAGGGGAGGGGGGTTGGGGGTTTGTGCAGCAGAAACGTAACGACACTACACACAGCCAACCCTCCGCGCCCACAATCATTTCGATTCACGGGCGACAAAATTAACCGGACAAATTCAAACCCCCCGCGCTGACACAGCATCCCTCTGTGACGCCATCGACCTCCCACGTAAATAACACAGCAATGGCAAACGAAATGATTGTCTGAAATAAAATTTTCATTCGATGTATATATATATATATTCAAATATATATTCATTGCGTGCTCATTGACGCCCACGCACAGACATTATTCGATATTTCTGCATCGCTTTCAACGTCGAAATTGTGATTAATTGATAATACACGGGTTGTATATCAGAAATGTAATTAGTCAGTGCTGACACGACATTATTCAATATTTCTCTGGTCCACTTTGCTTCCTCACAGAGGTTTGCCAAACATCGAACCTGAATATCCTGAATGAGGATTTGCATGATGGTTCAATGTGTAAATCGTGGACCTACAATTTTTGATTTCCAACGGAGGGCTTTGAACCACCGGGAGAGCGGAAAACAAAAAAACTCACATGGAAACAATTTTGTCTATTGGTGTCCATTTTGGTCCTCTTTAGTTTATTCAACCGAATTTACCTCCAATTATAAGAAAAACTCGTACAAATCGGAAGAAGGATCAATAATATCCAGCGTGTCACCAAATAGCCGAGCAAAGTCGAATGATCGAAGAAAATTGATGTGGGGGGTAAAAAAAGGTCGAGGGTTGAGAAGGAAAAACCTCCATTGCAACCTAGAGCGACGAAAAATACGAGAATCATTGGCCCGGTGAACGTAATAAATTTTATCATCGAACGAGAGCTGTCCTATATGGGTCCACGGTTAAAGTGATATCACTATCACACGAGAAAAAAATATTCCCTAACCATGAAATTACATTTTTCCACTTAAGCTCGACGCGCCCGGATCGTCTCTTTCGGTCCCCGCAAAACGAGGATCCTCATTTCGCGGTACCGGCAACCCCCAAACCCCGTCTGGGTCGCGATATCGGTCGAAGCACCCCCTTCCCTTGCTCTCAGCCCCACCCCCCAGGACTCCCCCATTTTCACGCTGACGTGGCGACTCCATTCAATTTAAGTAAGAAACCTTTGGTCGCCTCGAGCCTTTCTGGCTTTCCGCGAGTTAAACTTTTCCCCCGTCGCCGAGCTACAATCAAAATGGAAAATGGTTGAATCACCCGACGGAAAATCGTGACCGAGGATTTAAGGGAAGGAAGGGGGGAAGCAATTATCATTAGACTCTGAAGAAGAAGTGCTTCGCCATTTCTCGCGATCCTGTTATAATCCACCGCACGCATCTCCATCTCGCGGTAACTCGACGAAACGACGATCGTCTTATCAGTGGTGTCACCTTTCGTCGCGATCTTCCACTACAGAGGTGTGTATCACACGGCATCGACTCGATCCCGCACTTTGAGTCAGAAACGAGGTTCAAGATTTCATCCAGGCTCCCAAATTTCTCACCGAATAATAAAAGTCGTCCATCAAATTTCAGCCGACGCTCTGATTTCGGATTATATCACCCTCTCGATTAGTGAATAACCACAATGGCTCATTCAATATTTCTGTGAGCTTTTTCTCGTTTTTTTAAATCCCTCCCTTCTACGCTACTGCAATTCAACTTATAATACGTGGTTTTTTAAATATTTTTTTAAACACTCTTGCTGCTGTGTTCGGCTGGGGGTTTTTTTTTGCCATTGCCAGGTCATAGTTTGCGCGGGCAGCCACTCGACCCGAGTTCGAACAACTTTCCGCCCTGAGAAGGCTCTTCACCACTGGAAATTGTGTTAAGCTCCATTTTTTTTTCTATACCTTTCCCAACCCCTCTTTTACTTGGTATCCCTTTTTCTGGGCGGTTTCGCTGTTCGCCCGCTCGCGTTCCTATGCATATATATGTGTATAATATATTGCACGGGCTGAGCTTTTGTGCTCACTTCTGTTTCTCCACCCCCCTCACTCCGTCTATCGAATTTCGAAACGGCTCTCGCGAAAAAAAACTTTTCAGACGCTTTAGCGTTTCGTCGAGTTTCCGTGTTACACAAGACGACATATATAGATATATCCTCATCAAAACGCATATATATTAGGGTGGTTGTTGAGAGAAAAAACTATCGTTATTCATCTTGCAAATGATTCTAGACCAAGAAACAATTAAATGATTTTAAAAACTTTCAAATGAATTCAGTCAACGCAGAGGGTGAGTTTAAAAATCGGAAAAAATATGAAAATTCCGTTTTTTATGGTGTATAATCATTTGGAAGGTGGGTAGCGATCATTGTATTCTTTTAGACTGGACAAGAACCACTCTATTATATATATAACCATCAAAAGCGCACTTGGGCGTCACCGCAGCGTACCGAAACATTCACTTTTAACTCCTTGGCTGGTGGTTCGCCATTCCGAGCCTATTTCGTCCGCCATCGTTCCCGGCCTCGAAGAACCACCGACTGTTCCATCCGGAACAGAAATAAAGAACGTTGAACCGTCTACTCACCCTTGTCTATCTCTCTCTCTCTCTCTATCTCTCTCTCTCTCTCTTCCCCTTTTCCGATAGCAACTACTTCAGAGTGAGAAAGTCACTCGTACAAACGGTTTGGAGTGCGGGTTATGAGATATGGTATTCCCGAGTGTTCTGGCTTTCTTACTTTCTCTTCTTCCTCCTCCCTATTCTCTATACTCGCGGTTAGAAGCGGAGGCTCTCAATGAAAAATCTCGAAAGAGAGCTTTCTCTATTCCCTTCGCGGTAGGAGTATGCCGGATATAGAAAAAAACTATATCTTTGCTTTGCTCTCACTTTGCCTTCGTTATTTTTTTTCTTTTTTTTTATTATACCCTTATTTCCATCGAATCATATTCGTTGGGTGAGGGTGAGCTTTTTCGATATTGTGAACTCACGTTGGGAATGGTTACATCATTCTTTTCTCGACTCTTGGATATCGAACTGCGAGACGTTCGGGATATTGAATTTATTCGAGAATGACATACCCGCGCTATTGATTGCCAGGTCGTTTCATCTACTTATTAAAAACCTGGGAGAGTCATCTTGGAGGTGCATTATTGATAACGAAGGATTTCGTTCGGGAATCGAATCTTCGTGTGGAGTCGAATTCAACAAATAGGGAATAATTGAAAAGTGGACAATAATATTATTGAGATTATTGATTGACTAGACAATAATATTATTGAGATCATTGATTGACTGGTTTATCGTGAGAACGAAGCTTGTTCATCGTTGCCAGTTGTCGTACCTAAATAAATTCAATTAAATCCTCGTACTAAAAAGTTCTTACGTCTAAAAAGTTTTCTATAAAAGATCCTACTTAACTTCCTGCACGAATAAAATGCTCCAAACAATTAAAGATCATACAGAGGGGTGGTACGATTATTTCCAACATGTTTTTTTTCTCTACGCAACCCTTTGTGTCTGGTATTTCGTAATGGAAACGTTGCACAGTGGAATTGCCGAACGGGGCGTTATGGTGTTCTCCGACTGGAATGCTCGTATGCAAATTAGGAAATTGAGAGGGGAAGGAAAGAGAAAGAGAGAGGGAGGAGGGTGGAGGGGTTGGGAAACAAAATGACAAATTAACGGGGTCAACCATTCATACGGACACTGATTAATTGCTATTTACTTGCAAATTTCCAGCGCTCGCACATTTACACGAGGTGTCGGCCGGGAGGGGGGGGGGATGAGCCAAGCGATTCGAGCGCCACAGTTGCCAGTTGTAGCCGCTGATACTTGTTTGCCATTCGTCGTCGACTGTATTAACGCAACGTCGGCCTCGTCGCGGTGCAACGACGCGACCACGTTTCCACGTTTTTACTGGCCTTTGCAGCCGGTTGATCTATATATAAATATATAATATTTATCTATATTTATATGTATGAATAAAATTTGCCATCTCTGTTCTTCCTCACTCGCGAACTCGACCGTAATTTAAAACGTTATTCCAACCGGCAGCTGCGACGGTTTCATTTGCTCGTCGCACATTACATTTCGGCAGGGTTTGCTCGAAATTGTTATAAAAATTTAGAGAAAACAGCGTTCCAATCATGGTCGATTTTTTTTTCATTTTATTCGTGGCATTAATTTTCGGGCGTAAAGCACACACAAATGTGATTTCTATTATTGTATTTCCATACGGAAATCTCGGATAAGTTGGGAAAAAACGTGATTCGACGAAATTTAGAAACTCAAATTCAAAAACAAAACATTTTGATTGTTATTCCGTTGGCGGCCCTGTTCGGATTAATTAGTTGAATGGGTGAATTATTCAGGCTTCAGAGTTTTCATGAAATTTTAGATTGATTTTCGGTCGATATGAAACTACTCGTACATTATTTTACAAGACATAAGCACAAATGAATTTCAATTTGTGTTAAAATCGTTTATCAATTGTTATCATCGTTCATCGGTTCGCCATTATCGATAATACACAGTTGAGGTCTTGTAAAAAAATGTACGAGTAGTTACACTCATTAACAATAGATTAAATGTGAATAAAGAAATTTTCGCGAGCTCAGGAACAACTCGAGAAATAATTACCGAATTAGTCAGAAAATCCCATGTTATTCGAATAGGAAACAAAACGAGCTTACAGTCACGTCTTCTCATTGGACCACAGTGCTGGGGTTTTGCACATATTTTTATTTATTTATTTCGAACCTATCTGGGGGGTGCACTTGTCGAAATTCGTCGAGACCCCCATTAAGGACCACCCTAATATATATATATATATATATATATATATATATATATATATATAGATGTATACCTGAACGGTATTTTGTCGAACCGTGAAATAGCCGAGAGTTCCGGTGTTAGGATAGCGAGTCGGGGGTCGTGCGAGTATAAGAGGACACGTTATCACGTACTTGCTCCCAAAGCTATTAGACGATAAACCGGAAACACGGGTCCCCGGTGACCGAAGATTTACCGAAAGTTTCTTCGGCCCGACGGTGAACGTAGACTCCGCTCACATTCACCCGCCATCAAGCCACTTCTTACGAAACCCTCGGTCCTCGGTTGGATCAGGTGTTGCACAGTTTCCTTGTTCCTAATTGCAACGGACTCACTCGAATTTCAGACTGCCATAAACTCTAATTAATACATCTACTTATGCACGTTATAAACTACCAAACCATTAGCGAGCCAGACAATTATCCGGAGGATCAAATATGCTGATTAAGCTTCGAAAATTATTAAATTCGAAACGAAATTCGACATCGAATCAATGTGAATCAAAATTAAATTTGTCGAGAAACTTTGTGTTTAGTACTTTTAGAAAAATCTGTTTGTCGAATCAAAAAATTGAAACATTTGAAATTGTCAGATTTCACTGACAAAATATTAATTAAAAGAAACGTTTATTCATTTTTCTATTGTCGGATTATCTTTTTCTCTAATTATAATGTAATTCAAGTTTTCGATCCAGTTTGTAATCCAGGATTAAAATCATTCGGGTGTGAGAAACGTCACACACGATTTTACATGTGGAATGGTGGATAAGAGGGCAACTTTTGGAATTAACGGGGGGAAGGGCTCGTGGACCTTTTGAACATACAGAGAGTTGAATATAAATTTAATTTGTCGGCAGTTGGAAATTTCGTTGTGATAACCACGCGGAATAACGTTTTCACGGATATATAAATGCATTTTCGTTGGTGCATTCATAGCTTAATTGCCAAAACGTGGAGAACAACGGTTTTCACTCAGGCTCGTCACAGTTTTAGTCGACGAGTGCGGCTGTTGTGCGTGTGTGTGTGTGTGTGATTGTGTGTGAGCTTGATATATTCCAAGCCTATGGGAGAAGGTAGTGAAAATTCGGTAGGTACGAAAATACAGGAAACGCTTGCCCGCGATTTTCCCGGGTCAGTGAGGATCGCGAAACATTGAAAAGCACTCGTGGGCCGCGCAACTGTCTCGATATCGGTTCTTGTTAAACGTTGATCGGCCATTGCCATTGAATAATATTGTGCATCGTGGCGTGGTACAATTTTTTGAGCTTCCGGGTCTAGGTGCCTGTGTCAATTATTTACGTTGCTCGTCCTAACCAAGACTGAAGCGTACATGAAACTATGTGAGTAGTTAAAACCAACAATTTGCGTTTTTCACCTAATTTTTGGATTGTACACCTAATTTACACCTAATTCACACCTAATTCAGGTGCAGAGCGAATTCATTTTCCAGATTTCTCGCTGCTAGCTTGATAGAGGTGTCCTCCGGATGCTAATTTGTGCGCAAAGTCCAGCAATAAGGTACAATTTTTAGTGATCTTTGGTTTTCTCACCTTTGTAAGAAGAAGAGGCGAGAGGTTTACCACAACTGTGATCTCTTCAGAAGGGATGCAACACACAATCACGATTGAACTCTACTTGTTAAGTTCGTTCGAACATTAATTTTTATCCATTTTTTCCCAAGACTGTGGCTTCGCGTAAAAAAAAATAAGTTTTTAGGGTTGCGATAGTTTAACATCCAGATCCTGTCATCTTTCGTGCGGTTCATTCCCAGAGGGAAGAGTCCCGAGACGTGGAAGCACTCTGGAATTCTCATCTCCAACGAACACCGTCGATGCAGTTGAGGAGAGGGAAGAGAAGGGGAGGGTAAGGCGAGTGTGCACCGATCGATCGACCATAATCAAATAAGCGGAATTCGAATATCAACGTCACCACCACAGTCGGTGCAGGGGTAGCAAATGAATGGACACAAGGGAACGATGAGAATGCAAATAGAATCTTACCGAGAAATCTTAAGGGGCAATCCTCGTTCGGGTTAGCACCATCGTTTAGCAGACTCGACTCGGTGATTTCACCGACTAACTTGGAAATTTCAATATATATATACATACATATATACATATATATCTTACGAATTGTCTTCGCAAACTGTGACACAGATTTATCAATCTCCATTACATTATTACTAACCAATTGGTTCGACCGAATGAATTGCAAAAATAATGTTGAAAAATGGTATTTTCATTGCATAAATACCATGAAGTTGGCCTGGGGTCCACTGGACCCCGTGTGACCGCAACGGGTTAATAATAACCAAAAAAATAAAATAAAAATAAAAGGGGAGCAATAATAAAAATGATATTATAATCCGGAATTACGTATACCGACCGTTCGAAGTCTTTAAAATTAAAAAAGTTTGTTTTCCACGAGCAATATATATTTTTCAACCGGCGAGCACTTCATCCGCGGGGCTGCTCTTGATAATGAACGTTCGCTCGGGCAAAAAGTACCGGGAGAAGCCAAATAAACCATTTCTTTACTTCCTTACAATTTAATCTCTTTGGGACTACGGACGTTCATATTTCGAGGCCAGTGGAAAACTATTTGAAAAAAAAAGAATGAATTCACGTTATTTCGAGTCGAGGATAGTTTTTTTTTTTTTTTTTGTCGAACGGAATTCAACGAAAGAAAGAGTAAAAGAACAACAAAGTCCATAACCTCCGGGGCTTCGCTGGCTCGTCAATGCGTTAACGGTCACGGTTGAAATTGAAAAGTCGAACGACGAGGGGGAGACGACTTTGATGTTTAATATCCTCACCTCTTATCAACGTCCGGCTACTACGTCGGAATTGCAACGCGAAAACGTTTTTTTTTTTTGTTTTGTTTTATTTTTCCATTATTTTTCACGGGATTAGTTCACATTTCCTGCTGTCAACGTTGAAGTTATCGGCCCCGGACCTCTGTGAGTCCTTGTCTCAAGCTCGACTATCGGTCAAATGAACTATCGAGCTATGAACGAACAAACACGGCGGCTCACCGGAAATATCAATTTTTTTTTACAAATAAACGTAGAGCTGTCAGAAATGTTGGCGATAAACTTTTTTTTATTATATTTCTTTTGAATTAGCAAGTTTTATTAGTTTGAATTTTAGTGGAAGGGTCTAACCTAAATTATGAGTTTCTAGTTCCAGCTCCTCATAAAATTTGGAGTACCAAATTAATTCATTATAAAATAATATACCAAGCAACGAGGGTCTCGCTTTCAGAGAATAAATATCGTCGTTTGTGAGAAAACCTTTTTTTTCAGCCGACTGCCCTTAAAAACGCTTATTTCATGCGTGTGGAGCTCTGGAGTTAAATCCGTCGATTTGCGTCCGATTCGCGGTCATGAAATGACGCGTTTTCGAGGGAGGTCCGATAAAAAAACCAGATTTCCTCACAATGAACTTTATTTCAATCCAGACACTTTTAATGAAGCCCTTGAATGATGAATGAAACAAATGCCCAACGTCTTTGTGGATATTCTGGCTTTTGTTTTTAATTTTTAGAGTGTGGATCTAAGAAAGCATATTCCACTACCAGAAGTACGTGCAGGGCGAAGGAAAAGGGTCTTTCTCTCTCTCTCTCCCTCTCTCTCTCGACTGGCTGATGCTATTTCCTCTCCGAACACGGACAAAAATGATGAAAGCCAGACGTGAAAAAAAGAAAAAACGAATATATATATATAGATATATATCGTTGGAAAAAACCGCGTAATATGATTGGAGAGATGGAATAAGATGAGGCGAAGATGAAGGCGAGGTCGATTGGAGATGAGGCGAGTCGAATGAAATGCGCGTGACGGGGTCGAAGGGCGAAGGGAGTCACAAGAGCCAGCCAATCCCTCGCGATTCTCCTTGGCGCAAAAAAATTCTACGGGTTTACCGATGCACTTCTCTATTTTCTATTTACGTCTGCTTATGCAGCGCCGGAGAAATACTTCTTGATTAATAAAAAATAAAAAATAAAAATAAAATAAAATAAAAATATGAATTTCGTCGAGGAAAAAAGCTTGCCTCGCTTCACGTTGATCAAGGTAATTCCCAGTTCAGCACACGCTCTTCTCGATCAATTTAATTCGTCGTTTATTTATTTATTTATTTTATTCTGTTTATTTTTTTCTCTCTCATATTTCAATATTTTCACCGATTCGCGCTGACGTAATTGTTAGACAAGAGAATATAGCACATATTTATCAATACTTTTAGCGTTTGTGAAAAAAAAAAAGATTTAATTACGTAAATTTATTTCTACCTAATTTTTCATCACTTTTATGGCAATTTTTTTTAATAGATGGAAACTAGATTTAATTCCGGTTGAATAAATATATTTTTGTTATTCAGAGGTAAAACGTATTTATACCGGAAAAATTGGTTTTCCGTATAAAATCTGTGGAAAATTATTCACGAGCATAATAATATTGGAATAAATACGTTCGATGTGAAATTCGTATTGAAATTAATTATTCGTGGTTACTACATATTTATGTATACAATATTATCGACCGTCGAACTCATCTGTGGCTCTCCGTGTGATGTTTTCAGCGTTGCTTTTTTCCCCCCATTCATTCGCGCGAATGTGACCCGCTAGCGAGCAACCAATTTCGAATAAAAATTCGTATCGAACGAATTGGATTTTCCATCTGAATTCGATTTTCAAACGACATCCCGTTTTCAGACTCACAAACACGAAACGAAACGAACCAATACCGAGAAAATCTATTTGAATTGATCGATCAATTGAGATCTTATCAATGGGGGGAGGAGGGGGGTGTCAACACGTCACAATAAACCACAATACTCGGAGACCAAATTGTTCGTTATTCGTGGTGTTTGTGTGATTTCATGAGAAAATCGTAAATATATGACATTTCGGTCTTTCAACAGATGCAATAATAAACAAAAATAAACAAAATAACGACATTGCAATTTTTTCATCTCGTTTTACGTCTAATTATTGAATACCGAACACTTTAACACAGCCTCCAATAAATAACATAAATAACGAAAAAAATTAATGAATAAATAAATAGAATGAAAATAAAATTCAAAACCATGAAAAAATAACATAAAAAAAAAGAATTGCCACCGTCAACGTCAAAAATTGCATTAGCGGTGTTTCGAAATTTGATCTTAGAGGGAGAGAAGATATAGCAAACGGGGAATTCGTATATAAACACGACGACGAAAATCCGATCATACGAATTGGATTATAACTATTCCGATCCCGTTCCCCGAGGATTCCAAAGGGCAATCTCCGGACTGCGGAAGCCGTGGGAATCAACCAAAGCCACGACGGCAGTCCCCCCCCTCCTCCCTGCTGAGTGGAAGACGGATTCATCAGACGGACGGTGAAGAAATTTCGCAATTAGACATTAATCAAGAAGGGCAGGGAGGCGGAGGAAGGGATTCGAAATTCGAACGAAGTCTGACAACCCGAGACGCTCGACACGCATTTACGCAGCAGGGACCGCCGTCATCGCCACAATCAGCAGCAACAAGATCCTATCCCGGACGAAACAGCCTTTACTGGAGAGAAGTAGTCGGAAAATCGTCGGCGTTAGGGTTGCCAGCCGGGGAGACGAACGAATCTTAAGAGCTGGTCGGGGGGAAGGTTGAATGGGACGGTAATTTGATTCCAAGCATATCCGACGGACAATTGGATAACTGTGGCGAGTTGTTGCGATGCTCAAAGGGTTGCGGTGATGTACGAACCCATCAAGAGCCTGAAACACGGCAGGATGCCTTGCGGGGTGAGGGTAAAAGAGATAGGAGAGGTCTGAGTATCTATGTAGACCGCACCATTTCCCCCCCCCCTCCCGCCCCCTCAAGTCCGTACTAGCTGCAGGGGGGTGGTAATTGGTCTAAGGGGCTGGCAAAGTCAAATTCAATTTTCCCCCCGGTTCAGCCGCAAACCGAAGTGATTAATACTCGGGGAATTGCAACGGTTACGCGAAGCGGCCGTCGAAGCCGCTTTCGCGGTCTTCCATATCCATCGTTCCAGCCGTCTCTTTGAGGTGTGTAACATTCCGCGATTGAGGTAAGCCCTCTTCGTGGGCTAGCGAGGTTCTCGCTCGTGTGTGATCCTCGTTGCTGGTTAGGCGCCATTGCGCGAAATTTCGCTGCCAATTTAGGGGGGTCAACGTTTGGCAACTCCTAGTCAGACAGACCGGCCGACAGGATCCGATTTCCGTTGTTGGAGAGCGTTTTGGAAGGGATAACTTTCGCACGGATGGTCATTGTTTGGATTTTCCTGGATTTTTGGGAAGTAGGAAGATAGGATGTTTTGTATCAAGGGCGGAAAGGGTGCGATTTCAATGGGGGCGAAGGTGGGGTCCTACCAAAGCTGGGACTGCAGTCACGAGAGTGAAAATTGCCTACCGCCTGATAATGCCAGCCCAACTTCTTGTCCAGCCACCTTGAAAACGCTTGTTTTATGCATGTGAAGCTAGAGTAGCGAAGGAGCCCTAGCTACGGGCGGAAAACAATATTGTTCGCCCGCTGGCGGAGTGCGCATGTGCAATCAGCCTCTGGACTGAAATGTATCTTGACACATCGAAGATTCCTGATCAACGATACGACTAGAACATCATCGATTTATTTGATTTGTCATAAAATCAATATGAACTGACCAATTTCCACCAGGGTATTCAAATATTGACGCACCGGTTTCCGTATGACGTCATTTCACAACAGAAATGAATGGATTTGGAAAACCGGGTCAAGAACCGTTTGTTTCGAACAGTCAATTTGGTTTTTGCCAGACGTGATCTTTGATGGTTCGCACACGCAGGTAGAGCTGCGGTTGACGGGACCAATTAATGAACAGCATGGGAGGGAAATGGGTCGAAAAAAAAAAAATTGGGAAAAGCGATGGCCTGAAGCAGCGCGAAAATAAAAAGGGTGGGTCGAGGATGAAACCTGTGGTCGGTGAACAGGTCGATGTGCAACCCGAGCCAAACACACAGGAAGCTATAGAGGAAAGCGTAAAAAACAGAAAAAAAAGAGGCACGATTGTGCTGGCATGAGTAGGCGGCGGTATCCAACGGTCCATCGATATTGGGCCGTTCCGATTATTGCCGTTCAAATGGGTCAATTTTCCGAAACTCTATTACGAAATAAGTGGAGGGAATCACGTATGGAAGAAGTAAATATGGATGTATAACGTGTAACGATGTATACATATAGATATGTATATATGTATGGTATCTTGACTATTTCGGCAAAGCAAACGTACGTGATGTATACCTACAATGTGTATCGTGGAAAGCTATCTAGACGATAATCCAACACACGAATCCTGTGTGTGCGTGTGTGTATGTGGATAGAGTTCCTTCCTGTGTCTATGGCAGCCACAAGCTTGTACCGAAGCCGACCAGTGGCGGTAAACGTGACGATATCCGGCTACTAACAAACCGACCACGTTCGCCCAAATAATTCGACCTCTCCTGTAACTAATCGTACACAAAGCTCACCGGACCACACGCATGACATAACAATGAGAATTTGCGAGACTATACGTGGCAAGAACTCAACGGCCAACGACTGTACCCCAAAAGAAATTTTCCGGAAACGTCAATTGTGAACCAAAAAAAAATGTATTTTTATAAACTACCCGATGTAAAATTTGGGGATGGTGGATACTTAACTTTCGCCAGCTTATCTTCTCTCAGTCGAACCTATCTAACCTTTAATTTTGTGATAAATCTTACAGCGTTCGGATGCTCATTATGGCTATGAAAAAATTTGAAATGATAGCTGACTGTAGCTATCTTATAAGGTTAAAATCGATTTTCAATTGTGTCACGAAAAAAAATCCAATTTTTTAGGTGATCCAGCCCTCTTTAATACCTTAGTTTTGCTTCGGAGTGTACCGTACCGTTGAATGTATTTTATAACCGCCATTTTATTCGATGCTCATTCCGTGTCCGACTGCACACCGCGATTCCAATATCACAAGCTAGCACGGGAACGATCCATAAATCACAAAGCACGGAACTCTCGATATATATATATATACATATATATGTGTATATGTATATGTACATATATACGTATGTGTGCTGGCGATTCCGATTTCACAAATTCGTACGGGTACAATCTATAAATCACAAAGCGCCGAACGTTCGTGAAATCGGAATCACGGTGAGGCGAGAGCAGACACCCGGAATGAGGCATTCAACCGAATAGGTCGGGATGAGAGGTGTCGGGTCTCGGACTTTGGGATTGGGATGATAATCGATCCCAATGAGGATGAAAAAAGCTGTGCAAGTTGAAACTTGCCAACAGATTCCTCCGAATCTCCTCATCGATCCACAAAGTCCCGTCTATGAGAAACTTTATTTATCAATTTTATGGCTTCCCAATAGAGAATACTTCATTGCATTACTTAGGATTCGAAAGGGCGGGGGACTAGTTAGCGACTTCGAAAATCGCAGCTTGTCTTTTATGTTGTTTTTTTTTTTTCAGAAAAACGGATCTATCGCATAAAAATAGACGGGAACATTCAAGCGCTTCGTTCGTTATACAAGACATTTAGTTTCATTCGTTTTTGCAACCCTTGAAGTCTGCAAAACCTGTTTTTCCATAAGTCAACGTGTTGAATGCCAGTAAATTTATAAATTCATAACTGCTAAATTATTTGGTAAATAATTCTGAAATAATTTATGTTTTAGCGGTAAAGGAGACGATATTAATTATTGTACTCAACTTGTGATGTATTATATTATCATCAACGATGTGATGATAATATAAATAATGGCTGCTGATAATAAAGACCACAGGACTATTTTATTTTATTACCCTATCACTGTTATCAAAGTCCCGATCCCTCCTTCCACCATTAGCCAGAAAATAATGCTGTGATAAGCTTCTTGGCCTATCTTGACGACGAGGATCATTCGAGCCACAGAGGCTTTTTTATATTTGATGAAAATGAAAATCTCAAATCGTCTCCATTGTCGTGGTGGCTTCTGACGCTTCGCTTAACTTTATCAATTTAAAAAAGCCAAAAGTTCGGTTCATCGTTCCTCGTTATAACTTGATTTCCTTTTTTTTTGTGAGAAACCATTTTTGTTGTTGCTGTACAAGAGCTGTGCGAAGTGAGTTAGTTAAGGACGTTGCGGTTGCGATGAGTCGACCGGGAAAAGTTGCACGCCAACGGACCACCGAATCGGTCCGAAGGGTCGTTCACCCTTCTAACTCACGATAACACGATATAAAACAACCCCTTCCCCCCTCTCCGGCCCTCGGCCCATCGTTCGAAGATTCCAAAGTTCAGTAACACGAAAATCAACTTAAAAACTCGTCACGGGAACGATTAAAAAATTTTCCTTCCATCAGCATGGGGGGCTTTTCACATCGAGAAGTGACGGTGTGAAACGAAGCTTCGTCGGTTTCGCGAATATAAAAAGGGTTTGGTCGAGCACGAGCACTTACAACGTGCTACGATGACTCCTCGGTGCTCGGCCTTGAAAAGCCTTGCAGCTGGAAAAAGGCGAAAAACTCGGTCGACAAAAAAGAGGGGGGAAACCAAGAAGCGACGAAAAGGCGTCAGTCGTGAAAGTTTCGAGCCGAAGATTTTTTTTTTTTTCACGACGACCAACGAAACTCCGACCGACCCAAACGTTACCACGCTTTTTCTCACTGACAATGACGTCTTTCTCGACGGACATTTTTTTATCCGATGAAATATTTTTGTAACAGGTTTTTTTTTCTTTCTTTTTTTCCACCATCAACCCTCGGAATTTTTGTTGCACGAATGAGTTTTCATTTAACGCCTAGGTGACATTTGACGGTGCATTGTCAGAGCTACCAATGCCCTGGCTCTATTTTTTTTTTTTTTTTTCAAATCGAGATTTTGGGTCGATTGTTCTATACAAATTTCTGTCTTCGAGCTTTTTTTCTTAAGCACGAGGCGTATCAGCGCTGGGTGATGAAAGCTACACTCCATTCTTCAATATTTTCTCACTTACTTTCGGAAAATGTGTTTTCGTCGGAAGATTTAAAATTGTTTTTTTTTTTATTTCGCTGCTTCAGATTCATCGATGCTTTGCCCGTTCGTGCGATTTTTATGTTTTTTGCTTTTTTCTCGATACTATCTCCTGGCAGTACATCTCTACGACCCCTCGCGAGCATATATATATATAACGTTGCAAACGTCAATATCCGCCCGGTGCAAATTCTCCTCCAATTTCCTTCCTCCACCTTCGACGTCCGTTTTATCGCATTTCTCCGACGCTGCTACACTGCTACCTGTTTCCGTTCCAATATAAACGTTTTCGATGATGCATCACTCGGACACAAATCAAAGTATCACACGTACACCCGACGAATAACGCAATGCGACGAAATTATTCAAATCTCAAAGAAAAAACTTTCAAAAAAAGAAAACGAAAAAAATTTCCGACTCTGTTGGAAATGTTTTTTTGTTTTTGTGATAATTCATTTCTTGTGATTCATCAATAAAAAAAAATAGCAAGTCGCCTTCTAAAGGGATTATTCAGCAGCCACGATACTTTCAGTTTGAATCAATTCGTACATTGCTTTGTGTCGCCTCATCTACCAACCCTTTCTTTTATCAAGCTCCTCCATTCCCCCGTTCGTAAAAAACGTCTATTTTGCACCACCTCGTTGTCCATCGCGTTACGTAGAAAGCATTCGCACATCTATGTAGCGAAAATGTCGTTAAAGTGTCAAACGCGAAAACCGAAATAATAAGTTTATTATACGATTGTGATCATAACCGAAGTGTGTATCGAGCTCTCATTTATACGAATCCCAAGTTTATTCGGCATTCGAACGTAAACGACGTCAATACGAGAATAGAAACTTTATTGGCAAATCCAATTACAATGAATTTCGGTGGAACGTTGAGAGCTCGAAGGGGGGATCTACGATACGTGAAAAAAAGCTCCATTAATTTAACTTGAATTGTGGCAAACCATTTATGCTGTGATGTCTGCACCCAACATTAAATGTGCAGCCGGTGTATTTTTTGTCTCTATATTTTTTGCAAAAAAAGAAGGAAAAATTGCATTTGTCTGGGAGCTCGCTTTCACCGCCTCCCCCTTTATGCCAAGCACAGTGAACCCCGAAATCTCGCCATTTTCGTACGTAAAAATCCACGTTAATGGATGGATATTAAAACAGGATATTAAATCGGATATTATTCTGCCATATCGTTTTTCAAGGTGAATAACATATCGTTGAATCCCATGGGCCAGGGTTTCCCTCCCATAATTTCATCTTCCTCTCATCTCGCGTTATATTCCCGGCGAGAGATTGCACACTCCCGGAGTTTTATCGTGCGAGACCATCGATTCTTTTCAATGCAGAGAGAGAGAGAGAGAGAGAGAGATAGAGAGAAAGAAAGAGAGACTGTGTGTGTCAAAAGGAATTGGTTGAAGGGGAAAAGGAGGAAGGAGGCTGAGGATAGGTGGAGGGAGGACAAAAAAAAGAAGACGACTGTGGCTGCATGTCTTCACGATAGAGGGCGACCCGGTATAAGCGGATCATAGCCGAATGTCGGAGGGGTGGAGGTGGGGATAATATTAGAAGTAACGGGTGCACCTCGTACCGTCCTTATTACCCACTACATATTCTCAGCTCTAGTCCATATTACTCCTCTCAGCCCTGGCAACCCCTTCCCTTCCCTTGCTCAGGGGTAGCTGTAACGGACCGTGGCACACACACACACACACACCCCACACACTGGCACCCGAAATTCAAGCTTATTTTGAGGAAGCCATAACTTTCTTCCGGCTCGTATTTTCCCAGCTGCGTGGGGACCGACGCGAGCTTTCGCTAACCCCACATTCGCCATAGCGCTGAGATTAGAACGTATGCCAGCGGGCGGGTGAAAATTTTTATCTTTTGGATGGATTAACCCTGATGAAAGATTGCGGGGGTTGATTCATCACGACGATGAATTTGAACGTTCAGTCGTTACGATTTAACGGATAATTATGGGTTGTTTCCTGTTTTCCTTTTTTGGAGGGTGAGAGGGGAGGGTATTTTTGCAAGTCAACAAAATTGTATGTAAACTATGCATGAGATTAGGCTCATGTAGTCTATATGCGGACTCTAAATGGTCTACGCATAGCCATTTACTACAGACTACATAGACCACTATAGTTTATGTATAGTCTATGCATAGTCATTCCCTACAGACTATTTATACTCTATATAATAAACTAAGTATACCCAATCTCATTTATAGTTCACGCATTGACTATATACAACGAAAAAAGCTATATCATTACAATCTATCCACGAAGTAGCTCTCCTGATAGGTCGA
Source organism: Diplazon laetatorius (assembly GCA_963662125.1). NCBI lineage: Eukaryota > Metazoa > Arthropoda > Insecta > Hymenoptera > Ichneumonidae > Diplazon > Diplazon laetatorius. Next base: position 19,401,644 of record OY759155.1, on the reverse strand, counting down.
TAGTCGGGTTCCATTCGACTGAGCAGACGAGCCCTACACCATCGATCGTCAATCGTCTTCGTGGAATTGTATGAAATCTAGGTTACCACTGGAAATTCTATGGGCGAATCTCATCGTTATTAACGCCGTGAAACGGGGTCTTTGTCGCTTTGAGCCCCCTCGACGCTCTCTCCCAGTGTTTGATACAGACGCGCACGGAAATCGAGTGTGGTACTTCAACACAGACTTGCATATTTGACTCGCTGGTGGTGGTCGAAGAAAAAAAAACGACTTTTGAGTACGGAGATGACGATTGTGAATTGCGCGGTGGACGAAATGGGGTGTCATGTCTTCGATAGGTAGATAAGGCACTTTGATGAACTGTTTGGAGAGGCAGCCCATTATAGCAGAGGGGTCGAAAGGTGAGGGGTAGTCTTGAGCTCTCAACTATGTATCTTGTTTTTGGTCTACCTGGGACCGCAACAATTTTCATGAAATCCCTAGATTTAACTCGGGAGGATGTTTCAGAGAGATGACGCATCGTCCGGCATGATGGACTTTTTTCTTTTTCTTTTATTCTTTGCATTTTGTTGGTAATTGGGCTGGATTTCGAAGGCTGCTGCTACCTTGTTGACGAACTGCGCTAGCTCGATGGCCCTTCTATCGTTTGTCCTGATAAAATTGGTCTCAACCGCCTCAGGTCCCTTTTATCACGGAACGTCATGTATATATATGTGTATTCTTCGATGTGCAATTCTCTTCACCGAAAGACCTGTTGCCTTTGGAGGGGTAAAAGACAATGTTTGTTTTGGCTTTACGTGAGTTCCTCGTTATGTAATTCCAACAAAGAACGTAACAAATGTTGACACAGCGGAATAATGATCGTGGTCGGGGGAGGAAAAAAAAACTATGTGGAGAATAAAATTCGCATTTTCTTGGGAATGCTCGAGATTCTCGTTATCGAGTCCTCGTGGCATCGTTACCTTGAAGAAATATAGGGATGCGATATTCTTTACCACAGAAGAGTCTCCGGTCGTTGTTCGTGGATTATGGGTGGCGACGGTTACGGGACCACATAAAGAAGTACCTCGTCGTAAGGGGTAGGTAAAATTTATTAAATTATGCCGAACATTTGTTTGTTCGTTTTTTTCTTCTTATATTCATTGTGTCTCGTTACGCGTAAGTTATGACGGTTTTGACAAAGACAAGCGGGTAGCGAACATTTTTTGGGATAATGGTGTTATATCGAATCCGGATGAAGGATGACAAGTGGACTATTTTGATTTCCACTCGGACCTGAAGAACGGTCACGATTAATTATCGAAAAAACTGAAAATTAGATTACCTGGACATTTATTTTCTTGAAAATAACAATTTTTAGAAACATAAGCTCTTAAGAGCTTTTCAAAGAAGATATCTTGTCTCAAAAGATATCAATTCGAATTTTTGTCAAGAAGGTCACGTTTTGTCCATACGCTCAAACGTTTTTATTCTTTTTCAAACGGAATACAGATATAAACGTAAACAAGAGTAACAAGAATGTATGAGGTATCATCGAGACAGTGGACTAATTTGAAAACATCGTTCTCGACCGCAAGTTGACATTCAAAAAGTTTCTACCCCCCTCCCCCCCCGCGCTCGACGGTACTCGGCTTGAGCCGACATCACCCAAGCCAGAGGAAAAGTATTGCCTTTTGGTATATCGTTCTGACTTTCGCCTCGTCGTTCGCATCAGTTTTTCCACTTTCTCCCTCTCTCTCTCTTTCTCCCCCTCTCCATCCCTCCTCGTTCTGTATCTCCATCACGACTCGTCTCACACTCTCCTCTTCACGAAGCTCACGGGTTTTAATAGGTCGTTACAACTTTTTAATTGACCAGTTCGTGAGCACCGAGCCGCGTTCGAGAATACTTTTTACCTGCTCCCTCCGCCCAACCCCACCCCTTATTCCCCCTAGCGCTAACGAGCGTCGATCTCAATTGCATTTTCGCGAGGAAATTTTACCGGTACATCCAGTCGTGCAGTGCCGCTCATCCTTTCATTTGCCAAAATCGAATAAACTCATATACACACACACACATATATATATATATATATAAAGTGCTCGATAATAGTTTTGGGCACCTCTGTTCAACGTGACCGTGGAAATAAAAAACAAAAAGTGAAAAAAAAATCACACACGATTGCCCGAGCATTGTTCCACGCAGCAGTAAATTCATAACCCGTCACAAGCCATTTCGAGCACACATAGACCAATTATAACGGGGCCACCGGAAACTTCTCTCTCACAATCGTGTTGCGGACCGATGCTAAACAACTTTTATTTCTATGACCCTAATTTTTGTGTTAGATCCACGAGTAACACAACGAGTTTGCATAACGACGATATATAACCCAATCGTACTTGCGTACCGAGCTTGGCTACCATCGTGGGGGAGAGGGGGGAGGTAATCAATTAATTTTCCAGTTCATCGAACAATGAGTGATCGTACTCGATGATCCTGACAATACGACCATGATGGAAGCTCGTGGAGGGACACACACACACACAAAGCCAAACACAGACACAGTTCAGGTGACAATTCGCAGACTGTAACATTGGTAACACCAACGATGTCTTCCGCAAGATATTATAAACGTGGATGAGAGTTTTGTTTTTTTTATTCGTTTCTTTTGGTCTTCATAACTGGACCGTGGATTTAATTTGAAAAAAAAAACGAGACAGAGAGAGAGAGAGAGAAAAGAAAATGTCATTTTAATAATCTCGTGGCCAGGCGTTTGGCACGTTGCTTTATTCGCGTGTCACGTAGACTATATATGTGTGTGTATATATATATATATATATATATATATATATATATATATATATATATATATATATTATGGTGGACGTTACATACACCTTTGTGACGGGTAAAGCACACGCAAAATCTCTTTGAGGTTTTTGCGAAGCTTTCGAACAAAAATAATAATAATAATAATGATAATCTGTCCCATATCACGTGTGTTCTCTTACGCGGTTGTGGTAATTTTCATTAAAGCACGTAGCTGTGACATCTTTTTCACGATATATGTATATATATTTTTTTGTTTCATGACGCTTTCTCATATCGCAGGATAAACGACGGGAGGTCCTTGCCAGTCAGTAATTTCCGGTACGCTTGTACAACTCAAGTTGGTTTTTATTGCTCGTCCTGCAAAGTTGTGCCGGAACGTCGACGTTGCTTTTTCTAACAATTTTCCTCGCACAAAGCTTCACGACTCACATTTTATTTTTTCTTGAAAAAAAAAAAGTTCAAGTCATCGATGATAATCTTTCAAGTTCGACACTGTGAATATGCTGCGAGAAATGGAACCCGAGCAAGTAAACGGAAACGTTCTTGGCGATGGGATAAAAAAAAAAAGAAGAAAGAAGAAGAAAAAAAATTGAAATGAAATAAGCTACGAAGAAGCTTTTCTCGGGATCCCGAGACGGTGAATTAAAAGTTAACGTTACCATTCGCATTCCGGAATTTTATGCACCGAATAAAACGATAAAGTCGAAGCGAACGAGATCTCGCACGCTGGGTGTTGTGGAAAATGCTTCCATCGAGAGTTTATTTTACACGTTACCGACAGAGATAGTTTTCTTCGGCACTGCCTAAAGCCGTTAAATTTAACGTTCCACAATGCTTTTAACGTTTTTTTTTTATTTCCACATCTGGGAAACACTTACTTCTTGCAAATCGTACACTCAGTAATTCTCACGATAGTTCTTGATTTTTTTTCGTTTTTTTCTTTCTGCGAAAGCGAGCGTAAGTGGTTCGAATGAAAAAAAAATGTGGCATCATGAAGTCGTTTTTTTTATACATTCTTGCTTATAAATCGACAACTGTAATTTGTTGGAGTTTTGATTAGCTATAAACACACTCCACCTAGTGAAGCAAAGGAGCGATTCACTCTTGGAGGGAGGGGGGGGGCTGTCTACTGCTGAGGCTTAGTTAACTTGAGTAGCGATAGTTCGAAGCCCGGAAAAGCCCGTATCACCCGCGTAATATATGTTCGGTGATAAATTGAATCAGTGAAGATAATCCAGAGATGGAGTCCGGTCGATGGAGGTCCATAGGGTCGAGGGTTGCGGCCGCTATCATAATGGTCCGTGTGTCGTATATACATATATATATGTACGTATACGTATGCACTACGTGTGGCAGACGATGGTCTACCTGCCACTTCATTCTTCGCACCAATCATCGGGCACCATCGTGTTTGATAACACACATGGACACAGACTCATACGTGAACGCACACAGACACACAGGAAAACCTCATCCCACTGTAGTGGCTAGCCGGAAGCCATGGGGCTTAACCCTTTTTTTTATTCCGGTCCACCGGTCCAGGGTCGATCTTCAACATGCGTGCTCCGAGTATAAGCTACACGATATATATATATATATAAGCAATATCGGCCAACTTTCTCGGAGCTTTCACCGATCGAGTCTTTCCGTAGTCTGTTCTACTCATCGATATACATATATATATATATGTGTGTATGTACACATACATACGTGGAGAAATAGCATACGCTGTAGCAAAACCGCGAGAAGAAAACGGATAAGAGCTTTTCAATTTTAGAACACCGGTTCCATGGCTATTGGAGAATCTATACGAAGAATATTCCCCAAAGACATTTCTATGCAAATTATCCACTCCGACTAAATTGTTATATATATTTTCTTCTTTTAGAATGATCGTTGTATGAAATATTTCGATGCAGAATTCATTCCTTTTTTTTTCAACAAAAACTTTGTATTTCACTTCTTTCTTGGGACTTCAATGCTGGAACAAGATATCTCTATGGTTAATAACTCTGAGGTTAATAAGGCTTCTAATTAAATGTAATTTAATAAATAATTCAACGAAACTGACGCCTTATTCAATTGAAACCCAGAAGACCCTTAGGTATTCTCTGAGGATGCATTCGATGCAATCCTAGCGCCTGATCGTTGTGACCTCAGCCCCTCAAGCTTCTAGATGCATTTCGTATGGAATGTTTAACCTCATGTACAGCCAAAAGCGTCGATCATGGAATATGTGTACATGTGCATTAACCAAAGTCTGGTATACATATATAGATATATACGTATATACTTCACTTTACGACATAGCTACCAGGAGCTCGGGTTTCCTCACTGGCGCCCTCGTATTTCGTACGTACGTGGATTATGGGTAGGAATAGTTAATTAAGGTTTTGATGGCCACGGGGGACAAAGCGGTTACCAGTGAATCATGCCTCTCGGGTCCCCCCCCCCCCCTCCCCCCGCTCCAACGTACTCCACGTAATTACGAATACCTCTACCTGCATGTGCTTTGGTCGCTGCCACGTACGAAGCGGCCGAAGTACAAATAAATTTGCCGAGAAATAGAGAGAAACGGATATGGAGAGGGTGGCCGATGGGGAGAGGACGGGAGGGAGGGAAGGTGTCGGCCACTCGATTCAGTGGAGAAGAGAATCGCACGATTCCGTTCGAAAAGCCGGAGCTGAGCTCGGTCATCGCCCGAAGCCGGTATACATCCACACAGTAGATATATCTGTATGTAGATTGTGAAATATTACGTGAGCTGCATTCGTGTCAAAGGGTTCATCAGAATCCTACATATGAATCCTACGGAATTCCGATCTTCCTCTGGATCCGCATTTTCATGGTACGACGATTTATCATGATTGTCCAAACTTTTGTTTGAACTTCGAAGTCGGTAAAGACATTTTACACAAGTTTCGTAAAATGTCTTTTTGGTAACTTCAAAGTTACTATTAAAAATAATCACTGTTTGTTATGCAATATCCAAGATAACGTTAGTTACTTTTTGCTAGAGGCGGTTTTTGAGCGAACTGATTGCTTCCAATTTCCTTGATTCCTTGATTCCAGCATGATTAGGTCGGCGTTTGTTGAGGGGGAAACTCTGTCAGCCTGGGAGAAACTAACGTGGAATGTGGAACTACGGTTTCAACCGAATTAGCAGCATCACCGACTTCTTAGCTTCAACTGAAGTGAATACACTTACTCAGAGTAAGTTTTGTTAGGGCAACTAGATATGGTCCGCTTACAGGACATACGCAAGTCTTACAACGATCCACGGAGGGATATGGGCGCTTCAATCCTCCTACAACTCGTCACCTCTTTACTCCGTTGATCTAGTCTGAGAGAAATGTAAGCAACATGCGCAAAGCTACTAAAATAGAGCATACCAGACGTATGTAAGTAGCTTTACGATCTGAAGCTTCGTCGCTGCTTATCCGCTTATCATCAGCCACGCCATTTGGAAAACCCTGAATAGACATTGTGTTATGATGGTCAATGTGTCATGGACTGTCAATTTTTTTTTCTAACGGTGGATTCTGGACCATCTAGAGAGCACAGGAAAAAAACAAATGGAACCTTTTTCCCTCGAAGCCGGCGGGTAATCCAACCCGGGAGCCACTTGATTGTGAGTCTAGTACCTTACCACTGTATGCCTTCTAGCACCCAAGTCCTGTACAGTGTTATTGCACACACACACACACACACATTGTTCCATGACTCTGTCTATCGCGTACACGTACCAATACGTGAATTTATGTTGCCAGCACCTTCGACGGTTGTGTACACCGAAACCCAGAGTCTGCTTGTTTCGTAATACACACTGGGTACCCAGTTTGCGTATCGCAAGCACACGTCTTGTTATTATTCCGAGGATGCGACGAGATCCCCCTCCCGGAAGGCTGGAGTAACTCTAATTAAGTGGAATCAAGTATGCAACGTGTACGACGGACGTTGGATTACCGTTCTGAGAGGCTGGGAGAGACAGTGAGAGGGAGACAGGTTGTACGTTGTGGGGTGTGACGGTTAAGGGGCACCTGGCAAAAACCCGCTAGGTCGTGGAAGTAGCGAAAAGAGCTCTTCCCAAGCTGCAACCCATCCACGGAGATGTGTGGAGGAGCACGTGCTGAAGACGCTTGCCATTGGGAGTGACACGATGAACTCGTGGAAAACCAAATGAAACCAGAGAAATTTGTTGGAAGGGAGAAATTTCTGCGATGCAGAGTTATGAGTAACTTTGGGGGAGATGTGGGGTCGTTAATCTTTAGAAGCTTAACGGCGGTACAGACTTCACACTCATTACTCGGGCTCAATAGCTTCACGGGACAGGGTCACACTTCATTGGACCTTTGGATTGAGGTGAACACGATGATCATACGCTAACTAGAGCTACCCAGATCTATTTGTTTTATGACCTGATTGATAATGCTACTACTTGAGCGATTGATGGGTGCAGTTAGTGTCATCTATGGTTTTTCATGACCAGTTAGAAGAAATAGTTTGGAATGCCACGCCAAACTAACAAGACTTGGTAGAGGTGCGCTTTGTAAAAGTACATAATTATTTCGAATATACTATTAACTAATCAGAAAACAATTACGAAATACGTTCATTATCGTATACAATCGAAAAAAAATAAAAGAAAAGAAAACGATTGTTATCTTGTTCGCCGATTTTTCGTTCCTTCGCTTAACGTCGTGATTCGTTGGATTTTCGTTCGTACAATCAATCGCAATGGAATTCGAACGTTCTAAATCACACTCGTGGCGGTTGTCTATTTGCGGAAAAGGAATGAGATCGGTTAACCGTTCGTTCACCCATAAATTCAATTGGACGGTCTATCGGAACGATTAGCGATCGGAGCGAGACATTAAGGCCAGGGCGCCGGGCTGACTGGTTGTTTCGCACCGTGAATCGCAATTTCCGACTGCCTCCCCCCCCCCCGCTCCTACCCTCGACAACCGAGATAGCGTTGAATTAACACCGATACAACAACTTCTCGTACACGTGGAATCCACACGTTCGTACAACACGCCTCGCAACATGCGATAGCATCGAAATATCGGATTACCCGACGACTCTTCGGCTATTTCGGACTTTGCTTCCAAGCTTCTTCGTTCACCGACGATTCATCGTCCGGTGGTTATACGTGATGTTGGATAATTATTGCGGATTAGAGGCAACGTGGTTCAAACAGAAACGTAAAAATATTTCACACGTTTTATCTCCCAAAATGAGATAATATTTCATCTCAACGAAATATCATTTAGAGTCTTGAACAAAATAAAGTGTATGATAATGAACAAAAGTATGTAATAATTTACGGTCTAGCTTGACGGTAAATTATTCGCAACATCGGCATAAAATGGATCGAACGCATTACGGACTCCATACACAGATAATACATTATCCAACACACTGGTCCATTGCGTCTTCAACACTTGGCTGCCACAACAACCGTATAAAGTGCGAGAGTACTTGACTGGATTAAAGCCACGATAACCAGTGTGAACGTCGTAGACGGTGCTGCTTCATACAGTTTTGTTCCTAACGCGTAACTGGTTGGACTAAGTTATGCAATTCGACGAAGTCTCGAGAGCTTTCGCCTAAGCTTTCATAACTGCTCGACTACACGAAAGCAGGACGGAAACTTGTACGTGTGTTTCGAGTTTGCCACGGTGACCCATCAATGAACGCACTTAAATAGTTGTTGAGGGATAATCAAATTTCACACATTACCTCATAAAATATGTTCTTCTATTTTTTGTGGATAATAAAAAGAACAAATATCACAACGAAATCAAGAAATTGTATCATTATGTGAAGCATGAAGGTGGAAAAAAATGTCTGTGTGCAGATTGTTATTTTATCGTATTCTGGGAAGGGCTGGGAAAAAAAGGGGCGACCAAAACGAGGGTGAGTTTAGGGTGAATGATGATGAGAACAACGACGACGACTGCGACAGCACGAATGGGGTAACATTTTCCTTGCCTTGTTATTCAGGGCAACCCTCCATCAGGGCAAGGAGATCATCTTCGAATGGCCCAGGGGAGGGAAGGAAGGGTGGGGTCGAAGATGAGAGACTCGTGCCAGAAGAATACCTTTTTTTTCTTCAAGTTGGAAAAGCGTTTGCTCGCATGTCGACAACGACAACGACCACGACGAACAAATCGTTTGTAATAAATCGGTCTGTTTGTTCGGTGGATTCTCGGTGGTCGTGAATTTCTCACTGATTCTTATCTGCCGAGCGACGTTATTCCACGTCGTAACTACGATGTCGAGCGTGGAGATATAATACCGTTGAAATGCAAAAAAAGAAATTTAAAAAAATTGAGGGAGAAAGAAGACTTAGTCCAAAGGGTTCAGAGGGAGTTGGGACAGATGCTGGAAACAGAAAACCCAGTCAAGCAGATTCAAATATTTTTCCTCAGTGCCGAACGAAGAGTAATGAGAGTCTCTGCACCTCCTCCATAGCTCTCGACTACCTCCCCCTCCGCCATTTTCTCGGCGTAGTACAACCCAACGCCTATTTTCTGAAATCTCGGGTTTAACGTCCTTCTACGGTGGAAAAAAAAATCTCATTTTTTTTTTCAACTCTCGTTCGGCGAGGCAAAGTTTGGTTACGTCGGGGCCAACCGAAGCGGAAAACTTTTCAAGAATCTTGCGGCTCTCCGAGTCCCACAACTCGAACGGGTTTTTTTTTTTTACAAAGTGAAACGATTCGGGATTAGAACGCGGAAAGGAGGTTCCGTGTTTTTTTTTTGTTTTCGTGTATTTTTTTCGTTATTTTTGTTTGTTTCTTTCGCAACTGATGAGGAGTGAATTTTCAATTGATCGGCGTGAACGCTATAGCTGCTTCGAGCAGCAGGACGGAATCTTTTTTATTACTTATGGCTTCGGGGGTCGTGAAATATGGCTTCAGATTGGAGGCATTCGATTCATTCGATAGAGTAGGATTGATATTCCATTTGTGTCCCATTATGGAACGCGAACAATACTAGAATTTCATGGAAACAATTAATTCCGAACAATTCCAAGCTCTCGATTTCCCAATCGAATTAAGCACTAACAAGGAATAATTGTTTCTGTTGCAGGTGTTCGACAAAAAGTGCTTTTCGAAATACTTGCAGCCGAACTTATGCAGTTTAGTGCTTCGGTTACGACTGTCGTAATCGTAACGGTGGCAACGGTTGAACGGTGAAAATTTGTCGACGGAAAAATGTTAAGTCTGTCGTTTGGGTTTTCCGATTAATTTGGTTATTCCATTTTGTGTCGCGCCACGCACACGGTTCACAGTACATTGAACCGCGTGAGAAGCTCGTGATAGTGGTGCATCGCAATACAACCCGCGTAAAGTTTGTAAAGCCTGTAACGACGGTAATTCAGTTAATTGTACAAGCACGAGTTGCGCAGCGTTTCTCGTACGGCTGAGCGCTGTGTAATGGCAACTTGTGTACCACCATCACCGTTTTACCGTCCCTGTGATACCGAATTCGCTGCTAAAACCAACGCTTTGGTTTCGTGATGTGACTATCTCCGACCAGTTTCGGCTTTCATTCACTGCGAAAAAATAATTCACTGCGAAAAAAAATCGATACGGGCAAGCCAAACGGTTCTCGTCAATTTTCGTACGTCTTTTCCGATGGGGATCTAAATGAGTTAAGAACGGACTCAAACAGTCCACGGCTGCCGAGATTATGCGCGTCGAGGCAGATCGAGCGAGTGAGGAAAGAGAGAGCTTTACGAGGGTCGATCGCTTACCATACAGACGAGAAAGGAACGAGGCACTCGAGCGTGGAAATCGCGGAGAAGCCGGTTGAAAACGTCTTTTCCGGAAAAGCTTACCTAAGAATTACTACGCTCGATCGACTACGTTCGTCTATTCTGGCACACTTGCCAGTTCTCGATACGACTCGGGGATCACGAAGAACAAGTGGAATCGTTTTGTATACCTCTATCGTCGATGCTGTCCACCAACGACCATGGCTACGACCTATCCTCGTGATTTCAACGATGGATGTTAACTTTATCGAGCATAATTATATATACGGGGACCTCACGCCCAAGATATAGTCCAGATATAGTCTATATACGCCCAATCCTACATACAATCTATATATAGACTATAAATAGTTTTCTAACTTGGGATCCATATATAGAGGAAACGACCGAAGCATAAATTGCCATACGGATTGATTATCGTTCAAGTTGCAATAACTCAATCGTTCCAGCATACAAGACGACCAAGTTTATACGATTCATCAAAGATGAGTCATGTCTCACGATGGAGGTTCCCACGTCAATTGCGAAGGACCACTATCTAAGTTACGCAACTATGGTATACCGATTTCACAGTTTCCCCACTGGTTCAACACGGCATACATACGAAGCAGTCATGTCCCATTTCTCCATTGAGGCTGATCTGATCCTAACTAGCCTATTATCCTCGATGCACTTGCACCACCGATCGAATGGCATTGCTCCGATTCGAATTGGGTAATGCGCAGCAACGATCCTACCAGTGTAATCTAAGTGGTCCCGAAGCAAATGGAGAAAGTTCCTGCGCGAGGATAAGGAGCCGATCGAGGAATCTCATCGGATGTAGATTTCGTCGGAAGAGCCGCCGATGCGATAAGGAATTAGGAACAACGAATGTGAATTCGATCAATGAAACTTTTAAGCAAAATGTATAATTATCGCGACAGGACAATTTCATAGAATTTCTTACAATATATTTTTTATTACGTTGGTAATAAATTCACAAAAAAACCACTCCAGTTGACTTTTCACTCTACCACCCTTAGATCTAACGTGCCATTTGTCTTCATGCGTGCTCCCCAAGGAGAAAATGAGTGTCTCTTCTAAGACTATACATCCAGACCATACAAAGTGTGTGTATATATATATATATATATATATATATATATATATAGTCTATGGATAGACTATACATAGACTATAAACAAACCATCCATAAACTATACATAGGCTATAAGTAAATTATGCGTAGACTATACTTAGACTATAAGTTAACTATGCTTAGCCTATACATAGACTATAAGTTAACTGTGCATAGTCTATACATAGACTATAAGTTGAATATGCAGAGACTATACATACCCAATCCCATACATAGTTGATATATTTTTTTTTCTACTTGGATTACGAGAATTGCGATAGTCATTGCGACTCGCGTTTTCATCTTCGTATGGCAAACGTAGAGATCGTTCGTGCGGTAGTTCTGCAACGCACGGGGGGAACAACGACCAGAGAGAAGACTGAGAAAATGTTTAAAGGATGAGTCGTTAGAGAAAACGGGGTTCACGTGCAGCCACGTTGTGCGGATAAACTCACTTCGAGTCTCGAACGTAGCGTGTAGCAGCAGCACGAAAGTCGTAACACACTGTGACTGTGCATATCTATCGGGTCATATCGGGACCGGCTCGGCCCTTTTCTCCGGCTGTATTCGTTCGATATCATGGATTGCGCATTGTGCCCCCGCCGAAGGCGAACAAAAAAAAAGTGAAACCGTTATAGAGCATTATCGAAAGCTTCACCGTATCGGGTATTCGACTATTCAATATGTGGCGTGTTCAGCCCAGAGGGCCTCGAATTATCGGTCGATTCTTTTTCGGTAACGTTTACAACGATCGAAACCGCGATTGGTGGAATGAAATGTGGTCCAACCACACACACACACACGGTGATCATTCGATGTCGATAGACCAGGTTATAAGTCGTTTAGCTTCAAACAATCGCTTGGGCAATCGAGTTCAGAGATCAAGCCAAAAATGCAGCAATAAAAAACAATGCCGTTCACCCTCGTTATCGATAATATTCGGTGGCTGTCGTCGATATCGCTGTTTTTATTAATCGCTCAATAGCTGATGATGGAAACGTACGTTTTGCAATGTTTGCATCCCGGAATGTGAAAAAAACGAAATATTATAAAAAAAAATGATGTTCCACAAAAGTTTGTACGAGCTAGTCGATAACCTTCACACATAACCCCATTTCCGTTGTCACGGTGCTGCTGCTACACTCCGCCGTTAGTGTAATACTGTGACTTTGACGAAAAAATCTGTCGCTAGTCTTCCAGCTATTTCTTTTTTTGTTGGTTTTTATTCGTTGGCCATTTTTATTTTCTTCCTTTCTTTATTTTATTTTTTTTTCAATTTCCACCCGGTCAAGCGATTACGTTTTTGTGCGGTCGGTTGTTTATGGCCAACGGGTTTTGCTTGCACGTCAGAATTGACGGACTTTGTCGCCGCTCAATGACCTCAAAATAGGCTATCTAGCTGTTGAAGTGAGGCCACTGTGTGTGACCAGCAAAGCGAATAGCCACCCTTGTTAGTCCACGTTTGCTCACACACATATATATATATATATGTATATATATATATATGTTCGTTCAGGCGAGTGAGGTTCACCTCGTAGCCATTATCACGGTGTATTTTTATTTCGGCTTCGATGCACTCACCGCTGGTACCAACATCGAAGGCAATGCCTATCGAACACTTCACCTCGATTCAGGGGCACAAACGTTTTCGGTGCGTTCGAAGAATAGTTATCGTCCCCGCTGGAATAATCGTCTTATGCCCATTCGGATTTTTACCTGAAACGACTACGACGATTGTAATTAATTGCCGTAAAAGTATCGTGGAAAATGTGTCAACCTCTGAATCCCTACCAAGGATAACCTTGTCGAAACCTGATGTTCCGGAATGATTTCGTGTTCGTTAATTAGAACTTTCATCCTAGTTAGTGGGAGCTTTTCGAACAGCTTAGACACGATAGACAGCAGCGTATATGACGTTACATTATTGGGTGGTTTGCCCGGCTCTTGTAGCATTATTATTTGCGCGATTTAATATTGATTTGGTCTATGCGATGTCATAGTGATTGATAAATCTCTGCGTCGTTCTGCTGTAATAATGATGGTGTAAAAACTTGCAACAAATGTTCTTTGCAAACGTTTGTGCTTTTTCAATGTCGCTTTGAGCCCAGTCTCCGTTAGCTTTTTTGATAGGTGTAGGACACAAATGAACACAGGAAAATGAAAACATTGATAGTAAACACAAAGCGAGCATATATCTTAGACATGGCCGAGGCTACCCCCTCACCCCTCGACATAATTTTTTTTCCTGTGGATATGCATCATATTATATTTTTCCTACTACAATACATTTTTTTCCAGTGCTTTCAACCCACATTTTTTACACTCAAGAATTTTTTCATGAATTCCTGGGCCTTCTTCGGCAATATGTACCATCCATAGCCGAAGAAGGACGTATTCTCTATTCTAGCCCAGCGTTGCAACGAAAAATTTGTTGCCTCCCTTCGCCCGGCTTGATGCGCAATAACTCGTGGCAATAAAAACACCGGATGCAGTAACTCCGCGACGGCAATGTCGGAGGTCGTGCGCCTAGCCACCACAAAGTTGTGCGATATTTGAAACAAGAGGTGAGCCACGTGGCCCCAAGAAAGAATGGAGCACCGGGGTCGAAACCCTCGAGACGAGGGGATATAGAAAGAAGTTGGCCAACTGGCGGCGAGATAGTGCGGCAGCCAGAGGTCCGGAATGTAGGGGGGGGGAGCCCGCCGCGAGTTACAAAGATGAAATGCACCGAAGATTTTTGAAGCGAGCATTATATATACAGGATTCACACTCGCTACGACCAAGCGATAAGAATATAATGTTTCTTCGCATCCCAAGAACTTTTATCCGGTTCCCCCTTCTAGCGCTGTATATATAGACGCTCTATAGTTCCGCAGTTTCTTTTCCCAAACTCCGCCCACCCTTCCTATTTGCATTCACATTCTTTTGCAAATATGTTTTATTTTTTTTTATCGTCGCGAATAGCGATACGAACTTTTTTGCATATCCACGGAAATGGGAGAAATAAAAAAAAAGAGTAGTGAGGGGGCGCCATCTCACGACCGATAATGCACCAACGAGCAGAAACAGTGTTGTTTCTCACCTCCTCAAGAAGAACTGCTCTGGCGATTCGATCGGTTGTCGACACTCGTTCGATATTTTTCGTCCAAAATTTTGTTTCGTTATTTGTTGTCCGAAGTGAATCCGCAAAATTGTCTGTAACAGGAAATTATTTATACATCAGACTCGCCAGTAATGGACAACTACTGGATGATCACTTGGTCCCGGCATTTTCAGATGATTCAGGCCCACTGATTAAATTTGTGTCGGCCCAACTTATTATTTTAACTTCAACTTGAAGTAATGGGCCGGCACAAAAAGTGATTGCGTCAACTTTTTTCTTTTTTCTATAGAATCCAACCTCCAAGACCGATACGCGATCCTCGACACGTACTGCCAGAGGAAATTAACAATTTGGAGGTTAGCCGAGGGACTTTTTCCACCCTGACGTAGTTACGGTAGCGAAACCTTAAACGAATCCTGAGCGGTCCCCGAACTCCGACCGTCTTCTTGGAATTCAATGACGCGTCCCACTCGTATTTTTACCGCTCGCTGTTGTAACGTCGCGAGACAACGTCTTGAGTCGCTTGCTAATGCAAAACCCGCGGGATCTCGCTGACGCGAACGCCACTTCGGCTGGGCTGTCGCATTCACAGTGATACCACCATGTGCATTGTCGGAAAATATCGTGTATTCGTGAGTCCTATAGATGGACATGAAACCATGAAGCGAGACAGGAATAGTCGCCAAGTTGTGCCCGCAGAGAGAGATAGATAGATAGAAAGAAAGAGAGAGAGAAGCGATAGAGGATTGCAGGTTCCTCACGAATAGTGTTTGTTGTCCAGTGTCGCTGGGGTGCGAGTTTGCCGCAAGGCACGTCAAGAAGTTGGGGCGTTATTGGCATTTCCGTATTCAGATCCAAGTGCTTCGAAGAGACCGCAACGAGAATCATTCTGCCACGCCAAATCGTCCCGATCGGGCTGGCAACGTTGGGAAAAGCCACCCAGACACAACGAGAGGACCACGCCATGGACGGAACACGGTACAACGGGTGCTGCTGACGCGGCAAGAGTGGGAAGAGGATCCGGGGAATATCTGTTGGCCGTAGAGTCACTGATTGTTCCGACAAAACTTCCTTAATTATCTCACAGTTTGGCGGGGGCGAAATAATCCGAGCGGTTCCGAACACCGCGCGGTTACCCCCAAGTGCTTGACATCGACGACCGAACAAACACGCGGACAGGACAAGCACCACGTTGGAGTGGAACGATGAGCCGAAGATGAGAAACGTAAGCGTCAATGCACAAAACGTGCCGAGCGATGACGGAAGAAGAAAAGACCAAGTGCTGGACTGGGTTGGCATGCCTTGGAATGTCTTCCAGGTCTTCCAGGATCCGACGACGTTGGTGTCGAATCCGAAGAGGACGTTCGACGAGGAACGAAGAGTTCTGAGTCTCGCTTAGTTCAGGCGGTACGAGACGTTTTCCTTAAAAAGTTTGTTAGCGGGACTCGTAGGATTTGTTTCGCGACGTTCGATGGTGAAAAGTTCGATCTAATGAGAACAATGGAAGAAGGAACGCTACGAACCAAGCTGTAAAAGCTTCGGAAGCATTCATAAACTGTGGAATAGTTTTATAAAATATCTGGATCTTTGTGAGTAAGCATTTACACACAGTTTTGTGGAATGGTGGTCATATAAAGGACCTGTTGACGTTTAAGATGCTTGTTTATTGTTTGAATAGCGTGGAATCTTTTTGATGTGACTTTAAAGCTCTTATTTCTACCTTCAGAAATCACTGCTTTAATTTTTGTTGCTTATGAGTTATCTGGGCGGACTGTTTACCAATCGATGGTAAGTCCACGACTTAAAAGTCTGAGAAACAGCATCGAACATCATGGGAATCCGATATTTCATCGCTGTCTAACTTTCCTTAGTTTCCTAGTTCAACGAACGTTTTTTTTTTTTTTCAATAAAAACGAAAAACAAATGTGAAGACTGTTTTTGCGACTTTGTGTGAGACCCGGCACGGTTTACGGTTTAGTGCAGTAGGGTGTCACGCCAAAAGCTCGACCCTTTCGTGACGTTTCGTGCCGGGCTTTGGTCGTGACCGAGGTACGTGATCCCGGATACAAATCCCGAAAAGCTTTGCTCGAAGAGATCGAGGGTCTCACTTTTACCGGTCTCGTCTTCGTCACAGCTTTTGGCATGTATCTCGCTCTTCATCCACCACGGGAGGGTTTTATTTTATTTTTTCACTTCTTTAGCACTCGACCATGTCGGTTGAGTGCAGATCTGCCGGGAGCTACAGGGTGTAAGCTTTTCGTCAAATCCTTCGTCCCATTTCAAGCACAGTTCGAGCATGTACGTGACTTCAAGCTAACGTTATTATGTGACGTCCCTAATGGTAATAAAAGTTTCACAATTGAATTAAAAGTATGTTTACAATAAAGGTGGAGTCATCGACATGTGCGGAAAACCAACATGAAGTTTTCCTTATTAAATTTACCACAAAATGAGACTATTATCATAAATGTACCATGTATATATTTTCCAAACAACGTGAGCGCAATAGATTTTCGTTTGAATTCTTCAGGCTTGGCTCGTGTTCATGAAAAATGAATGTCAAGTATTCGGTATATGATTTTTTTCCCCTCAACCAGCCGGATCGCCTCGAAACCTTTTTTGTTATATCCCTGCCATGGTCTAAAAACGCATTGCGGTCGACCCGACTGAGCTATTGCCGAACGATGAGTCGCCGAGCGCGTGTGGCAATCGATTTGTCAAGTTTCCCCCAGTCGTGTACTGTCCTTTAGAACTATCTTTCAAGTTCGAAATGGCAATACACGGGGAAAAAAAGCGAATTTATCGTCTCCGCTCTATTGTCTCCCGTCTGATGCTGTGTTACGGTGTCGTAACTTCGGTGGTCATTTTTATGGGCATGAATCAAACCCTGATGGGTTTGCAGCCGTGTAGGAAACCCATATCCTGGATTATCACCCATCGTACAGTTCCGCCATCGTTCGATGTGATCCAGATGAATACCTTGTTCTGTATTTTTGGTTGTATTTGAAAAGGCAATTATAGACATGGATAGGGATCTGTAATAAAAATTCATTGGTCCGTTCCAAGAGGAAAAGACAAGAACCCCTTAAGGACTCAATGTACAAAAAAAGTCCTTTCCAACCTTCTTAACAATGGATCTATGCTGCTCTAGGATCATCATCTTCCGCTTGTCAGCAACAGTGCAGCAACGTTGAAACCGTATATCCAGCCATATAGCACGAGTATTCGTGACATCGAGACCTCGGTACAATTTGAACATAATACACCCATGGAGATCCGATGTGGATAGATGAGACAAGACGAGACGACACAGATGCGGGAGAAGGAAGTAGTTTAGAGTTTCAACTCTCGAAACACGGTTACTAACGATACATCTGCAGTTGTACAGTTTCGAGAGTCGTGCGAGATTATTATAGTCGACTAAAATGCGGGACTAACGATTGCCACAGACAGGTACAGATATGTCACTCAGCAGGACGAGCTGTGTGAGTGGTAAAAGGAATTTTTGGTGACGCAGGGGCCACAGCCAGACCTCGAAGAGGGTTTCAAGATGGAGATCAAGTTGGTGTGCAATAGTCGCTTGTGTGTCAATGTGAAACCTCACTTGGAAAAACTCTGAGAGGCTGGCTGAGTATCAAGACTAAAAGTAGTATCAGTGCCCCAAACTTCGACCTTTGATTCGATTCGGTTTTAAGTATGATCCGAATCAAAGACAGGATATGCATATTTTAGCTTCTTCATGAAAGAAGCCATGTTAAGGTCTAAAAATTTTCCACCAGGATGTTTTTCCATTTCCACAAGCCCCACAGTTCCACTGCTTCCAACTATGCCTCACCCCAATCACTTCGTCGAAGACACTCGCCACAAGTCCATCGACCCGTTTCTTCGTTTTTTTTCCGCCCACCCACTGAGCTTCCCCATTCAACCTCTCGCTAAAACACAAAGCAACGAGAGTGTGGCAATGGTAATAGCAGGAGTTGGTTGTTCCGTACAAAGTGGGATGAGTATAAGGTTTGCGCCCCCGGAGATGCATCTGCTAGGAATACTAATTCTCGTCGAGACACGGGACACGCTTCAGCGTTATCCCACGGAAACCCGCTGTTTGCGATTGTACAAAGACAAAACTGGTGTTGGATAAGGACGCTGCCCTAACCCAGGCAGAGTGCACATAACCGACGAGGGCGGGTAGGGGGGGGGAGAAGGGTTTTCGCGAGGGTGAATAGCAGTCGAGACACCGATGACAGAGATAGAACGGAGGTTGAGGCGTGAATGTGAAAGTAGTGAGGGATCGGTATAGTCGAGTTAACTAGCAATACCCGAGAAAGATTGTAAAGCGACGGGAAGGCAAGGGGTTGCGGCAGACTCGGTTGGTAAGGAGGGAAAGGAGGGGGCGATAAATAGTCGAGATTGTATTCATGGTGGCAGAGTGAACGAGGGAGGGGGGGAGGGTGAGAATGAATTTTCCCCAGCAAACCAGTCTTAAATGGGTCCTTGTCTATTCGAGGATTTAAAACGCTCGGGTAAGCGCTAAAATCCATTGTGTGGTTTTCCGTGCCTTCGTGGAATTGCCGAGATTCGCCAAATGTCATTCCCCACCTCGTCATCGTCGTCGGCGAGACTCTCGAGTATACCTTGCCACCCCCACCCCCTCCCCCTTCCCCCAAGCCCCCCAAGGAGAGAATACTCGAAAACCCCGCAGCGGGATTGACGCGAACGTCGACCTCTCGCCACGTACGCGGCGCGCGCGATCACATACGACTTTTTCACTTCGCAAAGTACTTCGCGCACAAGCACTAGCAGCGCGGATCTGCGAGAAAGTATTACAGACCCGGCGTTGAAGTTTGCCGCCTTGCGACGTTTGCTGGGAAATTGATCAATGAGTCGCACCCGAGAGAATTGCTCGAGGCAAAACGATCTTGACAAAAAACTTGACGATTTATTTCTTTAAGTACTTTTGGGATGGTGGTTCGGCTTTGCGGGGTTATGAAAATTTTGTGAGATTGCTTTTGTCGAATTACCGTGACGTACTGAATATATTTGTTTATCGTAGGATGGGAAATGCGGATGATAAAAATATCGGCAGTACTCGGAAGTTCAAACTTTCGTGGTAAACTAGCCGTGCTAGTTAACTATGTCAGTTATAGTTAACGAGCATTAGTCAACTATATTTATTAGGGGCAACTGACACTAGTTAACTCGAGTAAATATAGTTAACTAGTGTCAGTTGATTTTAATTATATAGTTAACGAGAGCTGGAAAGTTAACTATAATAAATATAGTTAACTAGTGCTAGTTAACTAATTTTCGTTGCTTCTTCTTCTCATTCGTACTATCGTTTGTTTTTTCTACCAACCGGCTGATTCCCTCGTGCTTTATTTCTGACGCGGCTCTCACGCCCCCGCAAATCACACTCTAGCGGGGTCTTGCACGCATGTGGCGCGATCCACTTATCGCCACACGTTGAGGCAAACACAATCGTGGCAAAACAATTCTCTCGCCTTTGCGCACGTTATCCACGTAGCACGAAAGAACAAAAGCACGCTTGTACCCGAACATGGCATTCATTTTCACGTTGATAAAAAAAAAAAAATCGTCTGAAAATAGTCCACATGCAAAGACACGCAGTTCCAAGAATTATCGAACTTCTCCTTCGATAATGTTGGCGTTAAGATTCACGCCATCACAGTAAATTGAATTACATGCGAAGTTTGAAAGATGTCTGAGAACGTCTCAATCGTCAACTCGCATAATCGTCCATGAAGCCAGCAATTCTCTAAGGGGTTTGTTACGCTGCGGATAAGATCAAGCAGCCTGCGTATAATCTCGTTACATTTCGCCACGAAGGACGTGGGGGAGGAGGGGCGAGGATGGAAGCGAGGGCTGTAGCGTGACACGTTCACGAAACGATGAGAACGTTCCATCTTGAGCTCGTGGGACGCATCGTTTATCATCGGACCCCGGTGTTCGAGGTGCAGCTCGAAGGATCGGTTATTTTATCCATCCTGCATACCGTTATTTACATCGAGAACTCCGCGGAACGTCTGACGTTTGCTTTTCGTGAAAAAGAGATGATCGCTCGGATGGGTCTTGGCATTGGTTATCACACGGAGGGGCTTTGGAATGAGAAAAGTCATGAAAAGTATTGGAAAGACCCGGGGGCTTGGCAGGAAGAGTCGAAGTGACGACAGCGCCGTGGAATCCATCATCGACGTGTCGTTTCGTGTGATTCTTCTTCGTGGTATCTCCTTTGACTGCCGGAAAATAAACCGCAGCCGTGAAAACCAGGCTGTAAAATTGGGCATTCGGGAATAATGGATATTAATCAGCGAGAAATTGATTCTCATCGATATCCAAAGAAATCTGCCAGGCACTCGTCGCCTCATCACTTTTTAGTCCGACTCTAAAAGTGAGCTTTTCAGAACGCCAGGCCTCTGCAGCTTCGACTCTCAAGTGTAAAGACGACCCTTTGGATTGAAAATCGTCGAGACTTTTGATAGAGAATATTTAAAAAAAATTGTTTTCATAGTTTTTTTTTTCAGAAAAAAAAATGTTGTGATCATAATAGAAAAAAAAACGTTTCACATTCGGTCACAACGGCAATTCGAGCCATCAATTCAATACAAAATACAATCTATACCATTTCGGCAGATAAGCGATATAGTTTTGTCGATAATTCTTCGTTTCTTTTTTTTTTTTTCGTTTCCCCCGAATGCGTCGAAGTTACTGCAGCTCCGCCCTTAACGTGAGGGATGCCTGCCATTTATTCTCGTCACGTTGCCATCCTCCTCGCGACCCAAGAAAAGAAAAAAAAATCTATAAATATATATATACACACACACATGTATATATATGAAGACGCGGGTGATAAAAAGAAAAACAGAGTGGGATGAGAACGCGCTCCGCGAAATCCTTCGCTATCTTCGTGCATTCCAGCGCCGTGGATGCCGAAGGAGGATGGAATGGGGTCGAGAGAGTGGCGGCAGGTCTGGGGCTGTCTCTGGACCACCAGCCCGAGAGAGCAAACCAGCCAGCCAGGCTCGGGGTGCGGCATATCGATTTTATTTCACTCCACCGCCGGAGAGAGAGAGAGTGAGAGAGAAAGAGCAGGCGGGTCGGCTTTCGAGTTCCAAAGAGACTGCTCCGCCGCTGCACACGGCAAACACTCGCCCCAACCCTCCCCCGCTGCCAGTGCGCGACCCCGTTGGGTGACCCTTCTCTCCTCCCCCTCCTCGCCCGTCGGGGATGAAACTGACGCGAGCCAGTGGTCAACGACGACACCGCTCGGTATAGGTTCCCGTTCCTTCCTCTCGTCAAGTCCATCGAGCTTTCCTTTATCGTACTTCTCCAGTTTCCATTCCACCTAGCTTCGGTCTTCCGTTCAACTTTCGTCTCGCTTTATCGTACACGTTCTCCGACCCCCCCTGCTGCGATGCACCATTCCCTTGTAGGTCCTGCATGGCCGGTATTTTACATAGAAACTTCGGTCGGGGCATCGTCCGTGGAGGACCCATCGACCACCCGTGTCACGATACGAGAAGGACGTCGAACGTTCTGGGAAGTGACAGCCATGTATTACCAAAGACCGGGGTACGACTCGAGTTACCCGGTCTTCCTGACTCCCAAATCCTTTGACCATGCGGATGCGGACGTCGGGTCTATATACCCTACCAGATAACTAACTGGCGTAGTGAGCCAATGTTCCCTCTACAGATAACCAACTGGCGTAGTGATCCAATGTAGCCTCTACAGATGACTAACTGGCGTAGTGAGTCAATGTTCCCTCTACAAACAACTAACTGGGGCAGTGATCTAATGTTCCCTCTACAGATCACTAACTGCCGTAGTGAGTCAATGTCTCCTGTACAAATAACCAACTGGCGTAGTGATCTAATGTTCCGTCTACAGATGACTAACTGGCGTAGTGATCCAATGTACCCTTAACTGATAATCAACTAGCGTAGCGAGTCAATGATCAGAATTGTTCAGGATTGGTTCGTTGATATGTGACTTACGTGTGTAGCAAGTAAAATGGGAAAGACAGTTAAATACGACAGTTTCGAGGTGATCCACTGGCTATATCTAATATCGTATGGGGTCTCACGTTGCAGACACCGTGGCAATGGCACTAGCATAGCCGAGCTAAGCGTGTCCCGAGAGATGGCAATTAACCATCTCCCATGCTGCATCACTGCCAGGCTTTTTGCTTCGTCACTCGGAAGACGGCGCGAAATTGAACCTGACTTCGCAGATACATCGCTCGGGGTCTTCAACTTACACCCAACGAAGCATCATTCACCGGGAGGGATGAGGTTACTCAGACCTAATCTTTACTTGTCACGATTACAAAGATGGTTGCTATACAGGTGTAACTGCAATCGAAGGGAAAAATGGAACATTACTCAAAAAAAGTATATTGGGTGGTAGAGGCTAATGGCGAAACAGGATCTTACGTTGAAAGGATACCCTTTTTCGAGGATTTCATCTCGAAATATCTATAGTTCCATTTTTATGCAAAGCATGTTTAATTTCAACTTTTTACTCTACATTATGACAATTGATATCCGATGAACTGAGTATGCAATCAAAGTTTAATTGGAAAATTTAAAAAACTGTATGATTATCTTACATTTTGATATAGGTCACCTTTATAAACGGATGGATCGCTTCTGTAATTATGATTTCAATTCACAGTAACGAATAATTATATGTCTCTGATTTTTCGAGCTTGGCAGCACGAATGGGAAAATGGTAGACCAGAGTAAAGGTTCCACCGATGAACTGACTCGGTCTTCCGGTTAAATCCAAAGTCATCGCACCACATGAAAGTGAGACAAATAGACAGATAATTATTTTCCAACGTAGTGTGTGTGTGTGAGTGTGTGAAGCGTGGGGATGGTTGAAAAGTTTTGGAACTAAAGAGGTGCGGGAGGGCGCCGAGGTCAGCCACGAGAGCGACAGGGTAGATGTGCGAGAGCTTCTGCGAGGGTTGAGTACGAACCACGCCCTTTGGGAACGTATGTCACTGTCCAGCTACCGTATACTTATATACATATACACACAGACGCATGCTTTAACATGGTGAAATATTTAATATCACAGGACGATCCGAATTAAACGTGGTTGGAGGAATGGCGTGTTGGCGTAGAATAGTGGTCAGCACTTTTTGCTTAGTTCAGCCGGTGAGTTGACGAGTTTTAATCCTGGACCCATACGATCACATTTTTTTTGTTCTTTCGGTTTTTTTTTTTTGGATTTTGGCGCATTATATAAGCCTCTGTAGTCAACAGGTCATGAGAGGTAGGAGCTACTCTAATTGGCTTCAATCTAAAATCTCTTTGGAAATTTATATGAAATTTAGTTGTTCATCAACTTCCATCGTGAGTTATCGATTTATCGTGGTTATCGCTTTGAATAATTGCAATAATCAATTACATATTTTCCAGAAAAATAAATACAGCGGAAAACCTGTCGCAAATCGATGACCCGTGCGGAAAAATTACACCTCACTTATCAATTATTATCAATCACTCATGACGAATGAAACTCGTTTAATTCACCAAACCAGATGCTCGCTCGTTCGAGCAGCAGAATCGACGATTCGTGTAACCACAAACACAACTTCTCCTCGAGATTCACAAGATGCAATTATCATTGGTACGGAGTTTCCTGTTCGCCTTGGAAACCGGATGGAAAATCTTGTCAAGCGTTTCCGCAAAGATATTTTTTTCATCGGCATCGTTGCCCACACGAGACTCTCTGTATTACCGGCGTGTCGGTCGGTTTTCTTTTCTCTTTGCTCACCGTGATATTTTCCGAAACTGTGCATCACCGTCATCCTTCACGATTCGCTTCACTCCCCCACCCCTGCTCAAGCCCATCCACTCGACGAGTACCAACGCTCTTTCATTCGACAGCCGGGTGGGTCCGCCCTGTGAAAGCATCAACGGCTGTGGCACCGGCAGTACAGCCGGAAACTTTCTGAACCACTGCGCGTCACCCTCTCTTCCGCTGTCGTTGGCGCTGTCGTTGGCGATGCCGTGGACACGTTGAGAGTCAACGACGGAGACGCGGGGGTGAGGGTTGGAACAGAAATGCCGACGAGTTGCCGTCCTCGTCCTTGTCGTGTTTCCCAAAGTGTCCTGCGGGACCAAGCGGAATATTAAGCGGAAGCCCCCTGTGTTCCATCTTCCTCGTTCCTCCTCTTACCAGGTGGCAGCACCATCTCCCTTCATCCTCATCCTTTCGGCGTTTCTCCGTGGGCTTGGCTACCCACGGGCTGTGTAGCCCGCGCATGAGGGACCTTTGCCCCGTTGCTGCAGGCTGTAAATTTCACTTTGCGAAACTTAAGGCCGACGCGATTCCTGCCGGGTCGTATACGTTGGAAGCTCTGGGAGGTCGAAGGTCCCTTGCCACGTCTCTCTCTCTCTCTCTCTCTCTCTCTCTCTCTCTCTCTCTCTCTCTCTCTCTCTCTCTCTCTGCCCACGGCGTTCAACACCAGTTACACTTGCTCGCGCATATAAACCACCGAGTTTTCCGGGAATCGCGCGTTTTGCGTCGGGCTCGCTTGCCCGACGACAACGTCGGCATCGACCTGAAGAGCAAACACTTTCCGAAGATCCAATATTAGACGCCACAGCCTCGAACGGGCGAGACACGGGACACGGGTGAACTCGGTGTGGCTTGGTGTGTCTTGTAAAGTTTCTTGGGGGAATCTTGTGAAGTCTTGGGGCTGGTTAACACGCTTATTTCGAACCAACCAGAACCATTCGACACTTTGCTGGGATGAATCTTTGGCCTGGAACGAAAAACAGCTACGAGGTTCTACAGTGCACCATGCCACGACGTTAAAGATTCAATATTTTGTGATTAAAGGAAATGCCAGCATCGTCTGATAGTATTGATAAACAAATTTACTCTTGCAATTAGTTTTATTGCAATTCAACAACATGATGCTGGGCGAGACGCATCTACGAAATTTGAGAGCTATCGAAATTTCCCAAGGCGCTGATTTCAGTAGCGAATCTCGTGTTACCGGAGCGCTTGATGTTCCCTCAACGACTGTATTTCCGGGACCGAGAAAAGAGAATGGTAATTTGCCAGGGGACTAGTTGAGCGTGCTCGCGTCACGATGCGAAGTCCTCGGGCGAGAACTATCCCTTAGCGCGGATACATACTTGATCACCGTTGTCGGTGGATCACATGGAGTTTCGAATGTATATAGAGACACACTCATAAATACATATACGAGATTTTACGACCCCGAATCGACGAGGTTTTTTTTTTACCAACTGAAAGGAGTATTCATGATTTTTTCCAAACTTTTATTCTGCCAACAGTTCAAAAGAACCTAGATGACGTAAGAACAAAAGTAAAGCTGCAAACGACTCAAAGTCACGTGTCATTTCGTTATCACGAAGCTGGGTGAAAAATAATTAACACGATTACTACAATGACACTCCCCATCAGAGATCCCTTCTATGCGGTCCTATCGACCGTCTCGCGCAAGTTGAACCCCGCACGCCCGTAAGCAACGACAACATCAGGACCTCGAGATAATATCAGGTCTCATCGTCGCCCGCATTCGTTGGGGCTTTGCTTTGTTATTGTTTTCTTTTTCCTGAGCGAGTATGAGACAGCAAGCTTGATCAAATGAAGCCCACGAGGATTAAGCGGACAGAGGAGTCTCGGCCATTGGATTAGCGCGACCATTAACCGTGGGGCATCAAGGACACGGGAAAGGTCATGACCGGGTGCCTTGCCACATCTTCGTTCGTACGTTGGACCTTGAACCCAAAAAACATAAACGAAAATAAGTTTTGCTACGTCCTTTTGTTTTTTTTTCTTGTGTTTTACGATGTGCAGGCGGTTGCCTGTTACGAGTTTGTCTCGCCCCAGCTTGTTTCATACTTTCCGCCGCAAGGATAAAGGTCTGCCGATTCTTTGAACTTCCCCGAAGAAGACGTTCCACTGGAAAAGATCCCATTATCGTCGACACTTTCGAACTTCGGTTTTTATTTCATCCGAACGATATGTCGGAAAACGGAAACTTGAAATCTCAAACAAGAATAAGAAACCATCGAAAGTCGTACGTTCACCGGACTGAAAACGACGTATCACTGTAAAGGGTACAATTAATGGGGGACAGGTCGTTGTAACCATCAGTCAACGATTCTACATACCTCGGAGATCGCAGGTGGTACGATATTTCGCAGAACCACCATTTGTAACACAAACCCCCGTAAATTGGGAGAGTGCGTGGGAATCACCAAAGTGCGAACATTGTAATTTGAGAAGCATACCGTATTTCACGAAACACACACACACAGAGAACGGGAATACACGGGTTTCCGCGAATGCAGTGAACCAACACGGAGAAATTCTGTGAAACACGGTGGGAGGGGGAGGGGGATTCACCCCGCGTAATGAAACTTCGTGTGCCGAGTGGGAAGTTGGGTTGTAACCGGGATGTAGAAGGTATGCGAGCATCAATTACGGATATGGCTCCCTATGATGCCGATGGTAACTTGGCGGGGTTGATAGGGATCGCAGAGGCAACGCGAACTTCGGTGTCCATTGATGGAAAGCCCATCGATATGACCGAGGGTCCAATGTGAGGCTATTGCACCGTTATAGGGCATCCTACGAACGATGGGGAAATTACGTTTGGATTGTTACGGCAAAGCCGGGTGGGCCTTTAACAACGTCGTTTTATCATTGTTACTCATCCGGCATATGACGCCATATCCGGAGATGTAACAATGCAATGATTAACGAGGGTTGACGCTGTATTTGCACCTTTGATACAAGCTGTGTATGTGCCATTTCATAAATAGACCTCTTGATCCCTGAATGAAGGCATACAATGACCTTTAATGAAGGTTGGCAATGACGAAACTGCTGAACAATAAAAATATCGTAATGCCAGCTAAAGTACTGACTAATTCGACTTAGGAAATAAAAGATATTGCCAGGTTCGAATGATCTTGACCCCGTAATATCCCGAATGACCTGGATCAATAAAGTATGGCGAGATTTGAAGAATTCACAGGATTCAGGACAGATCAATAACGAAGCAAATCGATACTCTCTAAAACCCCGACGAATGACTGTGAAGTGCAACGAAGAAGATCCCGGCTGCAACAGCGGGACAACTTTTGGTCGGAGCTACGGTGAACATTGGAAACAGCCTCTGATGAATCGGTAGAATGCTTTTGGAAACTTTCTTGGCTGGTGAATCTGTGGAACCTCCAAGCTTTGCGCGGAGCAGAATGAGAAGCCAAAGTAACAACGAAGGAATAACTCGACCATTGATCTCAGAACCGCCACAGTTGCCGGCCAACAAGCTCGGAGGAACAGAAGCGCCAAGCCATACCCGGCAACGACAAAGTGTTTATTCGCGGAACTAACGTTGGGGTGAGAGGGGGCGGGAGGGGGGAACTACGTTCGCGAGCGAAGATCCGTCCCAAATGGCGTCTCGAACACACAACGGTCTTTCCTCCGATGGTTTTCTTTCAACCGGCAATGTTCCGTATAAACTTTGTCGTTAAGCAAGTGTGACGCGCTTCCGCGCTCTTTTGATTGCCTTCGGGGAAAAAGTTTTCACTCGAACGAATTTCGTTTTTTTTTTTTTCGGTATTTACATTGGCCCCGTCCGTATGCTCTCTCGTGTTACGATATTCTCATTTCTTCGGGAAAATAATTTCAACAATGGAAGCACATTTTTTCTCGTGTTATTCGAAGAATAAGAAAATGCAGGGGTTGTGATGCGGAAAAAAGTTTAATCCCATTATCCGAAGAATTTCCATTCTTTTTTCTTTCTTATTTCTATTTTTTTTTTTTTTTTTTTTTTTTTTAGAATTTCCAGATGATATAACTGGAACTGGAATTTACAACGCGGAACGAATATCGCAAGCTTTCATACCGGGACTGGATAAGCGTTCGTGCACGGTGAATACGTGCTATGCGTCTTCGGGGTAAGCTTGGGCTCTCCTCCCCGGGGTCGGATATACATGAGTTTTCGGAGAAATGTATGTACCGTAAGATTTCACAAAGAAGTTAGCGGTGTACTTGGATAAAGTTCCTGTTGGACGGTTAAACTGCATTCCGGGTCTTAGAATCGAATAAAAAAAAAACGGAAAAACTTATATATTCTATAAGGGATCATTCAAGATGATGCTTCTTGTATTTATTCGTCTGGATCACAAAAATTCTAACTTTTCTAATCTCGAAGCCAAATACATACAAAGGTTTCACTCCGAATAACACTCTGAAGCGAAGTTCTGAAATTATTTCAAATATTCATTCCATCAATTTCCGACACACCCAATCCGCTTTATAAAACCATGTGTACAAACCCTAAATATCAACCATCCAAGTTCAAACTATTTCATATACATATCAATGAATGAATGAAAAAAAAATAATATAATTTGCCCATGGGAAGTCTGTAATTTATTCGTGGATCATAAATACCATTGGAAATGATGTTTCGTTTACGTGTAACGAGTCCTATCAGGCCATGGGGCAAAGCCGATGAAATAGAGGATGCGGTAATTGAGCAGACAGACGTATGCAAGTGCGGCGCTGTTCACCAAACTCCAATCAGCATTATCAAAGCCAGGGGGCTCAGGGCGTTCTCGTGGCGCATCGGTGCTGGTCGACCCACCCGAAGCTCGGTTGCCCGTGATGAGAAAGGGTTGAAATTGAGGTAGAAGGGGAGAGGGGGGGGGGGGTAGGTTCTGTTCCGGTAACAGTAACGGCAACGGCTTCGTAGCACCGAATCGCCTTCAACGTACGTTGGTTTCAACGTTCTCGCTGGTCACCATCCCCCCTACCCCTCCTCCCTCCGCCCCTAGCAGCGAAGTTGAGGCCACAGAGGATAATGGTCCGCAACACACACACACACACATCCACTCGATACAAGGATGACGCAAACGCAATTACGCGCCGCCCGAGAAGGAACAAGAGGGATGAGGATGAAACGCTTGGCCATCGCCGCCGCGCCTCCTGCTAAACGGACCAAGAACTACCGTTCGCGCCACGCGTACACGAAATTCCATCGTGGAACTTTCGTTCAACGTCATCCACAACGACGACAATGCGTGTGCATGGTGATTCTCGTTCTTGTACCGGCGGAACAACGTTTTCCGGAGTACACGGAGAACGTTGTCGAGGCAGTTGATAACGGAGAATATTCGTACGGGGGACAAAAGATCGCTGCGCGGAGACCGAGAGTCCATGGCGCCAGGCAGGATTGAAGCGAGGAGATGGAATTTCACTGTATTGTAGGACGAGGACTTTTGTCATGTTTGTGAAACGATGAATACGGTATTGTGATTATTATTATGGATGTTTATGGAGTATTTGGATAATGTTATTTATTTGTAACCCTCGAACCCACTATGAAGGTCGTTTTCGATACTTTAATTGAAAAAAAACCAACTGGAAGAATTATTATTTTCGAAGTGTTACAGATAAAACTTTGAGTTGAAGGTTGAAAGAACTTTCATGAATTTTTTTCCAGATTTTTCAAAGCACTATTGCCTGTCCAAAAAACGACCCCCTTAGTGGGTTGAATGATAGACGTGTCAAAGATTGTCACCAAAGGCTATATTCACTCACAACATGACTCAATATGAATGAAGTTAATATAACTAAAAATTTCACGTTTTCTTGTTCTCCAATTTTAGACATCATGTTACAACGTGGATAACTAAAGATAACGAGTGACAACGTTACAAACCGACGTGTCGCTGGTTAACAGATGCTCAAACCCGAGCAAGACTCTGAGTAATACAAAAGTAATTGTCTCAATAGTCGTTGAAAACGTGAAACTTTTTTTTCATATGAAGTCAACAGATCCTGAGTAAGCAGAGGCATTACGACGACCAGGGGGTAGAGTGAGGGGGTTGTAGGGGAGTGTGGCAAAGTCCAAATAACGATCTCATTCCGTTAAAAAAGGATCAAACTACTGCCAGAACGACGTCCTTATGGCACGAGCAAAACGTGCAATTTCACCGAACCGTCGGTGGGAAAACTCGATCGTTTTGCGGATTGCGTTTATACACACAGAGTGGCACCTGTCGGACATATCGTGGCTGGAGGATGCGCGAGGAAACAGTTGGGAAAACCTCACGACTGGTTCGACGTTAGTGAGGGAAGGGGGGGGGGCGGGGAAGAGGGGAGATGAGCGAGTAAAGCGTATGGCGATGAATAACAACTTTCTGGGGGTCTGTCTCCACGCGCAATGGTTGACGTCGAAGGTGTGGAACGAGAGGGTGGAAGGTGAAGCTCGCTAGGAAGGTTCTGGAGGTACCTGTTAAACGGACTCGAGGACGCAACGGAAACCCTCAATTCCAGGAATCGACCGCGGAATTCGAACGATCCAAGTGTCTCGAGATGCCGTACGATGACCGCCACGACGCCACAAAGCTAGTTCCTGAGCTACTGTGTGTGTGTGTGTGTGTGTGTGTGTGTGTGTGTGTGTTCGTGTGTGTGTGTGTGTGTGTGTGTGTTCGTGTGTGTGTGTGTGTGTGACCACCGAGAACGGCCACTGGTCAGGAACACATTTTCCGGAGTCGAGAAGTGGACCGAGCCCCGAAACGATCGATTGCGTCACGTGCTAGCTGTTCCACTGCGGTTTGGTGATGTCGTTGAAAGTCTCGCGGACTTGGTCGTCGCGGTTTATGCTTTCGAACATGGCGAAGGGGACATGGGTTTTCGTATGTGTCGTGCAGGGGATGTGCGGTGAACGAGTTGGCCCGAGTTTCCCAACCCGATCGTCATGCCGTTTTCACGTCTTGAATAAAATTTTATGGCGTAGTGGTGGAAGTTTGAGCGAATGAGGGTGAGGAAGGGGGGAGAGGAGAAAGGGGATTGGATGGTCTTTTTATGGATTTTAGGGTTGAAATCGTATTGCGATTTCGAGGGACGATAATGATCGTTTGACGACGAAATAACGATTTCGGTAACAATCTGGATGGATAATGTGAAGAGCATCCTGAGAACTATCTATTGTTATCGACTGATGTCTCTGACAATTTGAAATTTCTTTTCCCGACCATTTTCGTACAAAAGAAATAAATAAATCATTTCAATAACTTTCAAATTAATTGAGGCAATGCAGAGGGTAAATTTAAAAATCGTAGAAAAATATGAAAAATCCTTTTTCAAGGTCTAGAATCATTTGAAAGGTGGGTCGCGATACTCTTTCTTTTTAAGAACTACCCTAATATGTAACTATATATACATATATGATCGTAAATTTTATCATGCCGTTTGAATAACCGCAAATATAATCCACCAGCATCGCTCGGCATCGGTTGTGATATCCGACAGAGAGTGCATATCCAATGACGCATCATTAACACTTGTGTTCGCGACTGCGGACGATTGCGATAACAATTATAACAAAGTGACGTGTGACGCCCGATGCACTGACTGATGCTTCGTTTAACGATTGCACAGTTGCATCACGTGCAGCAACACGGTGTGGATCGCACGCGGAGAACACTATTGTACTCCGTCGGTACAATAATGCGGGTGAAACATCAATGCAATCGCGGCCAGGACCACCATGCTGTTCCATGGATATTCGAGCAAGTCGAGCGAACGTATGACGTGTGGAAAATTGATGGAAAACCATCGACATAGTCGACAGCGATAGAAATTGTCTTTCGTACTGTATGTTACCTTTGAAATTCTCATGTGCCCTCTTTCTTCATTGATTCGTGTCTCACGGAATTGTTTTATCTTTTGGCAATTGGGAAGACTGTCAAAACTAAATTATAATCATTATCTTGTTCAATGTGTCTTTCAGACGTCTTTTAATTTTCTTGAGATTTGTTTCTCATTGCCAGTGCAGTCTGCCTTCTTCTAGTCTCAGGGAAAAAAAATCTTTGCGACAATGATGTCCTGCATTGAATGTTCTTATATGCATGGAATATGGTTTCAACCCTTGTATGAATAATGTTTTTCAATTTTTCTTTTTTCTTTTTCATTGCCTTCGGGTAATTCCCATTGCAATTCATTGGAAGTTAGCGGATTCAGTGAGAATCTGAAATCGAGCATATAAAAACTTTTTGGAGCACGTATATATATAAATATATATATGTCTGATCGTAGGGGGCGTTTCATCGTCTCGGTGTGTCGCGTACTGAAATGGCGTTGCAGCAAAAAGTTTTGCTGGCTCAGCAAAGGCAGCTCTGCAGCCAGAAGCAGCATCGTGTGTGAGTCCGGCGGGGCTTTTCTATTATTTTTTTTCTTTCTTTTTTTTTCGCTACTAGGAGCTAAATCCGTAATAACGACGGTAGGGTGTACACTGCTGGGCTTCGTACACGTATCCACCGCGTACATACGTTCGGTCGACCTCTATTCATGCGTGTCGGACGCGAAACATCGGGCATTCGTTGTCCCCGAAGCGAGTCGCACACTGCGCCAGTGAGGAAAAAAACTTTTTCGAAACAACAACTTTTCCAAAACACTTTTCCATACTTTTCCATAAGCTCTTGGCTCTCCTCTCGAGTGTCTCACACTGCAAGGAGTGCGAGATAGGTTCTTGGAGCCTGCGTCGCAAAGTGCATATTTAATGGCGGACCGATGAAACTTTGGTTAGATTGTTCAGCGAAGGTCGAATGCGACTAACTTCATCGCTTCTTTGTTCGTTGATTGTTGGGAAATTAGGAATAACTCGGCAATGGTCGGAAATATAATGAGTTTGGACATCATTGTTATTTAGGCTATGAGCGAACCTTGAAAATGATGAATATCCTCATCCAAGAAGTTTGACTGCTGTGCTTAATACTTTAGGATTATGGTCTGATCAGTCACCAAGACGATCTTGTTTTTCATTGAACAAGGTTCGACTTATTCTGTGCCAAGTTGTCAAGTTTGAATGCCAATGAATCCAAAGACTCCAGTAGAGGTTCATGACAAGCGAATGAACACGTATGATATGACCTCAACGACACATTCCCTTTTTTTAAGTAATGATTTCGGTAAACACAGTCTCTGATGAGACTTGAAATAACATGTACACCTGGCAATCGCTTCCCAACAAGATGAGGAGGTTCAGTGTTGGACCCGTTTGAATACATCGTTGAAGCTCGCGCTACGCTCAAAGTTCCACGACATTGGAGAAACGATGAGGCGAGATGACTGGGGGCTGCTCGAGCAACAGAGCAAGCTCCGCTTCCAGCTAATCAGGTCAGAAGGGGAGGAAGATCGCTATTCGCGCGTTCTCACGGCTTTGCCCCGCCAGAGTAAACGTCTCATCGCTACATTCCAAGCGTTAATTGCGTTTTTACCGAGTTTGACGTGACTCCCTCGCCCACTCCCGGGGCTTCCGGATCATCAATTTTCTCGAGAAACCCGAGAGGGAGCCTCTTTTCTTCGGCCTCTCGCGCCTCGAGCGTCCTTTGGCAACGGCGTTTACTCTCGTCCTCTCGGCTTATCACACCGACTGATTAGCACCTACAATCTTTCACGAGCCGAGATTTTTTCGGTTGGAAAACCCAGTTTGACCGGAATGAAAGTGGCTTCACAGCTTCCGGAATATGATTTTCTGTTGTGAATCAGTCGTCCAACGACTTATGATGTTGTAGACTTCGATGCCATTCTGATGGCAGAATATAACGATGGCCCATGATAATTCCACAACGAGCAAGCCTTTCGTTTAAAATCGCTTTGGCCACTGAATTATCTTGAGGTTTATTGTTTGGCCAGTGGTACTGGCTCGGATAACAACGCTCTTCCCAACGCCTCAGGCTCTCGACTCAACCCTCTACTTCGGTCCACGTTCTGTGTGAGCATGATATATATACATATAGCGCATTGGCGAGTGAGATCCTCTTTCCCAACAGCCTGACGTGCTGGCCACCGCTTAACAGTTTTCAGGGACAAACTACAGAGACCGGAGAACGAACACTCGCATCGACGTCTAGCACCCTCGAGCCATATCCACATTCTCATCCGATGGTACAAGCTTAGTCTGGTATATCTATATATATGTATGCTCGGCACTTTCATCTGTACCTTCGAAAACAGTTTCGAATTGGTCGATCCGACTAGCCTGTCGCGTATCGCCCCGAGCACCTAACTAGTTAACGTTGATCCACGAGATGGCTAACACGGTATCAGGGTCTGGAGGAATAATGCTGTGGCAGTTCACTGTATATTCCGTTTTATCGGGAACCTACGACTCGCATCGTGTCGATGTCTGTAGTAGCGTATTTGGCATGTTCGTAAAAGGTAAAAGTTAATTCTAAAACTGATAACTATAATCAGTCGGTCGACAAAAGTCATTGATGGTGAAACTCACATGAGTAGCAATGGAAATAGCTCGGTACCGATCGTATCCATCATCGGAACGTGATAATTACCATCCGAGAATTATTCTCATTGATCCATCAACCGCGTCGCCAGTTCGAAACTTCGTACTTGGCAAATTGCCGTTGACTAGGCGTTAACCCGCCATCCGTATGGCTCGACCTTACTTCGGATACTGACCTGTCGGCTTATGAACGAAGCCCGCGCCAACTTCACGGAACTTCCGGGGCACTTGGTTACCCGGCAGATAGGCAGAGACATTCGGTCTCAACGTCAACCAACTTTCACAGGCTTCTCGGCGTAGTTACAGGATAGCTTGGGTGGGTTGCAACGACACCGTTGATGGCCTCGCCACAATGACCATACGTTATACAACCCGAACGTAACTTAATCAACGAGGACGCTCGTTAAAGAGAAGAGCGTATTCTCTTTAGGTTCCGGCTAAGCGTATCTATATCTATATCAGTCATCGAAGTTGTATCGAGCAGGCAAATATTGGACGGAGTTTTGGGAAGAAGAATGTTTTGGGATAACCTTGAGGCGAGTGGTTGGGATGCAGAGTTTAGTTGCACAATGTATGGGTGAGGTTTCCATACTTGAAATCCGACGATACGAACCCATATAGATCTCCGTTAGTACAGCTTACGCACAAGATGCCGAGGGGTGAAGACCGTCGTTTCAAGACTTTATGGGCTTCGAAGGCGCGCAACTGCCCGTTCTCAACCCTTTGCTCCGATCGTTCCGGCGGACGTTTATTATCATCGAAATCTTCCGGCAGCTTTACGAGCAATTCAATATATATATATATATATATATATATATATGTGTGTATATATATATATATATATATATATATATATATATATATATATATATATATACAGGGCCATTCGTTGATCGAAAATTCGCGAACGTGCTAGCGCACGCGCAGCCCAGAGCGGTGTGTAGGTGGGCAGCTATATGTGTATGTCTTCACACTCACAATCAGCTACAGGACTCTTCGTTTTAGCGAATGGGTTCTTGTACAGCATACGTGCTGTTGAAAACGACCTCGTAAGGTTAATAATTCAGTTTTGTCCACCCGGATTCACCATTTGAGGATTCCCACGTCGATTTCCGGATATTTTCACTGATTGTTTCCGTAAAGAAGTACCTGGGCACTTCAGAGCACTGAGGGTACCATAATTGTGACTGACTAGCTGGATCTTATCTTTTCAACTTTTACTCGACTTTGCAGAACCCAAAAGGGGCATTTGACCCTGATTGGTCGGTAGGATTGCTTCAATTGGTAAGATCCACAATAATGTATAGGACAAACCTACGTTGTTTTTGAAAGACACATTATGATAATAAAGAAGAAGAATATTTATCCTCTGACTTTTACTACTTTCCACCCCATATTGCCTCTTTATAGTGGAAGTTGAACCATTCTTCAGCTTTTTCAAATTTTGTCCGATCCGAGTCCTTCATTAAGAAGTGTCTGCTGTGTAGGACACATCAATGTGGATTTCAGGAAAAAAAATAACATCAGTATCATAAACCCGAATATTTTCCGGAAATATTGAACGTGTGTTTCGTGCTAGGGACAACAGGGAACATTTGTTTTGCCAGTCGCGTGGGTATTCAGAAGCTTTGGGGGGTCTTCACGTGGCACGCATAGATGATGAGTTGGCTGGGGGCGAGGAGGGTATCGTGCTTTTTGCTTGTCTGTACGCCCAGCCCCATAATATTTTCCACGCGCGTGATCCGCCCTCAGTTCGCGAAATACAATTTTCACACGATGTCTTTGGTTGTCGTGATGCCGTTGGGAGGTCACTAAATTTGCGGATACTTCCCTACGTGAATTGCACGAGGGTGGAGAGGTTACGTCTCTCTACCCGGCTCGAACAGACCCCGCAGTTCTCATGGTGGCGTGCTGCGTCACCTCGGCTTGCACGTTCTCCTGCAAGCTCACACGAGCAGAGCTTGCGCCGGAGCTTGGGTACTGCGATGCGCATTCCCCAGCCTCATATTTCAACGTCGTAAACAACCCCGCGCTATAAAACCCCTGTAATAATACATGCTTCCGGTAACGCCCGTCCTAGTAGCGAAAGCGGGCTTTTGCTGCTTGCCATCCCAGCCGAAAATGTTTCTTCGCTGATACCGAGACCTTAAAACGGAACACACACACACACACACACGTGGCGTATACGCGGTTCATGCGCCTTACAAGTGATATATTCTTGGAACAATTGAGTGGAGAAACGTATAAGATCTGAACAATGCGAGTGCAACGACCGTTAGCTATCGTGACATTTTTATTGAATCAGCATTCTCGGTTGTATATCATGTCACCCGGTTAACTCGATGTTATCATCGCTCGTGGATCTTTCGAGACTGCTGAGACGTGAAAGGACGGTTAGATTGAATCTTCTACCTGGAGAAACGTGTATGATGAAGCATTGATGATAAAAAGACTTTCGATAATATTTTTTTTTACGATGATATCGAATTACTCTACGATATACGGACGAAGTGATTTCGGTGAACTCGTGAGTTTGGTGAACATGAACGAGCGCAATCCAACCGATTTTTTTCCAGACGAAAAATCAAAAACAGTTGTGATACAATGTAAGGAGTGAGATTACCAGTTTTGCGGTTAAAAGGACCGATCTAAACGAGTCTGCTGGGAACAATTACCGTACGTTTGTGCGTGTGCGTGTGTGTGTGTCGGATGTACGCCCGAATATGTATACGGCATTTTAATCGGCTCTTCCATCCGTGCATTCATCACCATGAAGAAACATATACTCTCGTTGGTACACGAATGCATCGGCACAGGGGGGTGGACCGCTGTAGTAGAATCGGTCCGTTATACGGGGCCATCGTTTCCAATCGTTAGCTCGAAATTGTCCGGCCCGTGGGTTGATTGGTACCTGGTTTCCATGAATGGTCACGGAAATGCGCGTAGCCGTTATCAACGAGTGGCGACTGGGGAAGGGCTGTTCGCAGCTGCAGAGGCTGCAGCACCAACGAACGTACCTTGCGAACGAGAATCGGACAAGCCTATCAAGTGGACGTTCGTATACAGTGCCGCGTGTGTGTGTGTTAGACGGTAGTTGAACGATAAATGGGCCGCGGGGGCTGGGGGAAGGGGGTGCAGTCCTTTTAACAGGCATAAACGCACGATCACGTATTCCGTTGGATCGTTGAAGGTTATAAAGCCTCGAAGTTAACCTTCACACGTTCACAATACGTTCTCCTAGCATCGTTCAACCTTACTCTATTCAAAAAAATGACCGATCATTTTTTTCGCACCCGCAAAACTCTAAGTTATTTTTTTTTTATAGGAATTTGTCTTATAAGGAGAGTAGAGGTGATGTGGCAGTAGATTCTAAACTATTCCAGTGATCGAAAGAAGCAGTTGCTTCTTTATTCTTGAGATTATAGAATATATGATCGAAAGATAGGACGTAGTCGATTTTTTGTCTAAAACACTCCCTTTAGCTCCTATAAACAATCATTAACGAAGTAGGACTCCGTATGGTCTCATCAAGATGTCCCTGAGCCTTGACACGACTTCCTTTTCTCATCTCATCAGCGTGATAGTGTTATTTCGGAAGCAAGGGAGCATAGGCCATCTTGAGACGAATTTTCTTTGATGACTGAAGGTCGGCGCCTGCGCCTAATAGCGATAGAAGCGGACCGAAATGAAGAAAAGCTCACTTCCCGGCACACGCCAGCTTCCCACCTGCAACCGCGCGCATTGGTCCACACCCGAGCTCTCATAAATTCGACGGTGAAATTCCATTACTCTACATTGCGGAAATCGATATTTCACCGTGAAAGAGCGTAGCCGGAGGAAAAGTAAAAAACGACGAGATACTCGGCGACGGTATTCGCGTGCTTGCGCCACTCGCACAGACTCCACCTCGACTGTACATCCCGTGCTTTCGAGATAAACTCGAGTTCGCGTCGCTTCATTTGAGTGCTGCTGGGTGTGAGCTGTGATTACATCAGCGTCTCTCGGTTCTTTTCCTTTTCTCCCTCTTCCCCCCCCAACCCCCACGCCCTCCCTATCTACGATTCTATCCTTGCAAATGTGAACTCGGAATTTGTAAATTTGTCTGTTTGGCAAAAGTTGTCATTTTGAAAAATTAATATCTCCATACATCTAGCATTTGTCAAACTTTATCCTAGAATTCTATTACCATCTGATCATGAATATTCTATTTTTTCAATTCCGCTTAGCGGTGATTTTTTTTTAGGAAGACAGCCGTCCTACAAGAGTCATTAGTTTTTTAAAAAATAATTCTACTGAATTAAAGTTATGAAAATTATTTATTATATGCCAGATAGAAGCGGTTGTGTTTTTACGCCGAGTCTATTGTATGAGAGAGTGAAGGAAGAAGGGTCTTGCAGTTACCAAAGCTCCGGAGGAACCCACTTATCAGCTGAAGTAGCTGCAAAGACTCTCTTGGCCTCGCTCACGAACCAAACCCCGCAGTCCCAAGAAATCCCTCTATGAAATGCTATCCAGACTCGTTTCGATGGTCTGGCAGGTATACCCTCTGAAACTGCCATATAAAGCTTGGGGATCCTTTGCCATCATCGAGGCTTGTCTGTCGCTTGAGTCTCGTAGGCGCACAAGGGCCGAATCACGAAAAGCTGATCAGGTTATCGAATAAAATTGGTTTGCACGGACTTTGGGGAAGAGAAGGTCGTTGATTACGAATCACAAGTTAAACTCGATGTCAGCAGAATGATAGATCCAAAATGAGCTGACATGTAGCAAAGCTCTGATGCCTGTCTGAAAAAGCAATTGCTGTTCTTTATTCCAAATCACCTATCGCAGTGATAAAAAATTCCGCAATTTATACGCCTCCGTTTTGGTTATTGCTTGGTCGTTCTGAATGAAAAAAAATTCGGGGATTCGGTCGTTCGAAATATTACGATTCGGAAAACGAATAAAAATGGTCCTTCTGAACATCACTCCTACATTTTGTGACCCACTCTGCTATTCGGCGTTTTGATACTAAAGGGGTTATTACTCGTACGGTGTATTTGACAGGCACTTTATCCATTGGGGTCCAAATATGACGAACGGATGTGACTCGACGTCCCTGCTGTCCTAAAATCCGTTAAATGGGGGTTCTTTGCCCCTCTGTAGCCGAAACTTTGCGATCCCATATGTGCTCTCTATCGCCGGGTCCTCGTGTGTCTCTCGTTGCTTCTTACACGGACCTCTGCCCAGTGTAAGAAACCCAAGTCTGTTTACATGACAAGTGGCTTATGTGTCTTCTTCCTCAGATTGTTTTATATCAATGCACGGCTGCTTCGTGATGGACCGCCAAAATGGGCGTCGCATTTATTCCAGTGGGATAACCACGATTATGGGATCAGTGGAAGATCCATTTTTCATCACCCCAGAAGGGCAGGCAACAGGAAATACCGGGAGCCTGAAATACTCTCCTAATTTTACGACCAGACATATTTCGTGCCTGATCCTACGGACCGTCCAAAGATTGAGGCCACATGTTCATTGTGGTCTCAAAAATGAAATAAAATAAACGTCCAGAATTGTGATAGTTGATGAAATAATAATTTGTCAAAGTGAATCGTCGACGGACGTATTAGAAAAAATTACATGAAAAAAGATTGGAACGTTATACATATACGTGTGTGAGACTTTAAGTACGAGAGCAATAAAAATGTCAAAGGAACGACGTTTCTATACGTGGAAATTTTCATTGAATTATCACGACAATAAAAATGTATGATCCTTTCTCCCGTGAGTTAAGTCCGGTCGATTATTATTATTTCTTTTGTAGTTTCCAAGCCGAGCGCGAAAGATTAATATCGCTTTGATCATCGCGGTTGTGCCGATCCAAGGTAAAGCATGGTCCTTCGTCGAACAGAAAAAAAACAGAGAAAAAAAGGTTGAAGAAAGTTTCACCGGCTGAAGGATGAGGCAGCGAATTCTGTTCGATCGCCATCCACAGCGTACCAGGCACTCTGCACTTTGTTTCCTGACAAATAGAAGATACGAAGCGAACCCGGGAACGAGCGGAGCACGACAAAGTCTGGTTTAATACGATGCGCTTCGAGCCGATAGCCTTCCCCTTTGTCCTATTCATCTCGCAGGTCGCTGAAAACTCTTTCTTGCTACACGGAATTGGATTGATTTACGGGTGACAGACATCCACCCCTTTTTTTTGCGATGCTGCTGCGACGCCGACGGTACAAAATATATATATATATATATGTATTTACAATTTTCTTTTTAGATCGCGTGCATATGTACCCGTATATACCCTTGTGGGAGTATACAACTGGCATGATATCGGGATCGTGGGGGCCTTCGATTTTCCGGTCGTGACAAAATATTGGCAATCCTCGTCGATCTCATCATGAGAAACTACTGGATGGTAACTTGGGTCCGCTACTGGCAATATCCAAGTGAAAAAATTATATATAATCTATAGACAAACGATATATGTGATTGGGCATATATAGTTTATATATAATCAATATATAAACTATATTTTCCCCCCACCCCTGTTTTACCGTCAAAAGATCCTTCGCGAGCTTTATTAAAGCCTGATTCAAGATTGGAAGCTTCTGCAAACGGAACACATACGATCGTTCATCTTGTTTCACGTTTTCTCTCTTTCCCGTTCATTTCCGCTCGCGATCCATGTGACCTCCCATACCTCGTGCTGTTTGCGGTACATATAGATTTTCATTATTACCGAG
This sequence comes from Diplazon laetatorius, assembly GCA_963662125.1. NCBI lineage: Eukaryota > Metazoa > Arthropoda > Insecta > Hymenoptera > Ichneumonidae > Diplazon > Diplazon laetatorius. Next base: position 19,359,765 of record OY759155.1, on the reverse strand, counting down.
GAAAAATGTGATAAAGCACGTGACCCTCTCAACACCCAACCCATGTGACATCCCAAATGGAAAAAGAAATGGAATATTTTTTCTCGAGTGACGGTAATAAATAGCGGATTATAACGGAATCAACAATCGTATTTCATCATAAACAATGACGAGGAGGGAGGGGAAAAGGTTTATGAGACACACAAGCAGCAAAATAAAAAATAAACTTTGGAAATGTTTTTTTTCTCTAATTGTTACAAGCAGTTTCGCTCATGTAAGAATTTCTAAGCTGCAAAACATTGTAACAATTACTTTCGTCAGACATTGAGGTACACAGCATTTTTGTGTGTTTTTCAAAGCGGATTTGGGTTACGAAGTAATGTGCCGAGTACGGTTGCCAACGGAGCATTACGATTTGTGAAGAATACTACAAAAATATGTGCATCATACATTGTTACAATGGCGCGCACAACACAACGGCACTTCATACATGCGTAGCACTGAAACATAAATTTAAAGCGAAAAAAGTGAAATAAAATGCCCAGCTATAGTTTGTACATATGTAAACTATATATAATTCATTTACCTCGATCGTTTTCATTTTAACAATATTTTTCCATTCCTAAAACGCCAAAATCCAAAACTGCTAGCCGATAATGTCAAAAGCTTGTCCGCTAACTTCACCCTCGTTTCCTAAGTCTCCAATTCGCTAGACGGAATAATCCACAATATAGCACGAAAACGGAGCGGTTGAACATCTTGTAGGACGTAGCTTCACCCCCGACAAGTAGACCGGGGAATGTTCTACCGTCGTGGGTTTTCCATGCACGAGACCCGAAGACCTGCCCCAGGTCACATTCACGTCGTTTCACAGCAATTTTACGTCCTGACGCGTCGTGTCCCAACCCGAAGAGCACCACGGTGGAATCGTGGGGGGCATTAGACTTCCGTCTCGGCCGATTACGTTGGAAAGTCGAGCTCGGTCGTACGACCTTTAATGCTGGGAATACATTAAAGCCGATAGCGGAGGGGTGCGTCGCTTTGGCCGTATCTAACGGGAAATTTACGACGCACGTGACATCGCATATGTGGGGACGAAATGACGGCACATGTTACGGTTAAAGGTGCGCAGACTCTGAATCCAGATGTACTCAGATGACACTTTAAGAAAGGTTTGCAACAGTTCCAGTTCGTCCAGTGATGATGGTTGTCTTCTCTTCTGAACGACTAAAGAGAGAACATTGTGTTCTTCCAATCATCGAAAGCTTGTAGATAGCAATCGAAAAATCGCATTTCTCGATGCATACGATATTAAAGCTTCGTCCCAGAGCACCTCTGCACCCACTCATTCTCAGATCCGTACCTTTAATCCCCAACTTTCTGGGGGCAACGCTGTAATGGCACTAGTGGGAACCGCTCGGCAATATTCCCCTGGTATCGTCTTTCTTGACGCTGTGAAACTGCACTCGCTCGGTACGATGCGGTTGATGCTTACGAAAGTTTAATATTGAATCAGTTAAGGACCGAGAGAGAGATAGAGATTCGCCCATCGTGGAAGGTTGGGTAAACTCGGACAACGCCTATTCGGCTGTTGACAGAGTGTTACGGGATTTGAGCTCAACGACTCAAGCCACAGCGGCACACAGCGCACAGGTCGAGAGAGCCGGGGAGTCGCGTTAGCCCAGTCGCCGGAAATTCACAAGGGCTGACCCACATCCACCTTACCCTCATGACAATAGCCACACTAGAGAGCACACACCCCACCTTTCCTCCCCCAATCCCCACTCTATTTGGTTGAATAAAAAGGCGCGGTCTCCGCGAATGTCTCTTGTTGTTCGACCTCGTTTTTCCTTACCCTGCCGTAACCTACGATGATGCCTGCCTTCAGTGATCTGTTTTTTTCAACAGGGACACATTCGGGCTGAGCTAACCCGGCATCCGCTCAATTCTGCATTTCGTTGATTGAGATAAGTCTTTAAACATTTTTCGATAGCCTCAGAAGCCACACGAGACAATGGAAATGGAAGGCTATACGCGCGCACACACACACACACACACACACACACTCCACTATTAGTGTCCATAACTTTAGCAATTTCACTGATCTCATTGATGTCCTTCTAAGTATTAACCAAAAAATAAACTACCATCAGGACCAGACGAAATGAGTTATTCTCGTGCGAACCCACGATCTTGATGCACACCCGGCATACGTTACACGACCATAGCTGCAGTCAGCGAGATTCGTTATCTGCCTTCAGTGTTTTTGCCCACGGCATAGAAACCGCCCCCCCCCTCCACGAACTACGTTGATAGCGGAGCCTGTGCGCACCGTAGACAGATAAGCCAAAGTGAAACTTTGTATGCGCAACGCGTTGGCCGCACCGTCTGCAGGCTCTTCCGCTCGTCTCTGGCCACGTTTCCGTCGACTCCTTATTCACACCGATGCCAGCCATCGGCGTGACCGCGCCAGGCAACTGCGGTCAGCGGGAGTTGGAAGCTAGGGGCCAGCAGCCACTGTAGAGAAGAGGGTCCGAACCTCGTGGGGTGTGTTAAACGAACCACGTGAAATACGTTCTAATGAACTTTTCTCAACACCACGTACATCGCGACTGGATCGAGAGAGTATCAAAGCATTGGAGTATCCGAACAAAAATTGTTGAAGGACGATGAGGGTCATTAAACAGTGCGCTCTTCCCAACGCTGACGCTCATCCGTTACGATGGGCGTTTGGTTGGGAAAATTATTGGTCGTTGAGAGTAACGACAATGACATTTGGTTACCATGAGCCATTTCCCGTTTTTTTTTCTACATTTCCGCCTCAGCTTCCTCTTGCAAAAAAAGTTGACGAGGGGGCGGAAATTTCTGATGACAAAAGTGTCGTTACATGACAATAGGATAATAAGATGCAACAAGACCTACGCTAGACGTATGGGAAACGTGGAAAACCGAGACTCCATCCGTTTTTTTTATGGCAGGAGATTCGCTGCCATGAAGAACCCTTTTCTTGCCATTTTCGTTGATGGAACGGGGGAGATCAAGTCATGGCGATTCGCTAGCTTATAAAGGGATTCACTATTTAGAGAACAAGACGTCCTCTATGCCAAATATCATTGTCAAAGTCATTTGAAAAAAAAAACAGTTCAAACAACATCAGACGAACATGAAAGTTCACCTGTAAGCTTGTAAAATTTCGTATTGAAACTTGTCATTCACGATGACAACAATCCCATGTGATTGTATGTATAGAACGTGTAATTGCTATTAACCTCGAGGTAGGAACACACAGAGAGGCGTCGTGGGCGAGGGTTGCGGTCACGGAGTGGTCAATCTCCTTGCCAATCTGGCGGGGCTTCTCTCACCGCATCCTCTACCGTTAATTACCCCCGGATCCGATTACCATGTGCGTAACACATATACGACGATGCGGCTCTGAACGTAACTTGCGTGGATCCATGATCCAGAACTACACGTGTGCAACATTGTCGTACCCAACTATCCGTACACATATTCTCCATGGACGAGGGTTTTGTCGGAAATCTGTTGATAAATCTGTTGAGCATTAAGTATCTACGTGCACAATATTATCGACACAGAATCATACAACGTAAGTGCTTTCTCATGTGTGCTAAGTGCTAAGTTTAGGCTCATAAGATACAATATGTCCATCCTTAGTCCTAGATGCATGTGTATCGATTTTTTGGTTACTGGAATATTACAATACCAGGATTGTGGAAAAAGGGTAAAAGGTATTGTAAATTTCGTGGCATTTTAAAATTCCAGTTACTTGAGAATCCATAAATATGCATCTAGGACTAAGGATGAGCATTCATAGGCCGAGAGAAACACTAGTCAGAATATCCTCACGTTATAAAAATGAAAATTCCCACTGCAGGGCGTATCCTCGCCCTTTTCTGTCCTGAAAAACCCGTTGTTCCATTTCCCTCGTGTTTATTGTTTTTCGCACGACATGACGCATTTATCCTATATTTTTTCCGCCGACATGGTCCGACGGTTGGTTGAGCAGATGTACACGCGCAAATATTCGTACGTAACACGCTGGAATACCATCGCGGAATAAAAAATTAAGCTCAGAAGCAACCAACGCTGTCATAGCTGATGGGCACATCGCGTGCTTTTTTTATGCTTTTTTTTTATTCATTCATGCGAAGTTCCAATGCCAGCCAACTGGATGCCATGCAATGCTGTGAAAATTTGACTGCTCTTTAGTTCTCAAACCTCTTTTGTTTCTGGCGCATTGCGTTCGGTGATAATAAATTCCATTGAAATTTATAGAAATTACCAATTCCCATTAACGCGATCGGTGCCCATTCGTGTGGGGAGGGGGGGGGGAGGGTTGAAATAAATCAAGCGGTGTTCGAATTGCCTTGCCTCCGCATTTCCAACGTCCGCGAACGACCGTTTAATGTATCCTCTCGGTGGGCCATCGTTCAACTCGGGATTCACTGGCGCCTCGTGTTTTAGTGGGTTCAGGTGGCAAGCGGCGTGAGTGATATCATCGAACGGGATGGTGGCAGCCTTAATTCTCGCAAGCTGCCTCTGCAGCAACTTGGTCAGCCTGCCCTGGTAGCAAGCTGACCTTGCGCTCACCAACGAGCCCGGACCTGGAGCTGTTCAGGCGCTAAAAGTGTTCGGGCTCTCGTTGGTTGAAGACAGGCCAGCTTGCTACCGAGGCAGGTTGCCCTGCCAGGCTGCTTTAATGCGAGCGAAGCTCCGGACCGAAATCGGTCACTTTACAGCCGCCTCGCAGACGTTAAATGACGCTTTTTCCAGGGGGGTTGGCTAAAAAAACGAATTTTATGGTTTTCAATCTTCAGATTTTCGCATCAAGATTTTCTTTTGAAAGTTTGTCACACCCAGCATCGTGTACCACGCCATTACCCGCGCTTAACTTTGCCATTCAATCACGTTCAAGTAACTACCTAAACTTCTCTCTAACCCTCATACCGTAAATCCTCCGAAAAGGAATTGCAGTAATGAAAATAAATTTGCGCACAAATAACAATCGACCCGTCGTTCTTTTAATAAAAAGGATTAAAAAAACCAAAAGAGAACGCCACTGTGGTCACTTTATATTCGTGTGAAATGCAATACCGGGACACACGACGATAAGCACGATGACCGAAATTTCGACGACGGACCACGGAGATTGGCGGGACTGGCGAGAGAGGGCAGCACGAGCGAACGGTGAAAATGAAGGATGTCCCATCGGTCGAAAGCCGAGTTCGCGGTGCTTCAAGCTCGCGTGTGACAGGCCGACGTTGGTCGTGACAAAATTTATGTGCGAAACATGCATCCATTCTAACCCATCGACGTGAATTCGAGAGAGAGAGAGAGAGAGAAAGAAAGAGAGAGAGGGAGATAGAAGTTTGAGCCACGCTCACGCGCGCCGCCTCGTCGCGCTTCTCTCTCTCTCTCGGCACTTCGGTGTACGAAAAAAAAAGAAAAAAAAAGCGCGGGGCACAGGATGCGGAACGAACGCTCGGGCATCGGTTTTACATTTTTCAAGCCGATAATTTATCAATCTCGGGTGGGTAACGGTGCTGAGCCACCCGAACGTGGCGCGGAGCGAACGATCGAACGGACTCGCATCGTTTCTCTCGTGCTGGCAGGAAAATAATGAGCCTCTTTAAAGGCCCCCGGAAGTTCCGCTCGCTCGCGAGACTGGAAAATCGATTTTTCGTACTTTGTCCGGATGACATGGCTCACTGCGTAGCGTTGATCGTAGAGAGGGTTACGGATCTGATCCCACCCCCGTCCCCCTCGCCTTCCCCCGTGGAAAATCATGCACACGCGTCACCCGGTCACATGGAAATTCGTCCGACGTCAAAAATTTCGAGCTTACGGTTATTATGGGGCACTTGGGTATTTTATTGTTAGCCCAGGATGCCCGTTATGTATGCAATGGTCGACGGGATTGATGGTCGTCAATTCGATAAGAAGTTGTTAGGGCTAAAACCAGATTTGTGTACGGCCGGTTATCGTTTTTTTTTTTCAATTGATGTAAATAATGAGCTTTGCAAAAATTTCGACCGGGATTGCCCTCACCACAAGTTTATGACATCGGTGGACCTGACATTTTTAGTGATCACGTAGAGGCTATTTAAATCAAGTATATGACGCTGAAGTCCCGTTCAAGCTCCGTACAATGGGATAACGTGAGCCCCGATGATTTGTAATTCATGAGGTCGGCGCATCTTATGTAAGCGAGAGGATAGGCCGAGGGGAGAGGGAGGCGGGGGGAGGGGGCATAGCAGACCAAGAGAATAATTTAAATAACAAGCAGCCCGTGCAATGTGAAAATACCGAGCCGTCAGTCATGCTACCTCGAAGAAACAGAAACCCCGCTAGGGACGCATTAATTCGGACTCCTAATAGCCCGGAGAATAATCATCTCTTTTGTTCTTAGCTCGGGTTTTGAGCGAACAGGGTTTTGTTTTCACGGAAGCTAATGAACTTTCTCATCCGAGCTCCGAGTGTGCGTAACGTTATCGGCCGTTACAGCACCACGTCGGGTATAACGTTTTCTAAGCAACTGAATTTTATTCATTTTTGTATTTTCTTTTTAAGATTCCTTTGTGTCCTAACTACATATACATGCTTTTGATCGAGTTCACATGAAAAAATGAATTCTCCCTTCATGTTCATGGATACAGTGGTACGGAAAAATTCTTAACCTTCACTACCATTGATCCGATATACAGAAATAATTTATAACCGAATTTATTCACTCACGAAATAAACTCTTTCTCTGCTTATTACGAAAATTCAAATTAAATCCTTCTTTGCTCAAGCTGTAATTGCTTGACTCTCGAGATCATAAATTTTATGTAAAATATATATATTTAAAATACGTAATATATTTACGTAGACCTGGAACTGCATTGTCTGTGCTGCAGAATTCTCATTTATTTAATGAGAATCAACAATAAATTGAATCAGATGAGAATAACCTATTGATTTTTTTATCACAACATTGTCGAGACCCCCACACGATATTGAGACCTAAGAGACACCATTTACGTCGGTGATGATTCGTAAACTAAAAACAAAATCCAAAAAAAAAGAATAAAACGTCTCAGACAGTAATTTAATATATGTATTTTCTCGAGGTGGAATTCCGTCGTGAAAATTCGCTGGCGACGCAGTTGCAAAATTGAAATAGATTACCACGAAGGGTAGTGGTGGTAGGGTACTCGTAGTTCTCTCACGAAACGATGGAAACTTCGTGTATCGAAGACGCCGGTTTCGTATTCTTCGGAGCGAGTGAGCATGATATAAACTTCTCCGCTCGGGCGAGTCCGAAGGTAAGAGTGAAACCGTCGCTGGGCTATATTTATCCATATATATATAGATATATATGGATGTACGTGTGCAGCGAAGGACCGAAAGGTTGCGCCTTGAATCCGACCCATCCCCACCTCGCAAATCGATGTTGATTCGATCACCTCTGTAAGGGTGCTGTTCCTCGAGGGTTACCTTCCACCCTCTCAAGGACGCATCCGCTTTCGTCTTTTTCTCCCTGTCCTTTTTATTTTTTTTTCTTTCTTTCTTCACCTCCACTATCCGAGTCGCCGTGTGCTCTATCGTGTATTGGAAGGGACTACGTGGGGAGGGAAAGAGAGAGAGAGGGGAGAGTGAGTTCATCGAAAGAACGGAATCAGCATCGTTGCAGACAAGAGGCTTCGCGATTTCCATAATTCTTCGTTCGTTATCTCTGTTTACCCGATCCGCAGCGATGAAAGTAAAAAAAAAAAGAAGTAAAATTATTCTCGACCGATCGACCCCTCGTGGGGGCCCTTCAAGCTCCTTCGACTCAAGGTATAATAATAAATTTCGTCTCCCCCAAGGCCAGTCAGCGAGATTTTATTTTTCCACTTTGGTTATACGTTTCAGCAACGAAAGAAAAATCGAGCGTGCTTTGCTTTGAAAAGATTCGAGTTTGACGTTTGTTTTTTTTTTCCATCCCTTAGTTTCAATTGACAACTGCCGGCTGCTCAGAGAGCAAAACGACGAGTTTTTTCACGCTTCACCGCACTGTGCAACGTGTAAATTTTGTCGTGTAACTGTGTGCGAGGTCCAACGCCTGTAACATCACAGCCAGTCGTGGATTGGACCGGTCCAAAAATTGATGCAAATCCGCGGCATGAATATTCAATCAATGTAATCCCCGGGTATAACGCTCTGGCGCGATGCGTTGTGCGTGGGCAACATTCCATTGCCGCAGCTTTTCGAAACGCATTGGGGGTGTCGAAGGAACGTGGGAATAACCGTGGTGAGCGATGAACGGTCGTGTTGAGCCGGTTACCAACGTTTGCCACCCCGAAAAGACGAGATTTGTTCGGTGCGCCCGCGTTAGCTACTCGTCTATCACTGCTGGCGCAAAAGCGTGGTAGGTGCGGATAAAGCTAGATGGCGCAGATGGGAGAATACCATGATAATTTTGATTCTCGCTTGTGATCGACGGTGCCCAGTTTTGCACTTAACTAAATCGGCCTACATAATTCTAGTTAGTCTAGAGGATATATATATATATATATATATATATATATATATATATATATATATTCATGAAAATGATGTAGTTTTAGTATTTCTTGGGTCCCTAAATTAGAATCTTCCCTTCATCCTAATTGCTCTGGTCCTGAAATTCGGAAGTGAGTCCAACATAATTATAACCGTACATTTTTCTCTCATAGAAAAATGATCTGGCTAGAACTGTGTCTCACCTTCATTTGCATTGCGATGAAGTTTGATCGAGTGCTTTCACGATCGAGCAAGAAAAATTCACGGGGCTCGTGGCCCCCAAGATTTCACAAAAATCTGTTCTTCAGATTCTTCGAATCCTGACAATTTCTCAAATTCCTGACGATTAAAAATGCGAAGAAAAATGTTGTGTACCGTCGCTGAAGAGGTGCAAATGGTTTTTTTCCTGTCTCGTAGCCGTAGAACGATCGATTAACCGTGGCGTCGAATTTTCGCTGCGAACGCGTAGGTCAATTCAAGATTCAGCCATGAAACTCGATTCACCGTCGTGACGTCCCATAAATTTCGTCCGGGTCTTTCGGCAACCGGGCAGATCAGGGGGCGCGAGGGGGGTGGAAAATTCAATTTAGATCGTGACGAACGACCGACGTTCTTGACTTTTTTTAGTCTCTAAATCCCCCCTCCAGCGGGGTTTATAAAAGTTTATAAAAGCGTGTATTTAAAATGGAAAACTTCACCAGCTTCTCGGCAGGTGAAGGAGTCGGACTAGGGGGTTCAAATAGGCTCAAAAATTCTCAAAAATTGTTTGCCATTGATTGACACCACTCCTCAGTAAAAAGAAAATTTTTTCTTGCCATTGATTGACACCACTCCCCGTTCGCATTTAAAGAATGACTCAAATAAGAAAACCACCCTAAATATATATACAGATCTGTATATGGATCTTAAGGTTGGTAACCGGCTGCTGGAAATCGCGGCAACGGCTGTCGTAGTACCAACGACACGACGCATTTGGGCTCGACGTCTCTCGTCAACGTGTTCGAATCACGAAGATGAGGGGAGGGTGACGGGGGGAGGGGTAGATTTGTCGAATCCGTAGGTGAGGCCAGGGTGTTGAGGTGGTGGCGTTGCACCACAGTGACACTCACGAATGCCGCCAGAAGGAACGGGAGATAGCAACCGGAAGTAGATAGTGCATTGAAGCAAAGGCCTGCATATATATATATATATATACGACACGTCTGTACTATTCGGTATATATGTGGGTATTTGTGGGAGACGAGATAAAGCGAGTAGAGAGCGAAAGCCAACCCCCCACCCCCTCCAACCCCCAAATCGAGATCCCTCAGCATGTACGTACAAGTCACTGGTTTGCTGCATTTCCCCTCCCCCCTTCGCAGCAACATCTCAACGGCTCTGCCGTGCTATTGCCGTACCTCTCTCGCCTTTCGGGACATCCGTAACTGGCAAAGCCTTGAGCCGTCGTGTGATTTATATGAGAACGATTTCGCGTCTGGTGGCACAGGTAATCGAGCGACGATTGCCGTCGCCCTGAGGCTCACTCACCGCAACTGATTGCTGATTGCCCTATAGGCCCCGTCAACAGCTTTGTGACGCTCCGCGAATATCCGAATTTTCAAGCTCTGTTATTCTCATTTCCCAGATTTTTTGCTCGGTTCGGAAATTATTTTCCAGAAATAAATGGAGAATGGAAAAAGGCGTTTGCAACAATTTTTTTTTGCAGTTTTTTGTGCTTGCGAATCTGATTTTTCTATTCATTTTTTAGTAGTCTAGTCCTGAGAAAAATTCTGCGGAGTCGTTAAAAAACAACTTTATTCACCTAGTCCCAAAAATGTTCCATTTGACGTCATCTTTGCTTTTTCACGCTCGTCCTCGCGCTCCCAACATTTCATTCTCTCTCTTGTCTCTCTTTCGCATCCACGCGAGGATCATAGATGTCGCTGCGGCGGTCTCTGGTTACAGCTCCGTTTTACCCTCAGTTTGTTTTTCCTTTTTTTACCCGTTCCCACGTTCGCATTTTCCCTGTCGTGATATTCATTTTTCTCATAGCCCCCTCCACCCCAACAGTCGTTTCATACCGCATGCCAAGTTTTCTTTAGTACCCAATATGCAATTACGCGAGGTGTACGTACGTGTACGTAGCCACGGAGAAATACGTGTGGCCTCGGTAGCCTATTTTTCCACCGGACTAACACAGTGGCTCCATCTCTTTGTTCTCTTTCGTCGTTGTGAAAACCAAATGAAAAAAAAAAAAAAAAAGAAAAAAGAAAATTCTCAGCAAACACGCCGCAACCCGCGTCTCGACTCTAATTTACCAGTTGACGTTTATTGCAAAAACCGAAGACTCTGCTGCTAACCGCTTGTCTTTCAAGATACACATCCGTATATATATTTTTCGTTTTTTATTTTTTTTTTACATCCGTGCTGTTGATGGTGGAATATCATTTTGGAGAAAAAAATCTTATAATTGTCAAAGCTTATTGCGACGTAAAAAGATGGAAGCGTTTCGACCGAATGGGCTAAATATTGTTGAGAATGGGGGAATAGGGGTTGTTTCGCGAATGCTTTTGTCGGTTATCTCTTATCAAGAGTCGAGCGATAACGTCTCGTTGATGTCATATATAATATATATATATATATATATATATATATATATATATATTATATATATATATGCATATAGTTGACGAAGAACAGCAGCGAGTCGAGGATAAGAAAGCTCGGAATATCTCAGACGACATAACGCGCTCGGAACACGGCTTGCGGAATTATGTATGCACATTTAATTATCGTAAAAATTAACGGTGACTCGTAAATTGGCCGTTTACGTACGTCGGTGGCCCGGCGTCGTCGACGGGTGGTCTCTCGAAGCCGTTGGCCCGAGAAGCTCTCCGCTCGTCGCTGGAGAGACGCTTTTCCGTTCGCCTGGAGGTCGTCCCCCCCCCAGCGCCGCGACTCTCAGCGAGCAAAAATTTTGAAGCTTGCTTCGCGACGTACCAACGACAAAGACACTCTACGAGATTACTACATCGTGAAAACCGAGATAAAGTGATATGGATGAGCAAACAAACGGACGAGATGGGGTACATTTGGGCTGCTCATATGAGCTTTCTGTAAACTTTGATAAACGGGCTTGTTGCTAGACGACCTACTCCGGGAAACACCGGGGTGCACCCACTGACGCACCCCATCCCCCCTCGCCCTTCACCCCTGGTCGCAAATCGGGCATTAAGATAAAAAATAACTTTTTTCACCTAGTCTCCAAAATGTTCGTTTTTCACCATCTTGCGAGTGAAATGTAAAGACATTTCACTCGCATCCGCGAGCTTCTAAATGTTCGAAGGTTCACTAAGGTTTTGAGAAAATGTGCGGATATTAATTTTGAACCATTTTGATATCATTTATTGATAATATACTCGTAATTGAAATTGATGATTTTGTTCAACACATCACTGTGACCTCGTCAGTTAGCAGGAAAAAAAAGTTAATACCAAAAATTGTTCAATCGAAGGTCATACGAAAAAAGAAAAATATATATGTATAGATGAATCGTCAGGATCTGTTGTTTGCAATTTCGAATATTTTCCTCGTTCCGTGAGCAATTGCGAGCAACAATAATGTCCTCGGTTGAATTAATGAAAACGAATGGCCGATATGAAATTTCCCGTTCGGACGGTTGATGTTTCGATGGCTACGCGGCGGGGGGGGCTTCGGTGGGTTTCGAAAATTGTACCAACCGTACCAACCTCGGTATCCATACCGCACTGCCCGACATAACGAAGCAATATCGTAATTGTACGACTGTGCTAACGGGGTTTTCCACGATTAACAACTAGCGGACGAGAAATAATGTTTCCCTCGTGTCACACGTCATTGCCTTTTGTAACATTTCTTTTTTTTTTTTTTTGTTTTTCGATATCAAAAACGTTGCGGTTCGGTCGTGAAACTCGTGTCCACAGCGTAGTGAATATGACCCCATGAAACGCGCACGGATCCCAACAATGACAAAGAGGTAAATTGTGAAAATTAATTTGCTGGTACAATTTAATGGAACGTTCGAGTTCATTGAGGGAAAAGGCGTGGAGAGGAGGAGAGGACGAGGAGGGGGGATCAGCTTCGTGATGGACAGATGAAATTTGCGAGTATATGTTTAAAAAAAATTCAGTTAACAAGACCGAAAAAAAAGAAAATTCGTGCATTCGCTAATAACCTCAATCTGTTTGATGTACTATGCAGAAAAATAAATAATTGAAAAATATGTTGTATAATGAAATCATTTTTGTTATGAAAAATTTTATGTGAAAAATATGTCATTATGTCATTTGCACAAGAATTTTTTTTTTTTCAGTAAACAGTATTAACGATGGATTAATTAGAATGTCAATGCAATTAATAATATTATTCGAATACTCATCGCTAAACTCATAACCGGTAAACATAATAATTAGTTTCAAAATTGCTGAATCACAAAGGCCGTTTTTTAGCGACGATATCCCCAATTTATCCATCGAATCTTGACACAGAAGTTGACCAAAAAAAAATCCTCAGAAGGAATCGTCACGTGAAAAAAATTGTGAATAATTCGCCAAAACACATCGAGTGATCTCTGGGATGATAAAAGTGCGGTATGTTCGTGAAGTGAAAGGACAATAACGCGAAGTGCTGAAAATAAAGTGAGACGGAAAAGCTTTCGTGAATGCTAGACGATGTACGTGGAATTCCCATCAACGTTACAGCACGGGGAACAGATACAAATCGTTGTGAAAGCCCATACGTGCACCACCCATTTGCGTGACGTGGGGGGGGGGGCGGGAGGGGAGGGGGCGCGGGTCGTGCACGGCGTATCGAAGAAAATTGCACCCCCGTCCCGGAGCTCTTGCAATGTGTCTTGCCTATACGCAGAGCTGAGTGCAGATATTTACAATTTTTACGTTTTCCGATGGCACAGCCTCCGCACCCGAATGGTCGATGCTGAGCAGATGCGACAGGAGAACAAGAGCACTTTGTCCAACCTTTGACGTGGTTTTTCTTTTTCGTTTTTTTCATTGCTTCCACCTGTCGACCCTCGGCCCACATACAATTGGATGTGTAGATATAATGGCCGCAACTGGATGCTCCGTAATGGCAGAAAATTATATGGAAACTATATGTAAGCTCTATATAGTCTATATGTAAACTATATATGTATTCGATGTCTTTTTAATGCGGATCCAGCACCGATTTTTGCAACTATGAAATTGTCGGGACCGGTCCCCATATGTGGCAAACGTCCCCATATCTACCCTTAGTCTCAAATTGGACACGAAATTTACTTGTCCCTATATCTGGATATATATACTGTATATATAAACTCTATACAGTATTTATGTACTATATCGAGTTATTTATTCACATTATGTATGGATTAAATTGGTAATTTCTCGAAAATCTTAAATGTAACTGTGAAATACCTTAACTCTACATTCAACAGTTTTTCTGAATTTAACTCTCCAAAAAATCACCCCAAAAATGGGTATACACATGAGCAGATACCCCCTTAACCCTTCGTTTCTAAGCGTTTCTTTCTTGTTGTGTAGACCTCGGTAAATAATTCATCTTTTTTTTCGTTCGATAAAGCGTAAGAGAAATTTGGAATTGCGCAAGGGATGAGATGGATAAGCTGCGCGCGACTACAGAAACGACGGGTAGACGAGAAGACGCTTTGGAGACGGATTTTTATGAATAATGTAAGGTATTCCGGCGGAGATCCGAAAATTCAATCGACGTTGGGGAGATACCCGAGATAATGGAGCCTCCGAGAAGTGAAACGCGAACGAAAAACGAGGGAGTGATATATATATATATTTTTTATAGGGAGACAGAGAGAGAGATCGTAAGCGAATGCGAGAGAGGCTCGACGGCGAGCGAGTACTCCGAGGTGCAAGTGGGAAACCGTGTTTTTCGTGCTAACGAGACGGCAATGCAAACGTTGAGCGGAAGAACCGAATTTTTTTTTTCACGTTTATAGTTATATTTCGAAAGTGAATTTTCTCACCTGGCTTCATCGCCCGGACTTCACGTCTTTTCTTCATCTCACTTCTTTTGTCGTTATTCCAACGAACCCCTTTATTTAAAAAATATTCGCTAATTTTTCGTGATCTTTCTTTTCCTCGATGGTCCGTCGAGCGATGAGATTTTTCATCTTCAAAGCGTTTTTATTCGAAATTGTACGAGATGGGAAACCATTGAAAACAGCTTCACGCACCGTCGAATATCCCCCACAAGTATAAGTATAAGTTCAAAACAGCTGAACCTCGCTAGGCTCCGCAGGTTTTACCGTGACACCGCTCGCGACCCAGAGCTCGTAACTTCGTTGTCCTTATCCCAAGGGAACGTGACGGGAGCATCCACAGATAGCTATATAAACCCACATGAAAAGTCTCCCCTCCACTCGGACGCTCATGACCGCCCATTTTCTAAATTCCACCTTGATTTACGTTTCAAGTTACCGACGAGAAATCCTAACCCACTGAGACCACGAAGAAGAATAGCCAACGATAAACCATCAATGATAGCCGGTAAGCTCTTCGTTCGAAAAAAAGATTGCCGAGTTTGCCACTCCTGAATATTATACGTTGTATTATATCAAGAGCGCTTAAAAACTCTTCTGGGTGTAAGTGTTCGATGAACAATGCTTAAATTCAAGATGACTCTTGTACATTGATATGGATTCCTAATTATTTGACCGATTTTGAGAGTCAGCATATTTTTAGAAATTTTTATTTATTCGAAAATGGAGTTCCAACGTACTCGAAGATTCCACATAACGACGGTGTGTTCTGATCATCGAAACCCAAGAACCCGTTGAATTGTCCAAAATATCCGAGCCATATATAGGCCGACGAGCAATTTCGCGGTGACGTTAATAATCGCGACGCGATTCGCTCGACGGAAGATCGAGGAGAGTCGTGGCTCGTTAACTCCTTGATGAATGTCCGGTCGTGGGGGGGGGGGGGGAGGCTCCGTTAGATCAGGAATTCTCCATCGTTGCACGACCCCACGGCGGCCATGCTGCACTTACCCAATACCTAACCAGCGTGACCCAACGCCGTCGTTTACCCTCAGTCGCGCTTCGATTAAACGACGAACGTATCCTTTCAACCAAAATAGAATTGGGAAGCAACAAGACGGATAAGCCACGAGCCAATGCAATGGTGATTCTACCGTTCGAAGCTTGGTTCGTTGCGAGTGAGTCCACAACTTGTTCCTCAGCATTTATAGGGTGTGGTTTATGTGGGAATCCCATTTGAAATGCAAGAGCTACATGGGGCTTTGATCGTACGGAAATTCCCCGAAACTACAGTCACGAATGTGTGCTAGAACGTGGGAGCACTCGTGTGTGTTTGTGTGGAGATGGGGGAAGGGGGGTGAGTTAGTTGGTGAACGAGTGGATGAGTGGTAGGTAAGTGGATGAGGGAATGAGTAAGTAAGATACTGAGTGGAAGAGAGAGTGAGTGAGTGATTGAGTAAGTAAGTGAGTTACTGAGTGAAAAAGAGAGTGAGTGAGTGAGTGAATGGGTGAGTGAGTTAGTGAGTTAGTGAATTAGTAAGTGAGTGAGTGAATGAATGAGTGATCGCAATCGTGATGAAGGTGTAAATGCGATGACAACGCGTGTGTTCATTAGCGTCCAATTATTTTCACTCCAATCGTCGATTCTCATTGTTATGAAGACCGACGCGAATGGGGAAACGAAACGTATGTACACGCAAGAGGCTGACGATAATACCGTCGAAGTGACGAGCAGGATCGATTGAAGGGCTTGCCATACAGAGGACCTCGGCCGCAATAACACCCGACAAGTGCTTTCGAGTGGAACGAACGAGATGCAGCATCAACAGCCGCAGCTCCACCGATGGCTGTATCGGAGCAACAATGTGGAATGCCAACTGCGCGAATAAATAATAATACCTATTTCAACCTACTTATTTCAACCCACCTATTCCAACCTAACCATTCCAACCTACCAATCCCAACCTAACCATCCACCTTTTCCAACCTACCTATTCCAGTTTACCTATTCCAACCTTCCATTCAGTACAGGCAACTTCAAGTATCCTGATCAAATTTGACCAATCTGGAAAACCGTGTTGCTCATCGCACGTCGAGGTACACGATTTCACGAAGAAGAACGACTCAATTGTCATTGCAACGAAGAACTTGGGAGAAGCTCGAAAGGGAAACGACAAATCCAGTCTCGAGGAAATAAATTTTCGCTGATTATTCCTAATGGCACAATGTTAACCTCTAAGGCTCGCAATAATTCACGGAGCCCTGGAGAATAACATACGTTTCCATCGATCCAACGGTCTCGTCTTCCCTCGTCGGTGGCTTTGATTTACCGCGCTTCTAGGGAAAATGTTGAAGTTATGATACCCCGGAGGCTCACGGTGAAAGATAC
Source organism: Diplazon laetatorius (assembly GCA_963662125.1). Classification (NCBI taxonomy): domain Eukaryota; kingdom Metazoa; phylum Arthropoda; class Insecta; order Hymenoptera; family Ichneumonidae; genus Diplazon; species Diplazon laetatorius. Next base: position 19,342,819 of record OY759155.1, on the reverse strand, counting down.
GAAGCACGTTGGCGCGCGCGCGCATGTACACAACGGAATTGTCCGGGATGGGTGGTGGTCGAGAAGCGATTGCTTCGAAGAAAGGTTCTTCTTGTTTTTGAAACTCCGCGGGGACGATAAATGACTGTTGTAACAACGTTGATGCGGAAACTGACGAATGTACGGAGCAGCTAGACACGACAGCTTGCTTTTTATAATATGTTGTTTATCGCGCAAAAGAATCACCATCGTGAAAACGAGGTCCTCAAAGCTACATAGATGTATGTGTATATAATATATATATGTGTGTACTTTATCGTGGCGCGTAACACCGTAAAATATCGTCACTGTTGTCACATCATTTCCCGGTAGATTTTTGTTCCTCGTTGAGGTATATATTTCTCACCGCACCGACAATAAGCCCGGTGAACCGTCTCTCGGGCCTAATAAGGTTGCGGGCGAGTTATGGCGTTTTGTATCGAAAGAAGAAAGAAAAAATAACTGGTAGGCAGCAACGGTTCGAGAACCTCGTAAAAGGGGAAGCCACGATATAAGTGGTTGTAAAAAAAACGGTGATCCGGTCGGTTGGAAAAACCCACCGGAGAATAATGTGCCATAAATGCGTGGGTGTTGCAGAAAGTGATGAATCCAAGGGTGGAGGGCCAGCCATTGTGGCACGTGAAATATAAACGTTGATTTCATTTGGACCCCGAACATTTTTTTCTTAAATACGCTCTAATTCAGGCTTTTGCAGCAACCCCAGAGATATTTTTTTCTCACGCCCACGTTTTTTTCTCTACTATTCCCTATCCTGCAATTCGTACGAAAAACACGAAATCTTCATCGACCCACGAAGATTAAAAGAATTCGCAGACTCGATAACCACCAATTTTATCCGATTACGAATCCCAATGAAGCGAACGGGCACGATACGTGTGCCCATGTCCCATGGCGTGAGAACAAAAAAGCTGCATAAGTTGTTGAGGGTGAAACGTCGCCCGCTTTTGGCCCAGTCGAGCGACGAAGAGCCTCAGCGATTGGATTCCTACGAACGTTCCGGGGTTTTAATGGAAAAAACGAGCCCTGGATGTGTCGGACGACTGAGCCAGTGCGGATGACCAAAAAACGACAGGACGAAAAAAAGAGGAAAAAGCGGAAACAAAAAAAAACCCTGCGAAGGGTTACGCGACAGTGCTGACCGGTGTTCTAAGAGGAAAATGTTGTTAGAAGGTGTACGCTGTAGAGGTGTGCAGGCGGTTGGCCAAAGAGGATCTGGCTCCTGGGGTGCTGGGTGGAAGTACTCCGTCCTCATCCTAACCACCCCCTCAACAACCCCTACCAGCTCTTTCTTGTTCGCTCATTCTCCCGTCGTTCTCGTACCACCTCCTCTGCATCCCAGTCGCCCCGCAACCCTCGCCCCTCGCCCCTTTGGCCCCTTCCTGAAGTTGGGGAGACGCTACCGGTGTTTTCGGCCCATGACACTGGTACCTACTAAAGGGGGAAATGTGGAGAATTCCGAGACCCTAACTTCATTATGCCCAGACCGCTTTAATTTTCCACCCCCAGGGGGAGGGGGGTGAAAACCGAGTGTTGCCGGGTCCTGCGCAAGTCCCGGCAACACTGTTTTTTTATTTGCCGTTCTCTTCGAGGCAAGGCACGGAAAAAAAACTACCATTTCGCGGAGAACGCCAAGAGGTGTAACTACGTAACAGGGTTGGAAGAAGAAAGAGACGAATTTTCGGTGGAGCTCGTGAAAACGAGGGGAAACTCGGAGAGAGAGATTGGAACCCGGGTCGACAACCCCACGGAAATACTTCGGAATGTTAACGGGGTCTACGAGAGTTGTAACTACGGGGTTTAAAGCTGTTAAGGGGGGGGGGGATTCGTTGGAACAAAAAGACGACGTGTTCCGCGCGACTGAACACGTACGAATAAAATGTTTGAGACGGAGGGTAATGTAATGCGAGAATGGAAGTGCAGCTTTTTGTATTACGTATATGTGAAGAAAATATTATTTCTATATATGTTTTTTCTTTGTTTTACAATGTAAAAATCGTAACGATTTTTTTTTCATCACCAATAATTTATCCCATAAGCAGTGTTATTGACTTTTACGTTTTATGACTTTTATGTGCGTCTGGAAAATATATATTTTCAATTTCGTCCATGAAACTGTATATCCATTTCATTTGTAATAAAAAGAAAGTGTAAAATAAATATATACTTCATATATTTATTTTCCACTTGGATAATAATTGGAGTTTGAGCAAATAACGAATGTTTCACTCGTGTACAGTCAGCGTTAAATAAGGACGAAATCTAGAATGCAGTAACTATGCAGTCCAAGTCCAGCATGGTAGGAAAATTGTTTCGAGTGCTTAAAAGCTGCTGTCTTATAGTCACTAATGGCTAGATAATATTCTTTCAATTATTGAACGAACATACTGTTCTGCATTAAAAGAAAATATCAGACCAGTCCTCATCTGAAGCCAGATAGAATTTTTAAAAATGTTTAATAAGCAAACCGACATTAACTGTAAATAATATATGCATAAGACGTGAGATAAGGTCGTGATTGTGCACTCATGGGGAAACAACCTTAATCTCCAAAGCCGGTACTGTACGGTGCAGGGAAAATAATATGCGATGCTTCGCTAAAATGAAGAGAGAGACAGAAACACCAGCTGGCTCACGATTTTCCGACATATTTACGATTAATTTCGGACCGGCTTTGCGCACGGTCTAAGAAAGCACACCGGTTTATTTGCGATAAGTTCTCGTGGCTGTCGCGCGTGTAACCCGAGCGCAACCAACTTCGAGTCGAGTTGAACAAGACGGTCGAGGACGTTATATCCCCTCGAATCTGGTACAACGAAATATCTTGTCCCGCGCGAGGGAGATACCGAGAGCAACACAATATCCCAAACTTCGGAACAGGCCCATCTTGCGAAAATTATCCACTGCAAGAACTTGATTATAGCCGGAACGGAAGACGAGCACTCCGTTGTCTCGCAGTTTCGCATACATCGAATCAACACCGTGTTATACGCCCGTAAATGAACTTTGAGAAATCTTCTCGAAACACGTGGGTTCCATTGTTCATTGTTCCTCGACAGAGTGATCATTTTATCACACCCAGTCGTCAAATGTGACCAGAGCTCTATGATAGAATGAAAAATGACCTTCAGTGGGTGGGGCTCGAAATTCAGAACGAGCGAAGTTCAGAAGGGTCAAATTTTCGAAAGCCTAATGTTTTGAATGGCGATACTTCGAACCGCCAAAATTCAGAAGACGAATCACAAAGTTAATTCTTTTTACTCAGCTCGTCGTGACCTTCATCACACGAAAGAAAATTCATTTTTCGTAGATTCTTCAAGATAAGAATACATATATTTTCGAGGGTGGAAAGTAAGTGGAAAAGAAGCCGATCGATCGGTGGGGGGATGGTGAGAAAGTCTCGACACACCCGAGAGCCCGAAAAATCCCTCCGGACGTGCCGGTAAATTTCGAAAGCTATTAAGTTTATCGGCATGATAAAGGTTAGTGCCCCCCACCTCCCCCCGCGCGCACAGCTCGGAGATGGTGGGGGCGACCTAACCTCAACTTTTTTATGAATGTGTGACGGGGATATCCGGGACCCGAGTTCGCCGGCCGCGCCATCGCACCGCAACTTACGAAAAAAAAAGAAGGAGAAGCCTCGTTTCTCATTTTCGGTTAATTCACCGACGCGCGATCGTGAGCTTTGTGTGGGTACTCAACAGCAACGCGAAGGTTGCACGAGTAGCGCAACTCTTGTAACATCGCGTCGGTGTGGCGGCAGCGCCTCGAGGCCGAAAGAAGTTTGGTTGAACTATCGGACTCTCGATCACCGTGGCTATTGTGCGAAACTCCGAGAGACGCGACGAAAGATCGATATATGGTATCTCCGCATATATATATATGTATATGTATGTATGTATTGGGAAGGTTTCTAGTTGAAACTCAGATTACGAGCCGTGCGGTAAGCTGCAACGGGTAAACTCGTTTTGACCTAGCGACTAGCTAACTTTCCTACTCACGATTATCTGTGGAATTAAACGGATGAGTTACTATTTGCTCTGACCCTGATAATCATAAAAATAAATAATATCCATATTTCCATAATCGGCACCTTCGTTGATTGTTTTGATAAATTAGCCGAGGCCACGATAAAAAAAACGAACAAAAAATACACAGCGATAAAAAAAATACGAAAACAAATCTAGGACGATCGACAGTTTAAAAGTAAATTTTATTGCCACGAACCGCTAATCGATGGAACCGAAAAGTTTGACCATAAAGTACATAACATCGAAATACGATAAAACAAGACTATCAAAATGAAAAATAGATTAAAAAATCGACAATATTCTCGAATAAAAATGATTTAAGGATTTAACCCAAACACGAGTTTCCGTGAGAATAAAAAAATCGACGGAAATGTGAATAGATCGTAAAAATTCATTCGACGTCACTGCCCATCGTAATTTCGTTTCTGTTGTGAATTTTGTCGGAGCAACTGGACGTTGCCGATAGAGCCAAAGAATCGGATCTTCGTGGCCACTTGTCGCCGATGGAAAATACATTTTTCCGACCGCTCGAGGCGCCAATTTTTCCAGCTTGCCGAATGGCTCTGTGGGCCGCTCGGCCGACGTCGAACTTCGGTCCCGAGGGCGCTGGGGTCGGTAATCTCGCGAATCTCACCGCAATGCGATTAGCACGGTCCAGCTCGTCACCCGACGGCAGAAAGTAGTGTCCACGGTATCTTCGCAAAATTCCGTACTCGACTCCTCGTTTCAACGCCGAATTTACCTGACGTTGATGAAAACCATTACAACCCCTCGGAAATTTTCAATTCGATCGAATTATAAACGAAGTCTTGAACGATCCGTTGGCAATCTCGTGAAATAACAATTTAAAATGGCGGTTTATCGTCGAGACGGGTTGGGACAAAAGTTTGAGCTTTAAGGGGGTATTCTTAGGTGCACAAAGATTTTCGGGGTGATTTTTTAGGAATTAAACGTAGAAAAAATAGTTGAATATACAGTTATGGTATTTCACAGTTATATTTTTAAAATTTTTTTTAAAGCATTTTTATTCGAAATTAAGATTCAAAAAAGTAAAATTTGACCCAACGTGACTGTCGTGTTATTATTCGAAAGATTGATTGGAAAAAAATTAATCATGATGAATAATTTACTTGTCGCTTGACACGTCCCTCCGACACTTTCGATGCGAAACTTATGTAACCGGCTATTTTCCTCGGTGTCGAACCTTTTGTTTCCCGCAGATCTTGAATTGCCGAGACGATCAAAGCAGCGATCTTCATTGGCTTGGGTTTGCGAATTTTTTTCATAGCCTTGCGCTTGATCTTTGCCATTGTGTATTTTTTTTTTGCCACGAGTCAATGAATGCAAAAGCTCTTCGATACGTGCGAAGAGTCTTTCGGATTTGATTATTGTCGCGATGTATATATTTTTTCACTAATGATTTATAATGATGCGATGAATTATTCATTCATTTCCAAATTGATAACGCGGTCAATTTCAATGATTTTATTCCTGCAAAACTGTTTATGTCGAACTGTCATTTGTTTTCTTGTTGTCAAGTGGACACGTGAATCATTAGCCAGCTTCACATTGACTGCATTTCACGTCGTTCGTTCAAGCGGTGAATAGTGCAAAAATCTTTGAAAAGGCGTTGATAACAACATTGCCGTTCGAAACATTGCCGTTCCAACCATTGCCGTTCAAAACATCGACCGTTCGGAATTTCGACCCTTCTGAACTCTGCTCGTTCTGAAATTTCGAGCCCCACTCACGCAATACTCGACGATATATTCGTCATGCGAATTTGCGTAACGTTGTTCGCGTGTAATTGCAGATAACCGGGGCAACACGAGAGCCCGAGTTCGTGACGCGTTGGTGGACGATTTTTGGTCCGTCGCCCTGCACGTTATAAGGGACGTTAATATATGGTTGTGGTTCACGCTCGACAATTAGCTTGACCCCCGTAGCTCTTCCGTGGGTCGTTTTGAATGAAAGCGCAGCTTTCGCGGGTCAAAGTGGATTTGATAAAGTTCACCGAGCCCGATTTACCATAGTGCCAGGGGGAGGGGGCGAAGGGGGGCTTGTGCGCGGATGGCAAACACAACACTTATAATCCGTGGAACAGATTACAGTACGTTCACGTTATATCGCTGGTTATCGCAAACCGTATACGCAAACGAGCTCCACCGACCATTCGTGCCAGTGTTATTAAACCAATCTGTCCGGGTCAACGTGTGCAACGATACAATTTTCAACCCCATTGTTACGTTATATATGAATATTTGAATAGAAATAAAGGGGTAAAAAAAAGAAGAAAAAAATAGAAACATCATAATATACACGCAACACACAATTGCACACATAATCACTATGATATTGCCGCGTATTTCTGACTAGTTATGAGCTTTGTGATTTCCATGAACCGTGCTGGAATAAAAGCTGATGATATATATTCGACTCACTGTATACCAGTGCACCACACATTTGATATAATTGGATGGATATATCTTTTTTTTCAATCAAAAACTCGCATTCTATGGCGAAAAAAACTTTCTTTTACCGACGGAAAATTGAATTTAAAAATGTATCAACTTTGAAAACTTCAACTTTATACTTTAGGGACTTCAAAACAATTTAACTTTAACGATGGAAACTTAATAAAGTTCAACTTTAAAAACTTTAACTTTAAACTTTGAAAACGTGAAAAATTCAACTTCACAAAACTTTGAAAAATGTGTGCTTTGAACTTCATAAACTTTAGAAACTTGGAAATATAAATAAACAACTTATAATTTAAAAAATTGGATTTGAAAGTTATTCAGTGTCCGTGTGTCACACCGAATGCGTGTTCACTCGTCACAGTGAGAAAGATTTAAAAAATAAAACTTCCATGTTTGTACACGTTCGCGTTTCACATTGATGAATGGAAACAGCTTAAGCGAAAATGCGATAAAACAAAATTAGGACTCAATCCGAAACTCCGCGTGAATTTACATATGTTCGTCCATACCCCAACTCGCGAAAACTGCGAATCGTAAGCCACAAGCGAGTGTGAACAGTCGTTGTGCATGGAGAGAGTTGGAGTCGACGGGGGAAAGCTGTGCGGAGAATTTTCAGTCACGCGGTTCCACGAAAAGCTTCAGTCGAGCAAAAGAACCGCGTCAGATTAAACGTCACCGCGCGTATGCGCATATACATATATATATATATATATATATATATATATATATACACACACACACACGTATATATCGTTCCCACTGTTTCTCCCACCCGGCTATCGCCATGTCACACTGCAATTCTTCTTCTTCTTTTTTTTCCACCGCTTGTCTGTGCATGTCGTGGCGTGATGCATACGTCGCTAAAAGCGTGATATTACACGCGAGTGAACGACTACGATCGCACACACGGATTTAGATAGACGAATATGGATTTTTTTTTACTATTATCTATTTTTATTTATTGTTTTTAATTTTTTTTAAATGAAAATTCGTTTCTCAAAATTTTCACGCCTATGAGAAATAGACGAGTAGCCTATTATGTACTCTCATAAATTTCAGGTTCTATCGTTTTGTCGATCAGAGCTCAATTATTATTATTATTGTTATTACTTTTATTTTTTTCGCCCACATCGACTGTGCCTCTTGTTTCACGGACTGACCGCGCGCCGATACGATTTGTTCGTCATTCTGTTTGCGCAAGGGGTTGTTTGCACGAGCGAAAGCCAACAGCAGACGCGCTCACTGGACGTTTCTATAATCCCTCTGGCTACTACAGGTCGTACTGGTCAGCGCAGGAATGGGGCAGGAGGTGGGGGTCGCCGTTCGATTGTATACGCTTCGATGCAACCTGCTTCGACCGCCTAATTACTAATTAATGCCCCACCGATGCATCGATTATAGTGCAGTAATATAGATACATCGTCGTGTATGTACTTTACTTCGTTACATGTCAAGTAACGTTATATATATATAGATTGTAATATTCAGCGATAAAGCACAGGCCAGCCTCGATTGTGTGGCCGTCGGTCGATGCACCCAAAATGTTACTCGTCCGACCCGGACGTAGTGCTTCGCACCTGCATGTTCATATTACGATGCATCTACGCTTCGGATTTTCGTGCATATTTTTTTTACAGGCTCGTTCGATTCAATTAAACGTGTCAATGAGGTTATGTTTGTCGAAAACAATGGGGTATTCTGTAATCGTATCGAAATTACGTTAAATATTTTTTTTTATGTCGTCGTTTTATTCGCAATGATAGTTATAGTGGAATTTTAATTGTTTGAAGTTGAAAATGACAGAATTTTGTATTGGAAATTCAAGGAGATTATGTTATGGGAAATTCAATGGAGGTACATAAGGTACATAAGTGTGGTCCCTATAAGATCCGAAGGAACTCACTTTTTTCTCTAGAGTATATTATATAGAGTATATTAGAAGCTGCATGACCCATGATAAACAACAGCCGCCCATTATCACAGATTTGGCCTGTCGTAAGTAGGCCGAATGTATCTACAAGATCAATCGAACGCTGCTCGTACGAGGAAAGCTCGGAGCTCGATGAGGGCTTTGCAAGCAAGCGAACGAAACAATAATTCGACGCGATCGAGTGAGTTAAGGCAAAACAGCGGCGATCCTAGTCGATCGAACATTTAACGGTCACTAACCCAAGTGGAATACCAGAGGGTTGTACGGTGCGAATTACGGACATTCCGACGCCATCATTGCTCTACGCTTACGTTCACGCGCCACGTTCGCAGACTCCCAGCTGGAACTGGGAACTCTCATCCGTGCGATCTTTGAACGGATCATACGTGTATCTGATGTGGGTAGTCTCTCAAAATTCAGAACGAGCAAAGTTCAGAAGGGTCAAAATTGCGAACGCGCAATGTTTCGAATGACAATGTTTCCCGACTTTCGAGCTTTCCCACGCGTAAACTATCAATGTTAGATGGATGCCATCCAGGACTTTTTTGTGGGAAATTGAATTTCCTACAACATTGTTCATGTGAGCTTTTGGCCTAAATGGCGTTGTTTAGCCAGCGTTGGGACGGGAAGAAAAAAATTTACTTTTCTGATGATGATTCTGGTAATGCTTCATAAACGCGTATTAAATAAAAATAACACAAAATCGATTATCGCGCTCCTTTAGGAGTAGCGGCGAAATTGTGAAAAACATGAGAATCTATTTGGAGTCGAAACAAGAGCCCCCAAAAAAAATTAAGAACCCTTTGGTATGCAACGATTGGAAACCGTGAGGGAAATTATTACCCCAAGGCTTCACTTGGAGTCCCCCATATACATGTCCCTTGTCAGTAATGTGCGCGACGAAGCTGGCAAGGAGCGATGTCCGTGTTCGTCGACTGGACAATGGGAAACCAAGCTTCCCTTGCAGTTTCACCCTCGTACCATCAGTTACCATTAACCTCCAAACCGATGGTGAGCCCAAAGCCCTTAGATTCGCGACCGAATAATGTACGTCACGCAATCGATCCCCGAACGTTATCAATAGATTGTCGGACGTCCGGATAAGCCGATCCTGCCTTGCCACCAAACTTCGAAGGGTTACAGCTCTATAGGACAACGTGCTGGAAATCAGGAACAAGGCTATGCCGAGTCTGTACTTTGACACAAAGTTTCAAGCGGATTTCGATGTAAAACCGTAATACCTGAGAATATGGTATGTCGAGGAATTGTTGTCAACGATGACCAAGCGAAAGCCCGTACAAAGTATACGAACAAGTCACTTAGCCTTTTTTTAGATTCTGTTAAGCTTAAGACGATAGAGTCCATAAACTCTTTCCTCTCTCGCTCCGAACTCGGAAATTTAGTCCATCGCCTTAAAATTGATTAATCGCTTATCAATACCGAAAAATAATTAAACAAGCTCAATGATTGGCAGGCCAGCGGTTTGACCGGCTTCTCTTAAACCTAGTTTGGTTCTTTCAACAGTCTGTAACTTGTGTCACCATCTTCAACCGACTCATCGTCAATCATCAATCACCAATCACTTCGCAACAATTGGCCTGATCCAATCAAACACGAACAATATACATAATATTCAGCCAAATTCCATTGCAAAACTCTTACGACAGTGAATGACATTAGCATACACCAAGACTCGACAACCTATTCGCAGAAAAGCTCGTGAGGTGTTCGACTGCTCGAATAGAGAGAGAGTGCAACTCTCCACTCGTCGACGTAGTCGTTGTGTCATGTCGTGCGTCCAAACCTGCATAAGTCGTTCAACCTACTGAAAACACAATTACCAGTGTACCCCACGAGCTTCCAGACCCCGTTCAAAACTTATACACACACACGAGTCCCTCTCTCTCTCTGACGACACAACTGGTGCATTCTCGCGTTGATGCCAAGGCCCGGAGAGTTAGGAAACGACCACCACCATCGCCCAGCGACGAGTCCCGCGATGCATGACGCGAAAGTTTAGCAACCGTCGAGGTCGTAGAGACTGCTTCACTGCGAGCCTCGCAGAGCTTAATTGTTTGTCTACGAATTGTTGTCAGTTAAAGTGGAAAGTTACTGATAACTCGTAGGCGTTGGTCGAGGGTGGCTTGGTCCCAAGAGGCAAGGGTGGTGGAGGGGGGAGGGGGGAGGGGATATGGCGACTGCATTACGAGGATATAGCGTATAACGGAATCGAGCAAGTGCCGCCCCCTCGCGGATTACGACTGCGTCGGATCGGTATATACTTACACATATATATATATATATATATACATACATATATATATAAACGTAGACCCAGGGAGATGGCTGTTTTGCGAATTTCTCTTCCATGATATTCGTCAGAATTTCCATGATTATATATATCTCTAATATATATACGTATATGTCTATATGTGGAAGAGAGTTGGCATAAAAGGTGGGTTAGGATTGAGTGAATGCATGAAGAAAGTCTCGAACGTTATGCATATAACCCCGTCACAATGTGTGTTCTCAGAGTAGAGAAATCTTTTTCGTTGCATCTGCATCGTGTGCTTCTACTTTCCTTTCATGACGATTTCGTCTCGTCCTCCCTCCCTCCCCCCGCGCCCTACTCGAGTGTTACGGCATAAGGTTGCTGTATATGGCTCTGGGGGTGGAGTTTGGAGATACATTTAATAGGATTTCATTAAATCGGATTGAATAACGGTATCGCAAATATTATTCAACGGGCAATAATATTACAGATGGTGAATAGATTTTTTTTTTATGTGAATACATTTGAAAAACGTTTGGGAGCATCGTCTGGGGCCCGGGCAAAGCGTATGACAATCGATTATTTTTTTCAATACGTTTTTTTTTATAATCAATTTTTTTGTTTTTGATTCGTTATCCTGATGATCCTGGCACAAAAGCATTTCGACAATATGTTGGATACATTTTTTTTGAAATTTTTACCTTACATTTTAATTTTTTCCAAGCTTGTTTTTGTCTGGGTTGTTCTTTTTGTTGATGGAAAAGGCACGACTCTTGTGGGTTGTTTATAGCTGGGTCATACGAAGAAAAGTCATCCGATGCGAGGGTGTGTTTTTTTTTTGTTTTTCACGAGCTTCAGAGATAGTGGGCTTGGTGCCAGTTCGTGGGTGCGAAAACGTCTTTCCGCTGCGCCAATTCCAGCCACGGACCTTCCTTCACCGTCTCACAAGCCGAATCTCTACTTTTGTATTCCGTTTTCCCGTTATCCCGATACTCTCTTCCATCACAGATCCATGCCAAACACCACGCTGGCGCTTTTGTCAGTCACACCCATTGGCAAGCGATTTTGTGATGCCTGTGTGTGTGTGTGTCGTGATGGTCAGAGATGGTCATCGCAGGCGGTAGAACGACCACCGGCTTATCCAACATTCCTGGGCTTCTCAATTTCGTCCATGTTGGGTACGGAAAATCCGGCACATGGCATACACACACCACGGAATATAAACAAGAACTGAAACTGCCGGTCGTCGACTACCCACACAACCACACCCACACACACATATATAACTTGGGTTATCTTGTTCCTTTTGCTCGGAAAAGCTCGGCGCAATCTCGTAAGGGTATAACCGATGCACGAATACATTTGCAAGCGTTAAGCTGCGAGCAATGCCTGACCAAATACCGTGGATCCCTGTACCATCAGTCGCCATCGTGAACCAGCCCGGTATGGGGAGGGGGGAAACACTGGGCGACCTACGGATACCACTTTGCCATCTCTCAGCTGTGGGTTGAAACGTTGGTGGATGGTGTACATGTGGCCACACCGAACTGGCTACTGGGAGGCAATTGAAATTCGACATCGCCCCAACCGGTGGCTGTGCAAACCTGGTTTTGAATATCACCGAACGAACAAGTCCGGACTGTGTCACAGACTTTGGCATAGGATTATTCCATAACTGAAGATGTATGTTTTTTTGTACGTTATTTCGTGAGAAAATAACGAGAACCTAACTTTCCGGACTGGTCCCTTTCCTCGCGGAATGTCACATATATGCAAGATATTATTCTTACATGTTGTAAGTCCTTTGTCGAAAAATCTAAATGACGGAATTATGCCATCTACATATTATATAACCGTCGATGAAAATACAAACCACGACAAGACATTTTTCATCATGGTGTTTACTGTATTGCTGTGTCACTGAAAAATATTCACTGCATAGAGGCAGCTTCGAAATTTCACTCGTGTAGTTTATTTCGATCTACGAGAAACCCGGGCGGAAAACACGAGTATGGCGGTGAGTTACTGGGCACAATAAGATACTTTTCCGCCATTCTACACATCCATCGGAACTAAGTTTTAAAGGAACAAGTCTGCCTCTGCTGACACGCGTCGAAAATTTCGCCATGAAGATACCACGAGACGAAGGTGCAGGGGGGGGGTCCAGAAGAGTATCGTGGGTGTGTTACAATATAGAATGATAGTAAAAGAAGAAAAAAAAAGGAGCCAGGCTTTTGAAAGTTGCCACGCGGGAAAATAGTTTGCCCAGTGGCGAACGAAATGTACGAGTAAGCGAGCTGAAGTTTGCAGTCTCCAGTCCCCATACCCGATGTGCTTTTCGAAACTTTTGTTCCCCACTTCATGCTCGTTCTACTCTCGTACTTCCATAGCACTTTCTTTGAAAAAAAAGGAAGAAGGAAAAAAAACGAAATGGGGAGGAAAGTGGAAATAGATTGTGAAGAAACCTCCGTTTCGACATTTAACGATTCGAATGCCATTGATACTGGACGTACTCTCGTTACCAGACTTATTATTTGATTCAGTCCTGAACATTTTATTTGTTTTTGAATCATTATTCCTTGTTTTTCAACTACTTTTATTTTTGAGATTTGATTCATATTTTAGATCTTGTTTCGTTTAGCACCTATTTCGACGACTTGAAAGAAAATAAATAGCTCCAAAGCTGCAGTGTAAATATAAATTTCCTGGAAACTGGCAAGAGTTTGGCCCTTCAACTTCAGCCATAATATAATTTCAAGTGGCAATTGGCTAGCACCGAAAAGTAGCCCGAAGCGAGAATCGTCCCTGTAGAATGTGGACTAACGACGTTCAACGTGGAATAAAATTTAACGAATCCGAGAGGATCATGGGGAAAGTGGATGGACATTGCGGGGAACACTAGCTAGCGGCGAGTCCTACACGTGATTAGGTTTACTTGCGGGTGTCCAGACCAGCGTGTAGCCTCGGACTTCACCAAACCGGCTTACCGGCCGGATGGTTACGCGACGAGTGACGGGGGGACTGGTGTGTTCAACATTCTGTGGAAATCGATGGGTCCTCTCGTGTGTCCTGACCGCGGAAATTGGCCAGCGGGTCCCCGAGGAGCGATGAAACGATTCTGACAGAATCGCCCGACGATGGACCGACCGGAGCTTTCACACGTATGTGCACACTTCGTCGAACGTTTCCACACTTGAATTACACGTATATAAATGTTACACACCACCGTCGTCGTCCATCCGACTTTTCTTTTTTTTTCTTTCAGCAATAAATCGTGTGTCAACTACTCGTTGAAATCAGCTATCCCCTTCCACGCTTCTTCGAGAACTTTGGTTTTGTGGTTTTTCGATCATGAGCGTCTTTCCCGAATGAATATTTGTAATTGTCGATTAAAGAGAAAAAGAGAGACAAACGAATTTATCGAGTTCGTCCATTTTATGATTTCGAACAAAGTGAGACACGATCAAATTCGTACGACGAACTTAATCCTCAAGCGTTTTCGTAATACCGAAATTTTTACGCAGATTGGCACGGAATAAAATAGTGAAACAATCACGTTTAACTTGCGGTCAGTGTGTAAACGTGGAAAAGCGCGACGACGTCGACGAGAGCAGGCACGGTGGGAAATTCGTCGGGGGCGGTTTTCGTGGAGCTATATATACACGTTTCCGCATATCACTTCGAATTCCATTTAAATACTATGCACGGTACACATATGGCACGGCATACTCGCGTATCGTACACGCGGGGGGGGGGGATGGGCCTTTGAATGCGAGGAATAGCTTCTGACCGCGAATAGAATGAATACGCGGGCGTCCGTAGCGAGTGCTTCACCGAGCTTCATACTTTTGCCGTTGCAATTGTACGTATGTCGACGGAAGTTTCCTCGCATGCGGGCCAGAGAGAATAGTTTGACGCTTCGGTGGATCGTTGGAAGCTTCGAAAAAGCTTTACCATCAGCCACAGCAGAAAACAAAGTCCAACGCTATCTCCACGCAGATTGTGCGCGATAACACTCTCCCATTCGTCGAACGGCAGTACTGCCCCATCCCCCCGCCCCCGCCGCAAATTTGATTCGACTAAACAAAGTTAAGCAAATTCGCAAAAGCTCGCGCGTTAGTTTTCTTTTGTTATCTGGTTAATTCTGAAAATAGTATATTTCGTAACAAGAACGTAAAAGAGGCAATTTTAACGAATGCAAAGCTGCTGGCCGAGTACAAAATCACTTTACGTCCTTGATGCAAACGATACTCTTCATCCGAACCCGCTGGAAAACCCTCATTTCACGTGTGCGAAGCTCCGGACTGGAATTGGTCGTTTTACGTCCGCTTCGCAGGCGTTGAATGACGCGTTTCGGAGGAGAATCGTATAAAAAAGGTTTCAACGGCTTCGGTTTGATCTGGCCGGGATTTCGGACAAATTTCAGGCAAAATTTTCAGGTTTTTTTATGATTTTAGAGGCTTGCGACCGGGATTCTTATAATTGGTCATCATTATGGGACTTCCATTAGTCCGATGAGAGAAAAAGATATGAATGTAACGATCATTGGGACCTGCATCAGTATGAGATCGGGGTTACCATGTTTGCTAATCAGTTTCAAATGACGAGTAGCAGAAGAAGAAATTGCGAACGACTTTAAAAACGAAGCACCTGACCACATGGGAAGGGGCAGCTTTTAAAAACGGCCCTTAGGCACGAATGAGGAGATAGTCGTGGAATTTTACCGTCCAGTCTTAAACTCTATCATCCCTTCTGAAGAGCAAGGAGGGGAGGCAGCAGCGCAAGTGCGGAGGCTAAAGGGCTCCTGGAAGCCCTTTAGCTTCCGTTCTAACGTCTTCCGGCAGTATAACCTCTCCGCGACTATCGCACAAGGAATACCAGCTGGAAAGAAAAAAAAAAGATAGATGCAAGGAGCGCGGGTGGGCGCGACCGACTCCCGGGTGGCAAACGGGCATGAGCCACTAGAATTTTTTTTAAGTCTTTCGCCTCACAAAGTTAACAATGCCCCGTCGCGCGGCGACCTCTTCTCTCCGGAGAGCTCTTTAACTCGTAATGTTCGAAGCCATAACCCCGCTGCACCGAGATGAACCAGAACTGCGGGTGGGCCGCTGAAAATCTTTTCCCCATTGCTTTCTCTCTCTCTACTCCATCTTCATCTCGTTTGCTCACGTTCGACCTGACGAAACGTTACGCTTTCATTTTTTTAACGCAAACCCAAGCCAAGGTGGCGAAGAAGAAACTATAAGGAAAGCATATCTGGAATCACTGAGGGTTAAAAAAAACCAGTGCTATTCGAGAATTTGATTGTGTTCCGTGTGGAAATCTGTTCAGGTTAAAATCATTTTAACGTAACTCCTAACTGACTGTCTTCATCAATTTTTCTTTATCAAGGAACTAGATATAACCTAGAAAGCTGTACATGTTTAGAGGACTTTTCGTTCGATAATCGTTTGTAACACCGAGGAACGAGTATTCGTCATTCACTTTGAAATAAACGAGGACGACGATTTAACGAATCAGAATCACGAAATAACGAGGTATTCATCGTGAAGCTAAGCTAGTACATCACTACCTTCATTCCATCTTTCGATCCTCTCATCATTAATTCTCAACACTCTCGAACTCTTTCACAAACCATTTTTTTTCGTCCATTATTTTTTTCCACCTGCCAGCAATTTTTCCCCTTCAATCCCGATAGCTCAGTGATGATTACTTTGTAACTACCGGAAAAAAAAGACACTTTGCATAATGACGAAAAAAAAAACACTTGAAGCATTGCAAAATGGATTTCTCAATGTTCGAACGGAATTGGGTGACAAAAAAAGAAGTTTGGAATGACGATAAACTCGAGGAAGAGACGTCAAACTGTGTTAGGTATTATCGGGATTGGTTATATATATGTACAGACCAGGACTCAATTTGGAAAGGATAAACTGTGATTGTTACAGAGTTAACTGAACAGGGCGAAAAGGAGAGGTGGGGGAGGAGGGTTTGTATCGACGTCAGAGGTTTGCCCCGGACTATAGCGAAGGCTCGATCTCACGTTCGCCAACACCGAGGGTTTTGCCGTGAATCCAACGGATTTCCTGTTCACCCAGCAACGTCTGAAGATCTTCGAGAAACTTCGGCCACCGCGAGGTGGCTTACTCATGTTGGTGCAGACTGCGGCAATCTGCCGTTCTAGGTTTCGCAATGTGCATAAACAACGCTAAATCCGAGATTGGTTAATGAAAAACTGTTCCCAGATTGTAGCCCTTAGGAGACGAGATTAGTTTGATTTTGAATGGGAAACCGGATCAAAATCCATACTTTTCGTCCGACCCCCTTAAAAACCCTCGTTTAAAAAAAAATATAACAAAAACAATTTCCGTCTACACAGAGACACACTGTCTGTCACTATATGTCATTCTCCGACGTTCATCATTGAAGGTGACGAGGTTGAATAACAGAGCCCCCCCCGGACACGAAGCCAAAACGAGGGCCAATTGTATTTTGCGCATGAAGAAATTTTCGTTGCCGACCGAGCTTAAATCATCAAACCCAAGACCGGTATGATTTTGGCGTGGCGCAAGACGCTGTGCAGCGAGCTTTCACGACCTCGCATAGCCCGTAGCTGGGGTCTGGTCGTCCTCCGTCTCTCGAAGCTCCGGTGAAACACGGTAAAAGTGAAGTGGGTTGTTACCTGCGGACGGAAGGCAATCTTCTTCGTGGGAAACGCCACGACCGTGGAAATTGTAATTGGTCAACGAAGAGACCGGCGAATTTTCGCTCGCTCAAGCGCTTAAGCCCGTAACGGAAATTTGCGTGCACCTTGCAAGCGCCATAGCTTTTTTCGTATGCCCCAGTGACGCTTCTTCGAGTCTCTCGAGTCACCGGTCTGTTATCAACTGTCTCTCGCGGCAAGACCGAGGAAAGAATGAAGAAAGTAATTCTTCATCGCCAGAGTGCACTAAACCTTCTTCGTTCTTCCTGTATTAACTCGCGTAAGTTAAAAAATTTTTCACAATTTATTTCGATACTTTCTGCTTCGAAATAAATTTCACGAACTTGTTTTGAATTTTTTTGTTTTTTATGGCGTTCTACTTATCGTGGTTGACTTATTAACAACATAGGAAAGTTTTTTTTTTCAGTAAGTTTTTGACTGTAGTTTTGATCGAAAACGGATGAACTAAATTCGATTGAACATTCTAATGCACTCTAAATGCGATGTTGAAGGAAGTTGAAATAAAGGTGGAAAATTTCGAACTCTGGTGGTTATATCGTCGTCTGGCGTTGTCGTCAGCACGATAAAACAATAAGTTTCGCGGATGATAAATGTCCCATTAGCGAGGCTAAATGGTCGTGAACAAAGCCCCGAGATAAAATGGTGCCTGACCGCAGACTAAACCGGTCGTTCTTTTATGAGTCCGTAAAATTTGCTTTTTACGGCCTCGAAAAAAAAAAAATAATTGTCCCGGCGAACAAATAGGATAAGCCGGATGAATGACAAGCGATGTCCATCATTGTTGCATCGCACAGCTCGGTGTCGAGCCAACCCGGGGTCCCGGATGGGATAAGCTTTCCGAGCGTTTGGGATAATTGACGGGTTTGATCACTACATTAATGTGCATAAGTGACGTGCGGGATAAACGAGATTGGGATCGCGCGCCGTGGGGCGTCGAGTCATCCGTAGTCGAAGCCAATCTCGAGAAATAATCCCATTTCGTAACGACCAATTGAGCTTAATCGATCGTAGACTCTCGTGGGATAAGTTTTCAAGCGCATTAACCCAACAAAGTTGTTTTTATTTTCTTTTTTTTTAACGCCCACAGAACGAGCCAATGTGGATGACAAGGACGGCGGTGGTAAATACTTTCGAGCTTCGGTGAATAACGAGAGGCTTTTGGTTCATCGTTGGATATAGACATCCAACGGAAAGAGGAGCCAAAATAAACTCCATTACTCGTAAAACACATTGTTCCTTCAAATTTATTATTATTGACATGAGAACGACTATGATATATTTTTAAAAAACTGCAAGTTCAAAGTTCACGTAAAAGATGTCCGCCCCATTCCAACGATTTAACAGCCCGCGTAAATGATAACCTCTCGACCCTAAATCAAGCTTCGCATTCGTTTACGAACTCGTCCGTGAAGTGATAAAAAAACAGAAAAAAAAAACAAAAAAACGAGCGGCAAACCGCAGTCGAGCACCAGCAATTAAATCGAGTTTCGTGCATGTCATCAGCGATACAGTTCAGTCGGTGTGGATAATTTCCACGATTCAAGTGCAGCAAAACGAAAATTAAAAAAAAATGGACTCTAAAAAAGAAAAAAACGATGATAGGATTTACGGCAGGTGCACTTGGTAGAATATTTTCAATTACCAGTAGCGAAGCCACGAGTGAATACCGGGTGAGCTTAGAAGCACATCGAGATAGCCCGTTTTGCGGTTTTCCCAATGGCGGTTCCGACGATGGTACTTCGTACTGCGGAAATGTTCAGCTTTGACCGCTGATAGGCCGGATTTACTGGCGGAATTATGGAGGAGCTTGTCTCTCAGATCTGAGGTAAGGCCACAGCCACCTTCGGACCATTGGGACAGGCTTAGTCGCCATGACCGTCCAGTCTACGTCGTCTTCGTCCAAAAGCCAACCTCTTCCCTGTATCTCTGTGTGTGTGTGTTACTCACCTATACAGCAACGTAACCCACCAGAAGCAATACCCAACTGCGCGCAATTCCGCTCGTGTCGGGAAACTTGCTTTCACGATGAGGAAGGGAGGCAGCAGGCAGCCGCCCATAAACGTCTTCCACAGAAGCCACCTAACTTGGCAAGCGTCGCGCTAATTTGGTACACTGTGAATATGGCGCGAAATCGGACGTCCGCAATCCTCTTGTACAACGGAATATCCAGGAGGTTCAGGTTTCACGTCAATTATCGACCCTCGAAATCACCTCGACGCCCTTAAGTCCCAGCGGATTTGCCGAAAATCCGACGGCTTTTGAAGTTTCATCTTTCCACTTGTCGCAAATATCCAAAGGAATCACGTCACCGAAAGAGAAAGAACACTCAGTTCTTTCTTCGAATATGACAGAGCTATCAATAGTCGGCTGTTTATGTTTACGTCTATGGGACTCCGCCCGTCGATTCGTTTTTGAACCCTTCATCTTATATTTATATATACGTGCATATACACTTCTCAGTACTAGCGACTATATATCATCCAATACGCACCATAATGTTCCATTGACAAGAACAATCAGTTTCATCCTGGATTTTCCCGTTATCTACATCACGTTCTTCGGTGCGGCAATGTGTGTCACACAGAGATATCTACCCCGTTGTAAGGATCGTCCATTGCTTTTCCACATTCAGAGTTACGCGTTTCACTAATTTCCGCGAGGTTTCGCTTCCAATGCGACCCGGGCATCGAAGCATTATCGGGACAAACGTAGAGCGCTCCGTGTGTGGGCGCTGAATGGCCACCACGGGGCACAGTGGAGCCCAACCGAGAGGAGGCGGGGTGGGTCGGTTCCGTTCGTACGGTTCTGGGCAAATCGTGGCGCATTGGTATACGGGGTAGGGAAGACCGGGGGACACGTTCGAATTGTTAGGCGAGATTCACCGGCGACGCCGTGATTAATGTCGCGCCGAACGTTCTCGCTGATCCGAGGAAACCAACGCGGCAGCCGGAGAGAGAGAGCTACGGCGGAAATCGATAACCCCGGACCTTTTGTCCGCATCTCATGTACGGGCGGCATCACCGCCGGGCGAACATGATCGATATCGTGAGAGGATAATCGCTTCCGATCTTCACATCCTTGCACCCCCCACACCACGTGGAGGGTGGGGGCGGGGGTAGATTATACGATGAGCAATTCTCCGCGTAAAACCCATTTGTCCCATCCAGACACACACGAATGAAAATTTCTTCACGGAAATTAACGGTATTGCGAATTTTCGATAAGTGTGTATGTATTTTTATACGTTCTCGAAAGACTTTTTTTTTACTGTTCATTATGGGGCATGAGAGAAATTTTATGTTGTACAAGAATTTTGAGGTTATGATTATCAATTATATTTTCACATGAGAAGACCTAAGGAAGATTTGTTTGTTATTCTCGTCAAACCGCGTAACAAGAAAAAACCATGATGAACCAGATCAGAGCCAGGATGTACATGGAAAACGTAAATTTCTCGGTCTATTTATTTTACCCCACCCCGAACAACGACAACGTAACTGAGGTGTGCTATCATCAATTCGCACACGAAAGAAAAATTTCGTACGTCCATTTTTCGCGTTTCGCATCTTTGCAACATCGTTCCCGCGCGCTCTATATCTCGCACATTTTTTTCACAATACCCGCGTCGCGGATTTTCCGTTACGATGTAAACTACGCATGCAATATTTACGACCACCAGCTTGGAAATCACATTTTCTTTACGACTGCACCGTTTCGCGTGCACGTGAACGCTGATCAGCTTCAACGTTTTTATTCTTATCACGCAAGCGAGGACCACCACGAAGACACTATTTACACACGATTACACAACGGTAAATTACCCGGAGAAAGTTACGACCATTTGGGAATGTCGAAGAATAAATATGTTGCTGTGGATTTCATTTCAAATCATTCAACCATAATTCCAACTTTAATCTGAACCTTTACCCCAGTGTCCATTTAGGTATTTAATGATTTTCGATCGTGAAATTTATATTTTCTCATTAAACTTTGGCAAGTATGAAAGTTATGAAAAAAAATTCAGACAATATGCCACCTTTGTTATTTTTTTCAATTTTAAAGAACTTAAAAAATGTTTATTTTTAATATCAAATTTTCTAATTTTTTTAAATTGTGATATAACATTATAATAATTATATAGAATTAGAATTGTAATATATAATATCGAGATATTCTATCTTCAAAGTACGAATTGCACAACGACGTAAAATTTCCCAACTCATATCTCAACAACAACAAAATTTTCACGTGGTTAAAAAGTAAAAATGTCATATTCGGCGACGTAAAGTCCGAGTGGGAAAAGCATGAATAATATACGATGAGAACTCGGGTTTTGTTGAAAATAAAACTACAGACGCGGTGAAGTGAAAAAAAAAAAAGAAAAACAAAAAATATGAGACGAGAGAACAACGAGTGAAGGTAGCGCATCGTGAAAAACACAGAGAAAAGATGCAAGATGGAAAAAAAATTCACGCCTCACGATAGTGAAAGACGTTAAGTTTCTGGTAAGAACGTAGATACAGAAACGAAACAGGACCGACGAGGATAGCACGAGACAACCTGGAAAAAAGTTTATATTCGTCCGTGTGCGCAATACGTTTCTCTCTCTTTTCTTTTTTTTTCGCGAAATTTTCTATCTCACCCGCAGAAAGAGAAGCGAGTTGCTGTTGCTACGGAAAAAAATGTGGAACGCAGGGGGCAAGAGGTACACAGAGCGTCACCGTCGAGTGCGACGTGGGGATGGCAAAAAAAAATAAGGACGAAGAGAGTAGATGGGTACTAGGGGATGAGGGGTAGGGGACAAAAGGGTATAGGGTAGGTGGAAAAGCCCGGTGACAGATGCGGAACATTTCGCAGCAGCCGCGCGTTCGTCCGCACCGGGCTGTACGACACTTAATCAACCTTAGCTATGGTGACTGTGTCCGTGTGTATGTGTGTGTGTGACGGTCTACGTTCCCGCACCTATCTCTCAGTGAGCAACCACGCAACCTCGCGCACTTTTATGACGCCGCTAGCTGTGCGTGAGTCGTACCCCCCATGTGTACTCATTAAATTGAGTGACCGTACGCGAAAAACCGCAACCGGTGTTGCTGAAAATGGGAAAACGAACGAAGCCAAACCCGTACCCGATATTCAACCGCGTCGGTAAAACATGTGATTTTAACGACAACGCGTATTTTTTTTACGTCCGACGCAAATGGGATGCAGAAGGATGAGAGGTTTTGGGACGGGGGCAGTCTGCCTCCGGGCGGTCCTACTTTTTCCAGTTCTACTTTTTCTAGTTCTGAGTTTCTCAGGCTTGATTTTCCCAGTCTAACTCGCCGTTAGACTGGGAAAGCCAGCACCAAATCAATTAACCAACTGACCAACCAATGGCGAGATAGATTGGGAAATGTAGAACTGGAAAAAGTGGAACTGGAAAATTTAGAACTGTAAGAAATAGAACTGGAGATAAAGTAAAACTGGAAAAAATAAAACTGAAAAAAGTAGAACTGAAAATGTAGAACTGGAAAATGTAGAACTGGAGAAGGTAGAACTGGGAAAAGTAGAACTGCGCCAAGACAGACTGCCACTATCGTGAGTTTTTTCAGCACTCTTCGGTTGGAACCAAATCGGATCTTCCAAATGCGTCCAGAATCAGTCGAAACTTTGACTTTATCAGTATAACTCAAGTTGGAAGTCCCGCTTGACTACTTGAGCCCCAGCGAGGCGTGGGGCTTTACGTTGCCGTGTCTCACTTCATCATCAATTTAGGCCCCTTCGAGTTTTTCATGCAAAATCTCAAGTGGTCTTCCATCAAAGTACGGGATTGCGTTCTCACCACCGAACTTCATTATTACACAGTTAAGTGAACTCGGAATTTCTTCCCAAGTGAGAATACAAGTCGTTACCAACCATCACCGAATCATTAATCGTCATTCTATTCTGTTCAAAACCATTTTGCCATCGTAATCATCGAATGACGATTAATCATTCGTTCGATGTCTTTTGAGAAGTAAATCGTTGTGAATAGTTGACGGACTTTGGTACGGGGACCGATAAGTCCAAGGCTGTAATCCGCCAGTCCGGAAGACGTAGCTCTTCACCTTTTCATAGCGGATAATCCGGAAATGGAAGTTTCAGGGTGTCGGGACAGGTTTGACCGTTGAACAGCCAGGGACCTTTGCGCCCTGGGTGAAACCGGAAGCTGTGGTTTTTCACCTTGGATTGTCAGAGGTTATCCACAAACGGAAATATAGAACTCACGGTTCTATTAAAACATGACATTTGACATATATGATATATGTAGACCATATATAAACTATATATATATATATATATATATATATAGATTATGTGGTTTTATTGTGGTCTATATATAATCTATACAAAGACCCAGAATATGCCCAGTCCCACACAAAGATTGTGTATAGTTTTTTTTTACTTGGGCCTTGGACTTAAAAAGTTCTTACTTTGCACCTGATAAGTCCATTATTCAATTAGGAAAGCTAATCTACTTTTATCGCCGAACGGATATATTCTGCAGCGATGCAACGGCGTTTCCATCAACATTTTTCAAATCTTGCCGTCGCTTCCGTGCGAACGAAGAGAAAAAAACCGGCGAAGATGTGCCCGGAGCAAAGCTATTGTCGGGTCCTCGTATCGACCAGTAGCCGGGAACAGGATACACGGAAGCCGGGACAAAGAGTGTGAGAGAGGGAGAGGTCGGTCGGCTGATAAACGCTTCTGGAAGATACAAAAAGCCAGGGTCAAAAATTACATTCAAAACTTTGCTGAGGGTACAAACTTTAACAGCACGAAGAAGATGAGGAAGAAACGGAATTGTGGCTCCTGTTGATAAAAACAAGAGAACGGAATTTCGCGTTATTAGGTTTTCGGGTCTTGAACTTCGATGTCGCAGAACGAGACTGGGTTCTTTTTTTACGAAAAAAAAAACGAAAAAAAGGTCAACGCTATAGATGCTTCATTCGCACTTGAACTTTCGACCGCTTCCTCAGCCCTGAGCTGCCATCTTCTGAGAAATACAAATCCTTTGAATTGTTACAAGAAAAAATTGAAACAACAAAAAATCAATACATCTTTATCTTCCCGTCCGAACGCGGGCTAAACAACGCCATGTACACAAAAAGTTCACATGAACAATGTTGTAGAGAATTTATTTTCCTACAAAAAAGTCTCGGACGGTATGTATCTAACATCGATAGTTTACGTGTGAGAAAGCTGGAAAGTCGGGCAATGTGGGAAACCGCGTGACTGGTAGACGTTCGGAATTCTGTACGTTCGAAACATTGCGCGTTCGGAATTTCGACCCTTCTGAACTTTGCTCGTTCTAAATTGCGAGCCCCACCCAGTTGCTCGCTGTTTCCATCCAAAAAGTGAGAAGGAAAATTTAATATGTAAGATAAAAGTCGTTGATGCCAAGATTTTGTGTTTTCTCTTTTTTGCTTATGGATCTCATTGGCCGCCATCTTGAATTCGGGGATGAAATTTGCAGCAACGGGGGTAAAAAATGCACCACCATTGTCTCGTTTCTCGGGGTAGTAACACTTCGTTTGGGTCAATCGCTGGAAGACTCCAGCACGAAAAAGGCAAATGGCCGAAAACTGTTTCCACATTATGCAGGGATACGTTTTTTTCCCCCGAATGCCGTGCTTCACCCGGTCTGCTCGAGGGGGGGGGGGGCTCATTCTCCGCCACAACACCATCTCGCCGTACACGGCTAAGGGATGGAAATAAAAAAGGAAACTGGCTCGCGTGTACCCGCAGTGAATCCCCCGACGGCTGTGTTGCCCTCGTCCGCGGGTTCTCATCTCAATTTAAAATGCAAATTTCGAAGCTCGGAGAGGAAAAAAAAATAAAACAAGGGCGCATTCGCCTCGGTGCTGATTTTCGCAGCCGATTAAAGTCAGACCAGTCGGACCGTTGCGTGTTACAACAAGCTAACACGGTTCTCATTGGTTTATGTGATAAAACGTAAATATTACAAGATTATCTGAAATTCTCACCTACTGTAAAAACACGTTCGCTGTAATCCTGGGTTTTTTCATTATTCATCGAATGAGGGATGAAGATTTTATGTTTCAACAATCCCCCTTTTATTTGTTACGTGCAGAAAATATTTTTTAAATTCACATGGTGATTAATTTCGAACGCTCGGCAAGTACAGTTCATTGCGCTGGAGATGAAATTGAAATCACTAAAGTAGACACAAATTATTGAAAAAAAGCGAATATGTAGCATTAAGGCATGTAGTGTGTTATAAATGTTTGAACTGGATTTTATCCGTGTTATCACATAGCGTAATTGTATTATTTTTTCATTAGTAGGTACGTACGAAGTGTAATTTTGTTTTTCTGCCAAGCCACGATCAATACAATATATCAAAGCCGGAATTTTCATCGGAAATAAAATTCAGCCTTTGAATCTACTTGCCAGGACTCAAAAATTTAAAAATAAAAAGCTTTCCCGCAGATGACATTCAGCATATGAAGTTTCATTTGCACAAAAAAAAAAGTTATTTCAATGCATGTGGAAATGACTTTAAATTTATTTGAATCCATGACTGAAATGATTGAATTCTTTTTTATCAATTTTATTTTTTTTCTCGGTGAAATAATTATTTTTCCGATAAATGAAATCATAAATTTTAAATCAAAAGAGTTTGTTCTTCAGTTATGAAGTGGTCACACACACACACACACACTCACATACACATATGTGGCCCAGAGTTTCGATTGGCTCGAATAATTTTCATCCAAAGGGCAAAAGCAGAGAAGTCGCGAAAGCGAATGCAATTTGAAAAATTCCGCAGTGAAGCACTTTGTGACTCATGCTCATCTGTGCGAACGACTTCCGATCCAACTGTGCGCGGTTTTCGTGCGAGTCCTTGAATGTTACCAGCAAAATTCACATTTCGAGTTTGTCGGGGTTTCTTTTTTTTCATGCTGCCGGATGATTCGCTCGTACGACGTTTCTTTATGGCAATAACACGTACGATCGTCGAGCATAACGCGAAAACCCGAACACTTCGACCTACATCCGCCTCAACCGCATGGCACATGCCGGAACTGCGTTTCTTTCACGGGAAAACCACGACGTAGCGACCCCCCGAGGGAAACTGTGGAAAACCATCGACTCCACAAGCGTTTCGTGACGATTTTTACGAAAAATTCTCCATATCGTCGTTACCGACTTTCTCGCTTTTGCTATTCGCCAAAAACGGTGAATTTCTCACTTCCACCTGGGGGCAAAACCACATTTTGCCGTTGCATTTGATCTTTCTTGAATTGAAGAATTTTTTCCATCGTTCCAGAAACTTGGAAATTTGATATCGACATTTTTTATTCTTAAATGATATTTTATTGAATTCCGAAAATCTCGAAATTTAAATGTCGACACATGCAACGAGATTCATAGAAAAAAAAGGACTCTGAGAATCAATGGTTTATCAGCAAGCAGAACAAGAGACTGAAATAATTGTACACGGAAATGCATTTCATCGTGTGGATCGTGACAGCTTATATTGATTTATCGATGAACTTTCCGATTGATAAGTCATTCTTTCTTACTCACATTCTGAAAACTTCATGGGTCGAGGCAAATGAAGTCTGCCAATACACACACATATACATATAGAGCATCTCTTCTAGCAAAAGAAGCTGCCACGAGTTTTATCATAAAAGCCAATACCCTTGCCCTTTGCCTCCTTCGCCATAGACGTGATACTGAATACACAGAGTCGAATGGCTCTCAGAAATAACGATAGACTCCTGAAAAAGACAACCGAGAAAAGCTTCTTCGAAGCTGTAAGAACCAGATTCACATGGGGTATCCGCAATGGCACATACAACGAGCTTCTGTGTCGACGTAAGCATTATGAAACATCATAACAGTAAGTCCAACTGAAAAAGCTCGACATGTATGCAGAACCGAAGTCTGAACGACCTCTCAGACATAACATCATGCGACAACACTAAAAAAAAATACTCCGCAACGGAAAATGAATTTATGTGTTTTCAAATAGCATTTTATTGCAATATTTTTCTTTTTTTTTGTAACTGTTCACGAAACGAAAAATCTTTGTCAACAAGTGTCAACAACCACGAGAAGATTCTAAAGAAACATACTTTTATCCCTGTTGACTGTTCAGTTATTAAAAAGAATTAGTAATTGAAAATAGAATTAGTTCAAATTAGTAATATTTTTTTCATTTTACAATCTAGCCAAGTGAAGGTTGACAAGGACAAACAGACTGATGGCTCGAGCAACGTTTCAATTACTCAGTTTTTGAATCACGTAACGAAATTGAAAGAAAAAAAAATAAATAAAATCCGAATCTTAAAATGATTCTAAAAGTCGTGAAGATTTTTTTTTCCCTCTCTAAAATTGCTTCTATTCTATATGGAAGGACTATTTCTGCACACATGGATATTGTGTCGTGGCATCCAGCGAATCGTGAATATGTGGTATATATTACCTCAGTGGCATAGATATACATATATGTCTTCGAATGCGCAGCATCGCGAGCTCAAGCTCGTTACTTCGCTCGGTTTGCCTAACCCAGTTGTCAATACGTAGTTTGTTCTGCACTCATTGGATGGCGTATCGCGTTTTCGCGAAATACATCGGGCATACAAATAAGCCCTCCCTCCCCCGCACTCTTAAGTCAAACAGAGAAAAGGCGTGGAGCATCAAGCACGCTAACGATATGTCTCGAGACTCCTGAATCGCACGAGACTGTGAAAAGGTTTACACGGAAGAACTACCGAAGAAAGTGCTTGGAAATTTTGCGTGTACGATAGATAAGTTGAACTGTTGAAGATTTGGAAACTGCACGAGTTATTATATATATACTCGATGAGCTAGAGTGCAGACAATAAAGTATGATAATGGGAGGCTGAGTTGAACGTTGCACATGGCTTCTCATTATTTTTAATGTTGGCCATTGCAACATCCACGCCCAAGTGGAAAAGTTAAGTTATATAGTCTATACATATATAGATTATATATTAGGGTGGACCATAATGAGAGTGTCGACGAATTTCGACAAGTGCACAAATTGAAATTGATTTGTGTTTCTGTATTATAAAAAAAAGTACGAGTAGTTATACTCATTGCCAATAGATTTGTGTAAATAAAGAATTTTTTTTGCCTTACCGGTGGTCAATAGTTATAAAATAATAATCTAGATTATCGATGATCCCACCACAAAATAATGTGATAATTGCTACTCATAATTGCACAACACGACCGTAAAATATTACTCAACGTCATAAGTACGTTTCAAACTTGATGTAAAAAGTTCGTTGGTTCTGAATTACTTGGTACGAATAAAAAAAAATTAAAAAATTAAAAAAAAAAACAACGCGCACACCGGACGCGTTCCTTCTAATGGTGTGCAATTCCCGTCGAGCTCGACATAATATATATGTATAATTGTCGAGAAATAGAGGCACAGACGTGGAGAACACAGTCGAGAGAAAACGGAATAAAAATAAACACGGGCATAGTGAGTGAAGCACACTCTGGAATAAATTAAGTATAACGATTATGAATTTCGTCGCTGGGTATTATTATTGTTATTATTATTATGATTATTATTATTTTTTGCCTTCTTCCATCCAGTCCATAGTCTGAATCACCATTAATTTCAAGCCAGCCCGAAGGGTGGCAATTTTTTTTTCCTTCACACGAATTACACAGCTAAGGATTTTTTATCATTCGTAATTTATGTTATTTATCATAGTCGTGAGTCGATTATTGTGTTGGAAAAAGAAAAAAAACTATCTGCACACTTTCCATTATTTCCTCTCAGCCGCAAGTTTCAACACGTACTCGACGGAATGGCGATAATGCTTTTGTATAATACTTTTATATAATCTACAATTTATGAGCAAATTTTATCGTCCTTTTTTCAAACCCGTTGCAGTCACTCGGGGTCCACCGGACCCCAGGCCAACTTAAACCAAAGTCCAAACTGTACGACCTAAAGTTCGAACCCATATACTTATAATGCACGTAGCATGTTTACCAACGAAACAATTATGAATGATCGTGATAGTTGTAAACGAAACACGCGAATCGCATGCACGCAAATCTTCAACGCCAACTTTTCAATTAGCAAATAAGCTCTCTTTGCCGCCCGTGCGGGCCTTCTCGCGTGTGCAATTTCTCCGACGTTATTGACTTTTCACTCACTCGGAGGGGGGGGGGGGCGAGTCCTTCGTCAAAGTGTCCTAATTAATTTTAATACACTCGACAACTCAATGTTCGAGCTGCTCGTCTCGCCGGGACGAAGTACTCGACTCCGTGAGCCCACTGACTCCTTTATACGCTTCGTGGTGAATTCCACGAGGAATTATGCAAGTTTATCGCGCGCCCAACTATGGAACTATTTTGGAAGAAATTATTTTCCATTCTACTTCTGTCTGATGAGAGCAGAGAGTTAAGATAAAAACGTTGTCTCAGCCCGGGTTCGTCGAAGTCTCGTTCAAACCCAAAATCAGCTTTTCAAAAAATCCTTTCAAAATTAGGCAGTAAGGTGGGCAAGAAAGTTTGGATACTCGAAACGACAAACCAAATCAATGATAAAACATGATAAATATATATGTATATAAATATAAATATAAATATATTTTCAAAGAAAATACGAGACGAAATCTATGAAAGCTCATAGTAGACTGTACCCACGAATAATTTACTCAAAATATTCCACGCGAGAGGACCGAAGGCTAAGGTAAATTCCTGGGCGAAAAAAAAATAAAAAAAACAGATCTCTGCTCCGAAGGAATATTCCAACATCGTGCTCCCGATTCAAACTTTCAAACATAACCGTGCCACAGGAAGCATAATACATATATATAGACACATACGAACCCACCACGAAGGGTCGTACAATGTGGAAGAAGGCGTGCAAAATTTCGTAAGGGTTGAAGGTTGAGACCACGTCGGACCCGGTATGTCCCTCGGGCAAAGCCACGTATGCATGTATGCCACGCACAGCCATCTATGTGTTTTTAAGCCATACACACACATATACCTATACACGTGCATACATGTATATACACATGGCCGAAATCGTTTTCCTACGGCAGGACGCAGGAAAAAGAAAAGAAAAAAAAACGAAAGAGCGAAGGGACTTCAGCGACCGAGAACTTTGCCCGGGCCTGGCATGTCTGTCCCGACATTTTATATTAAAATCCTTGTATGTTCACTGCTCCCAGAACACTTCAGATGGGGGAGGGGGGAGAAACTCGCGTTCGTAACACTTTTCCGCGGTCCATTTATCGTCACAAAAAAAGACCCAACCGTAATTCCCGACTGCACGAATTTTCACGTTATTCATGCGAAGTGTCTTCCATCTAGCACACTGAACTCGTCGTGAAAATTCATTCATTTACGGTTTTATCATAACTCATTCTTTAGTCACGAAAAAAAAAAAATTATTAAATTACATAACTATGTTGCTGCGAATTGAGGTAGAAGTAACTCGAGCAAAATATTATGCCAATGCCATACACATGCACCTGAAAAATTGATTATCTAAAAAAAATCTAAAAGGAAAATTGATTATCTAAAAAAAAGCAAAAGCTGTGCGGAGAAAAAAATGGACATGTGTTGTATTCCGTGATTCTGCATATATTTCCTTCGAGGTCTCAAGATTTCACTATATAAAGCAAAAAGGGAAGTATGAAGACAAAACAAAGAAATCGATTTATCGTTTATTTAATCGATTTTCCTCGCTCATTTTGAGATACGATTGATCCAAAGACCATGGCGAATAAAAGCGATTGAATGAAATTCGCATTTACATTACGACTCTCCGAACTGTAGGAGTGAAAGTCGAATGAAGGAAAAAAAACAAGAAAAAAAAACGCCCCCAGTCTCGAATGGGGTTCGTAATTCAACTGATCCGGTTAATATTGATCTATTCGAATGTCAACCGGGCGCGAGAGCATCATTGATTCCGTCCATTTGCTTTCCTCGCCTCTCTGCTCTCTTCGTTTCGCGCCATCTTCTAAATCCAACTATCCGCCGGTCCTGCAAGATTGGAATAAATGCTCACGGTCGACGAGCAACTGCGCGAAAACGTCTGCGTAACGAAGACATATCACACAAAAAAAAAAGAAAAAACAAAAATCAACGAAGTCATAGCAACGGGCAAAGTGAAAAAATTGAAAAAAAAAAACCCCATAAGTAAAATTAAGAATAAAAGTAGGGGTCGAAATTTCACAACGATCTATGATCGGAACGACAAAAATTCGAAACGTCCCATGTTTTGAACGGCAATGATTCGAACGGTCTAAATTCAGAATATCTACAATTTTATATCCAAAAGTTTCCAATTACCGCAAAAATCTTCAAATGTCATTGATAACACCATAAAAAATTTAAGGGGGTGTAATCCTTTGAATTGTCGCAAGAAAAAATTGAAACAATGAAAAAATCAATACATTTTTATCTTTCCGTCCAAACGCTGGCTAAACAACGCCTTGTAGACTAAAAGTTCACATAAACAATGTTGTAGAGAATTGGATTTCCTAAAAAAAAAACCGCGACGGCATACATCTAACATTG
The DNA here is from genome assembly GCA_963662125.1 of Diplazon laetatorius. Lineage (NCBI taxonomy): Eukaryota > Metazoa > Arthropoda > Insecta > Hymenoptera > Ichneumonidae > Diplazon > Diplazon laetatorius. The sequence continues at coordinate 19,310,769 of OY759155.1, read as the reverse complement.
ATGGTTTACTCGTGGGAAAGCTCTCAAGTCGGAAAGTGCGAAAAACCGCGTGACCGGTGGACGTTCGAAATTATGTACGTTCGAAGCGTCGCGCGTTCTGAATTTCGGGACGTTCTGAATGTCCACCCCTATCCCCATATTCAATCGGCCATACATTCGCACTCTTCCATTCGCCCAATCGACCTCAGTAAACCGGTTTGGATCGCTCAGCTTCACAAATTGTGGACGTTCTCGTTGGGAGCGGTAAATCTTGTCGGTCCTCGTAGGCCTCTTCAACATTGCACGAGGATATACACCATAACCTGTACGGAAGGTATGTCCCGTTGGATGGCTTCCAGTACGCGCGAGGGTGAAATAGGGAAAGGGCGGGGGGGGGGGAGGGTGGAATGAGCAAAAGGGGATGTACATAGAACCCCGGGAGTTGAACTGGCTACACGGTAGACAGAGACAGCGTGATGGTACAAGAGGCTAAAGAAGAGAGCAGCTAGTAGAAGAGAAAGAAACAAAAAATAATAAAAAAAGGGCGAAACGAGTGGGAAAGAGAAACGTGAAAAGAGGGTTGGGGGAGGGTGGTTGCAGGGTTCTCTGGGTATTACTGATATTAGCGTCGCCGGTAACTCTTTCGAAACGGTCTTGGCACGCCCGTGCGCTTCCACGAGCAACTTCCTGCGTTTCTGAATCACGCCCCGATCCCCCGACGAACACGTTTCTGCCGCCCCTGCGATTTTTCGACAGTTCTCCATCCCACACTCTTCCTCACTCTATCTCGTGTGCGTTCCGACCTCCCAACAGTTCCCTTCCTCCCGCTCTTTTCGATCCTCGTACTGTACCGGAATCCCTGATTTTCTCGGACCAACGAATACGAAATATTTATCTGTTTCCACTATACCGTATAACCCGTAACGTTGTATATCCCGGGTTTTCCTCCCCCCAATTTTCAATGCGCGACGGGTATGCGGAAAGGTAAATTTGTCGAATCGATGATTATATATACCTATATATATTTATGTAGAGTTCTTTTTTTCTCGTTGGCATAACCGGTGTTCATGATTGAATAACGTTCCTCGGCATACGAAGTTAAATGGTAACAACAAATCGGAAATGTGGATTCGCAGCGCTAACCAAGTAAAAAAATATATATCAAGTATATATGCCCGATTCCATAAATAGTTTATATATCGACTATGAATAATTTTTTTACTTGGGCCCCGCCGATTCAGCTCATAATTGTTTTTTCGTCTTCCATTGCACCTCAAAAACACCCCTAATATTTTCCATAATTTCCGGATCCCCCGCAACCGTAAAGTAAATTAAAAACTACCCCAAAATGGAGAAACTCGTATTTCCAAAGATCAAAGACTTTGATATTTATTTTTCGTGATTTCCGGAGGTCAAAAAATGAGGTTGGCTCAAATTTCAGAGTGGAATTCGTATCGCAGTTTCCTGCAGTTGGTTTTGACCGTCCAATTGAAAAAAGAAAATATTTGCAATACAGATAAATAAATAAAAATGAAAGAACAATGAATATTAATTATATTCGTTCCATCGGAATTGTTTCGATCGAACAATTGTATCGTGTGGAACGATACACACAATATTGACGAACTCCGGGCTGACAGACATGACCGAATAATGGTAATCTGCATTCTCAATCCCGAAAATAAAAAAAAAACAACTTCGGTTCTCCATTCGTACACCCCCCCGGAGAGTGGTGGAAAAATCGAAATGAGAGAACGTGGCTGTATGGTGCGCCCACGTTTCGACGGGGTTGTTGCTGCGCAGCCAGAGCAAACACAGTTCGCGCTTCGACGATTCAACATTTTATTTATTTCTCGTTATGGAATATACAGGGTGTAACGCCAGAAAAAGCAACACAGGGAGGACGTGAGTGAGAGAGGAAGGGAGAGAGAGGCAGAGAAATAGACTGAGAGAGAGGAAAAGAAAAAGACAGAGAAAGTGAGAGAGTATCGAAGAGATCCAATATAGGGGTAGAAAAAGAGTGTTGGTCGATAGCTTTACATTCTTCAAATTGGCGCGGCCGTAACCTCACGGTATATCTGCGTGGCAGGTCGTCTGCCGTCGGTTTTCTTTTTTTTTCTTTCATTTTTTTGTACGGTTATTTTTTCGCGACACGATATATCACTCGAAATGGGATTGCGTGGTAGGCAACGCGGTAACAGCCGAGTATACCACTGGGCATAGTGGTATATCGCGTTTCCATCGTTCCGTGTTTTTTTTTGTTATTCTCCCCACCCCACCCTCCCATTTTTTTCCCAACAGACATTCTTCGATAACGAACCCGAAAGGTACATCACGGAATAACGCCCACACATCTATACACACACACCCACACACACACACAGATATATATGCACGTGTAGAAGTTAATATGCATTCTAGCGTTCATTCTTTCAAATTCCCAACATCTGGCACTCATGTACAGTCGTCATAGAAGTCATAAAATTACATTATTGTCCCTTCGTCACGCATGCAATAAAAAGGATAGTGTCGGGTCTGCCTTTTGGGTAATCTTAGTTTTCCTAGTTCTACTTTTTTCCTTTCTACTTATCCCAGTTTCACTTTTCCCAGTTTGACTCACCGTTGGTTGGTCAGTTGGTTCATTTACCCGAGCCAGCACCAAATGAATAAACCAATCAACCAACGGCGAGTTCGACTGGGATAAGTAGAACTGCCCAAAGGCAGACTGCCACCATCTCCAATAAAAACGTCAAAATCCAGCAGATAATTAAAAAAAAAAGCCAACAAAAAAATTACTCACATTGTCAGTAGTCCATGAGTTCTTCTTCCGAACGAAAACTTCCCCCACCAATAGAGATGTGCACCCCCATCATCTTTCATACGTAATTTCCCGAAAAAAACAACGAAAAACAAAAAAAAAACAACAACAAAAAAAAGCTATATGTCCACGAAAAAATTCTTCACTGAAATAAAATAACCGGAAAAAAAAAGATCTCTAACAATTAATTTTCCATCATTGCGAGAAGAACAAACAAAAATATCCAAGATTATATCTTGCTTCTCACACAGCGCTGAGACAATCAGACCGCCAGACGGACGGACGGACACACGTATGTCAGTTTGCGAAACCGCGCGGAAAACACTTCACTGGACCATCGTCATAAATTAATTCCGAACTCCCGCGGTTAGACAGTAACGCAACACGCGAGACTTACCACCTTCCTCTCCTCTCCCCCTCTCGCCCCAAAGCGCATCAAATTCACTTGGACGAACTTGGCAGCGACCACAAATCCACCTCGCGAATGTGTGCCTGTGTGTGTGTGTGTGTGGGTATTGTGCGAACCCGAGTGTCAGTTCACAGTGACTCAGTTCACGCACGGTACAAACCACCCCCCACCCACCCACTCGCCGGTCGTCAAGCCCACGTCTCTCGCGTCTGACTGTGAACCTCGCTTTGAGTACTCGCGTGCTACTCACCCCCCACCACGACTTTGTCAAACACTTTGAAGTTAACGATACAATTCTCCCCTCCCCCCGCCCGTTGCACCTAACCCCGACCCGGTGACTTTTCGAATCGCGACCTCCCCGGGGCCTTTGAGCCAACCATTTGACAATGGACACGACGCCCGCCACTCTACGGTCCTTTCAATCGAGTTATTTGTTTTTTTTTTTTTTTTTTTTTCACGGCGAATAGTCGATGTGCTCAATATTTCAATTTGTTCGAAGTTTTTGTTTCAATGTACAAAAAACACTGGAATAAATACAATACACATCTATGCAATGTTATATTGTTTTTTTCCGTTATATTTCAACATGTATGATATTATGTTAATTATGAGGATAACATATATATCATATTATGTTAATATATGATACTCCGTTAAATATATACATAAATATATTATATCCTCATATTTAACATATATTTGTATGCATAATATATATTTCTTATTTTTATCAATACGTTTTTTTTCGTTAAATAACGAACAAAGAAACAAAAAATTCGTTTGATCCGTGGGCACCACGTGTCTGCGAAAAAATCGTAAATGAATCGAAGATTTATGTTGAAAAAAGACGTTGTTTTTCAATAAACGGAAGATCAAACGAGGCGAGGTCGTTACATAAGTATGCACACAAATGCACCCACACACACACACACACAGTAAGCACGCACGCACGCGGACACACGCGTACGCGATTTATACCGGTCGAATGCAGTGAATACGTCATCCCCCCACCTATCCTCCCTCTTTCCTCCTCCACTGGGATCTCTCTCGTGTGACGCAACGTTCGGACCGAACGTATAACGCTTACAGGTCTCCGGATCACAGTTTCACGGTTAATCACACGGCCGACGAATTTTCCCCGGGGTTGCTGTAATTTCATTAAAACGGGATTCGCGCCCTTCGTCGAATCCGGCCCTTTCACGCGCGAGGTGTATTAAATTCGCGTTTCAATCGGTTCATCACCCCTGACGGACAGGTGCGCGTCCCGTGTCCGAATTTTTATTGGCCATTCGCATTATACGAGTCACAAATGCCGGGACACACGACCCGGGTCCCCATATGTAACGAACTCAACCGTGACCGTTACGAAGGGGTTCAACGTGCGAGTTTAATCGTGGAAATTCGGGGTTCGGAAACGCTTTAATTACGAGTTATATTGGGGGGGAACGGAAACTACGTGTTATATCGCTCGAGCGATAAGCTCCCCTCCCCCACGGTCTGCAACTCGTATCTCACTTAGTTTATATATATATATATATATAGATATGTATGTACATATACATATAGAGCTCTATATGTGTGTGTACATATGTGTTTGCAGTTGCTCAATTTCGCATCACGTAAAATTCGATCGCCATTCCCTTCCCCTTCCCCCCTTCCCCTCGTTTCTCAATCCCCCAAATCCGAAACCACTGGCCACGTTCTAGCTCATCGAAAAAAAATTGTTTGGGGACCGGGACCGGACCCCACAATGCACCACAGACTTAATTTCAATTCAAAAAACAATTTTCAACCACACCGCAATTTGTCAGAATACGGTTTTTTTCGAACGACGTTATCATCGTCGTACGGTTCGAACGGATTATACTTCGTTAGTTGTTTTTTTTATCCAGTGTGTGGTCCACGATTTTTATGATTCTTTATGGTCGCATATTTTTTTCTAGGTTTTTTTCATCGACACCGTTCAATTGAATTATATTCCATCACCGCAATTATTTATTATTATTTTTTTCACATGTGGCAGCTGACTGGGCTGTTGATTTTATTATTGTCATTGTTATTTAGATTTGTTTGTTTGTTTTTTTGTAAATTTTGAAATCACGTTTTTAGAGCACATGTTTTCCACGTTTTTTGTTTTTTTTTTTGTTATCGTTGATCGATTATTCAACTTGATTATCCATTTTTTGGGAATAGTTGACTTAACAAAAAAAATAGTTTTTTTTCACAGAGTTGAATTTGATTTTTTTTTCGTTTGATAAAAATTTAAAAGTTGTTGACGGTTTTTTTTTTTGATAATGTGTGAGAAATTGGTTATCGACCTTTTTTTCGGGATACGGCAGTGATTCGAGTCCCGGTTGAATTCGCGAACGTGAACGAGGAGAGATACGCACCCGACGGTTCCCCGTCGTGGAGTGCCAAAAGCTCACGGTGCGAAATTCGCAGGCGCCACCCCGCGGCAAGCGAGCTTTTCCGAGTAAGGGCGGTCACCCCCGAGCGTCGGCGGGACTCTCGGGAAGCACGGAAAATCGATGGATACACCGGCACACGGTTACACTGATAATTATTGTGAAACGTTGAAATATGAACTTTCGATCGTCTTGATATTGTCACACGATCACAATCTAACACAATCTAAATCAAAACCCGGTAATTGGTTGTCGTTTTGGGAAGGGTTAATCTTCAGAGTTATAGGAGGATTTATAATAACATAACCTAAAAAACATAATATAAAAATCATTTTTATTTTGTATTTTTTAGGTTATGTTTGCCGGATAGCTGCACATTTTTGGTCTTTTTTTGGTCCTTTTGTGGCATATTTTTTACAATAGATATATGTATTTTTTAGATTTTTTTTCCGACTTTCTTCGGTAGAAAAATTAATAAATGATTTTAAAAACTTTCAAACAAATTCAGACAATGCAGAGGATAAATTTGAAAATCCTGAAAAAAATATGAAAATTTCTGTTTTACGGTCTAGAATCATTTGGAAGGTGGGTGGCGATACTGCATTCTCTGTTTGTGAAACAAAAATTTATTTTCATTACTCCGGTAAAATGTCACACTAGCATTACAAAAAAAAATGTTAAAAAAAGGATCACATCCGAAATTCTTTCTCATAATCTTAGCGGAAATAAATTCTTCCGCGAGAGAGCATTAGACGAGATATTGCCGCTCGAGTCTCCGGAGATATTTCACTGCCTGGGGGGTTGGGGGTGGAACGGGGGTGGCGTGGATCCTCGTAATTTAGTTGTCACGTGACTTTACCATCACCGAAGTTACCGATGATGTATATACTCCAAACGTTTCCAACCAAGTGACTGACGAATAATTAAACATCGAACCGTAACGAAATTTATCAAGCGTCGAAACTATCTTCCACAACCCCCTCCCCCCACCCCCCTCCTCCCTTAACTCCTGTAGTAATTCACGTTTGCTCTGTGTTACCTCACGGCTTTTTGTGCTCTCGCATTCACGACGACTGGCGAAACGACATCGGGGGTGGAAGGGAAGGGGGAGGGGGCGAAGAAGTTCTGCCCGAGCCACCAGCATCCTTCGGGTGGTAAATATTTGAGGATTCGCTGCGACGTACCGACGATACCAACCCTGATGAGGGTAGCTCAGGCTCTCTCCCGCCATTTTCCACGAATAAGGATCCCCTGTTCGTTGCGACACGGCTACCCCTTTTCCGCAGGTATTTCCCCTTCATTCTAACTAAAAAACCCGAACGAATTTCGTGCGGCAATATCCAAATTTTTATTTCACAAAGTTTATCACTTTTTTTTTGTTGTCACAAATTGCTTAGGTGAAATTGAATACAAGCCGTGAAAATTATCGATGTCGGTCTCACAAGTTCGACTAATCCTCACAAAATATGCAATAATAAATTCTTGAAATTCGATTTTTGGAAAAAACAAGTTTGGAAATGATGACAAAAAATTCTCTTTATGATTCTAGCGATTTTCTGTCACACTTATGAGATTAGAATGACGACCGAATCATTTAGCTTTTTCTTTTTCAGTTTTTTTACGATGTATGTAAAAAAAGTTATATGGCCACGATATAGACGAGGAGTACTGGAGGACGTAAATAGAAAAAACCGTAAATTGCCTGTTTGGTGATTGAGATGGGTGACACAGTCGCCCAGAGTGACACGAGCGTCTCGTCGAGAATATGCAAAACCGAAAGTCATCGCCCTTTTCTCGTAAACTCTGATTTACTACTCGCCGGAGGGTTTCAGGTCATCTCTCTCACTCTCCCTCTCTCTCTCGTGCGCTCGGTTGTTGCCTATCTATAAAACATAAGCATTATACTTTGTAATGCGGCCGGACCGGAGGACCAGAGTTTTTCGCAAGGGCCAGACCGGCCGGGTTCGGCAACTCTGGGGGGAAACAAAAAAAACGAAAAAGAAAAAAGTCCATCCTAAGCCGCAGAGAGAAGGACGGAATAACTAGCTCGCTCGCCTGCCGCAAATGACGCGTAGACCCTGTGGAACAACTGGAGACAGGTTAAATGATAGCAAGAGTTATAAAAGACTTTGAACAAAGTTGTTGGGAACGGAATTACGCTAAGCTCGGGGTGAAAGAAAAACTATTCTGGCTTGAAGATGGAACTTCGGTTTTACATGCAAATGGCAATTTTTTTTTTTTTTTATTTCTCACGACTTACGAAAATTATTGTTATTATCGTTAATTTATTTATTTATATGAAACGACGTATATATTTTTCGTTCGAGAGACGCAGTGCGCAAATTCGTCTTATGTCCGTAATCCGCACGTTACTTTTTGGCCAACCCCTCTTAGAAACGCTCTTTTAATGAGATCGATCAGAGTGTGTAATAATAATCTCAGCGGACATTCTCGATTGCTGGAGCATTTTGGGGGCCTTTGTGGCGTCAAGGAAAAAATTCCATGAGATAGTTTTCATTCGCAGACACCCTTCATAGTTTACTTTCAATAAATGCTGTTTATGTCACTCGATCAGTAACAATAATCTTGCGAGAGAGAAATAGAAACAGCCAGAGAGAAAGAGAGAGACGGAGAAATATAATTAATTGATTTTACCGTTCGGTCGAGATCGTCGGCTAGTGGACCGTTTGAATTCTGCCTCGGCCGAAGCTCGTTAAGGGAATTAAATGCAGTGTGCCGCGAGCGGGATTACGGTGGTTTCCCGTTCGGACAGTGAGCTAATTCCGGCTCGCGATTAGCTATGAAATTTCATGACCCTCGTTACTTGCCCACTGGCGCAGGATCCTCCAACGCCCCCCCCCCTTCCCACTGGGTCTCTGGCACCCAGCCGTTCGACAATCCGGAGGGAGAATATGCGTTCCACCACTGACCGTTAGCTGCCAGCTATTCAACCCCCTTCCCCCACCCTCCACCCTGCATCACTGCCCCCCCCCCCCCCGCCCCTCCGAGTCTGCCCTTTTACACGATTCGCATAAACTATTGTATACCGTACTCCATGTACAGTCCCGCTTATGTAAAAACTTGGAACAAAAAATCATGAATGACACTTTTGTCCGATGTCGCTGTAACTTTTTATCACACACGTAGATCACTCTTTCATTCATCGTTATTCATACCCGTTGTTGGTTTACACCTGAAACCGATCGAAACCACATGGATATTCTCACGATGCAACCCCATGCATTTAAAGTGTTCGATTTGCCCCACGAGTTCCGCACAGAAACGAGAAACATATAAGAAGAACAAGTGCCCGATCCCTTGTGGTTCGGGCGCAGGATTTATGGACACCTGACAAACAGGTGGATAAGGTCAAACGTGAGGATAAGGTCAAAAGCGTGGTCATTCAGTCTCCGGTCAGAATAACCGGAAAAGGTTAGTTGTTGTTCTTTTATTTTTCACGTCAGAGGTTCCATTGGACCCGAACTTGGGCATTGCTAGTTACCCAATCAAAACTTTTGATGGGGAAACAAAGTTGGACCACGGAACTGTAAAAACATGGAATCGACTATGGTGTTTGGGGAGTTACGGTAGCAGCGCCATGCCAATTCTGCGTGTGCCACATTCATATTCATTCGCTTGTAACGCGTGATTGGGAAGGCCCTTGTGATACGCCTTTCATGATCTACCGGAGCCAAACTAGAACTTTCAGCTCAGGTAAATAGTTTTGCCCTACGAGCCGTCAGTAAGAGCGTATAGAGAGCTAATCGAGCTACGTTCTGTCTCAGCTCTCTCCGAACGCTTCTATTTTAGTTTGTTCCGGTCAGTTAGATTAGTTTTTGCATTTCTGTTCAAACAGCAAGTTCCCATGTTCACACATTACCCACAGGCTTACTGAAGGCTTCTGTGGGATGAATCAAATCAAAGAATTCAAAAACAGCGATGCTATATGATATAAAAGGACTTCAGTGCGCTAGTAATCCTCATCACCAACCTATGAACTCACTCGCAATAAAGATTCATCGATAAAAAAAAAACGAACTTTTATCAGCACCTCTACAAACAGCCCTCAGCCACATCAATGTCATGGAACTAAGAAACCTGTCCGATTGGCCATATCGAACCCCCCTGCACGATCATCGATGGATACACGTCTGACACATACGTGTGTGCCATTTAGAGGAAGTGGCGTTATAGACGGGCAACGTGTACGTCCTTCGGATGACGAGCAGCCAAACGTGTGGGGAAGGGGCACGGAGAGAAGTGGCAGTCAAGCAGCGAGGCCGGAGGACCGGTGTAGTTCGGTAGGCCTCGTGGCGGATACAGGCGAGGGTGGTTGGTCGGTCGAGTGGCGCTCGTTAGTGGGAGGTCGTGAGGGAGACAGCGTAGTACACAATCGGTTTCCTGCAGGAACACGGCCGAGTGAGACGGATGCTAACGCAGGGAGGAGGGGGGTGAGGATATATCGTGCGCAGGGGGTAGGGGTGGCTGGTGGTACCGCGTGACAGAGAGCCGGGGGCGAGGGGGGTGGGGGATCGTACGGCCCCGCAGGGGTTAATAGATGGCCGATGTCCCCGACACAGAGGTCAGACACTGTGTCACCTTCCACGTCCGTCATTACGAATGCAGATTGGACTCCCGCCATTACCTAGCCCCCTATCTAATCGTCCCGCGACCGTTCCAACCCATACGAAACTTCACGTCTGGGCGACGTTAGCGACTGTCGGCGGTTCGGTGAATTCAACGACGAAAATTCGGTCCATTGTTCGTGAGCGCATCCGTTCACGAAACCCGAGCGTTCTGTAGCTCGCCACA